>OX632366.1:18265658-18898158 GCA_951751655.1 Ophion costatus | reverse complement strand
TTTAGCGATCTACAAAAAAAATGCAAAATATGATTTTGGATAGTAATGGGAATAAGAAATTGAAATGAATTTTCGTTGCATTCCAACGATGCAAAGTTCAACGCGATACAACAAATCTTGTTTGTTTTATTTTTATTTTGAGCACCATCTAAACGCTTCTTTCGCATTTTTAGGTTATGGATCGACAATCCATAACCTAGTCTAACCGAAGTCTAACCTACATAAACTTTAAGCAATATCTAAACGCTTCATTCGCATTTTTAGGTTATGGATCGACAATCCATAATCTAATCTAGCCTACATCTAACCTAAATAACCTAAGTCTTAAAAAATATTTCAGTGATACTTGTAGCCCAAATGTGGTGAAAAAACTGGTTAGTAGGGAGGACAAATATTTTGTTGCGGTCTGACGATGCGAACTTTGATGCCATGTGGCGCCTTGATAAATCTTTTGGAGTGCTTCAATTTCTGTGTCGTTTTGTCGGGTCGCTTGTCAATGTTACGTGTTAGAAGGGATGCTAGAGGGTGACGCGAATTCACCAGTGAATCTTGCGATAATTTATTATTCGATGGAATAAATGACCTAAATTATAGTTCAGCAGAAGCTTACGTCATTTTTTGAAGGATGTTGAGTCCCTACGAAACATGTTAACGTTAATTGTTCAATAAATAGCTTCTTAATCGTCATGAAATTTTTACACGACCTCCTGAATACTTCATGTAAAAACATACCAAATTTTCCGAATTCTATCATCATTACTTCAACCTCCTTAAGGGTTGAAATAAAAAATGATAAGAATATTCGGAAAATTTCGTATGTTTTTGTATGAAGTATTTAAGAGGTCGTGTTAAAATTTCACGACGATTAGGAAGCTCGTTATTAAAAAATTAACATTTCGTTAAGAACAATTTTTAAAAGAAATAAAAAAAAATTTATCAACAAACTTCGTTTTGTTTCCGTTGCTTTCAGTATATTGTCGATATTATAAAATTGAGAGGTCAAAAAAAAAAACTTATTGCAAAGTTACATCAGTTTCCATAAAACAACATTTAATTTGTGAATGTTAATTGTTCAATAACGAGCCTCCTAATTGTCGTGAAATTTTTACACGACCTCTGAAATACTTCATACAAAAACATACGAAATTTTCCGAATTTTATCATTTGCGATTTGGGACTCAACATCCTTAACGTCGAAGGAGGGCTTTTCGGGCGCGCTTCCGTTTCGGACGGATCAAGACTGCCCGCATGTGTAATCACGTCGGCCGAGTCTACCTACACGTATAATCGTGTGCCAAAAGATGTACCGACACGGAATACTCGTTCTGCGTGTTGCCGAAGCTCCAACACGGATAAGACTCTTCCGGTGGACTGGCAAAAATACGCAACGAGAGAACATGCATTTACAATAAACGTATCAAATTGTACACACGTGAGACCGTATCACGAACATCCGGCAACGAAAAACGAAACTTACGATATGGAAAACATATAACGGGTGAGGCAACGACTGGAGGGTGTCAGAAAATTACTTGACATTTTGAGTTGCGTGCGCACCATTTTTTTGTGACGAACATACAGTACCGTAAAAATAGGATTACTTTGATCAGGTTTTGGAAGTTTTTTGAGTGAATTTTTTTAACGTTCTAAATTCCAACGTTTTGGCTCCAATAGAACAACGTGCCCTTTGGCTATTCAATGTAAAAGAAAGTCAGGCCCCCATCAAGCCCCCACGATTTTATATGTATTTTTTTTAAGTGTCAAAGTAACCTCGAGTCTGGGATTTCTTTGACAAGGCATTGAAGTGCGCTTATGTCAAGGATTAAGGGTTTCTTTGACAGCTTGATTTAAAAAAATAATATTTCATGCATTATACCTGGAATTGAGTGGAAAACAACGATTTTTTTACATTCAAATTGTCATTTTTATTAAGGAAACGTTTTACATAAAAATATCAAGTACCGCAGAATTGGGCAGCGGACATTACTTTTGTAATTTCGTTACCCGTAAATTACTGTAAACAACTGCAATATTTAGTCACTAATTACAATTACGGGAAACAATTACGAATTTTTATTTATCAATTACAGTTACTATAAACAATTGTAATTTTGTGATTATCAGCTACAATTACTCGAAATAATTGTAATTTTTTGCTGTTAATTACAATTACTTGGAAGAATTGTAATTTTTCCGTTATCAATTACAATTACTGGAAAAAATAGTATTTTTTGTATTATTCATTACAATTACCTGGGAAAATTGTTATTTTTTTATATCAATTACAATTTTCTTACGATTAACCTTGAAAAATAAACTTAAAATTATTTTTTATACAATATTTTTGCAGAATATTGTATAAAAAAGCTTCGTTTTTACGAGAAAAAAAACGAGATATTCATTTCGATGCATAGAATTCTCTCGAGCAAACAAATTTAATGAAACCACATTGCGTGGTTTACTATTACCGAAAGTAATTTCGATAATTTCAGATTTAATTACAATCACTGAAAACAATTGTAACGATTTCTGATTCAATTACAATGACCGAAAGTAATTTTACTAAACTTCGATTTAATTAAAATGACTCAATGTAATTTTAATTAACTCCAATTCAATTACAATCACTGGAAATAATTTCAATGGACGCTAATTCAATTACAATTATCGAAAGTAATTTTAACGAACTCCGATTCAATTATTATTACTAAAAGTAATTTTAATGGAATACGATTTAATTACAAGTTATCTTTAGTAGTTTGTAATTGTTAATTTTTTATTACAATTTTGCCCAGCACTGCAAGTACCTAGGATACTATTATAGGTACTCAATCAGTCGTTATCTTAGTACAAAGTCTAAGGACTTCGAGTTATCATGGTAAGTTTGATTTTTGGAAAATTTCCCAAAATTAGGTACTAACTCCTTTACCTCTTGTGTCAATGCTATTTTTTTCAAAGATAAAAGAGGTACTTTTATTTTTCGTCAAGTTTTTAATTGTTCAACACGTCCGATTTAGTTAGTTGTGTGAATACGGATGATCGTATCGGTGTTTGTCGATTGAATGCACATTGAGCTAAGACGCAAATAAGTTTTTAGCTACCAATTATTGTCTGTTTGAAAAAACAGACATTTCCGTTTTAAACCATTCTCCTTATACTATGAAGAAATGTTGCTGTACAATACGAAATCAACACTTTTTGTCAATCGAACGCGTGCATTTTTTGAGACAGTTATAACAAATTTATTTCCATTTATCACAAGTAATGTCTGTATATTTGAAGATTGTCGTAGAAAATAGCCAAAGATTCCGATAAATGATTAAAATTATTATCGTTGTGTTGAGTCATTTTGATCCATGGGCCATTCAACTGGAGGTGGAATATTTTCAAGGGAGCCGAATTCCTCCATATAAGACGGAATGATACCTCATCGCGGTCGGTATGGTAGAACAATTATAGATACCCAACAATCTCTAAAACGGCTCTTCAGATCCCGTCAAAACTTTGCCAAACGACGTCAAATAGATAAACGAACAGCTGTCTACCCCTCAAATTTTCTGAATTTGAGAAAAAAAAAACGTAGATTGGCTTATCATCAGCTGATCTACGTTTTTTTTTCTTAAATTCCGAAAATTTGAGGGGAAGACAGCTGTTCGTCTATCTATTTGACGTCGTTTGGCAAAGTTTTGACGGGATCTGAAGAGCCGTTTCAGAGATTGTTGGGTATCTATAATCGTTCTACCATACCAACCGCGATGGGGTACCGTTCCCTCATAATGTGAAGTCTCAGAGAAATGGAGTCTTCTTTTTCGGTAGAATTAGTACTAACTTTGCGGTACAGACTTTGTTTGGGTTTACAACGAACTATTTTTCACAAACAACAGTCTGTTTTTCGTTACTTCTGTGAATATCGAAAAAAAAATCTATTCATTGAGTGGAACAAACGCGACGAAGGGCGTCTTGCGCATGGGCTACAAGTTGAAACTCGTTCGAGCGGCCGTTCTTATTCAGAACCTCGCATGCCGGGAGAAGAGAGAGAGACAGAAAGAGACAGCGAGGGTGGAGCACGCGCCTGGTGGGGCTACTCCAAAAGTCTTCCCCTCGGGGGCTTTTGCGTTCTTATTGGGGGGTCGGAGTGAATATGAACGAGTCGGTACGTAATTTTGGGAAATCTTTCAAAAATCATACCACGATAACTCGAAATCCTCAGACTTTGGACTGACATAACCTAAATTCGATATATTCCTAACGAGTCGACCTGTCGCCCCCTTAAGGATGTTGAGTCCCAAATCGCAAATGACGATAAAATTCGGAAAATTTCGTATGTTTTTGTATGAAGTATTTCAGAGGTCGTGTAAAAATTTCACGACAATTAGGAAGCTCGTTATTGAACAATTAACATTCACAAATTAAATGTTGTTTTATGGAAACTGATGTAACTTTGCAATAAGTTTTTTTTTTGACCTCTCAATTTTATAATATCTACAATATACTGAAAGCAACGGAAACAAAACGAAGTTTATTAATAAATTTTTTTTTATTTCTTTTAAAAATTGTTATTAGCAAAATGTTAATTTTTTAATAACGAGCTTCCTAATCGTCGTGAAATTTTAACACGACCTCTTAAATACTTCATACAAAAACATACGAAATTTTCCGAATTTTCTTATCATTTTTTATTTCAACCCTTAAGGAGGTTGAAGTAATGATGATAGAATTCGGAAAATTTCGTATGTTTTTGCATGAAGTATTCAGGAGGTCGTGTAAAAATTTCATGACGATTAAGAAGCTATTTGTTGAACAATTAACATTAATATGTTTCATAGGGACTCGACATCCTTAAGGGAGCTTTCCAGTGTGAAATTTTCAAAAAATCGATTTTTTTTTTTTGCTTTATCGAATAGTATACACTCTTCCGAATATTCCCTGAAATTTTCATGCCGAAATTCAGATTATTTCGGTTACTGTACAGCATTTCTTGGAAGAAGGCAACGGAGCGCTACAGCTACAGCGAAACTTTGAACGCGTTTTTCTCGAAACAGCATTTTTCAAAACGGTGTCCAACTTGGAGGGCAGAGTTTTAAAGCTATCGAGTTGAATTTTTTACACAATATTCTTAACGTCATTGTTTATCGTGCTATGGAAGCTTTTTTTTTTTTGACAGCTTCCTATTTTTTTGTAAAAAAAACTGCCAAAAAAAATGCTAAAATCGATACTTTTTGTTCAAACCGGCGCCATTTTGCAAAAAAAAAAAAAAAAAAAAGCCTCCATAGCACGAAAGCCAATTATATACCGATCAATAATCTTTTTGTGTTTTTTGTTTCAGATCAAAATTGTGACCCCCAACGTGGACACCACATCCAAGTGCATTTTCTGCAACAATTGTTTCATCATTTTTATAGATATTAATTAATAAATAAATCGATCTTTAAAAAATTGTTTTGTATTCTTCAATACCCAATTAATATACAAAAAAAAAACCAGACCGATTAGATTATTTTTTCTTTAAAAAAAAAAATCGCGAAAAACAGCGATTTTTCGGGCTGTCACACTGGAAAGCTTCCTTAAGGCTTCGCATCGACCTTCCTAACACCCTGTATACTAACGTATATGAAATCCCCTTCGTGTATTCCGGTCGTCAGCGTTCGTAGGAAAGAAAAGTAATCCTCTTGATACCAGCGAGAACTCGGGGGCGCTGGGTATAAAAATGCCCAGATATAATGTCAAAGAGTTGGCAAACGAGGAGACCGAGAGAGTGACGTCAGCATTCGAGCACATTGACGCGAGCCTGTCTCGTATTACATTGAAATTATTGTATTAATCGTCGTCTCGTTTTCGTCGTTTAGCACACATACACACGCACACATGCACATGTATATCTCTATTTATAAACCTACACACTCGAACCCATCTATATTTGTATGGAGAGATAAAGTTGAAGCTCACAGAGAGCGTACTCCCCTGACGATGCGAATTGTCTCATTCTCGGATTAAGCACGTTCCAGTCTCCGTACTTAATCCCCTAACCCCCTTTAGGCCCCCTCGGCCCCTCGACTCACGCAGCTCCCTTTAGTCCGACGCAATGGAGAGACTAACGGTGTTTGTTTCCCGTGAATCCGAAGAAATTTCAGCAAAACGAGAACGATGTGAGCTGCGGGAGTCATTTTTTCCAACGAGTCATCCAATTGGCCGCAATGAGAATTGAATTAACGGCCAACGAGGAGGGGCAAAGAAATGTCGCGGCACAGCGGTTCGCCAAATTTGTGGGGAACGAATATATTTTTTCAACACCTTTCGCTTGTCCGTTGAAAAGCGAAAGAAGAGAAAGATGTATACTGTGACGTAACATTATATTATTATTATTATTATTGTCAATATAATAATAATAATGGAGAAAAGAAAGTTAAAAGTATCCGCAGGGATAAAAAATCATTTTTTTTTCGTTTAATGATTTTGAATAAAAATCATCTTTTTCGTTAAATGATTTTCAATGAAAATCATTTTTTTCTTCGCTTCATGGTTTTGGATAAAAGTAATTTATTTTGGGTAAATAATTTTGAAAAAAAAATCATTTTTTTTCGTTAAATGATTTTTAACAAAAACCATTTTTTTCGTTAAATGATTTTCAATGAAAATCATTTTTTTCTATAAAGGATTTTATATTAAATAAAAAATTTCGTTTATTGATTTTGGTTACAAATCATTTATTTTGGTTAAATAATTTTGAATAAAAATCATTTTTTTCGTTAAATTATTTTGAACGAAAACCATTTTTAATGAGTCATTTTTTTCGATAAATGATTTTGAATTAAATTTTTTTTTATTTGTTTAATGATTTTGGATAAGAATAATTTATTTTGGTTGATTAATTTGAATGAAAAATCATTTTTTATTAAATGATTTTTAATAAAACCATTTTTTTCGTTAAATGATTTTCAATGAAAATCATTTTTTTCGATAAATGATTTTGAATAAAAAAAAAAAATTCTTTTAATGATTTTGGATCAAAATAATTTATTTTGGTTAAATAATTTTAAATGAAAATAATTTTTTTCGTTAAATTATTTTGAATGAAAACCATTTTTTTCGTTAAATGATTTTTAATCAAAATTTTTTTAATTTGTTTAATCATTTTGGATAAAAATCATTTATTTTGGTTAAATACATTTGAATAAAAATAATTTTTGTCGTTAAATGATTTTCCGTTAAATGATTTTGGATAAAAATAATTTTTTTCGTTAAATGATTTTCAATGAAAATTTTTTTTTTTCCGTTAAATGATTTTGAATGAAAATCACTTTTTTCGATAAATGATTTTGAATATAATTGTTTTTTTTTGTTTAATGATTTTGGATAAAAATCTTTTTTTTTTTTGTTAAATGATTTTGAATAAAAACCATTTTTTTCGTTAAGTGATTTTCAATGAAAATTATTTTTTTTTCGATAAATGATTTCGAATCAAAATTTGTTCTTTTCGTTAAATGATTTTGGATGAAAATCATTATTTTCGTTAAATGATTCCGAATAAGTAATTTTTTTTGTCAAATTCAGCACAAATTAAAAGTAAACCTTATCAGGCTTGCCGAAGCCGAACTGGAAATCACAAAATCATTAAAAGGGTAAACAAGGAATAAATGCTACGACATACTGCGATGAAAAATGATCTCTCGTTGGTTTTCTTTTTCTGCAGTATTCGGAATCTCGAAGAACATTTATTCGTAGACGCTATTTCGGAAAAACAAAAGATGACATTTATAGAAAATAACAAGATGACGAGCTAAAAGTGTTCGAAAAACTAAAGATAAATTTGTTTTCGAGAGAACGAAAGAATAACTTTAAAAACGAAAAAGGACGAAACAAAACATAAAAGAAGAGAACAAAGCACACGTCAGAGACAAACCATGTGCGTCCGCGAGAGCGAGGAATGCGATAAATGTGTTATAAATATTTCCGTCTCGTACTATATGCGCCCGCGTATAATATTTCAATCTCGAGAATGGCAATCGGATACTCAACGTATACAATGGCCGAGTCGACTGTCAGGATGTGCGATCGAAAGATGAAGAAAAAAAAACCAAGCAACTCAGGAATTGCGCTTGCGAATGAAAATGCGAACTGACAACCGATAACGTGTTTCCAAAATCGTCAAATTTTCGAATTTCGATAAATGCCAACCGATCCACTGTAATTGGAGAAATTACGGTGCACACGATGTGCGACTAAAGGGAAAAAAAAATTTACCCGACCGTGCGACCATGCGAATGAAGGGAAGAGAGGAAGGGAATGAAAAAAAAAAATAAAGGAAGCAATAGCAAAAGTTTGGTAGTTGCGTAAGAAAAGCGCGACCATGCAGATGAAGAAAGACACATATATGTACACATTGTAATTTCCGAGTACGAGGACGGACCTCAAAGTCTTCGAAGTCGCCATTCCCCGTACAAAAATATCCACAAGGCCGAATGAAATCCTCCCAATTGACCAATTATTCCGGTCGAAAGGCGAAAGTTGCACAGCACATCGGACGCAACACGATCCCGGGTGTCCCGGAATAAATTGAAGGTTTAGCCACTCCGAGAGCTCACTCGGACCAACGAAGCTTCGGGTACCATTTAATCTTTTTTTTTTCGCCCCCCTACGTACGCGGATAAAAAGCTGCCTGGAAAATTCGGCTCAACGAAAGCTCGGCGAAAGAAGCTCAACGAAAATTCGCCTTTTTTTAATGCTGTCGAAGTTTGCCTATCGTTGGGGCACAACGAAAAATCTTCTATGCTTTTTCGGTCCTTTATTTTGATGACTTTCTAAACTCTTTTTTCGCAGGCTTAGGTTATGGAGCCCTGATGCAGGTGTTTAAAAAGGTTGCAGAGAGTTTGGAGGCTGAAGGGGTTACCCCCTGCGATTTTCAAAAAATTGATTTTTTTTATTGCATTTTTTTGAAGTATAAGTATCTGACAATATGACCTGAAAATGTCAAGTCGATCCGAACAAAATTTACTGAGATATGAGCGTTGAAAGAGAATAATCCGTGAATTGAAGAACTGAAATTGAAACTTTGAACGCGTTTTTCTCAAAATGGCATTTCTGAAGTCGGTGACCAAGATTACTCGAACACTAATGAACCGATCTTCTTGAAATTTTCCAGGCTTATTTAATACATAAAAATGTAGTCTTTGATCGTTCGATTTTTTTTTTTCGAAAAAAAATGGCCGTTTTATAGCCAAAAAACGGCCGTTTTTTTTCGTTAAAATCGAACCATTAACTTTGACTGTCCGCCATTTTGTGAAAAATGAATATTTTTTAAAATCCTTCGATTAAAGACTAGTTTATACTTATATTTGACTAAATCCATCCGCATTTTTTTTTCAGATGATCCACTCCGCCGCAATGTTGGTCACCGCAAACCGTGTATATAAAAACATTATTTCATTGACGGCCATTTGCCACTAAACAATGTAATATTTTTCAATAAAAAAATTACTGAAAGTTCTTAAAGATGTGTTCTTTAAGATGGTATATTGATCGATCAAAAAAGTTTTGTAGTTTTGTTTAAAAAAATTCATGAAAAAGGCCTTTTTTTGCGCTACAAGTGGGGGTAACGCCTTAAAATGGGCACCCGGTGTGTATACATATATATCGATCGAGAAGAATCGGTCTAAAGCGGATTTCGCGTCTCAAGCGGTTCGGGATTAGCGTGTTGTTGTTGTTCTTGGGGTGAGGGGGGGGGGGGGTAAAAAGTGAAGGAAGGGGTATTGACGCGGTTTGCCTGTTAGGTCGACGAGGTCAAAGGTGATGCCGTGAGATCTTCCCACGGGCAACCTTCAAGGGCCGAGTCAACAGGGCCTCCACTTTTATTGTCCAAACTCTCGCCTCCCTGCCACCTCCGCACTACTCGCTTACTCTCCCACCTTCTTCTCTCGCTCTCCATCTGGATTTTTTACCGCGTTAAATATTGTCGAACGAGGTCGTTTGAAGGTCCTAACACGCCAAAGACGATCCATCGGCACTGGTCTTTGACGAAAAATTGCACGCATTGTATACCGATAGGGGCTTGCGCTTAAAACAATATACACGATACGTTTGCGACGTTCGGATGCAAACAATTTTTGTGTTCTACAACTTGGCAAATTTCCTTTGGCAAGGTTGAGCTACGAAGATGAGGGAAATTTTTTTTTTTAGGATTCTCGTTCAACGTTCTACAACCCGAATCTGCAAAGTATATTGGGTACATCATTACGCAATATGATATTGGGTAGTGACGAAAACGAAGAATTAAAATGAATTTTCGTTGCATTCCGGGGGTGCATACTTCGACCTCGTTATACGCGTATGTTTGGGCCTGTTTGGTAGTGCTGGAAAGAGAAGCTTGCGGAGAGAATACAAAGAGGGCGTTCAAGGGATATTCAAATTTGCATCGTTGGAATGCAACGAAAAACATTTTTTTCTTCCTGTTACCTAATCTTGTTCTCCTCATTTTGGCTATGAAAATCACTGAAATATTTTTTTTTAATTCTCACTAGAGATCCATAACGTGCACATGTGAAACGAGAATTTAGATATTAGCGACGAAAATGAACAAATGAAAAAAATAAAAACGAATTCTCGGGTGGGGATCGGAAATTCGAACGATCAATATTCAGAAGGATCGAAATGTCGAATTCAGTCACAACGAACGATCCAACAATCAATATATCAATCTTACGATAGCCTGTAAAATAGTTAATCGAAATTGTGAATACAAAAATCTCCAAGTTGATTTATAGCGAAAACAAATGTCAGATTTAACAAAATAACGATAGATACAGTGTCGACTCGCTTTGTATACACACCAAACAATTCGAGACGTTAAATCGTCGAATTGTAAATATTACGACAGTTTACAATTTCGAATTCATTAAAGCGAAGGGCCAAAGAAGTCGATCAGTTGAAATGGCGAGGGGTGAAAAAGGCGAACGGTCCGGACAGCGAAAACAATGGAACGATGGATCGAGAAGTACGTTACTTGCGCTTCAGAGTGAAGTTGGCAGATGACGCTGGCGGTCAGTCGGGTCGGGCAGCCATGCCATGTTCGCCCCATTTAGGTATTCGCCATTTCGGACCATCGATCATTTGCGTTTCTGATATCTACACATTCGAAGTTCGTAGTCTCGATCTATGGCTTTTTCCTATAGACGGTATTACGAATATTAGATACTCGCTTTTTTTCTATTTCAAAGATATGAACGTTGTAGATCGTGGAATCTGTATTTTTATGACTCAAACTGCAGACTATCGGAATATATGTTCACTTTTCTCATATATATATATATGAGAAAGTAGTAGAGGGAGTAGAAAAAAAACCGATATTTATATATATATATATATATATATATATATGTGTGTGTGTGTATAAGCTGAGGAGCAAGAAAGAAACGAGCAGCTCGAGAAGTGATGCGCGAATAAATTCGCTCGTTCCCACAGCCGAAGCAAACTCCCGCCATACGAGAGAGATTTTTCCCAGGACTGGTGAATCTCGTGTAGAAAAACGTACGCGATATACGAGTGTATCGCGATGATCGGGAGATTCCCTCGGCGATGGGGACGAGTGCGAGATGGGAAAATCACGGTGGCAGAGAGGGAGGAAAGCGGAGGGTGACCGGTCGTGTGTATACGCGACGAACAATGTCTCGTCTGTACTCCGTTAATTGTCCTCGTTAAGGGGTTACCCCCACTTGCGATTTTGAAAAAATCGATTTTTTTTTAATTGCATTTTTTCGAAGTATAAGTATCTGAGAATATGTCCTGAAAATTTCAAGTCGATCCGAACAAAATTGACTGAGATATGAGCGTTGAAAGAGAAGAATCCGTGAATTGAAGAACTGAAATTGAAACTTTAAACGCGTTTTTCTCAAAATGGCATTTCTGAAGTCGGTGACCAAGATTACTCGAACACTAATGAACCGATCTTCTTGAAATTTTCCAGGCTTATTTAATACATAAAAATGTAGTCTTTGATCGTTCGATTTTTTTTTTCGAAAAAAAAAATGGCCGTTTTATAGCCAAAAAACGGCCGTTTTTTTTCGTTAAGATCGAACCATTAACTTTGACTGTCCGCCATTTTGTGAAAAATGAATATTTTTTAAAATCCTTCGATTAAAGACTAGTTTATACTTATATTTGACTAAATCCATCCGCATTTTTTTTTCCAGATGATCCACTTCGCCGCAATGTTGGTCACCGCAAACCGTGTATATAAAAACATTATTTCATTGACGGCCATTTGCCACTAAACGATGTAATATTTTTCAATAAAAAAATTACTGAAAGTTCTTCAAGATGTGTTCTTTAAGATGGTATATTGATCGATTAAAAAAGTTTTGTAGTTTTCTTTAAAAAAATTCATGAAAAAGGCCTTTTTTGCGCTACAAGTGGGGGTAACGCCTTAATTCGCCCAGAAACGAAGGGAAATATCGTCGAGGTTCGTAAAAATGAAATAATTCATACGCGAAAGGTACGCGTGTTTCGACAAATTGCTCAAAATGGCAAACAGCAGAAAGTGAACGATGGAAAAAAATATACACATTGTGTCGTTTTCGAGATTTTGGGCTTTATGTTGTTTTTTTGAATATTTTTTTTTTCAAATCACTCGCTTTTGGTTTTCCGGATGAAGTTCCGAAAAGCCCGTACCTCTGATTAATTTGGAATTTCGTGTACCTGTGTATTTTGACGCGCTGATCACGAATGACATATTGTCGATATCCGAATATATGATTTTCAAGGTCAACACTCACGAAAACGAATTTTTTAACAGGTTTTCTGTTTTGTTTTAGTAAATGTTTATTTTAGAGAAAAATGTTTCGTACAAAAGTTGTAGCCTATGAAAATATTGATCTTTTATGCTGTATGCAATTTTCGTCTAAAACCATCACATTTCGAGAAAAATGGGATAATGTTGCAATAAGTAAAAATTGCTTAACTTCATTAGATTCGATATTATCTACTCATCTATAGCAACGGATCGGGAACAGCAAGAATATAGATGAACCCGATAAACACAAACCCGAAGTAAAAAAACAAAATTCATACTGAAACAAAACCAACAAAAAAATCCAAACACAAATCTAAACAAAAAAGCCCAAACAACCCAAAGTTTAAAAACAAAATTAAATAAAAAGCCGAAGCGAGCCCAACAAAAAAACGAAACCCAAACAACCCAAACAAAAAATGCAAAAATAGTATATAATACAAGAAGTAACTAAAACTTGTAAAGCAAAATGTAAGTTGGGTCATGTCACAGCAAATGCAAGACATATGGAATAAACTACTACAAAAAGTGACTAAAATAAAAGAAAAAAAATCAAAAAAGCAATCAAAAACAAAAAAAAGACGAAAAAAACATGCTCTTTAAAATTGACTGAATGTCAAAAAATGCAAATATGGTATATGATACAGAAGAAAACTAAAATAAAAGGAAAAAAATCAAAAAAATAAAATAAAAACAAAGAAGCAAAAAAAAGCGTGCACTTTAAAGACTAAACTCCAATCTTCCCGGGGTGAAGTGCGTAAGTAGATAATATCAAAACTGATGGCGCTAAGCAGTTTTCACTTATTGGACCATTATCCGATTTTTCTCGAAACGCAATGGTTTCGGATAAAAACTGTACAAAACATAAAAGATCAATATTTTCATAGGCTATAACTTTTATAGGAAACATTTTTCTCTAAAATGAACATTTGCTAAAATAAAACAGCATTGTGTTGAGGCAATGTTTTCTCTCAAAATACGTAAGAACTCACTTTTGGTGTAAATTTCGATCTAATCGTTGTGAATTTGATTTTTATTTGTCTTAAATACGAAAAAAAAATGTACAACTTATTTTGCGAATTTGTTTGTATTCACATTTTTTTGCGAATACATTTGCATTCACAGATTTTTATGTGAATTTTTTTAATTCACAGGATTTTTTGTGAATATGTAATTTTTGGAATTGTGAATTGTGAGCATGTAATTTTTGTTTTTCTTAAAAACTAAATTTTGGACCATAGGATAGCGAGCATTGACTAGAAAAAAAACGGATCTGCAAAAAAAATGCATATTTACCGAAATACAACGATCTGAAAAACGTCTGGGGTCGACTTTTCTCGATTTTTCTCCCCCCTCCCCCGAAGGAAAAAAATTATTTTTCTGTCTCGTCGCAACGAACCTGATTCTTGGCAAACTGAAACCACGTGTCGATAATGGCGGGCAGACGGGAGTGGTGGTAGTGCCGTGTAGTCTTGACGCTTATGAAGACGTCGTCGAGATCGGTGGAAAAAGGTGCCATGGTGGCAGTCGCGACTGGCGGCGTAACGGCCAACTCTTCGCTCGTCATCATCCTCCGAGCTGCTGGCACTTCGATCACCGCGCTCGCGCTATCCCCGTCCACTGTCGCGTCCTCGGGCCACTGAAAAAACCGCGGATATTTTTTTTTTTGTTCGCTCGCTATAACGTTGAAGTTTGCATCGTTGGAACGTAATGAAAATTTTTTTTTTTAATTCCCCGAATTTCTTTCGGCAGATTTGACCTGCGAAAAGCACGCCAACATTTTTTAGCATTCTTCTTCAGCGATCTACAATAAATTTGCAAAGCATAATTTTGGATATTAATAAAAATAAGAAATTGAAAAGAATTATCGTTGCATTCCAACGATGCAAACTTCAACCGCATCCGCTCACACTCGTCTTACCTTTACCCCTACAATACTGTATACGAGACGCCTCAACATTTCTCTCATCACACGAACGCACGTGCAAGTTTTTTTAAAATAATAACTCGAACGTACTATGGTGTTGAAGTACGGGATTTAACTTTGCATCTTTAGAATCCAATGAAAACGAATATTTCCGAATTGCTTTAATTTCATTGCAGAAATTGCCTACGAAAATTCCTGAACCATGTTTCAACATACTCATTCCGAGATTGACAATAAAAATTTGCAAAAAAATATTTCTTAAAGTGGGAATATTTTAATGTTTCTTATTATGATAATAGGAATATATTATTATTCATATTGTTGTTGTTGTTATTATTACCATTATTTTATATATTTGGTATTTTATTTGATGTACCTATATATTATTTTATTTATTTATTTATTATTATTATTATTATTATTATTCATCAACCATGTTTCGAGACACTCATTCCAAGAATGACAATATAAATCTGCAAAAAAAGATCTTTTAGAGCAGGAATATTTTAGTTTTTCTTATTCCGATAATAGGAATATATTATTATTGATATTGTTGCTGTTCTGATTATTATTATTTATTATTATTTTATTTTATGTATTAATACTTAATTTTATTATTTATGATTTATTACCATCATTATTATCATAAGGATAACGAGGTTCAATTGGTTTTCGTCCTTATTATTAATATTCTGAACGCGACGACGAACAACATTTTTCCCGTTTATCTTGCGAATACCATATTCCCCGAGTTACATTATCATTATTATTATTGTTGTTATTGTTGTTATTATTATTATCATTCGTGTGGCAGGGATGGAGGACTTCCGTTCAATGTGTTATCGTCAATTATCTCGCTCGTAACCATAACGCCGAGGGGTCGGGGGGAGAGGAGGCGGAGGGGATGACAGGGGAGTTAATAACTCGTTGCTCGCTATGGCATGCGGCAAGGGTTTATCGCAGGGGGAGGAAAAATGTGCACGTGGCAATTACTCAGAAAGGAGGAGAGGAGGGAAACGGGAGCGATCCGGCGGGTGAAGAGGAAGAGGGGCAACGTTGCGTTCGCGAAACGTTCACGCGTGTGCACTTATAATTCACGCAGGTTGCGTGTAATCGACAAGACGATTAATTCCTACATCCGAAGGATACTTATTTTTTATTCCTTCTTTATTTTTGCGCGGTCTCTTAATCTGTGTGTGTGTGGGTGTGTGTGCACGTGTGTGCGTGTGTGTGTGTGTGTGTGCGCGTGCGTGCGTGCGTGAAAACTCTTCCCTCTTCCCTCTTCTTATTGGGGGATCGGACTGTATTTATTTGAAAAGTACGAGTATTTTTTATTTAATATAAAGTACAAACATGGAGGATATGTGTGGAAACAAACATCCGATAATAATGGGATAAACGGTATGGACTTGGAAGACATATTTTTTCAACAAGATGGCGAAACCTGCCACAGCGCGGCAGGTTTACTTCGAAGTATTTACCGAATTCATTTAATCACCTAGACAATATTATTGTATACTTCAAAACCAACGGACCAGGTGAATGGGGGCGGGGAAGGGTCTTTGCTGTGGCAAACGTCCACGAAAGAAACGACCAGGCTATTCTTAAGATTGAAGCGGTCCAGTTGAGTCAAATGATGATTTATGAATTTTTCTTAAACATATGATTAAAGGGCTAAATTATGCATTCTTATATTTCTATTACGTAAATAAGAAAAACTTTCGTGCTACTACCAAGTTGAAAAAGTATACACATGAAATTTGCATCGTTGGAATGCAACGAAAATATTTTTTTCCTCACTGTCCAATTTTTTCATGCCACATTAGCCTATAAGATCACTGAAACTTTAAAAAATATCGTTACTAGAGATCCATAACTTAAACCTGCAAAAAAGGTTTGGAAAATAATAAGAGTAATTAGTTGAAAAAGTAAAGAGGAATTTTCCGTTGCGTTCCAACGGTGCAAACTTCAACACCATACTCAGAATGAAATTTGGAATCATTTGTCATTACGCCTATTTATATTTACGTCACGAGATTATATATCATTATTATTTATTAAGATTAAGTGTTGCCGAAATAGCAGCAATGCTCTTCATTCGCCAGCCAAGATTCGCAATCTTTCATCAAACCTCGACGGTTCAATATATACATATATTTAAAATATTATATATAACGGTTCACGGTGGGCAAGATGGACTTTTTTTTACATAAATGTTTACAAAGGTTTAGTTTGCGCTAACGCAACGAAAGTTCCTTTTGACGTTTTATTTTCCTTATTCTTATTATTCCGGATAATCTTGTTTTTTATATCTATATTGTAGATCGCTAAATAAATGTCTGAAAAAAAAATGTCCGATTTTTGTCGTCAGAATCGGCCGAAAGGAAAATTAAAGGATTGGAAAATATTAACGTCCATTGCATTAGAACGATGGAAACTTCAGCCTCATTAAAAAATGGTCGCTGATCGAAGGAGGGAGATACGACGAATTGAGAATAAAATTACCTGTCGCGGGGCGACTGCCTGATAAAGTAGTACGGTAGCATAGGCGGTTGCAAGTACGAGGGCGAGCGCTTGTAGGCCACGTCTCGTCGGCAAACCCCGTGGCATTTTGGGGTTTGCCGTGACGTTGGTAATGGCGGTGGCGGTGGTGGCGGTTTTCGTACCGGCCCCAACCACCGGCACGCGGTATACCTCCGCTGCCGTGAACCTATTTACCCGCGATTCGTCGCAAATTTTCTCGAACGGATGAGCGACAAGATTATTCGTCAGGTCGCGAATCAACGAGAACGACCACACGCCATCCCCCCCGTTTCTTCGCTTCTGTTCGGGCGAAAAAACAGCGCTCATAACAAACGCGACACGCTCCACGCTGACGACGCAAACGCGCGGAAGGACGCGCGAGAATTTTCTTTCTCTAGCGTTCGCTTCTTGAGCCGGTGATGATAATCTCCGATCTGTTGCTCACTTCACTCGAGTATTTGCGAAATAATTTTTCTTCGATTAACACTTGAAACTGCGTGGGTGGGAACCTTTTATCGATTCGCGATCCAACGTCAATAACTCGCGCAAAATTTTCGTCGATTCTTACGGTGGCGCCCGCTCGATAATATGCACGTATATGATACGCGTCTACATTACGAAGCCGATCGCTAAAACGACGTCGAATATCAGGGGTTGTCGAGATTTCAACGATGCTCCTTTCGCGCACTCGCCAAACCGGAAGTCGTTGGTCCACTCGAAGTCACCTGCACTTACGACAGACTTCGCACCAATCGGAGGATTTTTCGGATCGCGACGTGCTAGAAATGTTCGAATTGCCACCGGTACTGCGTTACCGATCGGAAGAAAAATGGAACGAGAGATTCGCGGTGACGAGAGATTTACACGAGAAAGCAGTACGCACACGCAGAGGACGTCTTCGGCGCGCGACGGACAGCCGACTGAACACATGGGCCCGTCACCCTGACTACAGTGTAAACACAGAGCGCCGGGGAACGGCCAACCGCGCGATACCGCCCGTGTGTGCGCGATACGAGCGCGTGGGGGGAGTGGAGGGAGAGCAAAACACCGGTCGTCCCGGTGTGCGTTCCCGATCAGTGGCGGCCGACTCGCGCGCTCAAACTCTTGAGTCGTGCGTCCGCCACCAGGGGAGGCTGGAAAGCCCGAAAGTGAGAATCGAGAATAATCTCGGTAAATTCAGCACGCGATGTTGTTTTTACAATCAATTTTTTTGTCATGGGTCTCATGTGGAATCGATATTGAGGAATCATCACAGTGAACGGGTCGAAGAATAGCTGATTCTCGCGATTTTTTTTATCGACGGTTAAAATATGATAACCAGTCTAATTTTTTATGGCAAATAAAAGCACTCGTGAAAAACACAAAATAAATATTTAAACGTTTATTCTTATTTTTTCCCCCTGCTTTACGGTTGAATATGTCTTCGAAAAAAGGAGTCCAGACGGTGTACAGAGTTGTGACTGTAAATCAGATCTGAAACAAAATTTGTCAAGATTATGGATAAAGTTCCGAAAAGGTCCAACCTCCGATCTGGCTAAAATTTTGCACATGCCTTCCTTTTACTATCATAAGAGGTCCCCTGAAAGGTTTTGCGCCGACGCGCAACAGTTTCCGAGATATCAATTTTTTAGAATTTTATTACTGCGCGCCTACTATATCTATAACTGGCATACTCGGCTTTGGCTATACCTATATATGTTATCGCGCTCTCTGTTTTGTGCTGATCTTCGCCTACCCACGCGTTTAGCCCTGCCCCCTTGCCGCTACATCGACTTCGTTTTTGGTGTAACGCTGACTTTATTTTGACGTTTGATGGAGAATTACACCCGTTTTCATAAATGTTCCTTGAGGAATAAGAATTCCTTGTTCTTTGTTCTGAATAAAGAACAAGGCATTGTTATTTTTTAAGAAACATCTATGAATACGGGTGTTAGTGGTGTATAGAGCGTGTGCTTCGAGTATGCATGTAGTGTCCATGTAATATTGGTATACTGAAGTGACGCGAGTCCCCTTGAACGTGCAAGTAGAATTGTAGGGTGCGTGAAGCACTGGTGTGGGCGCAGGTCGTCTCGGATATGTGTGTGTGTGTGTGTGTGTGTGTGTGTGCGCGCGCGTGCGTGTGGGAATGTGGGGTGCGTTGAACACAGGTGTGTGTGTGTGTGTGTGTGTGTGTGTGTGTGTGTGTGCGCGCGCGCGCGCGTGCGTGTAGGAATGTGGGGTGCGTTGAACACAGGTGTGTGTGTGTGTGTGTGTGTGTGTGTGTGCGCGCGCGTGTGTGGAAAGGTGGGGTACGTGGAACACTGGTGTGGGCGCAGGGCACCTCGAATGTGAGAGTAGCATTGTGGGGTGCGTGGAAAATTGGTATGTTTTGTCGATTTTTCGAAGAAAAATGACGACTTTAAATTTAATAGCTAACGAAAAATGTTAAAAAGAAAAAATTAGTCAAGACTAAACTACTATTACACTGAATAAGTGTACCAAATTTCAAGTCAATCCGTTCATTAGATGTAGATAAATCGTGTACACCGTTTTGGAAAGATAGTTTCGAGAAAAACGCGTTTAAAGTTTTACCAGCAGTCCTAACGTTGTAATCATAAGTTTACCTTCAATTTGCGATACCTGCGCCATATATTGGACCTTCCTCTTCACTTTGAGTTGCCTAAATTGCCTTAGAGTTGCCAGTAATTTAAAAAAAACGAACAAAGTAATACTCGATATGGTGGAATAGCTCTTTTATAGATGACAATTTTTATTTTTATCTATTTTAGATTTCTATTTGTAATTTTTCTTATACGTAATGACGTTGAAGTTTGCACCGGTGGAATGCAACGATGTTTTTTTCTTCATTTTTCGTTTCTTTATTTTTATCATTATCCAAAGCCTTTTTGCGTATTGAGCTCATAAATCTCTAACAAGAATACGTAAAAACGTTTAAAAGATTTTTACAACCTAAATCGGCCGAAAATGAAGAACAATTAAAGAAGAAATTCGAATTAAATAATATAACAATGAGTATTCCCGTTGCATTCCAACAATGCAAACTTCAACGTTATTTCATGTACACATAAAATAGGTACCCTAGGTTTAAACTACTGAAAAAATGCACTTTTGTTAAATAACAGACAAATTGCAAAAACACTGGAAAAAACTGGAAAAAGTTCAAAATACCAACGTTTGCAATAAAAATTTACACGAGGAAAAAAATTAAAGAGAATAGTTCTTCAATTATTAATAACAGTATTCTCAAAAAGTGAAGTAATATGTAAGCAGCTCATTGTTTGTAAAAAAAACTGTTCAAAGTTGTGCAAATAAAACTCAATTTGATAGTAATATTCTCAAGATCCTACCTTGTTGGCCCATGGATTCGAAAATTAGCACCGAGCTCAGTCAACGCAGATCTCACGCTATGACCGTGTGAACATTTTTTTCTCTCGAAATTTGGCATGTTTGTAGAATGGGTAAAAATAGACGAGCCGTGTTTTTTTTTTATATCTGCGGAACCCGATTTTCAAGGGGTGTATAACAATAATAAAGTAAAAATATATCCCAGTATGCTGGTAAAATTTCAAGCCTAGTTACCGAACTATTAAAGAAACATCGTCTCATTTGCCAGGTGTAGAAGTATGAGACCGGAATTTTTTTGTAAACATTACACGCCTGTTGTTTGAAAATGATAAAAAGGAATGGAGACGGCTTTCTGCGTCACATTCAATTGATCCGCGAGTTCTTGTTGACTTTGAGTATCATCTTCGTCCAATAAGGCTTGCAATTCGTTGTCTGCGAACTTTTTCGGTGGTTTCCCACGCTCTTCGTTTCTCACGTAAAAATCACGAGTTTTGAATTTTTTGAACCACTCGAAACACCGCGTTTTACCAGAAAGCTTCGATAAACATTCGATGCGATTCTGCAGCAGTTTTCTTCGAATGATAACAGAAAACCAATGCTGTCCGCAAATCGTAGTTCGTAGGCACAAAACTCGACATGTTTGAGGTTATAGAAAAAATATACCGGTGTAGGGAACTTGGGTGTTGTGTGTTGAAAATCTTCGTCAGCTGTTAGAGGAAGTTGATGGCGCTGCAGATGCGGTCTTACGGTCCCTAAACTGATGGCTAGCACCATCTATAGGAAAATTCCAGTTTCATACTTCTACACCTGGTATACGGAGCTTTATGGTGATGACACGCTGGCCACATTTCTATCTAGTAATTTATCCTGGAGATTCCGTAACGACAATAAAAACAAGGGGTCAGCAAATGCTTATAGAAAATATTAACGATAAAACTTAGAAAAATTTCACTAGCGGAAGATTTTTCGTAGCCGCGTCTGTTTCAGAGAAAATGTAAAAATGTACTAAATCTAGTAAAATCGCGCGAATTTTTTTATTCCAGTTTATCGTTGGGTTATAATAGATTGCGAATTATTTTTGTTCAGCGCCACTGTACTTTGCCAATGATTCGGAAAGGCCCTACTCATGCCCCGCAAAATACGGCCCTCCACGGAAGGAACCCTTCAAGGGGGAAAATCCCTTTAGACGCCCGAAATCGAGTCATTTTTCGTGAATTGTTTGAAGGTGAATAAATTACCGCATCATTTTTTAATTTTGACATTATCTTATTACAACTTTCAAGTGTTAAAAATGTTTTTTTTTTTGCCTTTTAAACAAAACAAAATGGCGGCGTTATGAGGTTTCCCTTTAGGCGTCTTGTGGAAAGCTGCTAAAGTTTTAACTCACAAAGTTATCGATCGATCTGGCTGAAATGTTGAGAGGTTTCTCACTATAACATTATTGGAAGGATACACCTAAAGTTTTAAGGTTATCGCGTAAATGTATTATTTTTTTGGGATGAAAATTGTCGAGAAAATGGTCGATAATATGAAAATTTGATGACAAAGCCTACTTAACTTTCAATTTTGTACTTTCTTTATATTTCTATAGGTATATCCTTCCAATAATGTTATAGTGCGAAACCTCCCAAAATTTCAGCCAGATCAATAACTTTTCGAGCTATAACGAGCAGTTTTTCAAAAAGTGCCTAAAGGCATACCTTATAACGCTTTTTTGTATTGTTCGAAATGTTAACACTTGCAAGTTGTAATAAGATAGTCAAAATTTTTAAATGACGCGATTATTTTATCATCTTAAAAAAAATTCTCGAAAAATGTCTCATTTTCGGGCGTCCAAAGGGATTGCCCTCCTTGAATTCGTTAGCCGTCGCGAATATATCGTCGAAAAAGAAAACGACGAATCATCAAGAGTATTCGGGGTGTTTGAATAACTACTGGAAATAATCGAACGTAATTATTGGTGTTTCGTGTTTAGAGCATATCAGCAACGATCATTATAGTATACATGGAGAGCTCGTGTATATAACATTCATCATTACATTGCCATTACGACTTATACAATACTTCGGCTCGTAATAAGTAGTTCATGTGTGTGGGTGTGTGTTTGTGTGTTTATATATATATAGCGTTTCATAACAATACTACATATATATGTATACATATTCAGAGATATAGTGACTATATATAGGTAGATAGATATCTATATACATTTGTACATGATTGAACGCATCCCCCGTGGAGTAATTGCTACGAGGGGTCAATCGTTCAATCTCCCGATGAAAATGATGTTCCCTCGGCGGCACAAATCCACAGATTTCCGTGAGCTTTGCAATTAGTGATTAGTTTCCGCTGGATGAGTTTTCGCCGATTCGAATCTCCGAGCGTCGAGACTCGCTCGTGCGTGGCTCGCGCGTTTGGTCGGCCAAATGTTCGCCTTTTCTCACGCGTGAATAAATAAATGCTCAATCGATGCTGAGCCAACGAAAAGAAATAAAAGAAAAGAATATCCGAGCCGTCGAGTTTCATTCGACACGAATGATTTGGAAAAGCAACAACATAAATACGGAGCGCGAAATTGTCCTTTTTTTTCTTTCGTTTCGGTCGATCGTATTTCATTAGCTGCCCGGCTTTGAGTTTCTCGCGACGCAGCGAAACAATCTCTCGTCGGTAACTCATGTGGCTCGACGACGCAACAGGACGATACTGTTGTACAGCTTTATCGCCGGACCGAGTCGAAGACCCAGAAGCGTCACCAAATCCTCTTGCGTCAACATTAGAAACGCTTCGCCGTCTATACTCTGGAGAGAAAAGAAAAACGTATTTTCATTCAACGACTCGGTATTTGATGGTGGGGCTAAAACTAATATTATTATCAATGTATGAAATCAAATCGTAATTATTAATTCACACACACGTATGTATAAAAATTAATAATATCAAATAATGTAACTATAACAACAATGAAAATAATTGTATATATACCGGGTAAGAAAAGAACTATTCCTTGACAAACTTATATTTGGTGACGGCTTCGACACACTGGGTCAATTTGACCCGGATGGCAAAAAATCCGGAATACACTTTAACCCTTTCTTAATAAGTCTGCATAATTAAAATCCGGAAAGTATCAGATTGAACTGTTGTCAAAAATTATTAAAAACTTTCGACTTTAGGAAAGTGAGCTTTTTATTTCAAATTCGTCCGGGTCAAAATAACCCAGTGTGTCAAGGAAGGGATAAATGTTCGAATTTTTCGGCTGTTGAAACTACTTTAACGTTTTCACGTGTTCTTATGAGCGATTTACGACCACAATTCGCAAAGAAGAAAGCTTTAGATAAACATGAAAGTAAAGAAATCGAAAATTAAGAAAAAAAAGTTGAATTCCAGGAATGAAAACTGTAACGTCACAAAAAAATAACGATCCCATTAAAAAAATGGAGGTGACTTGAAATCTCCGAAGCCCATCCATCTGGAAGAACCTCGTAGCCACCGATCGATGACCCCCTTCGGAATATGCAACTTTTGTAGGAAAAGTATTCTCTCCCCTAAGTCTGATAGGTTAGAAAATATTTCAACTGTTAACAGTTGTTGCCTCACCCGGTATATGCACAATATCGATAATCGAGATAATAGCAAGATTATTGAGATTGCGTAATTAATCTATGACATACAATAACCTACAAATTTTCTGTCCAGATATTCTAGATCATCTGACGGAGTGAATCAGCAATTTTAACCCTTCGACTGCACACTGGGTCATTGTGACCCCATTTTATTGTTTTCAACTGACTGTATCGCAAAGGGGTAAATATCTATTCCCGTGTACTTGGCCGTGTACCGAGGGCAGCTGTCGAAAAAGGACCTGGGGTCGAAGCGACCCCGTTTATGCAGTATTGCGGTGAAAGTGAAAACATTTTTTTGTGAAATTTAGTGCTTTATTGCTACATGTAAGTGAGTTACGATAAAAAATGCTCTGATATTTTTCATTTTGCGCTACTATGGTAAATGGTGTATTTAGAATGCCGATCATAAAACTAAAAGCAAGTGTCCGTTATGCACGAGGGCTATGTACAACGAGCACCGTATGTACCGATGCGTCGATGGCCGTAAATGTCAATACTAATAAGTCATCGAAGCAAAGAAATTGCTGAAAATATACGTTTTCAATAATTAATCTGCCAAAGGAGTCGATGTTTTCCATTTTTCACTATCCCGAAAATGCTCAAATTCAAACCTCCGAATATACTTTTTGGAAAGACGGTCGACACTGTCTTTTTTTTTCTTCGTATCGACAAACCTGCCTCTTTAAAGACCGCAGAGGAGGTTTCTTTTATGTTTTGAAAAACCCGGTGATCTTTTTCGTGCAAGAAACGTATTTTTCAACGCATCTCCCACTTTGAACGAATGTATGGGCACTTAATTTTAGTCCTTCTTGAAAACTAAAGTTTGGACCATAGAACAGCGATCATTGGGTAGAAAAAAACGTATCTACAAAAAAACGCATATTTACCGAAATACGACGATGTGAAAAACGTCTGGGGTCGGATCGACCCCACATGCAGTAAGAGGCCCGTGGCCGGAGTGTGCAGTCGAAGGATTAATTATTTCCGTGATTCTTTGATAATTTAGACGCTTTGGAAATGTCGCGCACGATAATAAACTCGCACGGTTGTATAAAATGACGAACAGATAACGGCACAACTCACGTGTTTTCTAAATATACTCCCGATTTCTTTGCAATTCGGTACGCTCTGTATGAACTTGATGACTTCCTCGTTGGACCATCTCCTCGGATTCGTGTGCTGCTTCGCCACAACCCGATTGAGCGCGTTGCTGTGTTTGGCCCATATGTGAGGAGCGTCCGGCAGTGGATTGTATCCGGGATTGTAAACGGATTGATAGAGCTCGGTGCGCAATTGCTTGTCAGGCATATTGATGGCGTAAGGGACCGATCCGTGTGCGGGATCGCCGTAACCCGAGTTCGACAAAGAATACTGAAGTTCCTCCGAAGCTTGACGCCTGAAAATTATTTTTAGAATTGTAGAACGCGCGCGAGCGAGAGTCAAGCGCGCTTCGACGCGCGCCCGCATCGCGCGAATGCAGCGCAACGGTGCACCCGCGTGGTTATCTATACTTGATTGAAAAGAAGCGAGCTCGACTGAGAAGAAGCGCCTCTGCACTCGAAAAGTTTCAGGGCCGTTGGCTGTTCGGTTTCATTCGCTCTAGTCATTTTGCACACTGCGGATTCGGCAATGCGTAAAAATAGTAGCGAGGAGTTGCCGCGAGATCGAACGCTACTGGAGGAGATTTATAAATATTGGGTTTATATGCAGGATTATTATATTGATTACTAGCTTTCCGCCCGGAACTTCGTCCGCGTGGTTATCAAAATAAATACAAAATAATTAAAAATGCAAATAGATATAAGTAAGCTGATCATCTTAGCCTAAACTTTTATATACCAAGTTTCACACTTTTACCTTCAATACTGAAAGACTTGCATAAAATCTTCCCCTATTGTGCCCCCTTAGGGGATGAGTTTCGGAAAAAGCTGTACCAAATCATTTTTGTTGCTAATATCAAGTCTTATATTTCTAACCCCAAAACTGTCAGACTTCCAAACAAACTTTCATCCCTTATTTA
Source organism: Ophion costatus (assembly GCA_951751655.1). Classification (NCBI taxonomy): domain Eukaryota; kingdom Metazoa; phylum Arthropoda; class Insecta; order Hymenoptera; family Ichneumonidae; genus Ophion; species Ophion costatus. Next base: position 18,871,942 of record OX632366.1, on the reverse strand, counting down.
GCTTGGTTGGACGATGAATTTCGAAAAATCCTGAAACCCGGCTTTCATTAATATTAACTGAAAGGATAAATGTCAATTTTCAAGGCTTCAGCTTGAAAAATAACGAAACTTCCGTACACACTTACCTCCCCTACTTCACCCTCTTAGGGGATGAATGTCGAAAAGTCCTGAAATATGTATTTCTTTATTTTAAGCTCAAAGCTAAATACCGATTTTTATGCATTTAAGTTTAAAAATAGCGGATTTTCGTGATAACTTTCATCCCCTATTTTACCCCTTGGGGGTATGAATTTAATAAAAATCCCTTCTTAGTGGGTGCTTGCGTTACAACCTACTGTCCAAATTTCCAAATCCAAATATTGAGACACGCGACCATTCATTAATTATCACTAATTATCATTGATATTGATGTCAACGGAAATATAAATGTCCTCATATCTCCATCTGAGCCCGCATGCTATGACAATGATGGTAAAGTTCCCAATCTTTGTGGAGTCGAAGTTTGCATCGCTGGAACGCAACGAAAATTCGTTGTCCATTTTTTTTGCTTCTCCATTTTTGTTACAACCTGCAATGTTTTTTTTCGCAATTTTACCTCCTGGGCCTCCAATAAGAAGCCTAAAAAAGTCAAATTATCGTAGGCTGTAAATTTTCTATGCATTCCAACAACGTAAACTTCGGCATCATAAATTTGCATCTCCGTCCTTTGAATTATTAGAAAAAAGAAGAAAACACTTTTAGTGATAGTGAAATGTGACGAACCTTTTCTTTCGTTTTCTCAAAATCTCATCGTCATCCGTTTGACCGTCACTCTGATGATTTCGCGATTTACTCGATCTGTGGCGGAACAAAGAGAAAAAAACAGCGTAAGCGCATGTATTATAACTGACGAATTCGTCGAGATATTAAGGGAGGTTTCTAGTTTGTTGGGCAAAAAAAATTGACTTTGATGTATCGCAAAAAGACAATGAAGAGGAAGGTGTACTCTATGGTCCTGGCACCCCAGATTAGGCGCGAGTATGAAACTTTTCAGTTCATTCGCACATCAACTTCAGCTTAACTTTGAACGCGTTTTTCGCGAAAGCACGTTTTCCAAGTTTGCGGAAGTGCTCCTACACTCCCTAGATGAGCAATCGTTGTGAAATTTGGCAGGCACGTGTGCAACAAACGTCTTCATTAGTTGAACTAGAATTATCCAAAAATATTCAAGCGTTTTTATTTTACGAGCAAGAAGCTGCAAAAATGTTTGGTAAACAAATTAACTTCCCCTTCGATCGTTCACTATTTTCTATTTTTCATTTTTTCTTCTTGATTCTAGTTCGACGCCTACGCAATATTGGACAAAGTAAAAGTATGTTTACTTTTTAAAGTATTATCATGTTCAATGAACATTGCTTAGTAAGCATACTCAATTTCAACATTCTGTATTTAATGTTGTTGCTGAATCATTTTCTAAGGGGGGAGAAACGAAGTTCCTATGCTAATACATTGTGTGACGCGAAAAACTGAAAGTGTAACGACGTTGTCCCGTGCAGCCAACGCGATCAAGAAGAGGTTGATGTAAACTTGAAAATTTAATAATTGTTAAACGAGTGCGGAAACCTTCGTTCTCCTTTTGCCAGTATATTCAGAAAATACATCATAACGATTGGTAAAATTCTCATTAACATCTATTTACCCCGATATTTTTAAGCTACGACCTCAATATATTTCGCATAAAAAGTTGGTGAAAAATCGAACATTTTTTGGCTCAACAAAGTAGAAACCTCCCATAAGAAGTCGAGCGTTTTATCAAACTTGAAAAGATATCGATTCTTTGGAGTCGTACAAACGTCCAATGAAATGGCGTGTTGGAAGTTTCTTCGAATTTTCATTTTCACGTATCGACGTCCAAACAATTTGACGGCTGACTAACCTCTCGGACGTTTCTGACCGCTCGTTCTTGTCGGACAATTCACCGTCCTCCTGCTTTATGTCCTTCTCCGTTTTTATCAGTCTCTCCTCGATCGAACCGTATCTTTCGTTCTTTTCCGTCTTTTCGACCTTGCACTCGGACTTTTCCATCCTCATCAGTCTGTCGGATCGGTCGCTCTTTTGTTTCTGCTCGCACGAGTCATCGTCGAAATCGGAAGGCTCGTGCTTCATCACGTTCAGACGATCGGACAACAGGCGCACCTTGTGCAAATTTTGCAACGAATACGGGCAACCCGAGGCCGAGTTGTGACCCGCGAATTTCGGCCCCTTCACGTGGCCGATTCCCCGACAACCGTAACTACCGCACTCCGAACGTTCCACCGCACTTTCCGGAGCTGCAAAAAAAAATTTTCAACTAGCACCAATCTTGTCACGTTGCGTTTCTCAATTTCAATTTGTTTTTTGTTTTGTTTTTTTTTTAAATTCTTTCTCATGCGCAATGTTGATTGATTATGAATGTGATCGATAAAATTGATCGCTTTTTCATGAGATTCAAAATGGATGATTGATATGAATATTAAGGAGTTTCGACCACTCTGAAAATGAATTTTCACGTATTCTTATTAGGGATATAGGATCTCATTTCGGAAAAAAGGCTTTGGATAATGGTAAAAATAAATCAATGAAAAATGAGAAACAAAAAACATTGTTGCATTTCAATAATGCAAGCTTCGACGTCATTGCGTGAAAGAGAAATTGTAAATATCGATCTAAGAGTGAGAAAAATAAAAATTATAATCTAGAGAAGCGTTATTCCACCGTGTGGAGTATTATTTTATTCGTTTTCTTCAATTAAGGGTTTAGGCGACTGTGCTAAAATGACGAACGCTCGTTCGGTGCTTGAGGCAACTGTAATCGAAGGGGAAAGTCGAACGTATCGTGCAGGAATCGCAGATTGAAAGTAAACTTATGATTACAACGATAGAACTGCTAGTAGAACTTTAAACGCGTTTTTAGCGAAACTATGTTTTTGACAACGGTGCACAAGATTTTTCAGTAGTTATCAACATGTTTTTTCACCATGGTTTTCAGCAGTTATTATCAATAATTATAACATTTGGCATTGAAAAATCGAACAACAAATCATGTTTTCAATGCTTGAAATGCGATAACAGAAAAAGCGCCGTCAAGTTTTAACCAATATTATCTATTCTGATTTTAAAAAACTCGTTTTTTTCCTCATATCAACCCTTAAGTTCAAAGGTCCTTCACGAAATTCTTTATAACTTTTTAAATGATTAATCATTTTTTATGACATTTGCTACACAACTTCGTTAATGTACATACAAATAAATGTCCAAACGATTTTTGAATCATCTTACTCCTCCAAAATTGATCTTTTTTCAATGCCCCTGATTTTCGGGTTGTCGCCTAGCCCCTCAGAACGATCCTAACCCCTGAAGAGGTACCATCATTGTAGAATTTTCAAAAAATTGGTTTTTTTCTCCATCGGCTTAAGTTTTCAATTTTTCAAAACGGCACGCAGCATAACTCCAACAATTTTCATTCTATTCACTCGAAATTTTAAGCACATCTTTGAAATAACATTCCGAAGAAAACATAGGTACGGGATTTTTCACGAGTTATCATAACATTATTTATTGACAAATGTCTATCCTTTTTTCTGTCGAAAATTGAATTTTTACTTCAAGTGCTTCTCAATTACACAAAAACTAACATTTTCATAATCCTCTACGTATTTCTCTAGCTATACTCGTGTAAATAGATAGAATTTTTTTTTCACGTTCAAATTTGCGTAAACTGCGTGCCGCAGAGCCTCTCAAATTCAACATGCCTCGCGTGAATGGCTCCAGCGTCACTATTTTGTATAATTTTTAAATATAATTCTTTTCTTCGCTTGAAGATATGACTAATAACATCCTTGAATGTTATCCGCTTACTTGTTCTTCCACCCAAAAAAAAATCGCTTAATTTTAGACGCCCACGGTGGTGTTGCCCCTTAATATAGTAGTCTTGACATGGTAGCCTAACCCCTTAACACGATCATTACATCAACAGCAATTGATTAATATACCAATGCAATAACGTAATCGCATTGATGAAATAAATTGATAAATATATGATATTTGATAAAATAACTTCGGAACGAAATTCCACTTACTCAAAGGGCCTTCCAAGGGATGTCCAGTTTTCAGGCACCAGCCCATAGGATGTATATCGGGATGATCGTCGTCCACCCAATACGCGTGGTTCTCGGGCCATCCGTCGAATCGTATTTTGATCCTACACAAGCGTAGAATCAATTAACTCAACCAATCAATTGCGCTTTATTGCACGAGCGCGTCCTTGGTCACGGGATCGCGAATATTTCTTATCTCCATGCACCACAAGTAACGCCTAAAGGCGCGCGTATGTAAAAACTGAAGCAAGCATGCCCGTATTATCAACGCAAGGTAACCGTAAAAAAAAAGGCCTTGATCGCGTTTATCTCGAAAGGATTTTTTTACAAAACAGCCGACACGATAACTGGCGCGATTATGAACCGATTAAAAAATGCCTTTCTCCATTATCTTTCTAACAGTAGTCGCTATCGCGCGTGCGACGATAAAAAGACGACAACAGGAGAGGCTTCGTCGAGTGTAAGCACAACGAGACTCGCGATGATCTACTAACATGTGATCCTTGACATCTTCGACGGTGGCGACCCGTATGATCTGCGGAATTCTCTTGTCCACCGCCTCCAATTTCATGCTCCTCTTGAAAGCGCAGGGTGGTCTTTGCTTGAAGGCTCGCGCTGGTGCGGCGACCGATCGGGTCTCCCGCAGATAAGAGTCCCACGTGAACGACTTCGGATCTTTGTAATCTGAAGAAAAAGTAGCACAGTCGGCGCAATGTTACGTCCTTTGATCGCTCCGAGGGACCGTACGAAACGTTCGAACGATTTCTATTATATTCCGCGTTTTCGCGGAGCTTCAAGGCAAGATCTACAACGTTCAAAAAATCGATTGTTTTTGAAAAATCAGATAAACTCTTTTACAACTCTTTTAATTCAAATTTTACAAAAATTTTGCGTGACATTTTTTTTTTCGTAAACACGTGCCATTTTCTTCAATTTGCATTTTATTCATTTCAATTACAGTCAAATAAAAACTATACCTCTCCTGACTGAAAAAAATGATTTTTTTTTGCAAATCAAAGTCTAGGGAAAGCTAGACTGCACGCCGATTAGCAACTCCCGCGGAAACCTTGCTGTAAAACTCTGCCGCAGATCCGTCACTTCGATGATAAATGAATTGAATGAATGAATCGACCCCGTTTATGTAACAGCGCGGTGAAAGTGAAAACATATTTTTTTGCGAACTTTGGTGTTTTGTTACTACATGTAAGTGAGTTACGATAGAAAATGCTCGTAGGTATTTTTCGTTTTGCGCTACTATAGTAAACGATGTATTTAGAATGCCGAACATGAAACTAAAAGCAAGTGTCCGTTATGCAGGAGGGCTATGTGCAACGAGCACCGAATGTACTTATGCGTCGATCGCGATAAATGCCAATAATAATAAGTCATTGAAGTAAAAAAATGCGGAAAATATACGTTTTCAACGATTAAGGCCTTAGGCCACGGAGTAACGGGTATAAAATCATGTGCGAATTTAACAATTTTTTTTTCGTATGAAAAAGTGATTCACCCATAAATTTAATGACACATCTATTGAGTATGAATATCAAACTGTTAGAAAATATATATAAATTTTTTTTCGATGTACAAAATGGCCGACTACTCGAAACTTCTCGAAACAGCTTTTTTCCAATTGGCGTGACACGTAACTTCAACAATTTTCACTCGATTTACTTCAAATTTAAAAGTCATGTTTCTTATTGCATTACGCAGAGAAGTACGCACGGAATTTCTGATTAATCGAAAACTTTTCATTTTATGAGCAGTTATAACGAAATTTTTCACTGAAAATTTATTTCTTAAGTTCAAATACCTACAAATTTTGAATAAAACAATATTTTTCAAATTCCGTAAGTACGTCTCGAGGTATTCTAATGTAGATTGACGAGAATTTTTGTTTTTTGTTCTAGGTCAAAAAATGTGGATGCTAAATGTCACGCCGCGGAGCGCCTAAAAAAAAGATAACAAAAGAAAATATAAGTAGTCGGGCATTATGTACATCGAAAAAAAAATATATATTTTCTAACAGCTTGATATTCATACGAAGTAGATGTGTAATTAATTTTATGAGTAAATCACTTTTTCATACGAAAAAAAATTGTTAAATTCGGACAATCTGCCGAAGGTGTCGATATTTTCCGTTTTTCACTATCCCGAAAGTGCTCAAATTAAAACCTCCGAATAAGTATATTTTTTGGAAAGACCGTCGACGCTGTCTTTTCTTTCGTATCTACAAACCTTCCTCTTTACAAACCTCAAAGGACGTTTTTAATATTTTGAAAGAAAAAATACGATCTTTTTCGTGCAAGTACGTATTTTCCAAGGCATCTCCCACTTTGAACGAATGTTTGGGCACTTCGTTTTTGTTATTCTTAAAAAATAAATTCAAGGCCATAAAATAAGGATCATTGACTACAAAAAACGTCTCTACAAAAAAATGCATATTTGCCGAAATACAACGATCTGAAAAACGTCTGGGGTCGGATCGACGCCATGAGCAGTCAGAGGTTCGTGGCGGAAGTGTGCAGTCGAAGAGTTAAATATACTATTAAACTGTACCTACAGTTTGATAAATGTAGAATAATATCTTAGTTTTAAAAATCTCTCAAAATTGCTTCATTTTTTCCCGTCCAACTGTGCGTCCCGTTTTAAAGCGATCGATATACGGTGCTCACTGTTGGGTGGCGTTAAACTCCGGCCGTTGTGATGACACCAGCCAACCGGATGTATGTACGGCGAGCTCGCGTCGGCCCAATAGTCATAAACCTCGTCCCACGAGTCGAAATGCACGAGTATCCTCGAGTCCATGAGACCAGCTATACTCGCGACGCAAACCAACGACGAGTGTTTCCTATCGACCGCCTCCAGCTTCATTCCCGTGCGAAAACCCGTCGGGAAGACCGTCTACGAACCAAGCAAAACAGAATAAAATCGACCAGCATTGGCAGCGAGAACATGGATTATATAGGTTGTTTTTTTTTGCCTCGTTTCTAGCACGCGATATTCGTCGCGTCGCGTAGAATGCAAAATGTGGAAACTACGCGATAATGGAGAAAATAGCGAAAAAAAAACTAAGATTATTGTCTGACCGGAGGTCGTCGAGTAATAAAAAAATGTTTTTTGGCGCGAGTTGTGCGAGGCAAAGCACTTGTGAATGAAAATCATCGTTTAAGTGAATACCTAGTCCTTGTATTATCTTAAGGCGGGAAACCAGTTTAGGAGTGCTTTTTGTGGTTTTCATAATTTTTATTGCCAAGAATGAATAAACGGAATATTTTCAAACTATGGGAATATTTTTAGAATATTTTGAAGTATCTTCTTTGAAAATATAGAACAGATAACCTGCCGCCCATTGAAAGTCGCCATCAGACTTTGCTTTTTCTGTACGCTTTGGAGGTCACCGTTTTCATCGGAAATCAATCCGGTTTGAAGGTTACTTTAAGAACATGTTTTTCTTCTATACGAACCTAACTTTGGACAAAAAATTGATAATTCCGTTTTTAGCTGTGTTTGCACAAATTTTTGCCATTATTTTATAACATTTTTTTGCCATAAAAAATATACTTTGAACAATATTACCCCAAATTTAAGTTCATATAGAGCGTAAATATATAAAGAAACTAATTATAACTTTATAAAATTGTAGGTTGGAAACTCTTCGAGCTAGAGTGTACACAAATTGCAGAAAAAAAAATCGTTTCGAGAAAAACGCGTTTGAATAAATTACCAAAAACGGAACATTCAAGGCAGTATGGGATTATTTATACTCCTTACCGGTTAATCAGCGATTAAACGGTAAGCGGCGAGCAGAAATTAAAAATAAATCGATTTTTTAAAGCACCTCAACTGAATTCCCGCCTTAATGGAACAATTTAAATGTACTATTATGCATTGTTAGATAATTAGAGATACAGTCGAACCTCGATATCACGAACCTCGATATAACGAAATCCTTGATATAACGAAGATTTGTCCATTCCCTTCCGATAGACACCCGAAACCTTGATACAACGACACAAGAATCATATACATTATGCTTTAATCGCTAATTGCTTGTAAAATACTGTAATTCAAAGATTTCTTTCTCCAAAAAATATCCCCATATTTATAATACTAATTAATTGTTTAAAGAACAGTTTAAGAACCATGACATCAGTATAGCAAAACCTCAATATAACGAAAGCTCGATATAACGAACTTCCCTTGAGATTCGTTCTATCGAGGTTCGACTGTAATGAATATGATAATCATATACGTATCATGTAACACGTACTACAAAATATAAAATGAATGCATGAATCTTGTAATAATTTCCACACGTACGATATTCTCCGATAATATCCACATCGATTCTGACAAAAGTAATAGCAACGGAGCAGCATTTTTGATAAAATTGTGCATCAAGCTTCGACACGATATCCCAATCTCCCCCAAGGTTATTCGAATTTTCGTTTTCTGAGTACTTGTTTGCGTTGAACCAGCGCAACGGCGCAATCTCAAAAAGGGAGATTTTAGTTCGTGAACACGCGCAGCTTCCAACGTGGGAAATATATTGCGTCCATTTTGCAATGCCTTGTCGAATGTCTTCATCGAACGAAACGACAATGCGAGACACTGCTAAAGTTTCTTTTGCGAAACCAAAAAAAAAAGCGAACTCACGTTTTTATTGGCGAAACAAGTTTTGGGCGCCGCGATAGCTTTGCAAATTTTCAGATAAGCGTTCCAGTTGAAGTTGCTTTGCACGTAGCCTTTGGGGGGATCCAAACGATGGCCGTTCTTGTCGGACCAACCGACCGGAAAAATGTCCATACTGTCCGCGTTCACCCAAAAATCGTAATTCTCCGGATAACCGTCGAAGTGCAAACGCAATCGATAGCCTGGCGGAAGCGAAAAAAGGAAACAGACAACTTTATGGTCGCAAGTGTCAAAGTGTCGGGACTTCGCGCACTCGGAGCATACTGACCTACGACTTCGACGACCGTGAGAACGCAATAACGCGACGGATGCTCGGGATCGATGCCCTCCATTTTCATGCCAACCTTGAACTGATTTTTCGCATAGGGGAATGGATCCTTGAACAGTTTTACGGGCGCGGCTTTTGCTTTGCAATGCTCGAGATACTTCGCCCACGAAAATCCGAGCTTTCCCGTTTGCCATGGATACTGCAACGATGAGGAAGCGCAAACGATTCGATTAACTTGGCGAGCGATGTTTGAGTTTAACAAAAAATATTAAAAAACCGACACTCGTGATGGACAATTCTTAAGGGGCCAGGCCACTTTGAAAACTTCAAAAAATCGATTTTTCTTTACTGTTTTCGAAAGTACATACATTCAGAAATATTGGATTTTGTGCGATGCAGGAATTGCCGATTGCGTTTAGGTAAGAGTTTTTCATAGTATAAACTTCGAACGCGTTTTTTCTCGAAACAACGTTTTCAAAATCGAGCTCCATCGTATCTCTAAAACTAATACACCGATTCTCTTGAAATTTGAACCACATATTGTAAACACGATTCGCAACAAGATGACCCTCGATGGTTTCAAAATTTTGATTTATACTCTTTTTTTTCCGAAAAACTGTGAAAAAACGCGTTTTTAAAACTTTTTTCGTTTTTCATTTGTCATTTTTTAATTTTTTGATAAAACTTTATATACGAGGGTCATTTTGTAGCTGGTGTCATTCTGAATCTAATGGACTTTGATTTTTTTCGTTCCAGACAAGCCGTTGCCGAGTTGTGACGGAGCTACCTAGCCCACCTATTTTTTAGGCGTTACGTTAAACTATAGTTTTCGTACATAAAAATGAATGAAAATGAATTAATTTTGTTTTTTAATGTATTTCAAGCCTAACAACTTTTATATCCATATCTTTAATAAAATCCTCAACAAAAAAATCGCGAAAAATAGCCTTCTTTTCGTGGGTCAAAAGTGGACTGGCCCCTTAAGTTACTGCTCGTTGCACAAATTCTGTATAAAATGAATACTTCAACGGAATAATCGATGATAAATATTGAGTACGTCGATCGAATTTCAATTATGTTTAAGGGACCATCACAGTGTAAAAGTTTGAAAAAAATCCATTTTTTGAATAAAGTTCCGAAAAGCCCAAACGTCTGATTTATTTGGAATTTCGTATACTTTTGTATTTTGACTCGCTGATCACGAAAATCATATTGAAAAAACTCGAAAATTTGATTTTCAAGGTCTACACTCACGAAACAATGGTAACAAATAAAGAATGAATGCGAATCAAAACTGGCCAGAGTTTGTTTGGGTGTGCTAAAATGCATTAACGCGACAACGGCCCGCGTATGTATAATTTGAAAGAATGTTTACTTTGGACTCAGTGTGCTCGCCCAGGCTGTCCTCGTCCATGGCGGTTATCGTGTCTTTCGTGTCCTCGTCCGTTTCCGATTTCGGCCTGTCCTGCGACTTCTCGTCGCTCTTGTCGTCCGTATCCTTCGACTGTTGTTGTTGCTCCTGCAGCAATCTTTTTCGTTTTCTCTTCGCGCGTAAATCCCTGCTGAAACGATACATCATTATTCGCTGTACGGCGAATGCCCGGATTCGCGATCTCGCGTTCGTTATTGGCTCACTTGAGATCTCGTTCTTTTCTCATAATGTGTTGCTTCTTGGCCTCTATGACTTCGGTGCATGTGGGACTGCACGATATCGGACTCTCGAATTCGGCCGCGAGGCCGTAACAGCCGCAGCTCTCGCAACGATAGAGCGTATCGGCCGAGATAGCGCGAGACTTTTTCTCCTCATCTGAAAATCATCGATCGATTCTCACATTGAATTCGGCGAAAAAAATCCAAGCCCAAAGAAGAAAAAAAAACAACAAACGAACACCTAGTCGCAAAGTGCAACTGATAAAGGCGATAATCACGGGTACTTACTCTTCTTCTCGGCGCAAACCGTCACTGGACTCGACTTTGACGAATTCTGCGATAAACACACATTTTCCTTATCACCGATGCTGATGTGTTTGTCCTGCTTGTTATTCTCGTCGTCATCTACCACTTCCATCAGCCCAAACTCGTTTATGCAAAACTGCGTGATGACACGCGTTGATGTATTCTTTTTTTTTTTACAAATTTTTATGCATACATTTCTTTCGTTTATTTCAATCATTTTTTTCGAAGTGAAATAGCATCTACAGATGTTCAGTCTCAGTGGCGATAAAGTTTCGAGTAGATTTTAGCTACGGTGTATAGAAAGGCGCGGGACAAAAGGGGTAGTTTGGCATGAACCCGAAAAAGCAACTAGGGGTTGCTGGAGCCTAAAGTAGTCAATGTATATAGACACAAGGTGCGCTGTTATGAATGGATGACCCTGCAACTGTCGATAGGTCGGATGATGTCCTACTATATGCTGAAATTTCAGTTTAGTAAAAGTCCCACGGTTTTCAAAATTTGGGGCTTTGTTATTCTTTGAAAAAAATCATTCACTTTTGGTTTTTCGCATGCCATTGCTACAAATAATATGAATCGACAATATCTAAGCGTTTTTTTTCAAATAATTGGCACGATAGGCGTAGTACATTTTTTCTACACAACAGGCTATCAAAATCAGATGTTCGAATTGGTTTGTATGAAAATTCTGCATAAGATCTTTTTTCATAAAGTTTCCTTAACATCTAAGATTAAAAAGAAGACTTTTCTAGATAAAACAAATAACCAAGAGTATTTTTTTTAGCCAGGTCAAAAAAAGTTATCGCTTGAAGAAATGGCATGCGAAAACCCAATAGCAGAGGATTTTTATTATCTCGGAAGCCGTGGGACTTGTATTAAACTGAAATTGCAGCATATAGTAGGACATGATCTGACCTATCGACAGTTGCAGGATTATCCATTCATAACAGGGCATTCTGTGCATATATGAGGTATTCCAGGTGTTTTCGAACGGCCTAAAAGCCGTTCTTCAATCTTTTTCAAAGTTAGCGATGTTTTTGTATCATATATTTTGAGTACGGGGCATTTTTTCAGATTTTTATCGATTCGCTAACTCGGCTAACTCAGAGATAAGATTTTACACGTGATAAAATTTCAAATGATCGTATCCTAGTGATCTTCTCGTCGTAGAAAAAAATGTCCTCTTCAAAAACGCGCTGCATTTTTCTATGAACTATATCGAAAAAAAAAAATCACAAATTTCCAAGTACTACAACACTAAACAAAGAAAAATGTTTCATTTTTCTAATATTTTAATCCCCAACAACTAGGTTGATCCTGCTGAAACTTACACTGAATTTTCTTTTATTAGTGTAAAGCAACATGTGTAACTTTTATTATGGGCTGGGCTTGCATTCAGTTAATATCGCCGTCTTAAATTTAATGGAAAATTGTTTTTGTTGAATAACACAGCGATTTACAAGTTTTAAGTAAAAAATAGTAACGACTAAACTTGTAGGAAATCGAGTGCTTTACAACTTTGGTTGTTACAGTTTTTCTCTACCATCGATATTTTACGAATTAAACCTGAAAAAAGCCTGCAGAAATCTCGTGCGTTTTTTACTTTAGGGCATAAACGAACATGATTAAACTTGTAGCGAATGAAATTTTGGACAGTTTTTTCCTATAATCAATATTTAAGGTCGTACCCCAACGGTAAAAGAACGAGAAGCGTGAAAATATTATTTCGCTTTTTTCTTTTACCGTTGGCGTACGACCTTAAATATTGATTCTAAGAAGAAAAAAAAGGTAGGAACAAAAATTGTCCAAAATTTCACTCTCCACAAGTTTGTTCATGTTCGTTTATGCCCTAAAGTAAAAAATAAACGGAATAATGCAATAGCCGCTTTTTCAGGTTTAATTCGAAAAATATCGATGGTAGAGAAAAAACTGTAATAACCAAAGTTGTAAAGCACTCGATTTCCTACAAGTTTAGTCATTACCAATTTTACTTGAAAATTGTGAATCGCCGAGTTATTCAACAAAAATAATCTCCCATTAAATTTAAGACGACGGTATTGACTGAACGCAAGCCCAGCCCAGAATGAAACTTACACATGTTGTTTTTCACTAATAAAAGAAAATTCAGTGTAAATTTCAGCAGGATCAACCTAGTCATTGGGGTTGAAAAATTAAAAAATGAGAGATTTTTCTTTTTTTTAGTGTCGTAGTGGTTGGAAAATTTTGAATTTTTTTCTTTCAATATCGTTCATAGAAAAACGCATCTTTTTTGTAGAGGACATTTTTTCGCACGACGAGAAGATCACTACGATAAGATCATTTGAAATTTTATCACATGTCAAATCTTATTTCCGAGTTAGCCGAGTTAGCGAGCCGATAAAAATTTGAAAAAAAATGCCACGTACGCAAAATATATGAAACACAAACATCACCAACTTTGAAAAAGATTGAAGGTCAGGCTTTTTGGCCGTTCGAAAACACTTGGAATACCTCACATATATATATAAAGTTGAGATGCTCGGGAGGAGAAAAAAACGTTTGCCAAAAATGAAAACTTCCTGTGCGATGAAAAGAGCGTCAATGAAACAATTCTCACCTTGAGAGTGCTGCCGGGCAAAGTTCCGACGCCGTCTTTCCATTCCACGACTTTGGTCGCGTCGAAATTCGGATCGCCGAGTGTGACGCCATTGACGAGTTCTTTGCCATCCTCGCGAGTACTCTTGTTTCTGACTTCCGAGTTTCTCAGTAGCTCTTTGGCGACTTTCGCGGTGTCATTGCCTTTGGTCTCCTTCGTTTTATTCTCGTTTTTCACGTCCGCTTCGACGCACTCGTTTCTCCCGGGTGACTTGATAATTTCAATTTTAATATCGTCGTCGATGATCGCGTTGGTGCGCTTATTGGTAGTGGCTTTTTCGTCGTTCTGCACAACCTTGATGAGGGTAATGTCGTCGTCGTTGTGAGATTTTTTGTCCTTGTCGTGCTCGGAATCCGGACTACCGAGAGAATAACCGCTCATAACGTCCATTATACCGTCCTGGGAAGTTTTACCGGGGCCGCCATTCGAAGTTTTTCGCTTGTCGCTCGACGACGAGCCGCGCAATATGTTGCTTCGGGTCTTCTTTCTCTTCTCGGGCAGCAGACTATTGTTCGCCTCATCCTTCTTCGGTATCGGGGTTATCACCGCCGAGTCCGGATTCTCGGTTATCTTAATGCTGTCAGCCGTACTGTTGACACCTTTTCCTGCCATTAGGGTCATCTTTGTTATTGGATGCAAAGGGGGCGGATGGAGCGATGAATTAGCCGTTTTCGATTCTCGCAAAACTACGAACAGAGGAGTCGCGATGATTGACCATTCGTCGTTAATATTTCATCCGTTCTGTTCTAAGGTAAATTAGGTTTTTTTTGTTCGAATCGCCCTTCGTATGTTCGCGAGCTTTTACGATCCCGTGTCCTTTTCACCCTACACTCGCCACTGCTATTTCCCGAGACATAACCTACACCACGAACCATTGCTTGACCGAAAAATAATCCGCCTTGTCGAGTTCTCGGCGCTCCAACTGAACAATTTTCAACCCTCTCCCCGTTATTTACCCAATCCCAAACGAGTTTGGATCGTTCGATTCATTCGCTCCGATAACCGCGATAACGGGCTACATCTACCTAGGCGGGTCGAAAAATTGCATTTTCCAAAAACATTTTTATTCGATAGTATCACCTTTCAGCTATATTCAAAACGTTCAAGGGTCGTTGACGATGTGACTTTTTCAAAATCGATCTTGATTCTATAATAGTTACGCAAAAATGACGATTTTTTAAACATTTTGTATGCTCGAGTTTCAATATGGAGCCACGTTGTTTAAAGAAATCGACGATCGCCAACGACTCGCATTCATTGTTGACTCGAATAACCCGTCTTGTTTTTGTCATTTCGGATGGACCGTTTAAGCTGGAGAGTGAAGACCGTCAAACGTCGCGAAAAAAATGTTGGGTAATTAGATATCAATGAAAATTTGACCAATCGTTATGATATATTTTCTGAATATACTGGCAACAGGAGAAGGTATCCGCACTCGTGTGTTAAATGTTAAATTTTAAAGTTTACATCAATTCTCTCTTGTTGGCATTGGTTGTACGGGACAACGTCGTTACACTTTCAGTTTTTCGCGTATACCTTCCGCATTTATGAAGAAAGTGACCCGGAAAACGAATATTGTGCGCAGGATAGTGTACAGAACAATATTGCCGAAAAAAATAGACGGGTCAACGATCTAATTAATGAAAATGTATGAAAAATATGTGACCAGTTAACGAAAAAGTGAGGCTTGTTGAAGAGTGTGTATTAAAATGTGGCAACGTCGTAACTATGGGAATAGCAGAACCAATCGAAAACCTAGCGCGCCAATTTCAAATACGTTAAAGTCAAATGCGACTGAGGGGAACTTATTCATTTGTTTATTATGATGAATTCCCTTTTTTCTAGCTTCGGTGAGCATAGTACGATGCTTGTGGGCACGAGCACTGACAAATCGTCTTTTCCATCGGAAACTTTGCGGCGCACTAACGTTTCTTTCTGAATCATTTGTTGCCTCCTTTCGCTCTGGCATAACCTCTGAAAACGCCGACCGGCACGAAACGCGCGTAACACAGCTGCGACCTGTGACAGTCACTGCAGTCAACCTAACAGCCTCGAATTACGACAGAACCGTGCGACGTTGCCGAAGCTCGTGTCTATTTTAATACTATTTTTAAACATAGACATTTAATTTTCTGATAATCCTGACTCCTTCAAATTACCATATATGTGAATAATCTTTACGATTGTCTACCGTACATTTGAAAATTTTCGCGATATTCAGTCGTACACGTCATTTGCTTCAATGATTAGCTAACAATGCATCAGCATAAGAACTTCGTTTCTCCCCCTTCCCTTCAAAACTGATATAGCAACAACCTCAATCCTTCATTATCTCAGAAAATGAATCCAAGTCCGAGAGATACTGAACGCGATATTCTCTATCCCTACAGGGTGCTAATTTACGTTTGACGTACTGCCGCGTGAGTTTTCTTACCCGTGATGGTTCCCTTGTGGTCGGCGCTCAGCTGGCCGTTGTTGATCTTCACGTTGAACATACTCGACTTGCTGGAGACGTTCTGTTGGGGTATGTTGACCGGGAGCAATAAATTCGTCACGTGTTTCGAGGATTGCGTCGTGTTCACAGTCGTCGAGGTGGTCGACGTTTGGCCTAATTGCGAAAGCACAGGCGCGATCACGAGCTTCGGCTTGTTGATCTGTGCAGCACCGAGGCTTCCTGGATAAACCAAATTAACGATTGAGGGGAACCCTTTCATCAAAATTTTCTACGAGAAATCATTTTTTCTCCCGTATTTTTATTCAACGTCTCAAGAAAGTCGTGTGCGAATTTCAAGTCGAATAAACGCGTTTTTCTCGAAAGAATTTATTTCGGAACAGTCGACACGACAACTGCTGCAATTATGAACAAATTTGAAACATCTTTCCTCCATTCTCTTCGTAATGACTGAAGATTTTTCGGAGGCTTTTTTGCCGATTTCTAGCATGATTTCCGAGAAAAAAAATCCGCAAGGAGCAATTTTTCTTGTTCGAGTGCTGATCGGAATAAAGGTGTTAGGCACCTGTCGGAAATACAACGGAATCCCGCTGCTTGTTTGGCTTTATTATCGTTCCGAGGTACGCGAACGTGTGCTTTCCGGGCTGTGCATGCGACGAGTTTCCCTGGGACGTGTTCAACGGGACTATCTGAGCTGTCGACGCGTTCGATTTTCTCAGCAGTATGTGCTTTTGTCCCTGAGACGCTGCCGTACCACCCACAGCGCTTATCGGCCGGTGTATCACTATGTGCTGCTGCTTGTTCTGAGTCGAATTCACTTGATTCGTCCCTTGTATGAACACCTTGTTTTGACCGGCAACAATCTGCAACGTGCAATGAGTATTTACTTTTCCAACGAATCATTAACCTTCAGCAACTTCTGACGGTTCTGATCGGAGAAATCTCCGCGGCTTTTATCGTGTGAATCGATACTATCAACAGTTGGTACTTCAATTTAACCCTTCGTTTGCAGTCTTAACTTTGGCCACGGTATTCACACACTGGTGTAAACTTACACGGATAGCACTTCCGTTTGCGGAAAATTCTTTGAAAACAACTGGCCGAATGATGATTTCCATAATACAATTTTTCGAAAGCCATTTCACGAAAGAATTATTTCCCGAATGGACAAATTCGTTTCAGGGTGAACGATCAAATTAATAACTTCGATTTTGAAACATTAATATTTGCATGAATATTGCATCCTTAATCGGACAAATACTTCGTGGAACGCATTTTTGACGATGGTCAATCTGAAGATTTGTTTCGCCGTATCACTTTGCATTTAAAACATTGCGATTTTTTTCAGTTTGAGTCACTGAAAAGAAAACTTTATGAAACGTTAAATTATTCTTTCGATTAGAAAAGTATACATGTTAGTTAAGATACTAATTTAATCATAACTGCATGATTGAACTATTATAATATTGTGCAATTATTCAATTAATTATTAAATTAATATTAGGTTCATTCGGGAAACGTACATTTGGGAAATCGTCCATTCGAGAAATTGTTAATTCGAGATATTGTATTCGAGAAATGTTTCATTTTGGAAATTTATTCGGTAAATTGTTTTCGGGGAATTGTTCTTTCGGGAAATTGTATTTTCAGCCAATTGTTATGGAAAAATTGTATTCGGGTATTTTTTTTCTAAATCACATATACACTTTGAACGTTTCTTAATATCTCTGCATAAGTAAGTTTCGAAAAATAGCAAACTAAATCGTTAAATGAATATTTAATCGCTGAACTATTAACATTTGTCAATTTTGGAGAAGTGAGTGTTTTACTGAAAATTCATCCGGATCAAAATGACCCAGTGTGTAAATGTACGGTTAACAATATCTAATGACTCCAGAACCGCGAAGATAATGCTTATAAATATGACTTTGAGGAGATAAAGTTGCAATTACAATCGTAGTGGCAAAAAATGGCGATGTTCAAGTTTGTATCATGGAAACGTAATGAAAATCGTAGTTTTTTTTTATTGTCCTACTTTTTTAAACCGTTGTCCATGAAAATCACTGAAACGTTTTTTAAGCTCTTCCTCAGCGATCTACAAGTTGAATTTAGAAAAAGAAACGACTTTGGATGACAAAAATAGAGAAATGGAAAAGATAAAAAACTAATTTTCTTTGCATCACCGACAATGCAAACTTCACCACCCTAAGGACTCGGAAGTTTAACTGCATCGCCATGGTACTCGGGAATAGAGGAAAATATGAAGACATTCATATTTATATACATATCGATTGTTATTAATTATTAAACTTATAAATATAAGAATTAATATATTCTATAATATAACACTATATATAATATAAGAATTAATATAATATAAGAACTAACATAATAAGAATTAATATATTCGTATTCTACAAATGATAACCTTTTTTCACCCAGTTTCTTTTTTAATACTCTTGGCTGTTTGTTTGATCTAGAAGTCTTCTTTTTAATCTTAAATGTTAAGGAAACTTTATGAAAAAGAATGTTATGGAGAATTTTCATACAAACCAATTTGAACATCTGACTTTGATGGCCCACAGTGTAAAAGGAATGTGCTACGCATATCGTGCCAACTAATATATATATAATATATATATCATATATATTATAAATCATCAATTCTATTAATTACAAATCGAAAATAAAATTGACCATTCGTTTTTTGTCAACGCGCTGGAAACACGTTTTTCGATTTGTAATTTCTCCATCAGGCCGAAAATTGGACAAAATGTTGGACGATCGTTCGTGCATGGCTCGGAAGGAAAATAATTGTCTGGACCTACCGAATTGTGTCCGGGGTTGATGATGGCGGCTAGTTGGGTGGTGCCGGAGGAGACGATGGTCTGATTGGGCGCGCCGCTCTGGCCGGAGCGTATCTTTCCCTGCTGGATGTAGAGCAACGGCATGACGTGTGTCGAAGAATCCTCGGAAGGGACAGCTTCCTGCGTGTTACCCTCGTCCGTGTCGTCCACCACTATTTCCTCATCCATCCTGTTTCAAAAATTCAAAACTCAGTGTTCCTTCCTACCATGGTCCTGGCCTTTCTTACGTCGAAGGACGCACATATCGGATAATCTATACTCGGGCGGCTGACCGCCTACAGAGTCTCATGCATAGCCACGATGGAAGTTTCAACAATATACAATAATCGAAGCTCCCGCCGAAAAATGAAATCTGCCCAATCGGAGCTCCGGAGCCTTCCCTGTTCCCGAGTGACGATTGGCCTCCAATCAACTTGCAATTTCTTCGATAAAAAGGAAGCAAAGCCAATGGAAGACTAAAACATCCGCGGCTACAGCATTTTTCACCCAGACTGCAAAAAGCTACACTAGTTGCGTACACGAGTCAAAAACGATAATCTTCCACTCGGCCGTGTTGAAAACCTCTGTCCCTACTCTGCCGTCATATGGAAAAAGGCGGCATTTGCGACAAAAATCAAAAATACATTTTCGGTACCATTGGAATCGGTACAAAATTCCCCATCGCCCTGTCTAGTGAAACGCATTTTCGATTTTTGTAGATGCCGCCTTCTTCCATGTGACGGCGGTACTGGCGTTCAACCCATCAATGACTCTAGTCCCAAGCAAACCCAAACAAGCCCAAACAACGGGCACAATGCTGCAAAAGCGACGAAACTCAAACGAGCGATCAACGTAAAGAATGGACACGTTTCGAAACATCCGTAAAACAATGCAAAAGAAAAACAAAGCAGAAAACTGCTCGATAATCAAGAGAAAGAATTGCGAAAGTTTTGTCGGAGTAAATATATGACGGTGTAAACTTTGATTATTGCAATTCTCTCGACACGTCAGGCGAGAGGATGCAAAGCGTCTGATTCCGAATACAATCGATTACTCGTAACGACGAAACTTTACTACACACATGCAGACGATGAAAATCAGTAAGATCGACGATCGTGCGTGTATAGTGTTCCAAGGTAAAGAAAAAAGAAGGAAAATAAAACGAGAATAAAAATTCAGACTCACGAACCTTGTATTCAAATTCGTCGGCACTTTAAAGAGAAAAACAACGAAATAATTGAAACACACACAGACCTGACGTAAGTTACATAATTATCTCGTTTGCCTCTCTTTTTTTAATTATTATTTCAAACATCGACGATACAACGTGCCTGTCGCGGAGTTTCTTTTTCGTCGCGATCTATACACTTATCCCCCTCGCAGGTAAAACACAACGCGTTGCACGTACACGCGCGCGCGCCACACACACGCAGGCGCACACAAACGCACAGCTCGCTGTATATCGAAAAACGCTTTATTATCGACGGATTTTCGGTTTCGATCCTGTTCGACAATGCTCGATAATTCAACGCTTCTATAGGCATGTATTGCACGCACGATTATCTTCTTTTTTTTCGTTTGAAAGGCCCGCGCTCAGCGTCGTGTTGGTCGAAAGAATAAGTTCGATTTCACGTTTGCGCTTCTCAGCGCGTAGTGCAGAGACGTTTTTGCTCATTTTGTAAAATCCCGGCCTGATGGGTGTGCTTTTGGCTCACTTTACTCGTGGCAGCGTAAGATCGTGATTTTTTCGCGATCGAGGACGAAACTTAAGGGCAACGATTGGACAAAAGTATTTTTCACGCGACGCACTATACAGTCGGAAGGATGTATAGCGATAGGAAAGTAACGCACGGCGGTATGCAGGCTCATTCGTTCGGGCAAATTTGTAAATCGTTCTTTGTGCATCGCCCTTCCTTTTCAAGACGCACACACACGCGCTACGCCGCACGCACGTAGATCCATTCCCAAAATCCTGTACTTTTTTTTACGTCTCGTGCGATCCGCGCAATATGTAAACGTAAATTCGTTCGCGCACCGCGGACTTTTTCAATAGTGCGCAAAGTGGGGAAACAACGTTGGAGAAGCTTGCCAGGCGCAAGTTAAACGCGCGAAACTATCTTTCGCGTGGATATATTACTTTTTAACGCTAAAATATCTCGCGTTCGCTATACGCGGACTAGACTTTTTGAGCATTCGAGTCTCCCCTCGGCCGCACGGCGAGCACGCACGCACACTCGTGCGACACAACACCAGTGGGCGAGTTTTCACGGATCTCGAGGCCTCTCGTGCGCCGCTCGTTGGCTACTGGATTCGACTTCGCGCGCCGAGAACCAACCAATCAGCACTGCCCGACAACGCGCGTTGATCAGACCGTTCACGTAAAATATACGGACCTCGAAAGAAAAAAGGTCCGATATTCGTGTCGCGATTTGTTATCTGCTGACGCTTGTTCAATGACGATGGCGAGGTGACAAGGCCGTCTTGGGCTGACAATGGATATGAGGAAAAATTTGTCGTTGATTTTTAAAGAACTAAGGCGTTTCATTCAACATTTACAGTTTACACAATACGTACACGAAAAAAGAGCACGCATTTTTTCAGATTTTCTACGATACAACATGGCGGCACGCTAGCGGTATTGGTAGGATTCAACCTGGAGCGTAATTTCAACAAGTTCTTCAATGTGGATATAAGACACTAGAAAAGTATCAAAGAATCTGCGAAATACTGAAATATCCCTTTGGAATTAACTTTATGATTGAACTTTTTCGAGCAAATGCGAGTGTGCGTGAACTATATCTTGAAAAATTACATTTTACTAATATTCCTCAACACTTTTCGAGTGTTTTATGTCTAAATTAAGTAACGCTTTAGTATAGCCCCGGGATGAATCTTAAAAAATTCTGGCGCGGAAGTCGTCGCCGAAAAAGTTTCACGTAACTGCTAGTACACCGCCATTTTGTATTGAAATAATCTGAACCAATTTTTTTGTATTATTTCGTGGATATTTTGAAAAACCAATAGGGAACCAGACAACTCTTCAGAAAGTGTTTAAAATTAACCATGATGGATATATATAGCCCTGAAAAATGTTATTTTATATAAATAAAGCTTTTGAAGTACCTAGAACTATGTCAAAATGTATTTTTTTTTAAATTGCCGCGCAAACCTTGCACCACGTCATCTTAGAACGTGTGACGTCATTTGTGTGTCAACAAACGACAAGCTAACCTCGAAATCAAGTGGAAGGTGTTATTTTTTACGCTTTTTGTGAACTTTGGGGTTCTGGTTAAAAACTGGTTCCATGTCAAAAACGTGAATAAGACAGAAAGATGCGTCCATGGAAACGCTTGTTTACACACGAATCACATCATACGCTGTGATTAGTGTTTCGTTTGCGGTGAAGAAGAGATTTAAAACATTTGCATTATTACATTTGATTTATTGATATAAAAATGTAAATCGTTATTATCTAACAAAAATATGAATTGAATGATCGTTTCAATTATATAAACGTTCATTCTAACTACATTCTAGATTTTTTTCTGATTACTGTCCGATGGCCTATTGTAAATTAACAATAACATTGATACATTTATTCAAAAATCAACTTAAAAATTCCCACACTGGCTACGTTGCCGATCAAATTTCCTGCCGTTGGTCATTACCATTCAACCGGTAATTACCGGTTGCTCATTACATTTAACCGGTAATTTAAGGCGGGATATACACTGTGACCGGAAAAAATTAGGTAATTATAAGGGCTTTTTTAAAGTGATGGATATTCTACATTCGTCCGCACTCTTCCAGCTAAGGAACGGTATTCGCTATTCTCACGTCCGGGAGGTAGCGCAGCGATATTTCAATATGGCCGGCCAAAGTATAGCCTCAAACGTAAACAATTACCTCGTTCTGGATTTTTCGCGAGTTGGCTATTGGATTTACCTCCATGGTAGTTTGTAAAGATGTTCTCAGTTCAGTCGGCTCTGGATGTAGATTTTTTAAGGTTATGAAAGTCACTCGCAGGTTTCGAGGAGTGATTCTATTTTTCACGGCATACTTTTTACACGGAACGTCTGGAATTATATTTGTACATTGTATACAACAGAAAGAAATGTTAATACTGCTCGATTCATTATTTATAGAAATACGAACTTACTTCCAGAGCCAACGAAAACTTTTTTTAAAGACTTTACCTTTAGTTGACTTGTGGAACGACAATTCACTTTCATTATCTATCTTGTACCCTGGAACACAGTAGAATCTGGAGGAATTTTACGTTTCTTTTCCATTTTGTCCATTGTTATTAAGGGTTCTTCTCACTTTAGACGCTAAAAAGGGACTATTTTCATGAAAGTTTTTGATAGGTTTATATTATAGATATTGATATAAAAGTTGTTCCACTTAATACACTTTCGAAATACATGAAAAAAAAATGTTTTTAATGTATTTATGTAACCCAAACAAACTTCAAACGCGTTTTTTTCGAAACAACATTTTTCGACGGCTTGTTCATAAAATCTTCGAAACTACTAAACCGATCCTAATGAAATTTTAACCACATATTCTTTACAATTTTAGCTATAGCGCATATCGAGCATTTTTTTTTAATTTTGATACTTACTATTTTTTTTTGCCCAAAAACGATGAAAATTTTTTGTTTCGGATGATCCATCTCCGAGATTTTATCAACAGCGCAGACCTACAATTTATTTAGGAAATTTTTTAACTACCATTTTCGTCCATAAATAGTGTCTTGAATAAATAATTGTTTTAAAAAGTATTTCGAAAGTGTATTTATTAAGCGCAACAACTTTTATATCAATATCTATAATACAAAGCTATCGAAAAATTTCATGAAAATAGCCTTTTTAGCGTCTAAAAAAGTGAGATGACCCCTTAATGCATTTTGACAAAGTTTACTATATTAAAGGGTATCTCGAAATGACCTGACATTTTTATTTATTAATAAAACGTATTATTTATTTGAAAAGAACAAATATTTTTATTTCATTATTGTATATTATTTTATCATTATTTTTATTTGTTCATTGTTTTATATTATTTTATCAAGTTGGATTTCTTTCTTTGGAGATTTCTGGAAGGGAAAGTGTATGCCAATGACCCACAGACCATTCCAGAGCTCAAGGAAGCAACTGGACGAACCATTGATAAAATGAGTATAAATGTTATCGAAAATTTATGCCAAAATGATATTGAAAATGTATGCTAAAATGTTATTGAAAATTTCGTCAAAAAAGAGAACGTTTGTAAACAGGGTCGAGACGGCCATTTATCGTATATTGTGTTCCGTACATAACCTCCATATTTGTACCTCAGGGGGCGTACGCATACTACGTAACGCAATCCGAGAGGCGGTCCGGTCAGGTGTTACGGTCCTACGTACGTAGGGGGAGGGGGAGGCCGAGGTTTGCATTACGGCACAATTTTAGAACTGGTAAAAAAAGCAAAATTTCCGCATATTCAGAATTTTAATATAAAACTTGCACGCAATTTTGCCGCAGAAAGTTGACAGCTTTTCATACGAAATGTCAGTCAAGGGGCAAAGTGACCGTGCAGAAATTTGCACAGTGGGATTTCCGCTTTCCCACTTTCCTCAAGTAAGATATGAAGAAAAACACATTTTTAAAAATAATTCTTGAAAGTATATATATTCACAAATATGTTGGCAAAATTTTTAGTCAAAAGTCCAAAAGTTGATAGAGTTAGTCACTTCAGTGAGAATGTGTAGCACGCCAGACTAGGACCCTCAGTCCCTACACGTGTGGCACGTTCACAATAGATGAAGTGTAGGGTCTTATTATTTTGTGAACTATAATGAAGCTGAAGAACAGTCATATCGACCGGGACTAGATATTTTGATGTAGGTATCAATATTCTAGAAAAAAAAACATAACTTTATATCAAGAAAAACGGCCAAACTTTGATCGCAAGAACTCAAAAACTTATCCACCGATTTTCAGTTTTGGGGCGAAGGAGTGTCGAAAATTGGGAAATTTGGCTTTACGTAATTTGTGTACGCCCTCTTATATTGAAACAAAAATATTCGTACTCTTCAAAAAAATGATACGTTTTATTAATAAATAAAAATGTCAGGTTATTTTAAGACGCTCTATGTAGAACGTCTGCCTTAGGCCGCAAGAGGCGCCAAGACTTTTGGAGATTGCGAATCGAAACTCCATGAGAAACGACACAGTATAAACAACATGCAAAGTCTCCGATTCAAATTTCCCGAGAACTTCGTTGGTAACCGCTCGCCAACCCTCCAGTATCTATAAATCAACGAAGTAACCGGAAGTTTGAATGGAAGCTTACTAACGAAGCTCCGCTAATCATCGTAGCGCCGATACTTCCATCTGTCCGTTAATTCACAAAGTGACCACGCAGCTTAACCGAAACAATGCGAAAGTGAATTGAAAACAAGCCCTAAACGCCGTCATTCTCAGGGCTCGACATCGCGAGCGCCCTCTGGCGCGACCTCGCGCGAGCTGCAGCGCGCCTAACTGATGCACGGTAAGTTTCTCCTTTCCACGATCTGTGATACGAAGCGCAGATTTCGTTTTGAAAAACAATGTGGACGAAAAAAAAACTCGAATGCAGCTTATCGCTCTTCGTGTATATCGAGACTCGAGCTCGCGTCAGCTCGGACGCGTGTACTCGGGACACTTATTGATTTTATGCGATCCAATACAATATTTTGTCTCATTTGGCGATTTTAACAACGCGCCGGGTGTTCGCCCCGAATATTAACCTCCAAAACGAGCGTCGGTCAAAGAGCGAACCGTAAGCAAATGCGATTTTCATCGATTTCCTTTCGCTATTTTGACAACCTCGCCGACATCGAGAGGACAAGAATGCGCCGCAAAAAAAAGAAAATCTCGATAATATAAATGGCGGAAGAGAAAGTTCGAAGAGACGTTATCGTTCAATTATGCTCGTTTTGGGAATTGTCACGAAATTATCGTTGTTTTGTTGGATAGTTGTTGGTACCGTGAGTTGTCGGCAATGTCGCTAACCGAGCACACACGCGTATAGACACACGGACGTGTACGTTCGTAACATTGCCATGGTCGAGAGCCGTACGTGAAAACGACATTGCGACAAACACCGTAACCCGTGCGTTTCACCAATCCTTCATTTCGTCAAATATCGCAGTTTTCGCTTGCGCCTGAGATACACGCGAAGTTATTTTTAGGCTGTACGAGCAAGCACCGCGTGCACAATAACAAATGACTTTTAGTTACGGACGAAAAAGCAGCAACAGTTTACGATGCATCGACGCTTGATGTTTGAAAGGAAACAGCGAATATTCGCTGATGCTTTCCACGATGGGTTTCACATCCGGAAATGAGTAACGAATTCTTTCGAATTAACGACAGTTGCAATGGCAATTGCAACAAAAGCGGTATGGGTTTGTAAGAGTGAGACGATAAATTCGTCGTCTATCGTCTAGATTGGAAAGATTACGCTTAAGCAAAGTTACGAATACGCAAAACATGCATATATATATGTGTGTATGTGTATATACGCACGCACACAGGTGATACGTGCACTAGGATCTTGCTCGTAATAAACGTCGAATACGTCCAACGTACTTTTTCTTTCTTTTTTAACCAAAGGATTTTTACAATGCACACAGTTTTACGAGAAGCTGACAAAGTGTTTCCGTGTCAAGAACATATCGCGATGTTATCCAAGCGTGCGAGGACATTTTTCAGTTACGACCAAATTGGTAAGATACACTAGTATAAGATATCGTAAGAAAACACTCACGTTTTAAAGTTGTCAGTCGCCATCATCCGAGATAGAGATGGACGATAACTCGTAACGCGCATGCGCCTCACTTTGGTGTGTTCGCTCGTTGTTTTATGTTCACCGCCGAGCGCCGCGTATTCACGTGCGTCCAAGTGCTCAGTCACGTTTCAACCTAAACGTATCGCGCTTCTATATCGTTTTTTTTCAACTGTTTACTCCCTTCCGCTCTGCTCTAAAAAATCTTCGATGCCCGATTAATTTTATCGCCTGCGATGAGCGATCTTCCAAGAGAGCAGAAAACTACGTTTGGCGTTTCACGAGATTGTTTCGTTCGCGATTTCAGAGAAAAATATGCGGTAAAGCTCGATCAAGCTCACATCCAACGTCTTTACCTTCGCGTACTCGCACAGCAACGGAAAAGTTCAACTTTTATCGATACCACGCAACGCCATGAGCAATGTGTAGCCCGTATCGATTTTTCGGCGCTCGATCATTCTATGCGTAACGCAAAATCGTTAGTGAATAAGTCGTGTTTTAAAAATCGTCGCGAACGCGAGGCTCGTGCGAGATCTTCACGTGGCGGTGGAGGGGGAGGGAGGCGAACAGCGGAACGCGACTGGCTGGCAGTTTGACACAGAGAACGCCAGGTGTCATTGCGCTTGCGCGAAACGAGGCCGCGTCCCCTGAACCACGATATAAATGAATTCTTCCGGATTATCGTTTCATCTCGTTATATTTCCAATTATTATTAATGAAAAAGTCGTCTGATCTCTTCGTTATTCCTCGAAAAATATTTTCGGAACGTCTATCGATGAGTAAACTGCCGTGGAAGCCCGAAAAACATCGCTACGCGACGAATTTCGCGTACGCTTGCTGCGGCATCGAACTAAGCGGAGCTGCGTGTGTGCGTCCACCGCCTGGGCGGCGAAGGGGGGGGGGGTGCTAACGCGAGTTCGATGCAGCGTCGTGTAGCGCGACCGGCGCAGAAGCGAACGATTGCATTGCCTCTTTATCAACAATACGTCGGAATGTGCTTCTCGTATCTATGCTCGAAGATGCAAATATCTTTTGTCCAACAAACGAATAATTTATCTTTTGCAAAATTCATCGGCGCCTACGTCTCATGTGCGCGTTTCGTGGCGTTTTTTCTTCACCCGGTACATAACTTCGAACAAAAATCCTTACAATCACAATGCGTTTAATCTATTCCTTTCACGAACCCGAACATTTAACACTTAATTATAATGAATTAATTAACAATTAATTCATTCATAAAATAAGAAAAATTCTTTTATTCCATAGTATATCCTTATAGCTATATTCCCTAAAAAATTCATTGAAATATTCCTAAAATTGAATGAGCTACAGCTTCTAACACTCGGCCGGGCGTGTGATAGCAGCACCGTACTTCAAGCTTTAAACGCGTTTTTCTCAAAACTCTGTTTTCAACGTCGGTGGACATAATATCTCGAGTACCACTTGATGGATTATTTCCAATTTTACAGGAGACACGATAAGAAACTTTTAAAGATCGTTGACGATCTCGCTTTCTCAAAATCGATTTCATCTCTTAATAGTTACGGAAAAATGACCACGTTTTTTTCGTAGATTTTGTATGCTCGAGTTTCAATTCATCGCCAGGTTGGTAAAAAAAAATATTTAAAAAATCGACGATCGTCAATGACTCGTATTTATCGTTAACTTGAATAACCCGTTTCGTTTTGTAGTGTCTACCGCCAAACGTCGCGAAAAAATGTCACCATCTGCCGACGACCGTGTTTTTGTTGTTTTTCTGTATTTTTTGGCGATTTTTTAAAGGCTCTTAATAGATGTAAACTTGTGTTAAAAAAAATGCGTTTCTTTTTCATCAACCGTTTCCCAGAAAAGAAATTCGGAATTTGGCGACTTTTTTCGGGCCTGTAGGTGGATGTTGCCCTTTAACAGATGGACAATATTTACTCGCAACCGCAAACGCCATTCTACACACGTCGCAAAGTCATTTACAAGCTCTTACATAGTCCGCCATTACTGTGCTCGAATTCTATTCGACAAGTTACGGGGACGAAGTGCGAGTTTACGATGGTGCCGAATGTCGCCGAGAGGAATGGAAATGCTTGAGAACTGAACGGGGAATATCGATCAGTGACGATACTTTGTATAAGTTCCATGTATAACTTGTGAACTGCCTGCATTTCACGAAATGCTCTTGTCCGACACGGAAATAAGGTTACACCTTGGAAATATATATATATACCCACACACACACACACACATACATACAAATTTGACAAAGCTATAAGTGCATTTATTCACGACGAGTAACACTTCGTTATAATGATACGAAATGTAATAATAACGATAAAGAACAGAAAAGATAAAATGATAAAGAAGCAAAAGATAAAGAAATAATAAAAATAATAATATGAAAATAGACACACATAAATATAAAGGGTGAGACAACAAATATTAGCAGTCGAAATATTTTCTAACCTATCAAATTGGGGAGAAAACTTTTTCTACAGAAATTGCATAGCTCGAAAGGGGTCATCGAGTGGTAATTACTAGGTTCAAAAATTCACCGAGGAACTAAAGATAAATGTACACACTAAATCTCAAGAGGCTGGATCAAGATTTATTATCTAACCCTAAAACCGGTAAAAAAGATATTTCAATATGCTATCAGCCTAGATCGAATAAAAATTGGTACAACCGCCTACTTTAGTAGAAAAAGTTAACTCCCTAAGTCTGATAGGTTAGAAAATATTTCTACTGCCGAATAACCGTTGCCTCACCCGGATGATTTATATATTTATTTCGATGGTTTATGTATATTTCAATAAAATACTATTGCAGTGATAGATAACAAATTTCTCCGTGTTCGTAATAAAAATAATGATAATAGTTATTATGACAATTGTACGCCACATGCAAAATCAATAGCAGAATTGGTGGATTTCCGGCTATGTTTGTAGTCCTGTAATAAAAATGAGTGTAGAATGTTATAGGCACTCTTTCTACAATTGCAACAGCGCCTGCGTCGAGTGTTTCAAAGCGACGCCGTACGTGCTGCAAACTTTTTCATCGTTACAGCACTATGGAGCCTCATCGTTTTCTACTTTCGGTTACATGACGCGCCCTCTATCCGGACCGCAGCACTTTCCGCCTTTGGCTTTCCAATTAACGAAGCTCGTAGGTGATAATAACGCGGAGAGAAAAGAAGAAAGGTAGAGAAAAAAATTAAGCGCTCGCGCAAGGTTGGGATTGGCCGGAAATTTTCGTTTGCATATTTGGGGGATCGATAGAAGATTTGCAATATATCAAATGCGCGTATACATTTCCATCGAATATACGCATACTGGGTGTCCTGGTATAAATGGATAATCTTGCAACTCTCGATAGGTCAGATCGTGTTCTACTATATGCTGGAATTTTGGTTTAGTAAAAGTCCCACGGTATTCGAGATATGGGCTTTATATTTTTTTTTTTTAATCATCGGCTTTTGGTTTTTCGCATGCCGTTCCTACAAATGACATGAATCGTGAATAACTAAGCAATTTTTTAGAGTGATTGGCATGATATGCGTCGTACATTTTTTTTTACAACGCAGGCTATCAGTCAGAAGTTCGCATTGGCTTATATGACAATTCTGCACAAGATCTTTTTTCATAAAGTTTCCTTAACATTTAAGGTTAAAAAGACTTTTCTAGACGAAAAAAATAGTGAAGAGTATTTTTTTACAAAACTGCGTCAAAAGAGTTATCATTTGCAGAAATGGCATGCGAAAAATCAAGAGCAGATAATTTTTATCTCGAAAACCATGGGACTTTTACTAAACCGGAATTCCAGCATATAGTAGGACACGATCTGACCTATCGACAATTGCAGAATTGTCTATTCATAACAGGACACCCTGTATATAGATATATAATTAAGGAGAGTATTGCATAAAAACATAAACTTTCCCGGGTCCTTCCACACGTACCCTGCAATCCCGCACCAATTTTCCCGAAATGCGATACGGGAAAAAAGGTGTCTCCTAACCTCATTCTTTCGGAAACTTGCATTCGACAACACCAGTCAGTTGAATACTGCAAAGGCATTTAAGATCGCAAGATTGACGAGTAAAATACGCACACACCCATACATACATATACCAAAGAACGGTACGGTCAAGCCCTAGTTGCGTCGGAATAACGATTTATGATTTTGCATTTCGTTTGTTTCACCATATATCACGAACGTACATTCAGATTGAACGATTTTTCAAACGTTCTCGCGAAATATAGGACTTCGTCTGAGAAAAAATATCGCTCTTTCTCTTATGGACGAGAGCTTTTACGCCGGAGGACGACGAGCAGGAAAATATTGACGGGCGAGCTGAAAAATTGCCCGAACGTCCCAATACGTAGGTGAAGATTGTGGAACACAATTATGCGTATAAATGTTGCAAAGTGGGTTGGAAAGCGCCCTCTGTAGAGCAAATACCGCAAAGGAGGAATCGAGAACGGATTTTTTATTTTTGGGCAAATGTGACGTGTTCGATTATATATATATATATATAATATCGGTTATTATTTTCATTAATAATTTGAATTCATGTTTATTTATTATAAATAATATTCATGATATTTATAAAACGGTGTATGTGTGTATATATATATAATTGTCCTATCTCCGTCGGTATATAAAATTTCTCTTCTCCCCCCTGCTATCAGCTGATGCTCTCGTAGCTCCTTACTCTCATCATCGGCATAACATTCTGATTATTATTATTATGTGAAACTAAACGAACGAAAAGTACATATATACATCGCGAGAAGCGTCGTGGCTGCGTCGTGCGATCGCCAATCGCCAGTACAACACGCTCGACATGTCAACGACATTGGATGACGTTCCGAGTTGCGATTGTTGCCAGTCGCCATCGTCTTGAATGTCGTTGGGAATGTTGTTGCTTCGAGGATACTAAAAAAAAAACAATCGCGTTGCGCGGCTATGCGTAGCATGTCACCGTGGAAAACGAAAATTGCGAAATACATTGCTCTTAATATCCGTAAATGCGGCTTCGCTTAGTCGCGCTTCCTTTGTTCTACTTTGCGAATGGTTTTAACATTGCGATCTTTCGTGTGTAATCTGTCGTCGGAGGTAAGTGATGTTTGCTCGGCGTTTGCTTCGTCTCGCAAAGACGACGATTTCGAGCAATCGCGTAATGTGACGAAAAAAAAGTAACTCTGAGACGGTTCGGAAGAAAGCAGCGACCCAAGCGGAACGTTTATTTCTCGATGTTTCGACGAAACTTATCAACATCGCAACGTTTATCAACATCGCGCGTGCATGTTCACTCGGTGGACACTTTTTTGCGATTTCCGATGTGCGATGTGCTTTTTTAAAATCCTTTTCGTATTTACGCAATAGCGGCTGGATAATTGATCGATCGGAAATAGTATTGCGTCTTTTTCGTACGATATTTTCATGCCGTAGATGTATTATGCGTGTGTCCCTGTATACATCGGAATCCGCAATTTTAAGGAACACTTTAAGAAAACCACATTCGTAACCAAATTTCCATTTACAGCGCCCATTTTTGTGTCCATCCGACGAAAAATGTATTTCGTTTGGGTTCGTTTGGGTTTCGCGAAAATGAGCTCGAAAAACTGAGATGTCACTCGCTTAGCCGTAACGTAATGCGAAATCTCGTGTTTCGCTGATTTACGCTTTAGCCGTTGTTCTTTGAACCCTGGGATGCTTTTATTATTGTCGTTCGGCAGTGTCGTTCCCCTACTCGGGAGATAAGACGTCGAGAGCGGTTTGTCTCGCCAGCTACTTATCGGTATCGGTCAAACGCGTGAACCTCCTTCAGAGGTACTTCCGAGTATCTGGTGAATATATACCCCTGAACGATAGACGCGGAACGTTTGTGTGGCGATTGCACCGAAGAAATTTGTCTTACGTCTTTCCGTGTCGCACAGCCGAGCTCCAACCCGGCGGAAACATGGGGGCGGCGTCCAGCTGCGGCAAGGACAACGACGATCTCATCAATATCTTCAAAGTGCACAACTACATCAGTAGCAAGAAGGTGGAGAGGGTGTTCAGAGCGGTAGACCGCGGGGACTACATATACGAGTCGCATAGAGAACTCGCCTATCAGGATATGTCTTGCAAAGTGGGCAACATACACCTGTCCGCGCCGTGCGTCTACTGCCGAGTCATGGAGGGCCTGTCCCTGCAGCCCGGACAGAGCTTTCTCAATATCGGCTCCGGCACCGGATACCTCAGCACTATGGCCGGTCTCATTTTGGGTAAAGAAGAAAATCTACGTTGTACATGGACTTTCTTTACATATCGAGTGCAGGGTTCTTTGCACAAATTGAAAGAAAAGAGTCGTATTGTATACTCGGCATATGTATTTTATCTCTAACGGTTCGGCATAAGATTAGGGCCAGGACGTTCAAGTTTGCATCGTTGGAATACAACGATTTTTACCTTATTACCCCATTTTTATTATTCAAAAGCTTTTTTTGGCAATTTGAGGTCATAAATCTGTAACGTAAAGATACAAAAACTTTTGTATGATTTTCATAGCCTAAAAGGACCAAATGGAAGTTTATTAAAAAAAAAGATTAGATTTTCGTTGCGTTCAAACAGTGTAATATTCAAAATCATTCAGGGCCTTAAAACCGGGTCGATTTTTATGACTGCAATGTTGAAGTTTGCACTGTTGGAATGCGGAGAAAATAATGATTTTTTGTTGACTCAAAAATTGGCGAAAATTGCTCAAAATTTTTGACATTTATTTGTTTAGAGATCTATATCTAAATTTGCAAAAAAGATTTTTTGAATTAATGAAAAGAAGGAAATGAAGAAATTAAAAAGAATTCTTGTTGAAGTGCCAAAGTTTACATCGTTGGAGGACAGCGAAAGGTCTTTACACTTTGTTTTCCTTATTTTGATTATTATAGAAGACCTTTTCTCACACATATTGTATATTGCTAAATAAGTATTTAGCTTGGTTGAGCGTTTTTTGTAGGCGACATCTGCCAATGGACATTGAAGGAGTTTACAAATATTAATTCTCATTGCATACCGAAGATGAAACTTCCCCCTCGGCATTTTTTTTCTTTACCCATGGTTTTTGTTTCTAATGGTGTTTGTAAAGTTTGTGGGTCACCTTGTGCGAGGATAAGTAACAATAGAGTTCACAAACAATGAAAACAACGTTTGCTAAGTTCTTTTAGGTTCGGTTTGGTTTTTGCTCTTATAGATTGCGCACGACAGTGTTCTGTGTTCTTTTTTCATCCCTTCAGGCGACAGCGGGACTAACCACGGTATAGAGATGCACGAGGATTGTTTGATCTACGCTCAGGAGCATCTGGAAAAATTCAAACAACAGTCGCTTGACGTGGACGTGTTCGAATTTTGCGAGCCCGTGTTCCAACTCGGTAAGAAACAAGCTAATATTTTTCTTCATTTCGCGAACCAGACCACTTTGGTTGAGTTAAGATGATGTCCGAAGTGAAATTGTTACGTTAATGCGTTTTGGAATGAATATTCGTGGTCCCTGTCAGAGTGGATGACGAAAGAAGACGCTCTCCACGTTGAAACTTCAATAATTCCGTAACTAATGAATTAGTTTCATAGGTTGCCTCGAAAACTTTGAAAAACGTTTGTATTTTCGGCAAGAATACATTCTTTCCCTAATGTCTGTAATCTGGGTGAAAAAAATTATAATGGCATTTAAGCGGTAGGCTAGTGTGACGAGCCGAAAATCAGGATTATTGGAAAAAAATCATTTTGACGTTATAAGGTGGTTGAATAATCGTTTGGGCTTTTGTATGTCCGTTAACAAACTTGTGTACCAAATTTTATTTAAAAATAATAATTGAAGCAGTTATAAGCGATCTCGTAAAAGACCTTTGATCGTAAGGCATGATTTTGGCCACCCGGTTGATCTGAAACACAAAAACGAGTTTTTTTGCTTCTTGAAATACAGAATATTAACTAACTACAGAATATTAACTGATCGAGCTTTTTTTACATAGCGCTTCAATCATAAAAAAAAATTGATTTTTTCGACTTTTCGAGAAAGAATGACATCATTATTGTCAATAACTATTGATAAGAAATGTTGAGAAGAAAAACATCGTTCAAGACTAAACTACTATTCCACTGAATGAGTGTAACCGTTGTAAATGGGTGTAACCGAGAAATCGTGTACGCCGTTTTGAAAAACATAGTTCCGAGAAAAACGCGTTTAACCCTTATTCGGCACACTGGGGTGGTTTGCACCCCACGACCATGTTTCATAGATTCTAAGTACCTAAACGTAGGAGAAGCGAGTATTTTTTTTAACATACTCAAATCACATTTTCGGCTATATAACCTACACTATTTTGAAAAAAAGAAGCTTTCAAGATGACCCAAAAAAACTTCAACTTAAAATATTAAATAGTTTATTTATAATAACGGCTTTTGTTGCTGAGGTGCATACAACCCTAGTGTGCTGAGTACGTCTCTCGACTGAATCGTGCCGAATAAGGGTTAAACTTTTACTAGCACTTCTATCGTCGTAATCACAAGTTTACTTCCAACCTGCGATTCCTGCGCCATGTGTTTGATCTACCTCTCCAATTTGGGGTGTTTCAAGGGGCGAACGAGTTTTTGTCATTTCCATAGTACCCTAACCTCTTGAAGAACCGAACCATTTGGCTGCGAGCATGATCTTTACCACTCCGCGGTCACCCAGGGTCAAAATGGCGCAATGTGCAACTTTAAGCCAAAATTACTATATGTTGTAGGCGGCCAAGGCGACTGCCTTCTAACGGTGCTTTGGGCTAATCGTTTGCAACTGCAGACTATGGCCAGACGTGGAACTATTTTTTCTCGTAAACTATTTTCCACTATGGATTTTGGAAAAAAAAATGCAAGAGTTATGATCCTTTTGAAATAAACAAGGGCTTTTTTACGCATTGACCCCTTGCTGATTTTTTACCGCCATTTTAAAATTTGATAAAAATACAATACCGAGATGGCTGCTTTCCACAATGTTCAAACTGATATTTCGAATTTTTATGAGTCGTTCGGAACGATACTGTCAACGCGGCAGTCGTTCGAAACATGGCTGGGGTCACTGCCGACCCCCTGTAAACCAGCGTGTTATAGCCAAAACGTGTGGCCGCGGAAGAAATATTCGACCGAGAAATACTCACCAATCGCCGAATAACTCACGTATTAATTGCTAAGTTATTCAAGAGCTCAAATTGGGCATCCATTTTTTATAATGCTGAAATTCGCATGGTTGGAACGCAACGAAAATGATTTTTTTTCCTATTGCTCACATTTATTTCGCCGACTCAGAGTACGCAAACTACTCAAACGTTTTTTCTCGTCCTCATTAGCGCTCCACGACCCTAATCTATAATAAAAATTATAAACCACGATAAAAATGAGACTAAAAAATAGAAACAAAACTTTCACTGCATTCCAACGAAACAAACTTCAACGCCATGGATTTTTCCGGTTCGACGCACTCTAAATACACGCGACATATACCACGTCCTCTCGTTTACAGGAAACTTCATAAACGTCGTGCCTAACAGACAATACGACAGAGTGTATTGTGGCGCAGCGTGTCCGGAGGCTTACGAGAAGTTTGTCAAGCAATTCGTAAAAATCGGGGGTATCCTCGTTATGCCGTACAAGGATCATCTGCTGAGGGCCGAGAGAACCGGCGAGAAAACGTGGTTCAATCATACGATGCTACCGGTCGCGTTCGCTTCTTTGATGCCACCGCAGGAGGAAAATGATCGCTGCCATTTGATTCAATTGCGTAATAATTATATCGCCGTTTATTTCCAATATCATGAATCTTACCAATAGTCACTACTCAACGCACGACTGTATGACAAGAGCACAAGGGCACGAGGAAACTCTGCGAAAACTGTGTCGATACGGGCGCCTATATTTTCCCCGAGCTTCACAATCAGTCGTGTTTAGGGGCTACATCTACCTGGAGCATTGATTTTCAACGTGGCGGGCGTTACGGTATACATTGGGGGGGGGGGGGGGGGGGGTAGCCTAATATCGATAAAGATGTGACAAGGAGCGGTCATTTCTTTTTTCGCAGAAAGGGGGCGTTTAAAAAAAACTTTGGAAACCTCTGACCTAGAGGTCCGAAAACGTGGCCAAATTCCGAATTTGTTTCTGGGAATCGGCCGGTGAAATAGAAACGTATTTTTTTCAACACAAAGGCACATATATGGAAATCCTTTTAAAAAAATCACTAAAAATACAGAAAAACATGAGCGCCGGAAGGTGATGAAATTTATTTCGCGACGTTTGGCGGTGACACCAGCTTAAACGGTCCATCTGAAATCTGAACACCAAACGGGTTATTCGAGTTAATAAATACGAGTTGATTTTAAGAATCATTTTTTTAAACAACGTGGCGACCAATTGAAACTAGCATACAAATTCTACGAAAAAAGTCGTCATTCTTTCATAACTATTAAAGAATGAAGATCGATTAAGAAAAAGGGTCGTCAATGACCTTTAAATGTTTCTCATCGTATCTTTCGTAAATTTGGAAACAATCCGTCGAGTGGTTATTCTGGAGATATCATGTCCACCGAGTTCGAAAACAGTGTTTTGAGAAAAATGCGTTTGAGTGAAAAAGTGATTCACTTATAAAATTAATTACTCATCTATTTAATATGAATATGAAGCTGTTAGAAAAAATATATATATATTTTTTTATTTGATGTACAAAATGGCCGACTACTTATATTTTCTTTTGATATCTTTTTTTTAGGCGCTCCGCCGCGTGACATTTAACATCCACAATTTTTTACCTACAATAAAAAGCAAAAATTCTCGGCAATCTACATTAGAATACATAGAGAAATACGTACGGAATTTACAAAATATTGTTTTATTCAAAAGTTGTAGGTATTTGAACTTTAGAATTGAATTTTCAGTGAAAAATTTCGTTATAACTGCTCATAAAATGAAAAGTTTTCCATTAATCAGAAATTCCGTACGTACTTCTCTGCGAAATGCAATTAGGAACGTAACTTTTAAATTTGAAGTATATCGCGTGAAAATTGTTGAAGTTATTTGTCACGCCAATTGGAAAAAAGCTGTTTCGAGAAGTTTCGAGTAGTCGGCCATTTTGTACGTCGAAAAAAAAAATTCAAGAAGCTTGATATTCGTACTAAATAGATGTGTAATTAATTATATGAGTGAAAGACTTTTTCATACGAAAAAAAATTGTTAAATTCGCACATGTTTTATACCCGTTACTATGGCTTAAGGCCTTAAAGTTCGAAGTTTGGTTCTGCTCTCGCTCGCCCGGCCGACCGTTAGAAGCTGTAGCTCATTGAATGTGACCCTGCGTTGATACACTCGGTCATTTTGACATCGACAAATTTGGAACATAGTGCTCACTTTTGCAAGGATGAAAGTTTTCAATAATTTTTTGTAACGAATCAATGTTATACTTTCCGAATTTGAATTATGCAGACGTATTAAGAACTGGTCAAAGTGTATCCCTGATTGATTTCTATAAAAAACCGATAGAAGGGTTTTCGGTGGCAGGCGGATGAAGTATCGGGGTCAAATTGATCCCGCGTGTCAAAATCGTGGCTAAATATAAATATGTTAACGAAGGGTTAAGGAACATTGTAACGACATTTTCAGGGAGTATACTCATATGGTGATACTACCGAACAAAAATATTTTGTGAAAAATGCCATATTTGTGACCTACCCAGGTAGATGTAGCCCGTTCGGTCGTATTCGTCCGCTCGTTTTTCTCGTAAAAAATTATTTTTGCTCATTTTTGGACCTAGCTCTGTGGAAGCCGCGCAGTCTTCAGGAGCTATGCCGCAGCGCGATAAGGAATCATCTGCGACGGATGGTGTGGGCCGAGAATGACGATTTGGAGAACAAACGACCGATCAAATTCCGCCCGATGGGTCGTTCCCGGTCCGATGATCAGTCCCTGCCGTTCACGTCAATGAGAAACCGCAGTAAGAAAACTAACTTCTTCTTTCGTCGAACGATTAAGGGGTATATGCAAAATTAACAAGATGGTGGACATTTTTCGAAAAAACAAAAAAAAACGTGTTTTTCACCGTTTTTGGCAAAAAAAAGTTAGTAAATATCAAAATTAAAAATATCGGATATGCACTCTAGCTATAGTTATAACGAATATGTGGTTAAAATTACAAAAGGATTCGAGAAAAACGCGTTTAAAGTTTGTTTGAGTTACATAAATACATTAAAAAAAAATTATCAATATAAAATAAAAAAATATATCAATATCTATAATACAAACCTATCAAGAAAGTTCATTAAAGTAGCCTTTGTTAGCGTCTAAAGTGAGAAGACCCCTTAAACTCCCGCGTAACCGAGTAACGACGTGCTGCGCCTAAAGGGAAGTCCACTTCAATAATGAAGTATCACCTCTCTCGAGTTCACGCGCGTCCATAACTCGCGTGATTTCTCTCATGACGCCCGTAGCTCGTCGACGCGAGGTCGTAAGAACCGCGACGACGCTGCAGCTCGTGATGAACTCGACGATGCAGTCCATTCTGGCGGAAGGTCCCGGAAGATTTTACGGCAACGATTTGCTGCCGGACAGCAACGACGATTCCGAGGAGGATTCCGAGCCGGCACAGCATAACAGGTTGGCTCGTCGTTGCGCCAAGCGACGAGATGAAAGCGAAAACTACGTTGGGGCGACGCACAGGTCTGAGACGTCTCACACGTGTAAAATCTCAGACGTGCACACCAAACCGACGCGCGTCTTACCGCGTGTCGCGCATTTCACGCTGGTTGTCGATCAAGTGAGGGCTCTGTTATCAGTGATCAGTGAGATCATTTTTCGAATCGGACAGTGGTTTTGAAGACGATTTGATTTTCTTGATGGCTGGGTTCACAACATAAACACAAAGAAGAACACTGGGTTCACAACATAAACTTAAGAAGAGAGGAAGTTGGTGAATACTCTCGTGAAAGATTTGGAAGCAGATGAAGCTCGCTTTTTCACGTACTTTGACGTGTCAAAAGTACAATAATTGACGATCTAATAGAACAAGATATAAAAAACGGTGTACAACATTTCGAAAAGCAATTAGTATGGAGAAAAAAATTTCTAACAGCTTGATATTCGTACTAAATAGATGTGTAACTAATTTTACGAGTGAATCGAGTTTTCATACGAAAAGACGCGCGTCAGTTTGGTGTCCAGACCAACGTTGCACGTGTGCGTCGGGCTATGCAGTTCTCGCTTCACCGAGCGACGACGAAAGTAGAGCGATTACGATGGTGAGAGACTTTTTCGCAGGCTCGACCACGCCGCCTCGATGGACGAGGGTACGGAAGATTGCGGGAATACCAAAGGGTCGCGGGACGCGAGTGGGACAGAGCAGGGGACCGGCGAGGACGAGGAGGAAGGACGAGATGGCGAGAGGCACGTCAATGGCGGCCAGTCTTCGAGTTCCGA
The DNA here is from genome assembly GCA_951751655.1 of Ophion costatus. Classification (NCBI taxonomy): domain Eukaryota; kingdom Metazoa; phylum Arthropoda; class Insecta; order Hymenoptera; family Ichneumonidae; genus Ophion; species Ophion costatus. The sequence goes on along the minus strand of OX632366.1, from coordinate 18,831,703 downwards.
TATGAAGAGCGCGGTATCCAACGAGAGCACGTCGGACGAGGATCGCGGAACGGTCGAGTCGATGAGCGGCGGCGACGACGACGACGACGAGGAGGAGAACGCCGGTAGCGACACCGATCGCAATTTCGTCCTAGTCAGAAATTTCTTCTCAAGGATTGCTTCCATAATGGAGATTCAAGATTCGGCCAGCAGTTCCTCGTCGTCGAACTCCGACTCGTCCAGCTCCGAGGACGAGGACGATACGTCGCGACGAATATCCGTATCTTTGGCCAAAGATAGCGGAAAAACGACAGATGACAGAACGACATCGAACGGCGGCGAGGCCGAGCAAGGTCAATCGTCTCCCCGATCGTCGAATTCACGTGGCGAGCGATGTCGCAGCGAGGAAATAGCCACGAAGATTCGCGTTCTGTCGACTCCCGAGGACAATACCTCGGACGATAAACCTACGAGACAAACGGCCAAGGTCGTGGATAAAAAAGATCGCACGATCGATACCGACTCCTCCAACACGTCGAGCGAGGAGGGCGATAAAGAAGACACGACGAACGACCGAACGAACTATCAACGAGATTATCGCCCGGGTCAAAAAAGACGCTCCGAGAGAAAATCATCCGGCAGCAACAAAGATTCCAGCCGCGTGAAGAAAACTCACAAATCGGAAATCAACTCGTCGAGCGAAAAATCGACTTCGAGCTTCGTAACAATGAGCACCAACAGTTCCTTCGACACCGTGCGCTCAGATTCCGACTGCGACATTCGGTCCGCCGCACGCAAGGCCAAAGTCGCACAAATCTTCGCTCACACAATACGCAAAGATCTTTTCTCGGCTTACATGAAGAAGAAGATTCTTTTGCTGCCGCTGCCTCCTCCCCTGCGCGTTTACGTCAACTATGATCGCGAATTATAGTTTGACGGGCCCTTCTGATCTTTGTTCTATTAGTTATCATTAATTACTAATGCTACTACTATTATTATTATTATTATTATTATTATTATTATTATCATTATTATTATTATTAGCATCGTAAATTTTACCCCTTGGCGGTTGCGTTTCGGTCGGGCTCCCCATTCGGCCATGCCGATCGTTCTTGACGAAACAGCACGCGTGATTTCGTCAGCTCTGAATGCGAGTCCTGGAGACGAAAAATGATTGAGTCCGAATAAATCCTACGGGAAACTTCGAAGTCGAACGTTTCACCGATAAATGTTAAAGGAGCATGATTTTTCGTACGTAGATACGTTCGATAACGATGCGTACGGCCAGATGTTTTCGGGGAACGCAGTTAAAAAAATTGCGAACTGAACTGGAATTTTACTGTCAACGGTGCAATTAATATGTCAGGGAGATATTAACTGCGGCTAAATTCACAATTTTTCATAGGGAACTGCGGCAAATAGCCTGGATTTTAATATTTTTCTCGAGAACAGTGTCGAATTTGTGGAAAGCAAAGTTAAACTTTCGTGCTACGTATGTGAGTTTAAAAAAAAAATCGGCATCCTTTATCATTCGTCGGTGGAAGGTGCTCTAGCCTCCTTGATGCAGGAAAATGCTTCATGTCCCCGAGGTGTAGAGCTTTACGGAAGGTTCCTCGAAAAACAATCGTTCAAATGACAATTTCTCGATAACTATTGCCCGAATGAACGATTTCTCAAATACAATTAACCGAAGAGACAATTTCCAAAATGAACAATTTCTCGAATACGATATCCCGAATGGACAATTTTCCGAATGAACAATCCAATCAAAAAACAAACAAATTCGGGAATATTTCCAATCGGTATAGTGCATACGAGAAATTGTTCATTCGGCAAATTGTGTACGAGAAATTGTCCGTCCGGGAAATAATTCGTTCGGAAATTGCCATTCGGGCGATTGTTTTCGAAGAAGTTTCCGCAAACGCGGTGTAGATCCTCATACGATCCGAATATAAAACCCATCGTTGAAGTTTGCATCGTAACGCAACGACAATTCTCCGATTTCTTCCGTTCTCCGTTTTCATCGCGCAAACCTTTCTTTGCATATTCGCGCTGTAACTCTTCGAGAAGGATGCTGAAAAACGTGGGGGTGTTTTTGCAGAATGAATTTGCCGGAAAACCGTGGAGTGCTGAAAAAAGGAAATTCTCGTTGCGTTCCAACTATGCAAACTTCAACGTTGGTAACGAGAACCAATGGAAAAAGCGAAATCGATAAAAAAAAACACAGGAAAGGTATGATGAAAAGAAACAAAATGTCACGCGAATACTGCCCTGGCATAGTACGCGAAAGTAAGCAGAAGAGGCAACAAAAATCCGTTACGTTTCTTCGATTCACCTACATTATTCTGTCTAGAGTTTAAGAACAGTGTATAGCTTAAGATGATTAAAGGACCACGCACGCTCCGATACGTTTTATCCAAGGGTTAACACGGTTGTTGTACGATATAAGCTCGATCACAGATCCATACGCATTGTAAAGAGAGAGAGAGAGGGAACCTTTGCGCCAACGGGGCACGCGGCCACAAAACGATTTTTATCTTACGATTGAAAAAATAAAACAAAGATTATAATTAAAAAGTCAAATGTTTTTGATCGTCGGATACATTTTTTTTTAATAAAGAATTCAAGAGTTGTACAAAGTGTATTCAGTCTTTGCTGATTTCCCTTCGTCGTCCGATCTTGAGAAGGTTGGAGCGGTCCAGTTGAGTCAAATGACTGTTTATGCATTTTTTTTCAATGAACCTCAAAAAAATGCATACGGAGTATAGATTTATTCTGTAGATGCTAATTTTTCATAAAAATGTATCATTCAAGGACAAAATTATGCATTTTTGTATTTTTATTAAGGCCACGTGTCACACGAACCGAGCGGCCACGAGTGCGAGAGAAATAGCTGATTTACAGATTCCCAATGTTTTCCTAGACGGTTTATTTTTCGAAAAAAAAGAATCACCTTCCACTCTTTTGAACGACGAACAACGTCGTTCTCTTTGTTTGCCAAAAATGTGGTCCGTCTGAGAGAGAACTTTGCAGTAGGATTTTTACAGACTGGACGTGTGAGCCATGTCCTTAGATAAAAACTTTTGTGTAATTACCAACTCGACAAAGTATAACATTATCGATGATAATTGGGAAAAACTGCGTCAGCGAATGTTTTTTACAACTCAGAATTAAATTTTTAGTCATAATTATGCTCATTTATATTGATGTCACGGGATTATTTATTATGACTATTAATTAATATTAAGTGGTGCCGAAATACGGCAACTTCGCAGGCATTGAGGTTAGCAGCAATGCTCTTCATTTAATACTGAATATATATGGTTTACGGTGGACAAGATGGGGTTTTTTCTTCTAAATGTTTGCAAGATTTAGTTTGCGTTAATCCGTTGTTAGAAATGATTTATCTTGGTGCTAAATAGCAAAAAAATTACATCGGCCGTAGCGTCAACGGCTTGCCCGACTAACCGCACCTACACACTATTGAACTATTTTTTATCTCTCGTGTTTTGTGCCAAAAAAGTTCGAAAAATTCATCGACTCAGTATAATCTCGACAATAACATATATTTTTTAAATTTAACCTTGGATTGTGGCTAGCACTCCAACCTCCAAAAAGCGAAGTGGAAAATGTACCACGTGACGTACGAGTGCGAGAGAGATAGCTGAAATTTTCGAACCGTCATTTCTAAGAGATGAACAATATTTAGGGCAAAAGAAAATCGTTAAGGTTCGCATCAGAGAATTCAAAGGAGCCTGATGCTTTGCTATTCCTCAAAAAACTCAACCATCTATGAGAAAACTGGGTTGGAATATTTGTGAGGTTATGTACCCCCTGTACATGCCCTAAGATGTTCTTCGGTAACATGATGATGAAACACCGTTGGCTCTCCCCTATCCCGAGTCCATTTCATATCGCTACGGAGTAAGGCTACGGCGTAAAATAAAAAAGACTCGTTCGTCGCTTCTGGCAACTCTAATTGAAGATAAAGGTCCAACTTCATGGTGCAGAAACCGCAGATCGAAGGTAAACTTATCGTTGGAACGATAGAACTGCTAGTAAAACTTTTTAAGTTTCAAAACGGTGTACACGATTTCTCGACATCTAATGAACGGATTGACTTGGAATTTGGTACACTTATTCAGTGTAATAGCAATTTCGTCACGATCGACGTTTTTCTTAACATTCTTAATTAATTTTTAACAATAATGATATCATTTTGCTTAAAAAAATCGAGAGAAAAATTCAAACATTTTTTTAATGATTAAAAAGTAAAAACAAAGAAGCTCAGTCAAGCCTTAAGCAATATTATCTATTTTAAGAAAAAGACTGGTTCTTTTTTTCAGATCAACCGAGTGGCCAAAATCAAGAAGACCGTTGAGCCCCTTACGTTCAAAGGTACTTCGCGAGATTGTTCATAACTTCTTAAATCATTAATACTTTGAATTTTGTTACACAACTTTGTTAACGTATATGCAAATAAATTCCGAATGATTTTTTTGAATCATCTTACTTATTCCCCCAATTTTTTTTCTTCTAGTAACCATAGTTTTCGGGTCGTCATAGTATCCTAACCCTTTAAGAAGGTTGAATCGTTAGCCACAATCCACGAATTGAAAAATTTATATTATTGCCTATACTATACTGAGTCTACGAATTTTTTGAATTTTTTTACCACAGACTTGGACTTTTTCTTTGAGTTCGCAATTATGCCAAAATGTTATCGAAAATTCGTCAAAAGAGTGAACGTTTGCGAACAGGGACGAAGCGGCCATTTGTCCGATATTGTGTTCCACACATAACCTTCATGTTTGTACCTTATATTAAAATAAAAGTATTCGTGCTTTTCAAACAATCAATACGTTGTATCAATAAATAAAAATTTCAGGTCATTTTGAGATACTGTATATATTCAATATTGAACCATCAAGGTTTGATAAAAGATTGCGAATCTTGGCTGGTTAATGAACAGCATTGCTGCCAACCTCACTGTCCGCGAAGTTGTATTCCGGCAACACTCGATAACAATGAACTGTAATAATAAATAATCTCGTGAGATAAATACAAGTAGGCATCATAAATGACTCAACATTTCATTCTGAGTTGGATAAAACATTCACTTCCGCACTTTTTTTTCGTAATAATCATCGATAATGTTTTACTCATTCAAGTTGGTAGTAACACTTAAGTTTTTCTTATTCGCGCAATGAAAATTAAAAAATGCATAATTTTGCTCTTCGATTATATATTTTTTGAAAAATTAGCATCTGCAGAATAAATCTATAGCTCGTATGCATTTTATTGAGGTTCGTCGAGAAAAAAATTTATAAGCCGTCGTTTGACTCAACTGGACCACTCCAACCTCCTTGAGGGCACGTACACAGTCAGCGCAATCTCACAAATTTTCAAACGCATTTATCTCATAGATCGTTAAATTTTTTGACAAAACGAAAGCGTCAGACTCTCTAGAGTTCACTGGCGTGGAGCTTGATGATTTTCTTTCGCCCTAAAGAACATTCATCTCTGAGAAATTCCGAAAATTTCAACTCTTTCGCTCGCGCTCACACGTCACGTGGTACAGCATCTACTTCGCCTCAAGGGGTCCACATCAGCTCGAAACATCAAAAATAGAATTCGTATCCCCTAGATTTATAGCTTACGGTCTCAACTTTAATTGGCAGCAAAGGTTTTGTAAGAATCTCAAAAATCCACCAAGTTATGACGATGTCAGTGAACGACCTGCAAAGGTCAGTCCACTAATCTGCGTTATCTCAACAGCGCCACTCGACAGCGGCGCCCCTGGTGGCATCCGCGGGAACCGCGGACCAGCCTAAAGGCCGCTACAATTTCTCCCTCCGGCTTTCTGTTTTCAACCGTAATTTTGCGCAGGCACACGTTTTTATTTCTATCCACTCTTTGCCTCGGTCAATCGTGTAGGGGGCTCTTGCCTCCCGTAGACGATTTCCCGGCGATTCCCCGGATTTACGAGCGTCTGTACAGCAGCCGGGAGTGGGGGGGATGCATATGGCGACAAGCGAGGGTATGCGCAAGAGATTTCGTCTCGCGCACGCGAGAGGGGCTGACGCCCAACCCCGCGTAGTTCATTCGCACGCCAGCCGGTACAAAGCTCGCCAGGGCGAAGCGGGAGAAACAGGTGGGAGTGGGGGGATAGGTAGAAGAGGTTTATACACCCCCGAGCACGGAAAATCCCTGTTCGATCTTGCGAAACAGCAGCACTGGTCCAGTGACTCGTAGCAGTCTCGGGACTTCTAATGAGCTCGTCGCCCGGCACTTTTTCTCCCGATCCGCATCCCGATTCCACACACCAACTATTTCTCCAATAAACTTGGATTATTTCCTTCCTTCTTTTTTTAAACATTCATTTCGCAGTTGAAACTCGAGGTCGACACGAGTTGAAAGACGAAACGATTGAAAGACTACAAGCCGCTGCGCGATCTCCGCTGCATACGACGAACTTATTACTATATATATATTACAGTGTGACGCGCTGGGCCGCGAATCAGCATTTCGCGGACTGCAAGTGGCGCGGACAACGCCGAATCTACGTACGAAAACAAAAATGCGTCAAGCGCGTCCTTTGTAAAGTTTGCCACAAAAGTGACCAAACGTGCCCTAAAATTCCCTAGCGGGTGGGCTCTCGCCGTCAGAGGCGTAATCCAGCGAACAGCGCGATAATCGCCTGTAGCGTCTCGCTCTGCCGCTTGTTTGTTTACAAGTGCGGAGTCGCCGCGTGTGGCTCGCGAATAAAAGCCAGAAAACGCGCCGTGGAAATAAAAAAAAGCGTGTGATAAAAAAACATGCTCGAGCTCGGATTGACGCGTTTCCGTCACGGTATGCAAAGTCGAACGGCGAAAAATCTTTCATTCGCGATGCAAAGTTCTCGACCATTCCTTCGAACCGGGAGATTCGACGCGGAGTGTTTTTCGCCGCGTTTTCGGCAAGTTTAGCCTGACGGGAGCATGTGCGTGTTTTTCGGTGTGCGTGGGTGCGCAAGTGCATAAGTGTCCGCGCCGTGGGATATTCGGCTCGATCGGGGTGAGAAATAGCGCGCCTTTTCCGACGACGATATCTCGACACTCGGGCCCGATGCGCCAGTCATCCCGCATCGTCCTTGTCGTCGGGATACTTCTATCAGCCTCCCCCCTCCCCATCCATCCTCGTGTGCTTGCTCATCCTCGTGTAACTACCCGTTGGACATCCGCGATACGCGACGGTTTCGCGTACGACGCGAGCTGCTGTGACCGCGTCGTGTAAAATTCTCGCGACAAAGGGCGAACGAGTATCAACGCTAGATGATAGCTATCGCGAATTAATACAACAAAACATGTGAGTACGGGTAATTCTTTCGATATTCTTTATTTTGTGACGCGAAATGCTGGATGGCCAGGCGGCTTTTTATCTGCACGGCCTCTCTTCACGGTCACTAGTCAGCTAGCCTGATAATTCGCGAAAATTAACGTCGGACTAGGCAGAGATGTAGGGTTTTTATGCTTGCATCGTTGGAATGCAACCAGAATTCTTTTTAATTTTTATTGGACAAAATTATACTTTGAAGTTGTAGATTGCTAAGCAAGAAGCCTCGAAAATGTTTGTCCTAAATTCTTAAAGAATGTTAAAAAATCAGGGTTGACCGAAAAAAATTAATTTTGAAGGAATAATACGATCGAAAAATCGTTCGGACATTTATTTGTACGTAGATTAACATAGTTGGGTACGAAATTTCATAAAAAATCTTAATTACATCATTATTATCTTTTTTATCATTTTCAACATCGCTGTTATTAGTTTTATATAATTAAAAGCGGGAACATGAAGAGGAATAATAACATTAGACAATATTTGTTTATTTCTTGTTACTGTTGTTGTTATCACTATTATTAATGTTGTTTTTGTCGCTGTTGTTATTATGTTATTATGTTTGTTGTTGTTTTTGTTTTTTGTTATTACAACAAACCCAACTTCATTTTTCGTATTGTCATTGCCATTGTTATTGGTATAATTATTACTATTATCAGCTTTAAATAATTAAGGCATTCGCCTATAGTGATGATCCGAAAATTAGGGTTATTGAAAAAAAAACGTTAATTTTGAATGAATAAGTAGGATGATTGAAAAATCGTTTCGACATTTATTTAGGTACATTTTTACCCAACTTTGGGTTGATATGTACATTAACAAAGTTGATGTATTTGAAAATTTGAAAAAAAGCTCTTTTTCACACTTTATTTTCTTTATTTGTATTGTTACAGAAAATCTTTTTTTATAAATAGATTTATAGTGTGGATCGCTGAATAAATGTCTTGAAAAATGGTTGAGGGATTTTTGTCGGCAAAATCTGGCAAGAAATAAGAATATTAATAAGAAATAAGAATAAAATAAGAAAGTAGAAATAAGAATAAAAAACATAGGGAAAAAAGAATTAAAAAAGAAAGAAATAAGAATAAAATAAGAAACTAAAGGAAGTGGAAAAAATATCAATTTTCATTTCATTCCAACGATGCAAACTTCAACCTCGTGTGTGTTGTAGATTTTTAATAAGAAGCTTGGAAAACGTTTGAACGATATTTCTATTTTTTTTCGTTGCTTTCGAACGATGCAAACTTCAACAGCATTGACAGACCTTTTTTAGTTATAGTGTTTCAATCGCCAAAAAAATGTTCGATTTTTTTTTCGATTTTCCGCCGCAAAATCGGGTTATGGTTAATAATTAGTGAAAAAAATGTTACGAGAAAAAACGTCGGTCAAGACTCAAGTACTATTACACTGAATAAGTGTACCAAATTTCAAGTAAAGCCGTACATTAGATGTCGAGAAATCGTGTACACCGTTTTGAAAAACATCGTTTCGATAAAAACGCGCTTAAAGTTTTTTCCAGCAGTTCGATCGTTGCAATCATAAGTTTACCTTCAATGTGCGATTCCTGCGGCCTTCCTCTTCAATTTGAGTTGCCGCAAGCGACGAACGTGCGTTCGTCATTTTCGCAGTAGCCTTACCCTTTAAGGGCGGCAACAACAAGATAATGACGATAATAAAAATGACGAACGTTTTTTTACATAAATGTTTTTAGTTTTTTTAAATATAATTATTTTTATATATACTTACTTTTAGTATTATAGTTATTTCTGTTACCATTACCATTATCGTTCCTATTATTATTTATGGGAAGATTTGATAATGTTGTAGTTTGCGTCGTTGGGAAACGTTTTTTTTTTCATTTTTTGCGTCTTCATTTTCATTATTATCCAAAGTCTTTGTTTTGCAAATTGAGGTCGTACGTTTCTATAAATTTACGTAGAAACGTTTGACCGATTTTCACGACCTAGATCGACGAAGAAAAAAATTGAGCTATAAGAAAGAATTAACTATCGTTGCATTTCTATCAAAATTCAACTTCATAAGATTTTCACTTCAACAAAAGTTGCATTCCATGCAAACTTCAACTTCATACGATTTGAGGGCAGCAATAATGGCAATGATAAAAAAATACATTAAAAAATCGGCCGTTTTATTTGTGCAACACAATCACGAGTAGGATGAATTTTTCAACAAGGTTAGCCGCCTAAAGTTGTACGATGGTCACTCGGGAGGATAAATTCACAGTACGCGAATGTGTCCGCATAGACAATTCTTCTTTGATGTCCAGCAGCGATCCGAGTATAAACTCAATCAAAAGTTCAACGCTCCACGCTCAACTGTCCCTATATTTCGGCATGTGTTACGTGGGCAACTTTTTTTTCCGCTATCGTAGCACGAGAGCTACGTTGACAAAGGCTTTTTTTAAGTTAACAGCAACGTCATTGGTGCCAGCGACGTTTTAGAAAAAAACAGGATGTTCTTGAAGTTTGCATCGTTGCAACGATATTTTTTCCCCTTTTTCTTTCTTTATTTTCGTCATTGTCGAAAGCCCTTTTTTTTGCTCGTTTGAGATTATTAATCTTTAGTAAGAATACGTAAAATCTTATGAGGTTGAAGTTTGCATCATTGGAATGCAATGAAGATTAATATTTCTGAATTCCTTTAATATCTTCTGGCAGTTTTCGCTAACAACAATCCCTCAACCATTTTAAATGACAAACTGTGAACAAAAAAAAATCGATTTTCAACAAACAAAAAACGTATTTAAGGCCTTGGGCCACAGTAACGGGTACAAAATCATGTGCGAATTTAACAATTTTTTTTTCGTATGAAAAAGCGATTCACTCATAAAATTAAATACACATATATTTAGTACGAATATCAAGCTGTTAGAATTTTTTTTTCCATGTACAACATGGCCGACTACTTTTCTTTTATCTTTTGTCTTTTTTTTAGGCGCTCCGCGGCGTGACATTTAGCATCCACAATTTTTTACCTCGAACGAAAAACAAGCATTCTCGTCGATCTACATGAGAATACCTAGAGAAGTACGTACGGAATTTAAAAAATATTGTTTTATTCAAAAGGTGTAGCTATTTGAATTTAAGAAATGAATTTTCAGTGAAAAATTTCGTTACAACTGCTCATAAACTGCTCATAAAATGAAAAGTTTTCGATTAATCAAAAATTCCGTACGTACTTGTCTGCGAAATGCAATTAGGAACATAACTTTTAAATTTGAAGTAAATCGAGAGAGAGCTGTTGAAGTTATTTGTCACGCCAAATGGAAAAAAGCTGTTTCGAGTAATCGGCCATTTTGTACATCGAAATAAAAAACGTTTTCCAAGAACTTGATATTCATACTAAATAGATGTGTAACTAATTTCACGAGTGTATCACTTTTTCGTACGAAAAAAAATTGTTAAATCGCACATGATTTTCTACCCGTTACTGTGGCCTAAGACCTTAAAAGAAAATCATTTTCGTTGCATTCTAACGATGCAAACCCCAATGTCATAAAATTCAGGGAGACTAGATCAATAAGTGATCTTATACACTCCCGCCGTCCTTCAACAAGTCGTTCAACACATAACATCGAAGTAGTTCGTGCGAGTATTGTTGAGTCCAGGAACATCAATTCGGCACCGTGTTCAAGAGTTGGACTTTTCGAGAAGCTCCCTGCAGCGTATTCTCGCGAAAGATTTGCATCTTCATGCAAATCATGACCGTCGAGGTCGTTTACCCGATATGCCATTCCATACATAACCCTAGACTGTATACTTTATGAATCAACAATGAATGTACAATTTTTAAATTAAAAACCTGTGTTTTCTATCTAAATTACTTTTTCCGTGAATTTTGGGACACCCTTTACGTATCTCCATCTGAGTTTCAAGATCTTCATCCGCAAGAAACTTTCCGAATAAAAATAAAAAGGGCAAAAAGTCGTTGCATTCCAGTGATGCGAATTGTAAGACGATATTGCGTGGCTCTGTCGTTTTCGATGGTATAGAAGTTTGCGTTGTTGGGATGCGGCGGAAATATTTTTTTCGGCCCATTCAGGCTACAAAAATCACTGGAACATTTTTGGAGATCTTCATAAGAGTTCCAAAGCCTAAACTTGAAAAAAGTGGATTTAGATGGAAATGAAAATAAAGAAAAGACAAATAAAGAAGAATTTTCGTTGCATTCCAACGATGCAAACTTCAGCACCATCAGTTTCGAAAGGAAACCGCATTATCTCTAGTTCTACTTGATGGATCGAGAACAAAGTGCAGGCAAATACTTAAAGTGAATTTACTTTTGCCTACCAAAGGTCCGAAAATAAGCTTCACCCGTTTTCACGTCAACTTAGCTCAAGCCCACGGGGAAAAATTCAGAAAATTGTAAATATGGCGTCAGCATCGTCTTCCAACTCTTCTGGCATAATTTCAGCGTAAAGAATAAGCAGAAAGACAGACAGACACTACAACTCAATGATATTAGTAAGACATTTCTTTGTATGCCCTTGCGGGCTTTCACGATTCCGTTCCTTTCACGTCTACCGTACACTTGTCACTTCGCTATTTCGAATTCCCGAGAGAATTCTCATGTGGGTTGCCCGCAGCAGCGCGTTTCCTGACGTTCCGCTGTAATGGGTCTGAAGTTTGCATCGTTAGGGCGAAAAGGTTTAATTTATTTTTTACTATTTAATTTTCTTATATTTCTTGCATACTTTGGCTCTAGTTGCTTGAGGAGGTTCAGTCCAGTTGAGTCAAATGACGGCTTATGATTTTTTTTTCAATGAACCTCACCAAAATGCATACGAGGTATAGATTTATGGTAAATATTCGGAAGGGGGTCTCCTGCTAGAATCAGGCTATTTTTTGTTTGGGTTTCTTTGGGGTTGTTTAAGGTTGTTCGTTTGGGTTTGTTTGAACCCTTCAAAAAAATTTGCCCGATTCTAGCCCCGAGTCTTATGCCCCACTTCCGCATATTTACCAGATTTATTCTGTAGATGCTAATTTTCCATGAAATCTATAATTACAGGGCAAAATTATGCATTTTTTTCATTTCTGTTACGTGAATAAGAAAAACTTTTTTTGTTGGCGTTGTGCGTGAGGTCACTGTCGTCGAACCTCCATAAGTGAATATCCATAAGTCGAATATCCATAAGTACGACTATCCATAAGTACGAATATCCATAAGTCGAATATCCATAAGTCGAATATTCATAAGTGAATATCCATAAGTGAATATTCGTAAGTTAATATCCAGAAGTTAATATACATAAGTCGAATATCCATAAGTATGAATACCCATAAGTGAGTATAGAGTAGAAATGAGTTTGTTTGTTTGTTCTGGTTTATTTTTGGCGCTTATTTTTACTCCATACTCACCCTCTATACTCACTTTTTCTCTACCTTCCGCCATTTCTGGCACTCATTTCTCCTGTATACTCACTTATGGATATTCGTACTTATGGATATCCGACTTATGTATGTTAACTTATGGGTATTAAGTTATGGATCTTCGACTTATGTATATTAACTTATGGATTTTAACTTGTGGATATTAACTTATGGATATTAAGTTATGGATATTAATTTATCGATATTAACTTATGGACATGAACTTGTGGATATTAATTTATGAATATTAAGTTATGGATAATAACTTATGGATATTAACTTATTGATATTAAGTTGTGGATATTAACTTACGGATATTAAGTTATGGATATTAACTTATCGATATTAACTTATGGACATTAACTTGTGGATATTAATTTATGGATATTAAGTTATGGATAATAACTTATGGATATTAACTTATTGATATTAACTTATGGATATTAACTTATGGAGATTAATTTATGGACATTAACTTGTGGATATTAACTTATGGATAATAACTTATGGATACTAACTTATGGATATTAACTTATGGATATTCGACTTATGGATATTCTACCACAATCGCGCGAGGTGGCCCGAAAAGAGCCTCCGAAAGAAACGTCAACAATTTTTATATTCCAGAAAGCACCCTCATAGGGGGGCGAAAGTTGGAAAAAAATCTTATCTCCCGTAGGCTTCATACAGCCTCTTTTTGTAATTAGCGTTACGTATCGGGGCCGAAACGACCACCGTGGATGAATGGTCACCCATCCGAGTATTGGCGCCCGACCAAAGCCGCTCGACACCCCAAAACAGCCTCTAACTTGCTCGGCGTCGTTGTCTTTCTGCCCGACAGGTTGTTCTCGTGAGAGGACACCTCCAGAAAGACGAAAAGGGGAAAAGATGAAGATCCAACGATCCGTCGAATTGACGCTGTTGGGGCTCTACTGTTTCATCGGATTTTCCATAACCACGAGAATCTCGAGCGGCAGGGAGAACTGCGGTGGACACCTGATCGGTCCACGTGGCGTCATCGCAACGCCGAATTTTCCGAACGCCTTCCGAGTACCGATAAAGTGCCGTTGGGTGGTCGATTCGTCGATAACGAGCCTGGCGAACGGCTCCATCATCGTCTATCTGACACAATTGTACGCGCACAAGGGCCTGACCTTCACCGAGTACGCGTATTACGAGTCCGAGGCGACGAATTTCGGTGGCACGGAGATCAAGGAGATAACCGAGAGCAACGTATTCGAGTACAGATGGTTCAGATCGTACAGACCTTTTCTCGTCATTGACTTTCAACTGGACAGACTCGAGGGCAACCACGTACGCGTACTTCACGATCTATTGGGCGTATACGGCTTCAACGTCACGTACGAGATAACCGAGGACGAAGCGAATCCAAATTCTTGCACGGTTCGCGACTGCTCGTACACGGGAAATTGCATTCTCGGGGCCGATTACACGTAAGATGTGGCACGACTGATAACCCTTTTTTACATATCTATATATTAACGGGGACGTTGAATAAGTTCTCGCTGTTTTTTTTTCTCGTTAAATTCAATGCTTTATTATAAAAAGTACTTCCTTATAGATGCGTTGCCATCTTAAACTAGACGCACGTAGTTCCGGTAGCGCCATCTGTTGGAAAACAGGGGGAACTTATTCAACGTCCTAATAGAGTGGTAAGAAAGTCTTGCGACACTAAAGTGCTCGGACGAATGCTTTTCCTAGCACATTACGCAGTTCTGGATTTGCCAATAGGTCGGAGCCTAGGGACGGCAGACTTTGAGGGGTGGCGGATTTTAGAGGCACGTAAGAAGGCCTAGGTAAATACAAGTGACTAAGATAGGAGGAGTGGCACAAAGTCAAGTGCCCTATACTTAAGGAAAGTATAAATCCGTCACTGGTATTATGAGCTTCCTCTGCCTAACACTACAAATAAATGCCGAGATGTATTCTACGCAATTACAGACGTTGTCTGAAATTACTAAACAAAAAACGTTGCAAACATCGCCAAGTTCGTATCTTCTTCACGACAACGCTGGGCCCCACGTAGATAAAGTGACACAAAAAATATTCTAGAATAGGGCACTGTTGTACGGAAGTGATCTTAAATGGTCAACTATTTTCGATTATGCTCACAATATTTTTTTTTATCTTCCCGAATGGCAGTATTTAAGATATAAATCGGCAATAAAATTTAAATATTCAACCGGACAACCAAAACGCTCCCGTCCAGTCACGTGACGCCCCTGTGACGTCACATGCCAGTAAACAAGCCAAAGCACCTATATCGCTGCGAGTTGGCGCACGGCAAACCTTGTTACGGAATTGATTACAGTGCCACGCTGTACAAACACCTCTGTAAAGCCTCCGTTAAAACTGTTTTCATGTGTTACGAAGAATGCAGAGATGCGGAAAAAATAGTTGCAACTCGCCCGTAGTGACCCCAATGTTATAGGGGTCAATTCAAATGTATTTTTGCGTGAAGATCATTTTTCGAGCAAAGCAAAAACTATCATTTATTGGTCCAACATAAAATTGACGCTGTGCTACTATAAATGTATAGTGTACAACTACGGAAATTGGTCAGTGTGAGGTTAGGATTTAGAATACACAGAAATGTTTGTGTATTATGGTTATCCATTGAAAACCCAATAATAACTTTTGTGTTTAATTCAAACTATTATGGAAGTACGTTATTTACCACTGGACTAGATAAAAGTTCATGGGTTCATCGCGTACATTTTTGGGAGGTTTGTCGTCCATTCGTATTTAAAAGTTGATAATATGGTAACTATTGCTACAAATAATTATGAATGAACAGAAAATGCACGGAAATACACTGAGATAAACTAGAAAATCGCTCATTAGTCGTCACGAGACTGGTGATGACCATCTGTTTACTGGAATGTGAGGTCACTAGAGATACAAGCAATCTCTTGAGCGTTTTAGGTCACGTGACCAACCGTTCAAATTAGTCTAATTTGAAAATTGAAACGAACGAAAATAATGCGTATTTTTTTTAGATACAATGATAGAAAATACTTTTCAAAGACTATATTCGTTTAGGATGACAAGAGAATGAACCATATTTTTGATATAGTCAAATACCCTACTGGAATGGGAAGTTATATAGAGTGTCCCAAAATGACCTGACATTTTAATTTATTAATAAATGCAAACATGGAGGTTATGTGCGGAACACAATATCCGATAAATGGCCGCCGCGTCCCCGTTTGCAAACGTTCATTCTTCTGACGAAATTTTCAATAACATTTCGCCATAATTGCGGACTAATTTCATTAATGGTGCGTTCAATTGCTTCTTTGAACTCCGAAATGGTCTGTGGATCATTTGCATACGAACCCAACGAAATAAGTACAATGGCGTCAAATCGCACGATCTTGATGGCCAATTGACATCGCCGCGGCGCGAGATAACACGACCATGAAATTTCGTCTGCAATAAGTATGCAGTAACAATGCAGCAAATAACAATTTCTGTGCGTTGCTCGATCGTGTAATTCTCCACGGCTGAACCTCAATGCTTCCTCATGTCAGTTGTGAAAGATTAGTACTCTATGTTCGCCACAAGAAAAATAGCGCGCAATTTAAAATGTCACCTTTGGGACACCCTTTACCACATCCATCATACTCACCGGACTTAGCCCCGTCAAAATGTCATTTATTTCGGGCTTTGAAAAAACTATTTACGCGATAAACAATTTGATGATCAGACGGATCTTAAAAATACTTTTGAAGAGTTTTTCGATTCAAGACCTGAGGACTTCTGGACGGGTGGCATTCAAAGTTTACCATAGCGTTGGACACGAGTTGTAGATGAATAGGGAGACTTAAAAATTAATCTTAACTTGATAAAATGTTATGTTTATTTAAGAAAGGTGTTGTTTGTGTGGCAAAACTTTCTTACCAACCTCATATATACAAACACACACAAAGGTCATTCTGAAGATATTCGAGGTCGAGGACTGTCCTCCTAATAGCCAAGTGTCCTGTTTTTACATTATCTCTCAATGTCCTCAAAATCACCGCAGCATGGACGTGAGCATTTTTTTGTCAAGATCATTCCAAGCACCAGCCTACCCCGTATAACGACTGAAAAACGATTGAGAAATGTTTTAACCACTTCGTTGGCGTTGACGCAATAGCGCGTCAAATAATTCCGTGCCCTGCGTGGCATTGACGCAATAGTGCGTCAAGCTTTATTTCCCTATTTAACTTGCTCTGATTTGAAGTCGGCGCCTCACTCGGGGGTTTTTGGGCTCGCTGAATCCGAATTTGAAGTCAAAATTTGGAAATTCAAAATGGCGGCGCCAGTATGGCGGACAAAAATCAAAAACTTTACCCGATTTAGATGAAAATTCGTACTCCGGGATTTTTGAGGTCGCTTATTACGAATCTCAACTTTAATTTTGAAAATTCAAAATGGCGGCGCGAGAATGACGGACCGAAATTGAAAATTTTACGCGATTTAGATGAAAATTGGTTATCTGGGATTTTCGAGTTCGCTTATTACGAATCTGGAAACAAAATTCAAAAATGTTTAAGGGCGGATCTAATATGGCGGACGAAAGTGCAAAAAATCGCTCGATTTTGATAAATCTTGGTACTCGGGGGTTTTTGGGGACGCTGAGTGTGATGCTGAACTCAACATAAAGGAATTTTTCATGGTAAATTCAATAACATGGAGCATGATACAATAAATAGGTGGAAACATATGGAGCTTGAGTACCGAGTTTCATCTAAATCAATCTGTATTATTTGTATTTTCGTTCGCCATATTTGTCCGTCATTGTGAATTCCTGAGATTTGAGTCCAGATTTTTAATCAGCACCCTCAAAAATCCCCAGAGTACAAGTTTTCAGGATAAAAAAAATGTTCTTGCCATTTTGGACACATTTCGTCGATTCCTCTCTGCCAACGAAGGCGTTAAAAAGCCACTTATTTCTTTCGCATATATGTATATACCAGGTGAGGCAAAAACTATCAGCAGTGGAAATATTTTGTCACCTATCGGACTTGGGAGGAAACTTTTCCTACGAAAGTTGCGTAGAACTGAAAATAAGCTCACACGCCAAATTCCAAGATGATCGATCGAGATTTTGTATAACAAGGCGATAATATAGAAATTTTTATGTTTTAATGTTTTATGTTTTATGTTTTAATTAATATAAAAAATACTCCGTGACAGCCAAAAGTCATTCTAAAACATACCATGAGTCTCAAAAATGGTGAACATATATTCCGTTTAACGCGTTACCCCCACTTGTAGCGCAAAAAAGGCCTTTTTCATGAATTTTTTTAAAGAAAACTACAAAACTTTTTTAATCGATCAATATACCATCTTAAAGAACACATCTTGAAGAACTTTCAGTAATTTTTTTATTGAAAAATATTACATTGTTTAGTGGCAAATGGCCGTCAATGAAATAATGTTTTTATATACACGGTTTGCGGTGACCAACATTGCGGCGAAGTGGATCATCTGAAAAAAAAAATGCGGATGGATTTAGTCAAATATAAGTATAAACTAGTCTTTAATCGAAGGATTTTAAAAAATATTCATTTTTCACAAAATGCCGGACAGTCAAAGTTAATGGTTCGATTTTAACGAAAAATACGGCCGTTTTTTGGCTATGAAACGGCCATTTTTTTTCGAAAAAAAAAAAATCGAACGATTAAAGACTACATTTTTATGTATTAAATAAGCCTGGAAAATTTCAAGAAGATCGGTTCATTAGTGTTCGAGTAATCTTGGTCACCGACTTCAGAAATGCCATTTTGAGAAAAACGCGTTTAAAGTTTCAATTCACGGATTCTTCTCTTTCAACGCTCATATCTCAGTCAATTTTGTTCGGATCGACTTGAAATTTTCAGGACATATTCTCAGATACTTATACTTCAAAAAAATGCAATAAAAAAAATCGATTTTTTCAAAATCGCAATTGGGGGTAACCCCTTAATCGATCCCAGGCTAAAGCCATTGGAATTTCTTTTATTTTAATACATTTTTCATACTCAATCGTGATCGAACATTTTGAAATTTGGTGTGTGAATTTATTTTTCGTTCCGTGATAAAGTTGGGAAAAGAAGAAATAGTCATTCGATTTTTAAAAAAAGGCGGTGACCGCGAAATCTCCGAAGCGCCTCTACTCGAACGAATCTCGTAGCCACCACCCGCTGACCCCCTTCGAACTGTGGAACTTTTGTTGGAATAGTTTTCTTCTAAGCCCGGTAGGTTAGAAAATGTATCTATTGCTGACAGTTGTTGCCTTACTCGGTATACACATGTGCAACCGTATGTTCGTGTTGGATTCTTCCGTTCGAACTTACACGACGACATTACGAAGTTTCACTTCAATATGTTACACAATATCCAACGGATCGAGAATAACGCGTATTGTCGCTGCTTTTCAATTACAACTTCCTGGCTCATTCGAAACTTTTGAAAATTGACGCACAAGTTCGAACGGAACGACCTAAGAAACCGGTAGATGAGCCGGGTCCTCGGCTCCGGCCGCCCTTCGAGTTAAGGGGGCGTACACAAATTACGTAACGCCAAATTTCCCAATCCCCCCCCCCCTCGCTACTATTCCGTTACGTAACGGGTGTTTAAATGGCGACGATTTGAACATTTTTTCTATTTCCAAGTTTTTCGTATTCGAGCAGTCTTTAAAAATAGTAAACATCAAAAGTTAAAAAATCGGCGATGTACAACCTTAGTCACTGCGAACATAAAAATAGAAATGAATAAAAAATTGAAAATCGCTCGATTAGTTTTTGAGTATTCGCTGGAACTGGTCGAAAAAAATTGTTTCGAGAAAAACGCGTTCAAAGTTTTCGTTCTGTTTTTCTTGATGTAGAGTTAGACTGATATAGAGACTGGTAGGAAAGGGCTCAATTGGGAAGGTCGATAAGAGGAAACCCGCAATGGTAGACGTTGGAACGCAGAAAACAAAAAAAAATATATATATATATATTGATTTTTGTTACAATCTAGGACAATATTTTGCATAATTGGACTGTAAATTTACAATGAGGCTCCTGAAAAACGTTCGTGTGATTTTTGAAGCCTAAAAGTGTCGAAAACAATTGAGAAAATCGAAAAAATTTATCGTTATTGACATTTCAACGATGCAAAAATCACCATATATATATATATATATGGTGATTTTTGCATTTGAAATTTGAAATTTGAAATTTTGACAATTGAGAAAATTTATCGTTATTGACATTTCAACGATGCAAAAATCACCATATATATATGGTGATATACGCTACGAACACCCACAATCCAAATCAGATTTTTTTTTGAAATTTGAAATTTGAAATAAATTTTATAATTTATTTCAAATTTTATATAATATTTTCTATAATATTATATAAAATTTGATAAATTTTCTCAATAAATAAATTATATAAATAATATTATATTATATAAAATTTGATAAATTTTATATAATATTATTTATAAAATTTATATAATATTTTTTCTATAATATTATATAAAATTTGATAAATTTTCTCAATTGTCAAAATTTCAAATTTCAAATTTCAAAAAAAAATCTGATTTGGATTGTGGGTGTTCGTAGCGTTTTGATTCATATATATATATATATATATATATATATATATATATATATATATATCCGATTTTTTTTTCGATAATAACAATGATGTTAAATCGAAGAAAAAACGACATTTCATTACGTTGCGACGACGCAAACTTCAACGCCGCAAATGTTTACACATGCCCAATTAGGAGTGACGTTGACTGGGACGCGAAGAAAAAAATAAAAAGATCCGCGTACGTAAAAAGCCGAGTATTTATTTGCCGTGTGAGAAGTCGATACACAAAGGAACGCTCGTTAAAAGTTGCGGTATGATGCCGTTGCGACTGAATAATCTTCGCGTTGACAAAAGGAGCATTTCATTGGAACAATTTTTTTTGTTTCGTTGAAACGGCGACTTGTTTGAGATTCGAGAAATTTCAAAAGCTCGAGACCTTTCTGGGGAACAATGATATTAATTGCTTCCGAGTCGTGATCCCGGGGAATAAAAGAGGAGGTCGACGAACGGAAAGCAAAAGTTTTCAAGGTAGTTCGCGAGTTTCGAAAACTCGCGAGCTTATATATATATGAAACCTTTCGTAAAGAGCTTTGTGTCGATCGCGACGGAAAACAGACTAATGGAGATTTGAATCGGGAGGAAACGAGAGCGAGGGGGGGGGGAGAGAGAGAGTCGAGGGATGTAGTAAAACTTATAATTATATACAGGCGAGTTTCCACAGTGATAAATCCCAACATGAAAATTCATGAATTAATAATTACTCGACCTCTATAAATGCGTTTCGAGTCATCTGCTGCCGTTGTTCGGTGCGCCAATGGCGCTATAATTACACGAAAATCTCGTTCTCGTGAAGGGGGAAGATACCTTTAGCCGAGGAATAAATTGCTGTTGTTTATAAGTTTTTTTTTTTTAAGAAATATTTCCACATCATTTTTAGATTTGGGGTATGTTTTATTACTACTTTTAGCTGTTACATGGCACTTTCTTAACATTGAAAATGTTAGCATTGAAAATGCTTTTGAAACTGTATGCGTTTGGTAAGGTAGGCTGGGTATAGGGGCCTTAGCTGGATGTCCCACGAAACTAACGCTACCCCCACTTCATTGCCACTGTGGTGGTGGAAGGAGCTGCGACATGCTGATTGCCTGTGATTTGTTGAAAAATGCCCTCTTCCCACCCAATTCTAATCTTGTTATTGATCGAAAAATTATATTACAACTTATATTCCAAAAATATTACAAAAAATATATAACAAATAAACCAAATGATATATATACCTCAACGTATCAATATATTCTTTTTAATAATGGAAGCCAACTCATATTATTTACATGTGCCTGTTTTTATTACCCGAAAAGTCTGATTACATCTCTAACGCAATAAAATAGTTGCACTTTGTGTAATAAGTGTAGATTTTTTTTCAATAATCCTTCAAAATGCGGTTGTTGTCAGATGGCGTGACACGTAGCGTCGGCGGGATTAATCTGAAAAAAACCGCCGAACTTCTTTCTTCCATTAATACTCATACGCAGAATATGAACCAAAAAAAAGGGAAAAATGTTGAAAATCGATTAAATGGTACGCTTTGAAACAAAAAGATTGAATTTTCCGAACAAGTGACTACAATTTGCAATAAAAAATACTTTTCGTTTGAATTTTTAAAAACATTTAGGGTCATGTTTTAGACAATAAGATTAGAAAGATTTATACCAAATTTCATCGGAATCGGTCCATTGATTCTTTAGCTATAAGTCCACCATTTTTGAAGATCAAAAATAGGGTAAAGTAACCTTATTTTCGCACCCCACCAAGTATTGACACTTCTATGATTTATTATCTACCTACACAGTAGTCCTTGAAGGGCCGATAATGGGGCTCTCAAAGTGCCAATAATTGAGCTTAAAAAGCCAATAATTGCGCGCCTTACCCTACCTTACCTGCTTGCTTTAAAACAAATCATGTAACTCAGCAAATTTATGGTGTTGAAGTTTCCATCGTTGGAACGCAACGAAAGCTCTTTGCGACGTTTTATTTTCCTTGCTTTTATTATTCGAGAAAATCCTTTTTTTATATATCTATATCGTAGATCGCTAAATAAATGTCTAAAAAAAAATGGAGGAATTTTGTTGCCCAAATGTGCCGAAAGAAAAATTGAAGGAATTCAGAAATTCCTTTCATTGCATTTCAACGACGCAAACTTCAGCCTCGTGCAATTTTTTTTCCTCGTCCTAAGGTATCTACCCCCTTAATTTTTAAAATTTCCTTGCGCAAATTCGAGCTACGAAAATCGCGCAAACATTTTTGAGAGTTCTTATTCAGCGATTTACGACAAATTTGCAAAATATAATTTCGGATAATAATGGTAATAAGAAATTGAAAAGAATGTCCATTGCATTCGAACGATGCAAACTCCAACCCCACCGCGTCCGTGTTTTTCCGTTTCTTAAAATGTTTCTCGTGGATATTCGGCCCCGCTCGAGCGGTCACCTATCCCAGTATTGGCCCCGGAGCAACGCCGCTCGACCGGCGATGCATTTTCCCATCCAGCTTGTCACGTACACTTAAGGCGTTACCCCCACTTGTAGCGCAAAAAAAGGCCTCTTCATGATTTTTTTTAAAGAAAACTACAAAACTTTTTTAATCAATCAATATACCATCTTAAAGAACACATCTTGAAGAACTTTCAGTAATTTTTTTATTGAAAAATATTACATTGTTTAGTGGCAAATGGCCGTCAATGAAATAATGTTTTTATATACACGGTTTGCGGTGACCAACATTGCGGCGAAGTGGATCATCTGAAAAAAAAATGCGGATGGATTTAGTCAAATATAAGTATAAACTAGTCTTTAATCGAAGGATTTTAAAAAATATTCATTTTTCACAAAATGGCGGACAGTCAAAGTTAATGGTTCGATTTTAACGAAAAAAACGGCCGTTTTTTGGCTATAAAACGGCCATTTTTTTTTCGAAAAAAAAAATCGAACGATTAAAGACTACATTTTTATGTATTAAATAAGCCTGGAAAATTTCAAGAAGATCGGTTCATTAGTGTTCGAGTAATCTTGGTCACCGACTTCAGAAATGCCATTTTGTGAAAAACGCGTTTAAAGTTTCAATTTCAGTTCTTCAATTCACGGATTCTTCTCTTTCAACGCTCATATCTCAGTCAATTTTGTTCGGATCGACTTCAAAATTTTCAGGACATATTCTCAGATACTTATACTTCAAAAAAATGCAATAAAAAAAATCGATTTTTTCAAAATCGCAAGTGGGGGTAACCCCTTAATTATTTTAACCATCAGCAATTCAGCAATTCACCGCACAACGTCTTAAAAAATGTTCTCCTGCATTGCTTGCACGCAGCACTTACCGATGCCATTGCTTTGAGGACTTCAGCGGCGAGAAATGCTCAAACGGACCACTCTGCATCAACGACCAACGAAATTCCGTTTGCCGAAACGGCGGCACCTGCAAGTAAGAACTCACTCGGCATATCTCTCCCCGTACCATTGATAAGATAAATGGAAAGACTGCCCCACTGTTGGAAATTCTTGCTAAAATTACTCATCCCGTCGCTTTCGCATGCTGCACTTGTACCTTTGTTTTTCTGATGTTATTCAACATTTCTTTACGTGTGAATTTACGCATTCCAAATTTGTTTTCGAACGTGTCAGAAGTTATGCAAAATTCTGAGACGTGACGACAGGAAAAAGCAATACGTGTTTATTTCTCGTTTTTTTAATTGCAAATGCTGCTTTTCGAACTTACACTCGCGTCGATTTAATTGCAATTGAGGGATCAGGCTACTGTGACGAGCCAAAAATCGGGGTTAATGAAAAAAATTAATTTTCAAGGAATAAGAACGGTGATTGAAAAACCGTTTGGACATTTATTTGTACGTACATTAAATAAAGTAGTGTGCCAAATTTCATTAAATAGTTATAATATTTTAAAAAGTTGTAAACAACTTCGTGAAGGACCTTTAAACGTAAGGGGCTCAATGGTGTACTTGATTTTTGTCATCCGGTTGACCGACTTTTTTTGTATCGTGTTTCAGTGATAAAAAAATCTCTGTTTTTTTTCTTTTTGAGGAAAAATGCCATGATTGTTAATAACTGATGAAAATAAACATCTTGAAAAGAAAAACGATGTTGTATGATTTCTTAATATAATTTTCTTTGTTCACTCGAAGTTATGACTATTAACATCCTTGAATATTGTTATCCTCTTACTTGTCCTCCCCCCCCCCCCCAAAAGATCGCGGAAAACGGTTTAATTTTGGACATTTACAGTCGTGTAACCCCTTAAAATTTTACTAGCATATCTATCGTTCCAATCATAAGTTTACCTTCAATCTGCCATTCTTGCACGATTCGTTGAACTTTCTCCAATTCGATTTGCCTCGAGCTATCGATTTTTCGAAATTCTCACCCTACCCGAGCCCCTTAAGGTAGTGCGTTTCATCAACATATGTTAAGGATACTCGATTTCTCTCAGACACGACTCAATTTCCTACAATGGAAACTCGACTTCGAAGTCTTCGCAAACCCTTTCAGATACCACTCGATACCTTCAATGGAAATTCGACTTCGAAGTCTTCGCAAACTTCGCTGTATCGTTTTCGCGAGAAATGTATTCGTAATTCAGGCTAATTGGCGCAGTTTCAAATGGAAAATCGTAAATAAGCGTTATTCGTGAGAAACTGTGCTAAATTACCTGGACTTTAATAATTTTCCCCTCGAAAAGATGCAAGGGGACTTGCGGAAACTTCGAAGTCGAACTTTTGTGCAACGCATCTGTGTGGAGAAAAATCAGGGTCGATAAAATGCTCGACTACCCGAAAATCCTTTTTTTAGTATTCACTACCGTTTCTGGTCTATTTGTTTTTTTTTTACTCGTGTCGCAATATTACATTGTTGTGAATACATCGAGGGTGGATGGAGGTGGAGAAAAAAAAGTAATTGAATGGTTGAAATATTGCAGGCACGTCGGAGCGGAAGCGGTTCGATGCCAATGTCCCGGAGGTTACACCGGACACAGCTGTGAAATTGAACAACTCGATGTCCTCAATTCAGGTGCATTATATATATATATATATATATATATATATATATATATATATATATATATATATATATATATATATATATATATATATATTTGTATATATATGTATATATGTATATATATGTAGATGTATGCATGTATGTATATACGTAATTGGTCGACGAAATTGTTTTTTCCCGGAATGGAAAAAAGCTTATAAAAGGGGGGCCTTTATAAACCTCTAAAACAAATTTTACGACGTATCAAATTTGTGTGCAGGCCTTGATTCGACTATGTTCGATTACCATAAAACTCTTCCATCTTACCATGGCGTTGAAGTTTGCATCGTTGGAATACAACGAAAATTCTTAATTATTTAATCGTGTTAATTTTCATTACTATTTACACTCTTTTATTTTCAAATTTATGTTACGAATTCCTGATAAAGATCTTGGAGAAAATTTCAGTAATTATTGTAGCCTAGAAGTGCCAAAAAAAATTGGGCAATACGAAAAAGAAAATTTCGTTGCATCCAGATGGTGTTGAATTTTGTATCGTTGGAATGCAACAAAAATTCTTCGTGGTTTTTTAAATTTCTTTATTTTAATTACAATCTAAACTCTTTTTTTCGAAGTTTAAGTTATGGAACTCTAATGAGGATATTCAAAAAATGTTCCAGTGTTTTTTGCAGTCCAAATGGGCCGAAGGAAAAATTCCGTTGCATCTCAACGATGCAAATTTCGATACCATGCATCCCAATGAAACTTCAATGCCATATTTCCCGACTGTAGATACGCTTCTTTTGTTTGGGTATTCCCCGAAAGTGAGGAGAGAAAAAAAACAGTAGTAGTTCAAATTATCATCACGTATGATATCGTCGATGAATTCCTCCCACCCTCGTCGCTATTCCCCATCGTGGAATTAATCAATGCGTTAATTACGATTCGCAGAGTGTGTTGGGAATTCCTGTATGCTTCAGTGTCCCTACTCGGCCAAGAATAATCGTCCTTGCGACTGTAAGAATCCAAGTCGCATCTACAACAGTGAGTTATCGATATTTGGTGCGAAAATGTTTTTTTTTTCTTCTTTTCTTTGTTGATGATGCGCACATGCACATGAGAATGTGCAGCAAGTTCTCGGTAGTGATAGCCTATCACTCGTTTCGATGATGTATTCGATCCGATCGAGTTACCGGATATGCTTCGCTCCAATTAGTGTTATCGCGACTCTGTCTTGCAATTCTTTTTTCCTCCATACTCAAAGTAGACGCGCCCCGCACACCGGAAGTGGTGCTACGAATAGTGCTAAATATGTCAAATCGGCGGGACCTTTTTTTTTTAACTATTCTTGACGTTTGAAAATGGACTAACGATTGATACTGTGGAAGGGGTATGGACGTTTGCATCGTTGGAATTCAACGAAAATTATGTTTTTTTTTTTTCATTTTCTCCAATTTCTAATGGCAAATCTTAGCTACGAAAATGGCGCGACATTTGATAAATTTACTTATTTAGAGATCTGTAATCTGAATTGGAAAAAAATATTTTTCGAAATTATTATTTCGAAAAATCTTTCTTGCACTCAGAAAATCTTTATTTTTTTTCAAACTCAGATTCGAAAATTCTGTATATGAAAAATTATCTTTATCTTAACATTTTTCTTTTCAAATTCAGATTCGAATTTTCTGTATATAAAAATGATCTTTATCTTAAACATTTTTTTTGCAAATTCGGAAAACTTTATTTCTTTTCACTCAGCTTCGCAAATTCTGTATATTAAAAATTATCTTGATCTTAAAATTCATAGGCAATTAGCAAAAAATATTTTTCGAAATAAGTATTTCGAAAAATCTTTTTGCACACTCGGAAAATCTTTAGTTTTTTTTTCAAACTCAGATTCGAAAATTCTGTATACGAAAAATTATCTTCATCTTAACATTTTTTTTCAAATTCAGATTCGAATATTCTGTATATTAAAAATGGTCTTTATCTTAAACATTTTTTTTGCAAATTCGGAAAACTTTATTTTTTTCACTCAGATTCGCAAATTCTGTATATGAAAAATTATCTTTATCTTAAAATTCATAGGCAATTAGCAAAAAATATTTTTCGAAATAAGTATTTCGAAAAATCTTTTTGCAAACTCAAAAAATCTTTATTTTTTTTTCAAACTCAGATTCGAAAATTCTGTATATGGAAAATTATTTTTATCTTAAAATTCATAGACAATTGGCAAAAAATATTTTTCGAAAAAACTATTTCGAAAATTCGGAAAATCTTAATTTTTGTTTTCAATCTCAGATTCGAAAATTCTGTACATGAAAAATTATCTTTATCTTAAAATTTTTGTTTTCACATTCGAATATTCTGTATATAAAAAATTATATTTATCTTAAAAATTCTTTTTGAAAATTCAGCAAACTCTTTTCTTTTTTTTTTCTTTCAAATCCCAACGTTCCAACGATGCAAAGTTGGACATCATACATTTTCAGGGAATTTAGCTAGAAGATGATACTATCGAAAAAAAAATATTTTTGGAAAATGCAATTTTTTGATCCATCAGGTAGATGTAGCCTGTTAACGAATTTTCGTTGCGTTGCAACGGCACGAATCTCAACGCCATTCGGCATTCGTGTAACTCCTCCGTCGCTCGGGCTCTGACACTTCTCGCCTATTTTTGTCTCGCGCCACCGTGGGCGCTCTCGGAATAAGGCATTATCTGATAAGCGGGTGTATTATCGTTGACAGATCGGGCGCGGTACGAGTGCCGGATAAAGCTGTCGAACGTGACGTCCATACGCACCGGAAGTAGCGTCACATCCGGAAACGCGGAAATTCTTCTCAGCAGGCAGGTGAGTCGAGCTGCGATAATTCATCCTTAAAAACTCATTTTCTTCTCGTCTCTATTTTACGTATTTTTCGACAATTTAAAATCTACGTATTTATCGTAAAATAAGTAAAATAACAATGTCATATTCTAGAACGAGTAGAGTGAGAACTATTTTTGACAAAATAAGTACAACAAGATGTGATTTTTAAGTTTTTTTTTTAACTAGCCGATTTGATGGTATAAAAGTTTGCCCCGTTGGAATGCAACGATTTTTTTTCTCGTATTGCTCAATTTTTTTAAACATTTTTAAGTTACGAAAATGATTGAAATATTTTTTAAGATTCTTGTTAAGGATTCGTGACGTAAATTGAAAAAAAGAGCTTAGACAGTAATAAAAATGAAAAAATGAAATAATTACGATCATTACTACGAATACAACTTTTGGATTAGAATTTTTTGTATTATTTTGACGAATACTTTATGCGCCTATTGCCAACATTTGAGCTATTTTAATTCTTCGCAATTAAATTGCAAAGTCGAAGTGCTTAAGAATTTTCGTTGCATTCCGATGATGCGAAGTTCAACATCATCCAATGTGTCAGCAAAGTGAGAATGGCCTTGAAGTTTGCATCGTTGGAAACGAAAATTCTTTTTTACTTCGTTATTTCCTTCTCTCCGTTATTTCGAAAAATCTATTTTGCAAATTATGATTATAGATTTCTGAATGAGTAAAATAAAATTGTTGAGGGATTTTCGTAGCTAAGATTTGTCAATATAAGTTGGAGGAAATAGAAAAACAATTTTCGTTGCGTTTGGACGATGCAAACTTCGACATCGTAAGCGAGAGAGCACGTGACACAAATGAGTACCATTCGTACGCGGACGGCAAATGAATCATATCAATTATTGACGCCTCTCATTGAACTGGACGTTCGCCGGAATACGTAGGCTAAGAATTAGAAAAAAAAAACAGTCTCTTCATTGTCGTCACAGCTCGCGTGCCGGTCTTGTTTACCCGGTGATTCGCCGAATGTGCAAAGGTCGATCGTTCACGTAGCGCCTTCACGGAATTTCATTAACTATGTGCGCGATCTAATCATTCCCGTGGGCACGCTTGTTTATTTTTTGTTTTCTTTTCTCCGAACTTCGGCCAAGTGCACAGGAACTTCCGGTGACCTTGAGCATTATACGCCAATGCGCGACGCGTTACGTTACTTTTTCTTCATCGCGTAATATACATGGCTATACGCTCGATAAATATTGAAAAACATTTCTCGACCCCGTATTCCGTCGATGTTATTTTTCCTGAAGCGAATTTTCGAAAAAATCGTTACCAAAAAATACAATCTAATTGATTTTGCAATGAAATTCATTTGATTATTTTTGCATAATTTCAAACTCGAAAAGTTGAGCTTACGCACGATTTGCGTTTGGCACTTTTACTGATTCGAGACTGTCGAAATAACATATTTGATAGTTTCATGTTTTTTTTTCTTGGATAACCCAAGAATTGTCAATGTCAAAAGAAAAATAAATTGTGATAATGCAAAACTTGAGCAATTTTCGTAAATCGGAATATTCGAACAAGTTCAAGTTTTTCCCTTTATTTTTAATTTTGGAAACTACTCTTTTTTAACGCTACGTTCACACTGGGTCATTTTGATCCGGACGAATTTTGTAGTAAAATGCGTCAAAATCATATAATAATTTCAAATCCGAAAGGTGGATTCGTAGTAATGATCGTACCTCCGTAAATATGCAGACATATTGAGAAACGTTCAAAGTGTATCTCTGATTTTGTTCACGAATAAAAACCACTGAAGGGTTGTTAATGGCAGGTGGATGAAGTACTATCCAGTCAGTCGTACTTTTTGAATTATTGAAAAACACACACCATCGGATTGCAACGAAAATTCATTACTTGTTGGATCGACTTTTCATTGCCTTGTTTGTTTTTGAGATGGTACAAATTTTTATTCGCCGATCTGGGTCGCTGACAAAGTGCCAGGAAATAAGTTTGACGAATTCTCGTAGTTCTTCCGTGGCAATAAAGAAAGTTTCCGTAACACTAAGAGAAAATAAATTCCGTTGCTCTTCAACGATGCAATATTCAACGTCGGAGAAACTCGGCGAATCAGAATGAAAGAAGAATGTATGTATGTGCGTATATATCTATATACATAAATACCGGGTGTCCCATTTTAATTTTCACCTGATTTATCTCGAAACATACTGCTCCAACCAAGTATTGAGTGTAATAAAACTTTTAGGGTTCAAAGTTGACGTTACGGTAACGTGATTAACGGGCGACGTTGAAAAAATCTTTTTTCGTCCAAAATTCAAAATGGCGACGTTAAAATGGTTGACATGCTTTTTTTTCAAATCGGATCGTGAGTTTTCTTTTTCGCCAAAACATTTATCAGGCTAAACCTAACCATTGTAGAATTTTTTTTCATGACATTCATCATTTTTAGGTTAGAATACTATTTTTGCTATTTCATCGCCATTGAGAATGTTTGCGTTTGTTCGGATTCGTTTGGGCCTATTCGATAACCGAAACAAACCCAAATTAGGTCTCTGCGGCTCGTCACTTCCGTCATGAAACAAACCCAAACAAACTCGCACCCACACACACACGCACACTTACACTAGGGATATTGAAGACTTCACCTCCTTGCGGCATATTCTGGATAGCGCTAAAATAGTAAAAAATGGAATTCTAACCAAAAAATTATGCACATTATGAAATAACTTTTCCCACAAAAGTTGTTAGTTTTGACCTAATAAATGTTTCGGTGAAAAATAAATTCATGATCCCATTTGAAAAAAAAAACATGTCGGCCATTTTGAACGTTGGTGCAAAAAAGATTTCTTTTCGAACGTTCCCCTTCGAACCGTAAACGTATTATTATAATTAATAGGGGAAAGGCGTAGGAGTTGATCCCATGAGGTAAGATGATCATTTTCAATTGCGACGACACTATAAACGCCATCTAGTGGTATTCTTAGGTAAGGAATAACGTCCGGTACCCCCCCGTCGATTCGAGATGGCGGTGTGAGCGAGGCACTTGTTTCAACGAGAAATAGTTTAAATAGTGAGCTGTTGATTCAAGACAATGTTGACTTTAAGCTCAGGTAACTTTCGTCGTCTCCTGTCAGTTGCAATCCTTGTTGTGTTTGTGGCTATATAATATGCTTAAATTGGGTTTCGTTTGGCGTGGTACCGGTGGAATACTTATAGGTTATGTTACCGAGCAATGAATGAAAAAGTTGAGTTTGGGGCAAGATGATTCCCTTCTAGGTGTACGAGATGATCCCTAGGGATCAACTTGTACACAAATAACGTACCTACTTAATTTTCTCCTTATATAATTTGTCTATTTATGTTCAAACTACACTAATAATGTATAATCGATCTCACAAATAATAATTGATATACCAAAGTGATTTAAGACTGACTGTGGAAGACTGGTTTGGTTCAATTCTAGTTGGGTAACATAAAACTTATTATATAACGATAATTCAACTCGTAAGTTCGGTTTATGTTCTATGCCTATGATTAATATTAGGTGTAGTAAAAAGAAATCCATCATTTTTGCATGGAATTGAAGGCAAAAATAATGGATTTCTTTTTACTATACCTATTATATATAAAAGTGTTGTAAACTCGTGCAAATTTTTATTTACATTTACCTAATCTCTCCAAAATAAAAAAAGTCCCAAAAAAGGGGCATGATCAAGGGCGTCGCCAGGGGGGGGGGGGGGGGGGGCAGGTGCACCCCCCAGACATTTGAAAGCATGTATGAGAGATTCTTCGTCAATTCAGCCACTTTTTTCGACCATCTCAGATCTGCCCCATAATTGGTTATATCAAAGTACTACTAAAAGGCATTCTATGTGATTTTTTTCCAATTTCTCAATTCAACATTTTAGAAAACGCCGTTTTTTTTCTCCAAATGAATATATCTCGGAAACTAGAAGTAACTGAAAAAAAATGTCTCCACATAAAAGTTGTAGTTTTGTGTTAGCTTTCGAGCGGACGACTTGAAATAATTTTTACGTTCCGGTAACGCTGATTTTTTTACCAAAAAAGGGGGAATCAATTTTTTTATTCAAAAACAGCCGTTTTTTTTTGCTGAAAAAATTACAGAGCCTTCTAGTATGTCGGCGGATATTGCAGAAAAATCGCCAGAAAGGCACGGAGCTAGGTTCCGGTATAAAAAAAACTTAATTTGTGTGGTTTCATTTGTTTTACCCTAGAACCTCGATCCGTGCCACTCTGGCGATTTTTTTGCGATATCGAAAGACACACTGGAAGACTCTGTAATTTTTCAGCAAAAAGAAATGGCCGTTTTTAAATAAAAAAATTATTTCCCCCTTTTTTTGGTAAAAAATCGGCGTTACCGGAACGTAAAAATTATTTCAAGTCGTTCGCTCGAAAGCTAACACAAAATTACAACTTTCACGTACAGATTTTTTTTTCACTTACTTTTCAGTTTCCGAGATATATTCATTTGGAAAAAAGCGGCATTTCCTAAAATGTTGAATGAAAAAAACTGAAAAAATTCACATAGAATGCCATTTAGTAGTACTTTGATGTAACCAATTATGGGGCAGATCTCAGATGGTCGAAAAAAAGTAGCTGAATTGACGGAGAATCTCTCGTATATGAGAATCTAAAATGTCTAAAATTCGTATTTCCCTTTTCGTATTTCTTTTTATTGAAACCCTAATAAATTGAATATTTCGAATATGGCAATCGTAAGATAGATAAATATGGCAGTAGTAAACGCTTTCAGATTTTAAGGCGTTAACCCCACTTGTAGCGCAAAAAAAAGACCTTTTTCATGATTTTTTTTTAAGAAAACTACAAAACGTTTTCAATCGATCAATATACCATCTTAAAGAACACATCTTGAAGAACTTTCAGTAATTTTTTTATTGAAAAATATTACATTGTTTAGTGGCAAATGGCCGTCAATGAAATAATGTTTTTATATACACGGTTTGCGGTGACCAACATTGCGGCGAAGTGGATCATCTGAACAAAAAAATGCGGATGGATTTAGTCAAATATAAGTATAAACTAGTCTTTAATCGAAGGATTTTAAAAAATATTCATTTTTCACAAAATGGCGGACAGTCAAAGTTAATGGTTCGATTTTAACGAAAAAAAACGGCCGTTTTTTGGCTATAAAACGGTCATTTTTTTTCGAAAAAAAAAATCGAACGATTAAAGACTACATTTTTATGTATTAAATAAGCCTGGAAAATTTCAAGAAGATCGGTTCATTAGTGTTCGAGTG
This sequence comes from Ophion costatus, assembly GCA_951751655.1. Lineage (NCBI taxonomy): Eukaryota > Metazoa > Arthropoda > Insecta > Hymenoptera > Ichneumonidae > Ophion > Ophion costatus. Next base: position 18,798,190 of record OX632366.1, on the reverse strand, counting down.
ATCTTGGTCACCGACTTCAGAAATGCCATTTTGAGAAAAACGCGTTTAAAGTTTCAATTTCAGTTCTTCAATTCACGGATTCTTCTCTTTCAACGCTCATATCTCAGTCAATTTTGTTCGGATCGACTGGAAATTTTCAGGACATATTCTCAGATACTTATACTTAAAAAAAATGCAATAAAAAAAATCGATTTTTTCAAAATCGCAAGTGGGGGTAACCCCTTAATTGTGTCGAATATCTTCGAAGGAACGAGCATTCTCCCTTAAGGGGATCATCTCTTACACCTTTGCTCTATTTGATGGGAGGACTGGTTTTCGAGATAAATCAGGTGTAAGATTGAAATGGGACACGTGGTATATATATATATATCAAGTGTACCAAGAACGTTGAATCGGATCGCCGATAAATTCGAATAACGGCGCGTAAAAGTGTATCGCAACAATCGTAAAACCGACTGGTAACCCATTATCGGGAGCATCGTCAAAACTGCTGACATCCCGTGTGTATAAATTGTACGTTGTAAAATTGCCCGTCGGCCATATTCCGTCGACAGCTAGACTCGATAAAGTGTGAAAAGTATCGGGACGTAACAGTTTATTTGTCCTTTCCGTTCTCTTTGCTTCGACAGGTCGATTGAACGTTAATATGATTCGATCTTGAGTTGCCATACAGCGGCGGTATCATAGCCGTAGTTTTCTCGTTTAACGTTTTCCGGTAGCTCGTACACTTTCCGCAACTCCATGCGGCTTTTCAATGCATCGGTGAGGGCATGTCTGCCCGGATCACCGAGATAAATCCTCGATCCGTTCTTTCGCGAAGCCGTCTCGAGCCAGGGGATCAGCGACGCTGCCGTTTCCTCGTCGTACAGCAAATCCCCGACCGATATAACGTCCATGGTCGAAACGTCGTATTGCCCCCACGCACGATTTTCCAAAAGATTCTTCGACGTTACCTCGATCGCTACGTTGTTCAACGAGGCGTTCAATCTCGCGGCCACGCAAGCCACTGGAACGTCAATTTTATCGCGGTTAATTTTTGGTCTCATAGACCAAAAATTCTCATAAGAAAAAACAACAAGAAATTTTTTACGTGTAATGAAACGTCATTTTTGGGTAGGGGTCAAAATGTCGAATGACCAAATATAGAACGACAAGGATTTCGAAAGGACAGAGATTATGAATTCTCAAAATAACGAAGGATTAATTATTCGATATTTTATCCTTTGACCGATGACAGAATCGAATAACTATTGGACCAAAGGATTATTTGTTCGAGGGCTCATTCATTCGAGAACATATATTCGGATAGTCTGCAGTTTGAGTAATACAAATGCAGATTCGAACAATCTGCAATCTTTCGTATCTTCGAAATAGAAGAAAAAAAAGCGAGTATCTGATATTCGTAATATCGTCTATAGGAAAAAGCCATAGATCGAGACTACGAACTTCGAATGTGTAGATCTCAGAAACGCAAATGATCGATGGTCCGAAATGGCGAATACCTAAATGGGGCGAACATGGCATGGCTGCCCGACCCGACTGACCGCCAGCGTCATCTGCCAACTTCACTCTGAAGCGCAAGTAACGTACTTCTCGATCCATTGTTCCATTGTTTTCGCTGTCCGGACCGTTCGCCTTTTTCACCCCTCGCCATTTCAACTGATCGACTTCTTTGGCCCTTCGCTTTAATGAATTCGAAATTGTAAACTGTCGTAATATTTACAATTCGACGATTTAACGTCTCGAATTGTTTGGTGTGTATACAAAGCGAGTCGATACTGTATCTCTCGTTATTTTGTTAAATCTGATATTTGTTTTCGCTATAAATCAACTTCGAGATTTTTGTATTCACAATTTCGATCAACTATTTTACAAGCTATCGTAAGATTGATCTATCTATATTGGAACGTTCGTCATTACTGAATTCGACATTTCGGTCCTTCTGGTGCGGTGGTAAATCGTACCCTTTGAAACAGAAAGAATGAATTTTTTGGAAAAAAATGGCTATATTTTGCATCAAAACATATCTTTTTTTTTTCATTTTCAAAAATGAACATGATTTGGACCACAAAGATATAAAGATTTATACCAAATTTCATCAGAATCGGTCGATTAGCTTTTTAGCTATACGTCACGGCAGTTTTGAAAATTCAGTTCTGGAGACCGTGCCATACCTCCGTCCTATTTAAATCTTAACGAAAAAAAGTACCATGTAACAGCCAAAAGTGATAATAAAACATACCCTAAGTTTCAAAAATGGGAAAAAAATGTTTCCTCTTAAAAAAAACGATGAAAATCAGTTACTTTCTTCCTCGCCTAAAGGTACCTCCCCCCTTAAGGCAGTATTCCAGTCTACAGGGTTTGATAAAAAAAAGGTTTTTTTATAATCGTTTTTTTGTAGTGTTTTTATTGATATTCCAAGAACGTACAAAAAAAAATTATGTGAAAAAAAGAATTAAGGCGGTTGGCACGATTCAAAAGCTCCTATTCATCTGAAACAAAAGTAAAATCATTTTTTACGATCAACAAGAATGTCATTATCGCAAGTAGCAAAAAGAAAAACAAATGTATATGGCGACTATCTGAAAAAAAATCATTTTTCGTTATACTTTTTCAAGGTCAATTTTTTTATCGTTATAATAGTAATAATAATAATAATAATAATAATAACAACAACAACAACAACACAATAATAATAATAATGAAAATAATGATAATAATAATAATAATGATGATGATAATAATGATGATGATGATAATGATAATAATGATAATAATAATAATATCGCAATGCCCGAGGTGGAGACGATAGAGGGATATATACTGAAGGACCGTACCAAATTTGAAGTAGATCTGTTGAATAGGATTCGAGATTTCATGTCGACCAGTTTGAAATAAGTAGTTTCGAGAAAAAGACGCTTAAAGTTTCGAGTACAATTTCCGACAACCGCAACTATCTAAGTAGTATAATGGCATGTTATACTCACGTTATATTAATTGGCAATTCCTGCCTCGTGAAGTGCGCCTTCCCCGACTCCGAAATAATGACTTTCCGAAGCTCGTTCTTCCCTACGAGCATTTCCAGCTTCGTTAGAAGCTTCTGAAGTTCGTAGTTCCGACCGGTCGATCCCATTCTCGTCTACCTTTTCGGCGTAAATGTTGGTAATTTTGAAATTTCCTTGAGGACATATTCTCAAGAGTCTACCACGGTTGTGTTGCGCATATGGAAATCCGGGAAAACCGGAAAACCTCGGGGAATATCTTTCCCCCTGAAATAATCAGGGAAAAGTCAGGGTGTTTTGAAAATTCTCTGCAATTTCTCCAGAAGCTACTTTTTGCAACAATCGCGAAAAAGAAAGTCGACTTGAAAAAAATTTGAAAAGTATAAAACCATTTTTTTTCTCTGTATTCTTAATATTTATATTATTCTTCATTATATACAAAAAAAGTCATGTCAGTGCCAAACATAGAATATTTCAAAAAGTGAAACACTAATTTACTCTCACGGTCTATAAATTTGCATTCGATTTGTCGATACACAGCCACACAATTATTAGGACGTGGAATTAATTCGTAGCGTTTTTTTTTAACGAAAGAAAATATTTATTTCAAATGAAAATAAAAATAATACATTAATGAAAGTATTGCCCATCGGTTTCTACTACTTTCGACGATTTTTCCTAGCTGCTCGATCTGCTGCCCGACCTAATCGACAAGAATAAAAAATTATTCCATGCTCGTAAAGCTTTAACTCAACAAGCCCGAACATTCGTTTTCGCTCATAGCCCAAACGTCAATTACTTTTCCATCGGAAAGTATCCAACCGTTGGAGACACATGCCACTTAAGGCGTCACCCCCACTTGTAGCGCAAAAAAAAGGCCTTTTTCATGAATTTTTTAAAAGAAAACTACAAAACTTTTTTAATCGATCAATATACCATCTTAAAGAACACATCTTGAAGAACTTTCAGTAATTTTTTTATTGAAAAATATTACATTGTTTAGTGGCAAATGGCCGTCAATGAAATAATGTTTTTATATACACGGTTTGCGGTGACCAACATTGCGGCGAAGTGGATCATCTGAAAAAAAAAATGCGGATGGATTTAGTCAAATATAAGTATAAACTAGTCTTTAATCGAAGGATTTTAAAAAATATTCTTTTTTCACAAAATGGCGACAGTCAAAGTTAATGGTTCGATTTTAACGAAAAAAACGGCCGTTTTTTGGCTATAAAACGGCCATTTTTTTTCGAAAAAAAAAATCGAACGATTAAAGACTACATTTTTATGTATTAAGGAAGCTTTCCAGTGTGACAGCCCGAAAAATCGCTGTTTTTCGCGATTTTTTTTTTTAAAGAAAAAATAATCTAATCGGTCTGGTTTTTTTTTGTATATTAATTGGGTATTGAAGAATACAAAACAATTTTTTAAAGATCGATTTATTTATTAATTAATATCTATAAAAATGATGAAACAATTGTTGCAGAAAATGCACTTGGATGTGGTGTCCACGTTGGGGGTCACAATTTTGATCTGAAACAAAAAACACAAAAAGATTATTGATCGGTATATAATTGGCTTTCGTGCTATGGAGGCTTTTTTTTTTTTTTTTGCAAAAATGGCGCCGGTTTGAACAAAAAGTATCGATTTTAGCATTTTTTTTGGCAGTTTTTTTTACAAAAAAATAGGAAGATGTCAAAAAAAAAAAAGCTTGCATAGCACGATAAACAATGACGTTAAGAATATTGTGTAAAAAATTCAACTCGATAGCTTTAAAACTCTGCCCTCCAAGTTGGACACCGTTTTGAAAAATGCTGTTTCGAGAAAAACGCGTTCAAAGTTTCGCTGTAGCTGTAGCGCTCCGTTGCCTTCTTCCAAGAAATGCTGTACAGTAACCGAAATAATCTGGAATTTCGGCATGAAAATTTCAGGGAATATTCGGAAGAGTGTATACTATTCGATAAAGCAAAAAAAAAAATCGATTTTTTGAAAATTTTACACTGGAAAGCTCCCTTAAATAAGCCTGGAAAATTTCAAGAAGATCGGTTCATTAGTGTTCGAGTAATCTTGGTCACCGACTTCAGAAATGCCATTTTGAGAAAAACGCGTTTAAAGTTTCAATTTCAATTCTTCAATTCACGGATTCTTCTCTTTCAACGCTCGTATCTCAGTCAATTTTGTTCGGATCGACTTGACATTTTCAGGACATATTCTCAGATACTTATACTTTAAAAAAATGCAATAAAAAGAAAATCGATTTTTTCAAAATCGCAAGTGGGGGTAACCCCTCAACGTAAACTGCACAGGTGGTCAGTTGGCTCGTTCGAGGCCCAGCAGATCCGTCGACTCTCAATTGTTCTTCACGAAGAAGGTCAAACGGTGAAAGAGAGGAATAACCTAGAATCGTTTGGGTCTTTCGAGAATGAAAAACTCCGACCATTTAATCCTCCATCTTTGGGAGAATTTTGTGAAAATTTTCGCGAATAACGGGAGCGGCAGGTGACGTGCTGTTTCTCGCGTAGACTCTGCGAGAGACGCGTGCCTAGACTCGGGTTAAGCAACGTTACCTTCGTAATCGATACGCTCGACCTAAGCGTACGAGGAAAGTGAAATGGCCGAGAAGTGTGTCACGTTTAATGTCGACTGCACAGAGTGGGTCGACCATAACGCCTTTTCCTTCTTTCTCACACTCGATCCATCGCTCGTCTCGGCATCTCGCGAGGTTTTCGCTTTCGACGAATTCCCATTCGGCAAGGATACGATGTTGCATCCTCTGCATACAATTGAATTCTCTTACCTTCGAACCGATCCATTTCTTTCGTCGCAAATTCGGGCCACGTTAATCACACGGGAATTATTCTACGATTCTTCGTCGGCAAGTTAAATCGGCAAAAAAAGTTTTTGGTTTGTAGTGAAAATGAAGAAAATTAGATGAAAAAGGTAATTTTGTCCATTTACACTGAAAAATACGGTAAAAGGAGAAGTGTGGAAACCCCTTTGTCCACTATGTATGTATGTATTCAATAACATGAAAGAATTACAAACGTCGCGTACGTGCCGGATCTTTTGAGGTCTCGTACGATTTTTCGTCTTACGCGTCGTCGAGTAACGGTCAAATATTTTCAAGCAGTCCCCCCCCCCCCCCCCCCCACTCTGGAGTCGATGATTATCCTTGGAATGTCACGGCAGTGAAAAAAGAAAGAAAACGACCGTAGGAATCCTCGTAGACGTCCTATCGGGAAAATTGCTAAGGGGGGTGGGGGGAGATACCTTCAGGAGAGGAAACAATGGCTGATTTTCATGTTTTTTTGGTATGGTATCAAAAAAAAAAGAATCTTTGAAAATGACGGAGTCTACGGACTTTAAACGGATTGCGGCGGATGTTGTCGGACGGCGTGACACGTAGCATCGACGAGATTAATCTGAAAACAACCAACGAAGTTTTTTAATTTCATTGACATTCTTGCGCAGAATATGAACCAAGAAAAGTAAGAAAAGTTGAAAATCGATCAAGTGGTACGCTTTGAAACAAAAAGATTGAATTTTTGAAAAAAAAATGGCTACATTTTGCAACGAGGCAATATTAGGACGTTGAATAAGTTCCCGCTGTTTTCCAACAGATGGCGTTAGCAGAACTGTGCGTTTAATATAGTAAGACCCCCTTTTATTTTTTTTTCAATGGGGGGGGGGGGGGGGGGGAATTCAATAAAATGTACGTAAATAGTAGAGTAAATGTGAGGGAAAAAAATATAGTAAGGCATCCATAAAGAAGTACCATAAGCAAGCTTGAAATTCAGTGCAAACAGCGTTTTTTTTTTCATAGCGTTAAAGAGATACGATCATTACTACGAATCCAACTTACGGTTTTGAAATTTTTATATGATTTTGGCGAATACTTTATGCGCCTATTGCCAAAATTTGAGCTATTTCGACCGTTTAGTTTTTTCGCAATAAAAATGCAAAGTCGAGCACTTTGAGTTACCGAAGCACGTCGTCTTATGGAGACGGTAAACCGGAAGTAATTAAAGCACTACGTTACAAGAAAGTTTCAATTTCCGGTTGAAAATGGTCAGAACGACGAAATAGCACCCACAGACTTGGCAACGTCGCGAGTGACAGCTGATGCGTTTGGCGAACATAACCCAGCTTTGTTTTGAAATTAATTTGAACAGAAGCCGCCACAAAATATGCAAACAACAATTTATGGAGTTTTATCATTTATCACGTATCAATAATATGTATTATTATATTCTGCCTATCGTGTTAATTCCGCTGAGGTAATGCAAGCCTATTTTAATAGGTTTCCGGCTGATTTTTTTTTGCCTTTTTAGTCCGTTTTTATGGTGGATATGTTAATACTATTATTACGAAGATTACTACCGAGTCGTTGACAATCTAATTCTTCAGTTTTTATTTGTTCACGTGCAAGAAATTCATCATTTACCACAAAATTTGCCACACTATAATCGATAATACGAATAATCGACATAAGTAAACATCACTCAGAGCAGCTGTGGGTTAAATAAATTTAGACTCTTTTTTGAGCCCGTGGAAGTGATCGTACCTCCTTAAGGCGTTACCCCCACACGGAGAGAATTTTTAAGTATTTTTACGGTGAAATCTCCGTAAAAATTACATGAAAAATTTGAAACCGGTGACAAATGTGCACATAGTCAAAAATTGACACTAGCTTTTAGTATTTTGCTTTCATTCATGTAAAAATTTAAGCAAGTAGCATAATTTTTTACATTTCTTTCAGTAAAAATTCTGACACATTCTCATGTAGAATTTTAACAATGGGCTGCCTCAAAAATTCCAAGTTTCTACAGTAAAAATAACCTGGACAAACTTGAAATTTCTAAAATCCCTAGCGAAAAATTAATTCCCTATGATTAAATAAATACTCTATATACTGTATTTCTGAACATTTGTGTTCTTGATTGCTACTTATTTTAGCATATCATCTTTCCGTACCATTGTAGACGTCCTTTATCGAAGTTTCTTTTCACGTTTCTTTGTTTTCTTGCGTAGAACTGCGTAGAACACGTTAGACTGCACGAGACCACGAGGCTTTCTTGGCCCATGCTTCGTACTATAATGCGCATGCGCGGTACCGCTGTTGCTAAGCAACGCGCGTCGGCGTCGTTCGTGCTCGTCATACTGCGTCATACACAAGTACACTCTCACAGCTTGCGTTCACGTATACGCACGCTCGCACACAGAGCTCACGCGTACGGTCAGGCGACCTAGCCCTAACTGATTTTACTATAAAGAACGTAAAATTCCGGTGGACGCACGGAAAATTTCGGCTTCCTTTTTTAAATTTTTATGGAAAACACGCAAATTTCTCAATGTTCCACTGAAAAATTTCATTTATATTAGCACCTTTTTAACATATTGTCGTAATCTTTACGTTTCATGAAATTTTACTATTCATTTCAGTAAAAATTCTGGAAAATATTTTAAATTTCTGTTACGCAAAAGTAAATTTTGATTAAATTCCATGAAAATTTATAATTTATTTCCTAAAAACCTGAAGAATTACACATTTCTCACCGAGTTACTGTGATTTCACAGTAAAAATTACTTAAAAATTCTCTCCGTGCACTTGTAGCGCAAAAAAAGGCCTTTTTCATGAATTTTTTTAAAGAAAACTACAAAACTTTTTTAATCGATCAATATACTATCTTAAAGAACACATCTTGAAGAACTTTCAGTAATTTTTTTATTGAAAAATATTACATTGTTTAGTGGCAAATGGCCGTCAATGAAATAATGTTTTCATATACACGGTTTGCGGTGACAAACATTGCGGCGAAGTGGATCATCTGAGAAAAAAAATGCGGATGGATTTAGTCAAATATAAGTATAAACTAGTCTTTAATCGAAGGATTTTAAAAAATATTCATTTTTCACAAAATGGCGGACAGTCAAAGTTAATGGTTCGATTTTAACGAAAAAAAAACGGCCGTTTTTTGGCTATAAAACGGCCATTTTTTTCGAAAAAAAAAATCGAACGTTTGAAGACTACATTTTTATGTATTAAATAAGCCTGGAAAATTTCAAGAAGATCGGTTCATTAGTGTTCGAGTAATCTTGGTCACCGACTTCAGAAATGCCATTTTGAGAAAAACGCGTTTAAAGTTTCAATTTCAGTTCTTCAATTCACGGATTGTTCTCTTTCAACGCTCATATCTCAGTCAATTTTGTTCGGATCGACTTGAAATTTTCAGGACATATTCTCAGATACTTATACTAAAAAAAAATGGAATAAAAAGAAAATCGATTTTTTCAAAATCGCAAGTGGGGGTAACCCCTTAAACAAGCAAAAAATGAAAATCAGCAAAATTTTTCCTCGCCCAAAGGTATATTCAGCCTTAAGAGGGTGTTCATCCGAATTCCACCGTACCAGCCCACTCGTGTTTCCGATATTTTTTACCCTTCGGATAACAGGATGATAGTGTCTCGTTCGAGCAGTCTCGAACCCAATGAAATCCGGACGAATGTCGTTGAACGGGCAAATCCGTAGGCGATCGCTTCGAGAGTTCGCAGGGAGCCTTGTTTTCCTGTATATCTCAATGATCCTTTTCCGGGAGGATTCAGCGTCGAGATTTTCATTTACCACGCTGCGAAGAGCCTCGAGATTCAATCCGTTCGATATTGTGTATCAAGCTTGACGCGAAAAACGAGAACATCTCGAGAGCGCTTTTTTCGACGTTGCCGTTGGGGGCGTGGGGGGGGGGGGGGGGGGGGCGTAGAACCGAAGTTTGTATACCGCACTCCTACCGACTATTTTATCCCTTTTCGGACTAATGAGATTCTTTAACGAAAATTCTGAAGAGTGTGTCGAGTTTCGAGAAGCCTTTCACTGACACGCGCGGAAACTTTATTCCCTCTCGAGTTACGAGGCGGATGCCCAAAGGCACGGGAATTCCCCGTTGGGATTGCAGCAGGTGGCACGAATGCATTGGGAGAGGGAGAGGGGGACAGAAAGTGAGCGAGTTCGGCCGGAAATTCCGGGGTTTTTTTTTTATTCACTTCTGGCAAACATTCGTCTGGCAAAAATTCTTTTCTTTCGTTGATCTTCATTTCTTTATACCGATTCAAAAAAAACAACAACATTTTTTGATGCTTTTATCGCACTCGCGTCTTGGGACACAATAATTGTCCCGGCTTTCGAATTGTCAATTTTTCTATTGACGAATTATCGATATTAAATTAAACAATTGATCGCAATATTCGTTTTTGTACATTATGTACAATGACAATACAGTGGAAAAAATGTACTGCGTTATTCGTTAGGGGTTAGGCTTTTGTGGAGACTCGAAAATAGGGGTTATTGAAAAAATAATTTTGAGGTTATGAGTGAGATGGTTGGAGGATCGTTCGGACATTTGTTTGTATGTATATTAAGGGCTGTGGAGGACCGAAAAAAATGGCCGAATATCGAATTATCTTTCTGGGAAACGGTTGGTAAAAAAGAATCGCATTTTTTTACCCAGAGGTACATATATGCAGAGCCTTTTGAAAAAATCACTAAAAGTACATAAAAATAACTTAAAGGCGTTACCCCCACTTGTAGCGCAAAAAAGGCCTTTTTCATAAATTTTTTTAAAGAAAACTACAAAACTTTTTTAATCGATCAATATACCATCTTAAAGAACACATCTTGAAGAACTTTCAGTAATTTTTTTATTGAAAAATATTACATTGTTTAGTGGCAAATGGCCGTCAATGAAATAATGTTTTTATATACACGGTTTGCGGTGACCAACATTGCGGCGAAGTGGATCATCTGAAAATAAAATGCGGATGGATTTAGTCAAATATAAGTATAAACTAGTCTTTAATCGAAGGATTTTAAAAAATATTCATTTTTCACACAATGGCGGACAGTCAAAGTTAATGCTTCGATTTTAACGAAAAAAACGGCCGTTTTTTGGCTATAAAACGGCTATTTTTTTCGAAAAAAAAAATCGAACGATTAAAGACTACATTTTTATGTATTAAATAAGCCTGCAAAATTTCAAGAAGATCGGTTCATTAGTGTTCGAGTAATCTTGGTCACCGACTTCAGAAATGCCATTTTGAGAAAAACGCGTTTAAAGTTTCAATTTCAGTTCTTCAATTCACGGATTCTTTTCTTTCAACGCTCATATCTCAGTCAATTTTGTTCGGATCGACTTGAAATTTTCAGGACATATTCTCAGATACTTATACGACAAAAAAATGCAACAAAAAAAATCGATTCTTTCAAAATCGCAAGTGGGGGTAACCCCTTAAAGAATTTTCCCTCCATTTCGGAAGTTCCGTTCTTGGAATTTTTCAGAGGCTGTAGCTATGACACTGATCGTTCAATACTGCGGGCACTTATTGGATTTAATATGGAACATTGCTCCGACACCATATTGACAATTTGCGACTCTTTATCCATTATAAAAAAAAAAAAAATTGAAATGACAATAGAAAGAGAATTCTAAAAAAATTCATGCCTATTCAGAAAAATCGACGAATTCATTTTTTAATATAAAAAAAGTAGTTCACCGGACATTTGATGAACAATTTTTATTTTCAACAATTTACTTATAACTTTTTTGCATTATTATTACCAGAAATTAATGTTCTTGGCATCTTCAATGTGGTTGATTTTTTTTTAAATTTCAATCTCCTCGCAAAGTACTCAAAATTCAAATGCATTCTGAAAACGTGAGGGACTCAACGGTGTACTTGATATTGCCCACGCGGTTGACCAGACACAAAAAAAAGAACGACTTTTTTTCTTCTCGAAACAGATAATATTGGCTAAGTCATGACCGATCGTTTTTGTTAAATCGTTTTTCAATAATCGAAACAAATGTTAATTTGGTTTTGTTCCGAGGAAAAATGCCATCATTATTGTTAATAACGAGTAGAAAAAAATGTTAAGAATAAAAACGTCGGTGAAAACTACCATTGCATTGAATAAGTGTACCAAAGTTGAAGTCAATTCGTCCATTAGACGTGGATAAATCGTGTACACCGTTTTGGAAAATGTCGTTTCGAGAAAAACGCGTTCAAAGTTTTACTAGCAGTTCTATGGATGTAATCATAAGTTTACCTTCAATCCACGACTCCTGCACTATACGTTGGACCTTCCTCTTCAATTCGAGTTGGCTCAAGCGACGAACGAGCGTCTCGAAACTTTCACAGGAGCCTGTCCCCTTAATTATTTCATATTTCAAACTATAGAATAGAGTATCTATTTCATAATTTCAAATTGCAGGATATGTATTTTAAGATTCCAAATTTTAGGCTTTCTATTTAAAGATTTCATATTACAGGATTTCTATTTTTAGTCGGGGAATTTAACGATTTTTATTTTCAAACTCTAGGATTTCTATTTTAAGATTTCCGCTGAGTCGAAACGTTTTTTTTTATATATGCATTTGGTGTCTCGTTTCTCTCATTCTGCTCCTCTTTCTCCAACCCACTTCTCTGCCTCTCTCTCTCTCTCTCTCTCTCTCTCTCTCCCTCTTTCTCTCTCTCCCTCAAACGCATCCGCAAATCTCGTCGTGTCGGAACCACATAACCCGGTATCCGATGCACAGGTGTATCCTCCTTTTTTACACAACGCTCGAACGTGACGTCAATCCCCGAACGCCTCGAACGTCAAAAGTAAACGTAGTGGAAATTCCCCCCCGTCGTAAATTGTTGTTTCATTTTTTTTTCTTCCGAATATTCTTTTTTTTTAAAAAGAGGCCAACGTTCGCAGGGTTGATTTCCGAGGAATCCCACCGGCTCATTGTTTCGACGTTTCTTTTTTATCCGCACGGCACCTCCATTCTCGAACTTTACACAGCCAATAAAACAACACGGTCGCGCTCTTCTATTATTTGTACGTGGGCTAACAGTTTTGTGAACCGCTTCACGTAATTTCCCGCACCGAACTTTTCAAAAGTGTTGCAATATCGTTGGTAATTGGGAATTTCAACGTTTACGGCAATTGATTTGTTTATCCAGCGATAATGGAATCGAGAATAAAATCAAACGGGAATATAAGCGTTTTTGGTGGATTTTCTTCAACGAGAATCAAAGAAAAGCGTATTTTTTTAAAACAGAATATTTGCCGAGCTGTGAATCGGCGATCTTGAATAGTAGATTTTTTTTTTTAATCCCCACCAATTTCAAGAATGCGCCACACGAATGGATAATCCTGCATCTGTCGATAGGTCAGGTCGTGTCCTACACGGAGAGAATTTTTAAGTATTTTTTACGGTGAAATCTCCGTAAAAATTACATGAAAAATTTGAAACCGGTGACAAATGTGCACATAGTCAAAAATTGACACTAGCTTTTAATATTTTGCTTTCATTCATGTAAAAATTTAAGCAAGTAGCATAATTTTTTACATTTCTTTCAGTAAAAATTCTGACACATTCTCATGTAGAATTTTAACAATGAGCTGCCTCAAAAATTCCAAGTTTCTACAGTAAAAATAACCTGGACAAACTTGAAATTTCTAAAATCCCTAGCGAAAAATTAATTCCCTATGATTAAATAAATACTCTATATACTGTATTTCTGAACATTTGTGTTCTTGATTGCTACTTATTTTAGCATATCATCTTTCCGTACCATTGTAGACGTCCTTTATCGAAGTTTCTTTTCACGTTTCTTTGTTTTCTTGCGTAGAACTGCGTAGAACACGTTAGACTGCACGAGACCACGAGGCTTTCTTGGCCCATGCTTCGTACTATAATGCGCATGCGCGGTACCGCTGTTGCTAAGCAACGTGGGTCGGCGTCGTTCGTGCTCATCATACTGCGTCATACGCAAGCACACTCTCACAGCTTGCGTTCACGTATACGCACGCTCGCACACAGAGCTCACGCGTACGGTCAGGCGACCTAGCCCTAACTGATTTTACTATAAAGAACGTAAAATTCCGGTGGACGCACGGAAAATTTCGGCTTCCTTTTTTAAATTTTTATGGAAAACACGCAAATTTCTCAATGTTCCACTGAAAAATTTCATTTATATTAGCACTTTTTTAACTTATTGTCGTAATCTTTACGTTTCATGAAATTTTACTATTAATTTCAGTAAAAATTCTGGAAAATATTTTAAATTTCTGTTACGCAAAAGTAAATTTTGATTCATTTCCATTAAAATTTATAATTTATTTCCTAAAAACCTGAAGAATTGCACATTTGTCACCGAGTTACTGTGATTTCACCGTAAAAATTACTTAAAAATTCTCTCCGTGTACTATATGCTGGAATTTCGGTTTGGTAAAAGTCCCACGATTTTGCGCATGGCATTTTTACAAATTATAGCTTTTTTTACCCGGTTTTATAAAAAATACTCTTGGTTATTTGTTCTATCTAGAAAAGTCTTATTTCAAACGTTAAGGATGTTGAGTCCCTATGAAACATGTTAATGTTAATTGTTCAATAAATAGCTTCTTAATCGTCATGAAATTTTTACACGACCTCCTGAATACTTCATGTAAAAACATACGAAATTTTCCGAATTCTATCATCATTACTTCAACCTCCTTAACGGTTGAAATAAAAAATGATAAGAAAATTCGGAAAATTTCGTATGTTTTTGTATGAAGTATTTAAGAGGTCGTGTTAAAATTTCACGACGATTAGGAAGCTCGTTATTAAAAAATTAACATTTTGTTAAGAACAATTTTTAAAAGAAATTTTAAAAAATTTATCAATAAACTTCGTTTTGTTTCCGTTGCTTTCAGTATATTGTAGATATTATAAAATTGAGAGGTCAAAAAAAAAACTTATTGCAAAGTTACATCAGTTTCCATGAAACAACATTTAATTTGTGAATGTTAATTGTTCAATAACGAGCTTCCTAATTATCGTGAAATTTTTACATGACCTGTGAAATACTTCATACAAAAACATACCAAATTTTCAGAATTTTATCATCATTTGCGATTTGGGACTCAACATCCTTAAATTAAAAAGGAAACTTCACGAAAAAAGATCGTATGCAGAATTTTCATACAAATCGTTTCGAACATATGACTTTGATATCCTGCAGTGTAAGAAAAATGAACTACGCGTATCGTGCCAATTACTCTAAAAGGTTGCTCAGTTATTGTCGATTCGTATAATTCGTAGAAGTGGCATGCGAACAACCCAAAGCAGATGATTATTTTCAAAAAATAACTTAAAGCCCAAAATGTCGAAAACCGTGGGACTTTCACTAAACTGAAATTCCAGCATATGGCAGGACACGATCTGGACAGTTGCAGAATTATTCATTCAAAACGGGACACCCTGTGGTGTCTATATTTTATCATCAATGAACAAACCTTCATCGATATCGTTCGCCACCACTCTCGAAGCTCCGATCATTTTAGCAGCAATAGCCGATGCTCCGCATCCGCTTCCAATATCCAAAAAGTTGGTTTCTCTTCTCGGCTCGTTCAGCAATTCCCCGGCATGATCGAGTATAAATCTCGTGAGTGCCTGGCCTCCCGGCCAATAAATCGACCAGAATGGCTCGTGAAAAATTCGCCTCTCGTCGTCGTCGTCGTCGTCGCAGTTCCTCGAGCATATCGGGTCACTGTAAATTTCCCTCATAATGGGTGCACTGTAGAGTGGACAATTCGGCGTCAGTAGACGTAATCTCAGCTCTGGTGTCAAGTGATCTCTCGTTATTTCCGTATTATTCGCAATAACTCGTTCCACCTTCAATTTTTTCCCGAGATCGCTCGAATTGCAGTTTTCCACGTCGATCGTTACGTCCGAATCGTACGATCTTGGAAATTGCCGTAACGTCGTTATTTTTCGGAAAGTCTTGTGCCCAGTGGAAAAAACGCTGCAGCCCCGTGCCATTTTTCGACTGCGCTGAAATTTTAAGTAATCTCGATCAGGAAAAAAATCATTTTATGGATGAAGATATATGTTAGAACGTTGAATAAGTTCGCGATGTTTTCCAACGGACGGCGTTGTCAGAACTGCGTGCCTGTAGTTCAAGGCGGAAAGCCGGTTTCGGAGTACGTTTTTTTTGTGATTTTCACGATTTTTTTTACAAGGAACGAATCAGTGGAATTTATTCAAACTTTGGGAATATTTTATACGTATTTTCAAAGAAATATTTTAATTCTTTTTGAACTTTTTCTTTGAAAATATGGAACATATAACTTGTCGCCTGTGGAAGGGCGCCATCAGACCTTGCTGTTTGTGTACACTCTGGAGGCCACAGTTTTCATTGCAAATCAATAAGGCTCGAATATTATTTTAAGAACACGTTTTCCTTCTATATGAACCTAACGCTGATATAAAAAAATAAAAATTGCATTTTTTAGTCGTGTTTAAACAAAAAGGTAAAATTTTTGCCTTTATTTTATAACGTTTTGTGCTATAAAAGAAAATATACTTTAAACAATGATATTACTCCAAACTGAGGTGCATATCAATTTTATAAAGAAACGTAATTATATGAAGGTAGAGATTTTACCTTTATTTATTAACATAATTATAATTACCTTTATAATTATATAAAAGTAAATAAAATTATATAAAGAAACGTAATTGTATAAACGTAATTATATAAAGAAACTAACTATAGCTTGATAAAATTATAGGTTAGAACCTTTTTCAGCTAAAGCTTACACAAATCGACAAAAAGCCTTTTCGAGAAAACCGTGTTTGAAAAAAAAATTACCGCAAACAAAAAATTCAAGACAGCAATGAATTATTTATACTACTTTGGACGATTATTTTTACTAAAAATGTATGGAATTTTAAAAAATCAATATTTTGTTCCATTCAAATTGGTTCCCCGCCTTAAGATGGTAACGCATCTATAAAGAAGTACCATAATCAAGCTTCAAATTCAGCCCATGTCATTTCGCCGAAGTGTAAACTACTTTTTTTTTCATAGTGTTGAACATGTCAAACTTCGTGCCAGAAAGAGTATCGTTTGTGTCGTTGGAATGCACCGAAACCTCTTAATTTGTTTGTTTCTTTATTTTCGTTATTATTTAAACCCTTTTTTCAATTTTACGTTATGAAACCTCATCAAGGATCTTCAAAAAAGGTTTCAATGATTTTTGTAGCTTAAAAAGGCCGAAAAAAATGGAAGAATAGGAAGAAAAAAAAATTTCGTTACGTTTGAACGATGGAAACTTCGAAACCATTTTTCACTGCCCTATCGAACTCGCGATTGTAGATTTTATTTTTAACGTTCCGGGGGGCTCGTCCGAGCGGTCACCCGACCAGGTAGTGGTTAATTTTGCAACGATGGAACAGCGGGCTCTTCCATCTCTCTGGCCAGATGCAAGTGCCAAAAAAAAAATGACGTAACGTCAGGTCGTATACGGATGACATTGCTAAAAGTCGTTCGAACAAAACGAATCTACGTAATACGATTTCATGCAGAGTGCTGGAGTGAAAGCTTTCTATGAATCGTCGAAAGGCAACGAAAATAAAGGCGAACTCTCAATGAGACGAGATTGAATAAGCTCAAACGTATCTGGGGAAATACAAAAATAGCAAAGTAGGAGCCACTCGCGTAATTCCGATCGAGAACGACAACGCTACACGTATGTTCGTTTTATTCAGTCTCGACATTGCCCATTACCCAGAGATAGGAAGTAAAAGGAAAAATGGATAGTGCTCCCCGATAAAGCCAGGTCGCGTCGCCTACGAAGAGCCGGACTTCCCGGCAACTCTTTATATTCCTTTTTCATCGCTCCATACTTTTATTTCATATTCACTCTGCGCTATTATGACACTGGCACGGATTCTCTCGTAGTGCCAATTTTGCCGCAATTAGGATTTCATTCCGCACGCTATCGCATAGAATTTTATGTTATCCTCGTACCGTATATCCGCGAATCCGAACGAACGTACGAACGTACGAACGTACGATCGCATAAAATTGGGCAAATCCTCAAAAATCGTAGCGAAAACTCGTTTTCGAGCTATAAAGTATAAAATTTGTTCCGTTTGAAAATTTTACCGTAACCTTTTCATACAAAAAGCTCCGTTAAAGAATGAAAACGATAGAATAAAAACTAGCCAAATATATCGAAGTGACGGAGTGTGCAGTAAAAGTTAACAACATGAGATGGAAAAAGGAGTAATACGAAGAAATATTGAAGTACGAAAAAATGATACTTCATATAGACCGATGCTTTTTTTGCTCCACATTATCAAATAAAGTTCTTGAGAAATTGAGAATATTATTCACGAAGGAATTAAGAAAAAGTAGATAAAGCAAATATTTAAAAAAAAAGAGCTTTTATTTGATGTGCTGAAAAGTAGAAAATAATTTTTGTTTACCAAGTCACCTATATGTGACTGTGTATGAAAGCTTGAGGCACTCAACTTTTGAAATGTTTAATAAATTTGATTAATTCAGTTTCGTTAACCTTATTTAATTTGGCACAGTAGTAATTAAAGAAATTGTTATCATATGTTTAGTGATTTAATAATTATTATCACATGCGATAATAATTTCTTTAATAATTAAAGAAATTATTATCATATGTTTAGTAATTTAATAATTATTATCACATGTGATAATAATTTCTTTAATTACTATTGTGCCAAATTAAATAAGGTCAATGAAACTGAATTGATCAAATTTATTAAACATTTAAAGTTGTTTTGCAGTAAATTTACTGAAAAACAACCTTAGATTTCTTAAACAAAAATCCTGGAATTGAGTATAAACATGTGATAATAATTTCTTTAATTACTATTTACTTTACTACGAATTACTTACTATTACTTTAATTACTATTGTGACCAATTTAATAAGACTAATGGAACTGAATTGATTAAATTTATTAAACATTTAAAAAGTCTAATAAATACAGTTGACATGTTAACCGTTTTATGTAAATGAAAGATTACATGTCTAAATTGTGAGCGCCCCAAGCTTTTGTGTAAAGTCACGTATAGGTGACTTGGTGAAAAAAATTATTTTCTACTTTTTAGTACATTGAATAAAAGCTTGTTTTTTTAAATATTTTTTTCACGTATAAATTATTTTCTACTTTGTAGTCTTTAATTGAATTTACTAATTAGTTGTTACTAGTAATTTACTAGTTCACGAGTTTGTAGGTTAGGAACATGGAATGCTTGTAAAAAATAGCAAAGACTGTAATTGGGATTGAACTTACGACTAAATGCTGCATACAAACTTTTCACATGCAAACAGAGTCGGCTACGAATTTCTTTGTATGTGTGAGTGAGACTTTATATGGATGACCAGATGTCGCTAATTTTACATGAAAAGTTGAACATTTTATGGATAATTATTTTTTCAGTTGAATCATGCATTGTCATCTTTTAGATGCATGTTTGAAAAATTTCATAGTTCTCGGAAGGAACATCCCTTTGGTGTCCTCCTCTGATTTTGTTGAAACTTTTTTATGTGGAAGAATATAAAAAACTAAGAGACACGTATTTTTTTTATCGGCGGAAAAACGTTAACGGGTGAAACGCACCCTCGAAAATAGGGGTGTTTTTTCGTTTTTCTTCAATAACGTTATCATTCTCATCTCCTATGTATAGTACGCGAAAAAATAAACATTGTTGCAATTTGAATTTTTTTTATATCTCGTACCGTTAAAACGTCATCGACGAAAAACGAAAAACATCCCCATTTTCGAGGGTGCGTTTCACTCCTTAAAACCGTTTTTCCGCTGATATAAAAAAATACGTGTCTCTTAGTTTTTGATACTCTTTCACATAAAAAAGTTTCGACAAAATCGGAGGAGGACACCAAAGTGATGTTCCTTGTAAGTCGTCTGGACGGAGGTGAAATATTGCATTTCAGTTTTGCATCTCCCAGAAAGTCACGATAAATACAAGCTTGTAAAATAATGGCGCTGAAGTTTGCATCGTCGGAATGCAACGAAAATGCTTTTCATTTTCTTCGTTTCTTTATTTTTCATTACCTAAAATATTTTTTTGCCGTTTTTGGTTGTAGATTTTCAATAAGAATCCTCGAAGATGTTTCGGTATTTTTTATACTTCAAATTTTATAGTTCAAACGTGTACAGTTTAAAAAATCGTCGGTACGAAATAAAAGTTTGCGTTGCGGTTGAACGATGCGAACTTCGAAACCGTGAAAAACGTCTGAATCTTATTTTAACCTTTGGCGACTGCACTGAATTTCCGTAAAATCTACAGCCCATGTTAGCGCAGCGATCTTAGCGCAAAAATTGAAGCATAGACGAACGGCAAGATTTCTCTTCGGGGGTTAGTAAGGAAGCAGAGATGCCGAATGAAACGAGATGAGAACGATATCGTGTAGAAGGTGAACCTTGTTAATGGACTCTTAAGCGGACGATTAATGGAACCTTGTTTGTACTCAAGTGACGGGGGGTAAGAGCACGCGACCATAGAGCAAGTTTAGCTCGAATGCAACAGGTGCAAGTATGGTGGTCGTGATAATGACACCACCGATTACTGTCTTGGCTAATTTTAAACAGGTAAATTTACATATTCGTCCATAGAGTGTCATCTCTCTCTCTCTGTCTCTCTCTCTCTCTCTCTCTCTCTCTCTCTCTCTCTCTCTCTCTCTCTCTTCCTTCCCTCTAGCTAATACAATGAACTGTTTTCACTCCTTGTTCCGCTAATAAGACTACTAACGCTCCGAGACCGCAAAGCTCTTGAGTGCTGCAGTGCACCTAATGCAAACAATTTCCGAAGGGGAAGAAAGCCACCATTAAATACTCCGGCCAATCCACCCGGGACATACGAGCTTTCGAGGCTGCCTTGGTACGAGCTATTCGTCTTCACTGAAATCCTATTTCACCGAACATCCAACGTATCTACAATTATTGAATAATTATTTTCACCCCCTGAATACGAATGGACTATTTCCTACGAAATCCCCAATTTCGATAACTTTGAAGATTGTGTCGTTGGTATGCAACGATTTGTATTTGTTTCTTCATTCTTATTATTCGGAACCTTTTTTGCAACCTGAGATCGCAAGTGTGTAATAAAAATACGCGAAAACGTTCGAACGATATGTATAGCCTCAAGCGACCAGAAAGAAATTCATCAATGACAACAAAATTGATTTTCGTTACGCTCCAACTATGCAAATGAGGTAGGAGCGGTTGAGTCCAATGACGGTTTATGAAATATTTTTAAAAACAAACTTCAAAAAAATGCATAGGAAGTTTAGATTTATTCTGTGGATCCTAATTTTCCATAAAATTTTTAATTAAATGACAAAATTATGCAATTTTATATTTTTATTACACAGATTTGAAAAAAAATGGATATATTTCTTTGTCGTTCTTGAGGCTCCGGGTATGTTTGTTACTCATTTTGGTCGACAGTTCGAAAAAGTAGAAACTTCGAATCGACGTCAGAAAACTTGTGTAAAAATACTATTATTACTACCACTACGATTTTTTTAATTTTCAAAAATATTTGGGATTATGTTTTAGACAATGCGGTTAGAAAGATTTATACCAAATTCCATCAGAATCCGTCGATTAGTTTTGAGTTATACGTCACGCCAGTTTTGAAGCTGCAGTTTAGAAGACTCCGCAATTTTAAAGATCACTATAAAAACCATCCAACAGTCAAGAGTAGTAAAAAAAACATACCCTAAGTCTCAAAAATAGTGAAGAAATCTTTCCTTTTAAAAAAATCGTGAATATCGGCAAATTTTTTCCTCGCCTGAAGAAGAGAAAGCTCTCCCCTCAAAAGACGGATCTCTTACAATCTTTCAAATACAAAAACCACGCCGCACATGACGAACATAAAATCACAAAAATCAACCGATTTTCGCAAAAAAGAAATGTAATAATAACGCAAAGTCATGCCCAGTAGTATTTGCAAAAATGCATTGTGTGCCCAGCGATGAAAAAATAAGGTTATTCGGCTCGTTGCGTCATGAGAAATTGGCATTGAGCTTCGGAATCGCAATTGCTGATTAGAACCGAAAAGGCAGTATATCAGGTGGGCTTACGCGCGGAATTGGAGTGTTGGGTTTTGCTATGGATAATATCGTGACATGGCATTTTTGACGGATTTGGTCGGAAGAGAATGAATCGCGTTGTATAGTGGTAAAGATAAATCAAGCCCATGTGTGCTCTATCAATAAAGGTAATTTGCCGATCGGATGTCGCGTCGGCTGGGCAACGCAAAGCCACACGGCTGATGAAACTGTACCCAACGTACGCAAGCTTGCATCATTCTTTCGACTCGTTCGGCGCCACGTATATTTCTGCGATCATACGATCGTCCGTATGTCATCCCATGACCTCCTTGTACAAATCGGGTGTGGACACGTGGACTTCTCCACGTCGCAAAAGAAAATTCCCTTGGATACTCATATAAATATATTCTACCCCTGGATATACGTACATTGTTGTCTACCCGTCGATACAACGTTTGCTCAGGACTCGCACGCGCGCGCGGAGACAAAATAAATTGCTTCAGGCAATTGGGGTCCATCGATCGCCTCAAGGGAGCCGAACAAAATTTCAAACTTCTCTCCGTTTATCAATTTATCCCCTGGACAGCGTTCCGAGTGGCGTGCTATGGCCATGCAGTGTTTGCCTGCCACTTAAGGCCTTAGGCCACTCTGGAGGCAAAGGGCATATTTTGTGATTTTTTTCGTCAGCGAAACTATAAAATAAAACGAAATTCACGACATAGAGGTTTTATTATACACGCAATTGACGATACAACATTATTTTTGCACAGCGATACATTTCAAAATGCTGACTGCAGCATTTTTCCTATTTTTCCAGTAGCTATAGAAGTACGTAGGATTTTTTTGATATATTGTTTTTTGTCAAAAGGAGGGCGCATTTCTAAAACAAAAAGCAGAAAATGCCATGAGAAAATCGTCAGAAAATTGTTTATAAAAAAGCAACTATGCAGTATAATTAAAAAATCGTACGTAGTGTCGTAGAAAATGTAATTCTAAGAATATAATGTTAAAATTTCAAGTGAATCGGTTGAAATTTGTTTGACTCACGAGTCCGGTCGACTTGAAAGATGTAGTTTTGAGATAAACGCGTTTAAAGTTAGGGGGCGTCGATAAATTCCGTAGCGCAAAATTTATCAATTTTTGCCCCCCCCCCCCCCCCCCCCCGTAACAGAACCGTAACGCTTGACCTGAACCCCCCTCCTATTCCGTTACGTAACGGGTGGTTTGTCGTCAATAATTGCGTTTTTTTTTTTCAAAGAAATAACTAATTATGAAAGGATCGGGTTTATACTCATTTTATGAAGTATATATTCATCTTGTTTTATATCAATTTTTATGAATAAAAAAAAATTAATCATTTCGCGATGAAAAAAAATGCTCTTCATTGACCCATCGATATCTTTATGAAAGGTTATCTGCAAATAAAAAGCCAACAATTTATCGATATCCATACAAATGTAGCTATCGTTATGAGTAGCCGTTTGTTTATTCTGGTTTTTTTTTACAAAATGCCGACAGTTTGGACATTTTTTTCTATCTTCAAGGCCCTTTTATGTACTCGAGCAATCTTTAAAAATAGTAATGATCAAAATTTGAAAAGATCGGCTACGAACAACTTTAGTCACTGCGATTACAAAAATGTTTTTGAAAAATTGGAAATCGGTTGATAAGTCTGTGAGTATTCACGGAGACAAGGTCGAAAAAAGTAGTTTCGAGAAAATCGCGATCAAAGTTTTCGTTCCGTTTTTCTTGATATGGTTGGAAAGACGACACCCGGCGGTTTGTGAACATTTGAATTTTGGGGAAAATATAAAACGACGACACGATCGTCCTCCAATAAAACGTTACGTTTTATTGATATATTTTTTTTATAAAATGTTTAAATAATGATAGAGTATATTAATTCATTGAATTTTATTAAACTCGTTTGACCAGCTATCGTGACAATATCCAAATAGTCTAATTCCGAGTCAAAAAGATCTTTCTATTTCCGAATAAAGATACATTTATACAAAAATAAGTACCCATGGCTGTGACGCATATGGAAAACAGGGAAAACCGGAAAACTCCGGGAACTCCTTTCCTCCTAGAATAATCAGGGGAAAATCAGGGAAATTTGAAAATTCTCTGGATTTTTTTCTCAATTTACTTTGTGCAAGAATTACAAAAAGTTGAACCGACTTGAAAAAAAAAAACAAAAAATATGAATATATATTTATACTTTTTATACTTGTATTTTATATAAGTATACTTTTTATTAAATAGTATATACTATACTTTTTAATAAAAGTATAGTATATACTTAGTATATACTACTAAGTACAGACTTTACTTTTTATTTTATACTTTTAAGTATAAATATATATTTGCATATTTTTAATATTTATATTATTCTTCATTGAGGTAAAAAAAAGTGATGTCAGTGCCAATCATTGAAAATTTCAAAAAACAAAAACTAATTTACTCTAAAGCTCTATATATTTTCATTCGATACGTCGATATACAGCCTCACAATTATTATTGTAGATAAGTGTTTTTCTACAATCCGACTTGAAAAAAAAACCAAAAGGTATAAATATATATTTATAGTTTTTATACTTTATATATTTTATATAAGTAAAAGTAAGTACTTATATATTACTTATATAGTACTTATATATAAGTACTAAATACCTATATAGTTAAGTACTATATAAGTAAGCACTTATATATACTTATATACACACGTAAGTAAGTACTTATATATACTTATATATAAGTATATACAAGTGTGTATATATACTTATATATACTTATATATACCTACAATAGTATAGTATATATTACTAACAATAAGTATATACTACACTTTTTATTTTATGCTTTTTAGTATAAATATATATTTTTAATATTTATATTATTCTTCATTATAGACAAAAAAAGTGATGTCAGTGCCAATCATTGAAAATTTCAAAAACCAAAAACTAATTTACTCTAAAGCTCTATACATTTGCATTCGATTTGTCGATACACAACCACACGATTATCATTGTAGATAAGTGTTTCTATTTAATATTTAATTTATTTGCACCGACGTAAATATTTCTGTTTATAATAAAGAACACGTTTCGTATTTTCTCTTAATGTATTTTTGTTCGCTCTATAGTGTTTAAATTATTTTTCGAATTTCATGTTTAAAAGATTTTCATTTAATTTGACATTTAACATTTTCATGTGTTTGGCCTTGAAAAATGATGTTCCTTATTTGACCCCCAATCTCCGCAGAAAAGCTGAAAAAGTCAGGAAATTGCCTGAGTCAATAACGCGTAACAAGCACGAGTACATCGCCTGTAATTTTTTCACATTTTTTCATAAATTTATATCACGATCGATTTAACTTTACCCCCGGTGTCTCAAACGTGCGCAATGTTCGAGGAGTACCCGAGAAGTTTAGCGAAACGATAAGAGCCGCCCGATCGTTCTTTGATTTCCGCGCTGTCGCGGGGGACAATGAAAGAGCGATTTCGAACTGGTACGAAGTCGTGCGTTATTACTTGAGCAAGTTTCGACGTGTATCTAGTCCGTGGCGACAGTCTCTCTTTCTCTCCCTTTCTCGCAAAACTCGTGAGATAACGGTCGTCGCGGTTAATGGACGTTGGTACACACGACGGGACTGGCTGCCGGGCGCGGATGACAGGAACGCCGAGCACAAGTTTGTGGGGCGTTTCGATTGCACGACATTACGAAACATTTAACGAAACCGTTGCCTTGAGAAGCGCGGGAATTTCAGGTGGCCGATGCTTTCGCGCATGCTTCAACGACTTTTACATCGACACAAACATCCTCATTTCATTGCGAGTATCCATCCAATCGCCTCACCAGAATTAACGAAAAATAACGTTGGCAAACAAACACAGACACACGCAAGCCGAAAAACAACGAGAACCTAACGCAAATATTTATGTACGATCAATGTTGGGCAAAATTTGATTGCTGGGGTAACTGAAGATCAACAATTAATTCATTGCTAATCACGACCGTAACAATTAACAATTAATTAATTTTTATTTTGAAAACCTACTACTAACAATTAATGAATTGTTAATTGCTGTAGTCGCAGTTAACAATTGAGCAATTATTCATCGTGACTTCTCACACATAGCAACAAATCAATTGTCAATCTTATTAATGTATTTGATGGAAAAACTAACAATTAAAATGTATTGTATAGGGCGCGGAGTTGCGTCAGAACGAATGTATACTTTATTGAAATACGTATGTGAGTTTGTTTGGGTTTGTTAGATTTAGATATTGCTTCATTGATACAATTCAATAGTACTCTTCAAGTTTGTGTTAAGACCTTAGGCCACAGTAACGGGTATAAAAACATGTGCGAATTTAACAATTTTTTTTCGTATGAAAAAGTGATTCAGTCATAAAATCAATTACACATCTATTTAGTATGAATATCAAGCTGTTAGGATTTTTTTTATCGATGTACAATATGCCCGACGTTTAGCATCCACAATTTTTCACCTAGAACAAAAAACAAAAATTCTCGTCAATCTACATTAGAATACCTAGAGAAGTACGTACAGAATTTTAAAAAATATTCTTTCATTGAAAAGCTGTAGGTATTTGAACTTAAGAAATGAATTTTCAGTGAAAAATTTCGTTATAACTGCTCATAAATTGCTCATAAAATGAAAAGTTTTCGATTAATCAGAAATTCCGTACGTACTTATCTGCGAAATGCAATTAGGAACATAACTTTTAAATTTGAAGTAAATCGAGTGAAAATTGTTGAAGTTATTTGTCACGCCAATTGGAAAAAATTTTGTTTGTCCATTTTGCCATTTTGTACATCGAAAAAAAATATATATTTTCTAACAGCTCGATATTCGTACTAAACAGATGTGTAATTAATTTTTCGAGCGAATCACTTTTTCATACGAAACTTTTTTTTTTAATTCGCACATGATTTTATACCCGTTACTGTGGCCTGAGGCCTTAAAGAAGCAATATCTAAATCTTCTTTATCTGATATCTGTAAAGTTAAATAGGTCAATTATTAGTTCGATTGTTTCTTAGAACAATTAAAGAAGTTAATTGCAATTGTTTCAATTGCGACTTGCAATTAACATAGATAAATCCAAATAAATTAATTGCAACGTGCAATGAACAGTTAATTGCAATGAAGGTTAATTGCAATTATTTTTTTAGTCAGTTGAGAAACTGATTGAAAACTAAATTGATTACCGCCCAACACTGTGCAACGACACGTTTACTTTCTGCACCATAATAGTCTCGAGACCTTAGGGACGTTAAAATTAAACATTAATATGTAGCTGATAAGAACGATGAATACCTTTGAACGAAATGACAAACATCTTTTACTTCGATAAGAATAACGGATCGACAAGTAGATTCGTCTCTGATCGCGATCGTAATCGCACTCATAAAAACCCAATGACTCGAGATCGCGAAGCTTCTCAAGATAAACAAAGCTCAGACAGTCAGTGACCCAGTCTCTAAAGTTGATTGGCGAATTCAATGGAAAACGTTCCGTAAGATAAATATATCGGAGTATTTTTTTATAGCGATTTTCACTTCTCAGTACTGCAATAAGCCAAACAAGCGTGACGAAGACCAAATTCGAAAATTCATTTCGCCGAAGAAGTGAATTTCTTGCGGGATGGAAGGGGCAAGAAACGGAGATACGATTTAACCCTTCCTCGTCACGCTGGGTCGTTTTGACCCGGACGAATATGAAACAAAATGCTCACTTGCCCAAAATTGAATTTTTTACAACATTTCTTATTTATTTTCAATTTATTCTGTTTTCATATTTATTCATATTTATTCAATTTTAATGTATTCTGTAGATGCTAATTTTTCATCAAATATATTCGGACGTTGAATAAGTTCTCGTTGTTTTTTCGTAACAATTAATGCTTTATTTTGAACGTCATTCCTAGTGCTTTCAAACGTTTCGAAACTATTGCGCGATCAACTCCCGATGATTGTTCAAGTTCAGCCAGCGTCTAACACGAGTCTTCGTGAAACAATGCTTCCAATTCATCACATAAGAATCATTGCTTTGAAGCGTCCAAATCAATCACTGCATGTTGTTTCCTACAGAGCAGGGTCGCCGTAAGTCTCGACAAGAATGCTGTGTGCTTCAGCTGCAGATTCTTTCAAGTCAAGCAGTGCAATAAAGTTTCCCTCAAATGCTCTTTTTGTGGCACGAAATTTGACATGTTTAAGGGCACGTTTATAGCTCACGTTGCGAGCTATTAACTAGTAGCTATTTTATAGCTCAAAAAGAGCTAAACTGCAATTTGATTTACGACGTTAGAGCGAAGTGGCTATATAATAATAGCTGAGCTGCAGTTTCAGTTGTTCGGACTATTGTACAGGCATTTCGCTGTAACCTCGTAAATCATATTGCAGTTTAGCTCATCTTGAGATACTAGCTACTGGTTAATAGCTCGCAATGTGACCGCGCCCTACACTACGAAGAAAAAAAGTTGTTTACACTTCGGCGAAATGACGTAAACTGAATTTCAAGCTTGCTCATAGCACCGTAAGGGCTCGGTCACATTGGGGCGCTACTAACTGGTAGATAGTAAACTATTTGCGAATGGCGCTCATACTTATCGGTGAGCTACTTACTAGAACACAGGAACCTAAGGATGTTGAACTGTGGGAAAGTACCAAGCGCGTAACGCTCGACTACTAGCCTCGAAGCTATATCTATAGACGTCAATCTGCGAGCGAGGAAATACTACACTAGTCGAATTAGCTGGTCCGCAATTTTAGTAGTTCACGATGTGAACAAAAAATTCGTTATCTATTATATAGCCATTTCGCTCTAACCTCGTAGATCAAATTGCAGTTTAGCTCTTCTCGAACTATTTTAAATAGCTACTAGCTACTGGTTAAAAGCTCGCGATGTGACCGCGCCCTAAAACTGCACAATTATACTCCGGGGCTTCAACTATAGCCCAGCTACCTCTTCGTATAAATCCGAAGTGAATATATCAAAGCGGGATATCAGGGTTATTTTCTAAATGGTTACAAGGGTTTAGGTTGCGTTAATCCGTTGTTAGAAATGGTTTAACTGAGTGCTAAATAGCCGAAAAAAAATCATCACTCGTAGCGTGATTGTCTTACCCATCTAAGCGCACGTAAAATTACATACATTAAACTATTTTTTATCGGGGGTGTGTCGTGGTGAAAAATTTTTAAAAAATTCGTAAAGACAATGAGTCTAGACAATAACACATATATATATATATATATTTATTTATCGTTGAGCTGGCTTTCCTTAACGATTCCAATTTAAGAGGGTTGAAGCATTAGCCACGATCCAAGATTTCAATATATATATATATATATATATTTAAATCTTGGATTGTGGCTAACGCTTCAACGCCCTTAAATTGGAATCGTGAAGGAAAATCGGCTCAACGATGAATTCCCCGAAGCTCGAAGGTCTAAAATTACTGGGTTCGATAGGAATTGCGGCGAGGTGAGCTATCGATGGAATCTTGCCACGTTGAACTTTGCATCGTTGGAACGCAACGAAAATTGATTTTTCCTTGATTGTTCAATTTTGTTTCTGCCTATTTGAATCGAAAACCATTCGAACGTATTCGCGTATTCTTATTAGAGATTTATGACCTTAATTCGCCAAAAAGGCTTTGGATAACAACAAAAATAGACAAATGAAGAGTGACGAGAAAAAAGATCGTTGCAGTCCAACGTTGCAAACTTCAACGTCATAAGCTTGCATCGTTGGAATGCAGCTAGAAAGTTTCTTCAATTGTCCAAATGTTTATTCTGGAGGATTCGGGGTACAAAACTCAGAAGTTTATTACGATCCTTATTAAAGATCCACGAGCTAGGTGCGAAAAAACAATTTCTGGATAACAGTGAAAAATAAAAAAACAATTTTTCGTCTCTTCACTACTCAAACTTTAACGTCATATAGAATTTGCCGGAGATATTGCGATATCTGTGGCTTCGTATTTTACCCAAAATCAGGCTTTTTTCAAGAGTGGTAAACATTGAAATTCGATCCCTAAGGGGGTGAAACAGGGGTCTTAGAGATTGTATAACTTATTTTTTTTGTCAGATTTGCTTGAAACTTGGCGTAAATACTCTACAATACAAATAATTGAACACGCATTTCAGCATTTCCTAAAATTCGACCCTTAAGAGGGTTCAACGGGGGTGTTAAAGTTTTCATGAGACTGCATATTTTTTCGTCAGATTTACTCAAAACTTACCGAGTTTATTATTATTATTATTATTGTTGTTGTTGTTGTTGTTGTTGTTGTTGTTGTTGTTGTTGTTGTTGTTATTATTATTATATGGATATGTAATTATTTGTACTGGAGTGTATCTATACCAAGTTTCAAGCAAATCTGACCAAAAAATATGCTGTCATATAAACTTCAAAACCCCTTTTCACCCCCTTAAGGGTCGAATTTCGATTTCTACCGCTCTTGAAACAGTCTTATTAGGGTCAAACATAAAAACCGCGTGTTTAGAATCAAGGGCCACAGATAACTTAATACTGCCAATTTGCCGGTTCGTCGAAAACCTCAGCGGAGTATTTTATCAATTTTGCGATCATCAAATTTTCGATCGAATTTCGGAGTATCATTTCGCGTCTTGGGGATTAACGTGGTTCAACTTACGTTCCTACAGTCGTCTCCCAAGCGTGAACCGATTCCAAAAACTCAACGCTCCCGTTCCACGATTCCGAGGCAATAATAATTCGATGGCAGTGAGAAGAAGGGGGGAAAAAAAGAAATTCCTCTCACTGGAACTGCGGAAAACGACGTTGGGGAATTACCAGTTGAGCGGAATGTCCGCAAGACTTGGCCGCGATGTATAACGCTATACACGTTACAAAAAGAAGAAGAAATAAAACAATTCTCCCCTCTCGTCGTGTCTGAGCCGGCTGAATGCCTCGCGGTAGGCGATACACACGTGTACGTCGCGCACCAAGGAGCAAGAAAGACAAAGTTCGAGACTCGAGACTCGTCTGGCTCGCTCTCGCAGCGGTGGGAGCGAAATCAATAAAAGCCACGAGTTCTCGCCGTCTGACGACATTCCGTACAAACGGTTAGTGCTCGGCACATCAACGGTGCGATCCGAGATTCGTCGCTTTTCATCGAAATTTCATCGAAATTTATCGATTCATCGATTGTGCGATCGGACAATTTTGCGCGCTATCAATTGCGCCCTCGAAGAGAGCCTTCGAAATTTAAACAAAATCAGCTTGAACTCGAACGTCAAAAAAGAAAAAAAAAGAATTTTTCTTTGAACTTTTATATTTTTACGTTTGTTTTTTTTTTCTTGTTTTTATTGACTCGTGCGTGGCGAAGTCGTGTGATCGGAATTTTGCCCCGCTTAAGAGCCGTGGTAACGATACGAGGTAAAAATTAATCCGACGTTCAGTGACGCGTGCCGAGGAGTACCGAAGAATTATCGAAACGAAAACAGTCGCGCGAGCATCGTCATGACCTGCCAAGGATTACAATCCGTCCCAGCCACCAGCGACAGGTAAGCATCTCCCATATCTGTTCCATTAATTCGTTTCACGAGGGCGCATTTTTTTGCTCAGGACAACGCTTCTATCGTATTGTATCATGCTCAATTGGGGTGTAGATTCGAAAAATAATAGTGAACATACCCGAAAATGGATTTTCAATGTCAAAACTCACGAAAAAGGTTTTTTCAAAAGTTTTTCTATTTTATCTTAATAAATGTTGATCTCGGAGGAAAATGTTTCGTACAAAAGTTGTAGCTTATAAAACGGTTCATCTTTTGTGTTCTATACAGTTTTTGGCTAAAACCACTCGGTTTCGAGAAAAATGGGATAGTGGTTCGATAACTACATTTTGCTAAACTCCATTAGTTTCGATATTATCTACTAACGCACTTTACGGCGGGAAGGTTGGAGTTTGAGTCTTTGAAGTCTTTGAAGCGCATGTTTATTTTTTTGTAGTTTATTTAATTTTTTTGCTTTTTTTGTAGTTTATTTAATTTTTTAACTTTTTTGCGTTTAAAGACTAAACTGCACTTCAAAGACTGAACGTCAATCTTCCCGCGGTAAAGTACGTTAGTAAATAATATTGAAACTAGTAGAGTTTAGGCCTATTAGGAGTTCAGGATGTACTTATTGGAGCATTATTCCATTTTTCTCGAAACAGGATGGTTTTACACGAAACCTTTCTGGAACATGAAAGATCAATCTTTTTATAGGCTACAACTTTTGCCGGAAACATTTTTCTCCAAGATCAACATTTATTGAAATAAAATATAAAAACTTTTAAAAAATCAGTTTTTGTGAGTTTTGACCTTGAAAATCGAAATTTCGAAAATGTTTACTATCACATTCGTGATCAGCGAGTCAAAATACTTGGGTACACAAAATTCCAAATTAATCAGCGGTATGGGCTTTTCGAAACTTTATCCCATAGTTATAACGCTTCTAGATGATTGGAAGTAGATAAATTATTTCCGGTTTTTTTTAAAAATGAATTCGTCTTTAAAATATACTTTTTAAACTTGTCAAACTGGATATGATAATGAAGGATATTGGGTCACTTTTTTTATCACCGTTATAACAAAGAATTCAATATATACGAATATTTATATTGCACTTTTTCGATTTATTTGGGTTTGGGTATATTTATAGTTTTTTTCAGTCTCGAAGGTTATTGCCGATTATTGTTTGAGGAGTGAATAAATTTAGAATTTTGGCGTACCGACGAACATTTACACGATTAATTCATTGAAAGCGATTTATTGATTCGAAAACGATATTGCAATTCACAAATGATGGATATTCTAAATGTACGAATCGCACGATTCATGATTCTCACAATTGGAGTAAAAATAGTCGGTTTCTTTAAAGGCCGCTTCCAAGTAAAAGTTACGGCCGACGATAAGGAATTTTTACTCCATTATCGAATCAACCGTTTCGAGATAAATTTTTCTCAGATTGTAGGATCTCGTTAGTTACCAATCACGCGAATGATAATCGGTTCTAAAAAGTATAACGTAACGATTCGCAAAGGCCATGTTTTTGGGCTCCAAAAAAAAAAAGATTAAAAAATGGTGCGAACAGCTATGAAAATACTCTATTTTGTTTCGGTCATTTTTGCGATACTTGAAAAGCGGAAATGATCGAGAGATTGATCCACTTAAACGTCCCATCAGATTTAACCTTTGCGAGATAAAACTCTTATCGATATCACGTTATCGTGTTATTATATCTTGAAACGGTTGCTAACAAAATAATTGGATTTTTTTTATCTCACAATTGCACAATTTTTTGCAATATTGCATATGTTAATTGCACTAAAATAATCAAGGCTAGCACTTTTTTCTTTACTTACAATTCAGAAGTTAAAAGCAATCGAGATGAACACCGCAAAAAAAATGCAGTATTGAAAAACCGCACATTTTTATTAATCGTACCTTTTCAATTACTACCAAAGGGAAAATCCGTCGATTTGCGTATCTAATCTCATTATCGGAACACGTAATTGGCAATTATCCTGAGGATTATCAATTATCGATCCTCTTTGCCATGAAAAATGCGACGTAGCGAACTAACGACGAGATAACTACAGACTAATGATAACTACCACGCGACGCTGACCGAGAGTCTCCTCATTTACACATTATTCCTAATCAACGAAGCCATTTTTTCTCGTTTTTTACAGAGTCATGTTTCTCGGATTTTCACAGACGACGTATTTTTTTTTCTTATCAAGGCAATCAATATTTTCATGCAAACGTAACTGGAAAACTTATTTTCTCGAATAATAATTATTACTATGACCATTTCACTCCTGAAGCATATTTTGATGGTATCCTCGATGTATCTATCGGAAGGGTATCTAAGGAGTTACTGTGACGACCCGAGGGTCAGAGTTATTTGAATAAATTGATTTAGGAGAAATCAGTAAAATAAAATGAAAATAGTTTTATTAAAATAAATGAAAAATCGTTCAGACATTTATTCGTATGTACATTAACAAAGTTAAGTACCAAATTTGATTAAAAATATTAATATTTAAAGAAGTTATAAACAATCTCGTGAACGACCTTTGAACGTGAGGATCAACGGTGTACTTGATTTTGGCCACCTGGTTGACACAAAGTAAAAAAAAGAGTTTTTTTTTCTTAAAATATATAATAATGTCTAAGACTTGACCGAGCTTTACTTCGTTATCGTGTTTTAATCATTTTGAAAAATGGTTGAATCTTTGTTTCGATTGTTCGAAGAAAAATGACATCATTGTTAGTGAGTAACGAAAAAAGCGTTGAGGAGAAAAACGTCGGTCAAGACTAAACTACTATTACCTTGAACAAGTGTATGAAATTTCAAGTCAATCCGTTCGTTAGATGTCGAGAAATCGTGTACACCGTTTTGAAAGGCATAGTTTCGAAAATTAACTTTTACTAGCAGTTCTATCGTTGCAATCATAAGTATACCTTCAATCTGCCTTTCTTGCACCATATGTTGGGCCTTCCTCTTCAATTTGAGTTGCCTCAAGTGTCGAACGAGTGTTCGTCATTTTAACAGTAGCCTATCCCCTTGAGAAAATTGAAAGATTTCGCAAAATATGTTTTCGCAGATGTAGCGTATCGTAGCAAAAAAATAGAAAATATATTCGAAAAAACGAAAAAAAATGTTTAAGTTCGATGTTTACAGATTACAAATAATCGAAGGGTAAAATATAAAATACGCTTCAATTGAATTTTTTAAACGTTATCAAAAAACTTTCCCGACAGCAGTTGCTTGGGGCTGACATATTTTGTGTTGAAAATGTTGGAATTTCAGTTCAGTAAAAGTCCCACGGTTTTCGAGATAAAAATCATCTGCTTTTGGTTTTTCGCATGTAATTGACTACACACGATAACTTTTGTTGATCCGTTAAAAAAAATATTCTTGGTTATTTGTTTTATCTAAAAAAGTCCTTTTCTTAACCTTAAATTTCAAGGGAACTTTGTGAAAAAGATCTTACGCAGAATTTTCATACCAACCAATTCGAACATCTGACGTTGATAGGCTGTGGTGTGAAAAAAAATGTACTACGCATATCGTGCCAATTACTTTTAAACGTTGTTTAGTTATTGTTGATTCGTATCATTTGTAGAAATGGCATGCGAAAAACCAAAGGCAGGTGACGTTTTTCAAAAAATCGTTATTTTTTTCGGTTGCAGCCACCAAAAAAAAGTGAATTAAGGTAAAAAATGAAGAATCCTCGAAGGAGAGCTCAAAAAAAAGTATTTCGAACGGCGCATTGCATTTGAATATTTTCCATAAGAATAACACAGGAATATATTGGGTTTTCTGAACGTCGTAGTAAAACTCTTCAGAAAAAAAATCTCACACACATGTCATTAAGATATTCTGATAGAGAATTGAATTCCCTACAAAAAAAGTCCTTACGAACGATTAGCTTAGAACAACCGTTCAAGTGCTACCGCTGTCTGAAGTTAAATATTATTATTCAAGCGACGTACGCGCCGTAGCACACGCCGCCACCTGGCGGCAGCATGCGGTAGCTCGTAGTGCAAAATTACAAGCTTCACACTAGCGCCACGAACGGCAAACCGCGACATTTTTCAATGCGTCTCATAAAAAATTGTCGATTGTTCTTACGTTAGTGTTTCGATTGCTGACAAAAGTAATATGTGCAATAATGACAGAAAAAAAATCTCAATCGTTGGCTAAACAGGTTTATTTAGTTGGTTCCGGAAGTACCGGATGCGTTAATAGAAAACTACCAACAAATAAACAAGTTTTATCAGTATTCTTTCACCACCATCGATCTCTCGGACTATCGATCACAAAAAGTACCGCTGGTGGTGGTGAAGCGAAAAAAGCGATGATGGTGAAAGAACACCGATAAAACTTGTTTATTCGTTGGTAGTTTTCTACCAAAAAATCCGGCACTTTCGGAACCAACCAAATAAACCTGTTTAGCCGACGATTGAGCTTTTTCCCCCGTCATTATTGAACATATTACTTTTGTCACCAATCGAAACACTAACGTAAAAACAATCGACGATATTTGATGAGGCGCATTGAAAAATGTCGCGGTTTCCCGTTCGTGGCGCTAGTGTGAAGCTTGTAAGTTTCCCCTACGAGCTACCGCATGCTGCCGCCAGGTGGCAGCGTGTGCCATGGCGCGCACGTCGCTTAAATAATAAAATTTAACTTCAGACAGCGATACCACTTGAACGGTTGTTCCAAGCTAATCGTTCGTAAGGACTTTTTTTGTAGGGAATTCAATTCTCTATCAGAATATCCTAATGGCATTTTTTTCTGAAGAGTTTTACCACGACGTTCGGAAGTGCCAATATTTTCCTGTATTATTCTTATGGAAAATATTCAAATGCAATGCGCCGTTCGAAATAATCTTTTTCGAGCTCTCCTTCGAGGATTCTTCTTTCTTTTGTTACCTTAATTCACCTTTTTTGGTGCATGCAACCGAGAAAAAAATATCGATCTTTTCCCGCACACCCTCATATATATATATATATATATATATATATATATATATATATATATATATATAACATATTACTAAGTAATATATATATAGTATATATAATATACTATTAGTAATATAGTAGTAATTAGTAATATAAATATATATATTACTAAGTAATATGTTATTTATATATATATATAACATATTACTTATATATATATATCTATATGGCGAATTTTTTTCGGTTGCGAGATATGAAAAATCGAGTGTGCAAATTAACGAGCGTCGATGCTTAATTTTTTCGTTTCCAGTGGAATGTACGCGTGGAAGGTACAAACCAAAGATCTCCGTCGTCAGTGGAAGAACAGCAACAGAATAACGTGCGGTATGCTGCCGACTTTGCGGGTGCTCGCGTCACGTGGCTGCGAGAATCAGGGAAGCGTGTGTTTCGTGCCACTTGTCGACAAAATGGATTCGGCGAGCCACATGCAAATGACACTGCTCGAGGCCTACTGTCGCGAGAGCGGAATCGAAGTCGTGAGAATATCCGACGCAACGCTGAGATCGGCACTCGGGCCTGAACATCGAGACTTGTCGTGCGTCCTCGTTACCAACGACTCCCCGTATTTTCTCGAGTCACCGGAATGACCGCAGGCTCCATCTCACGAGCAATCCTGAAGCTAATTGTCGGATCGACATTACCAACGCGATATGGGAATATCGAAGAAGCGGGAGACAAAAAAAAATAAACAAAGGACGCGCCCCCTCGAGCGAAGAGTAGGCGTAAAAACGTAACAACGTGGTGAAGCACGAGACGCCCTTCGCACGATCCGAGTCGAAGATTGATCGACGATTTTTGTGAGAAGTTTTTGTTTCCCCGAGACTCGCGCGTACTACAGTGTCGAAGGAAAAAATCGCTGTGACTTGCATCAGCGAGTGCGAACCGTCTCGGAATCTAAATAAGAAAATGATCGAAGAGCCGAGACGCCCTCCGCGAGAGCGCCAGCCCCGGTGAGAACGTCGTTTTTTTTTGTCCCGGGAAAATTGACTCGCACGATGTTCCATGTGACACACGTGAGATTTGATCGATCGCATCCGTCGATGGAGAACGTTCAACTCCCGCTGGACGCTATTTCATATCCTCGGGAATCGACCCACGCCTTGCGCATACTACGCGCATTACGACGCACCAGATACATTAGAGACGCATTCGCCACGAGCTACGCTCATTTCTTTTTTTTTTTTACCCTACACGGACGCGTACTTTGTAGTGGAAAATTATTGTCGAAGAGAATTTCGATTTATTCGTCCTTCGATATGTCGGGGTGAAATTATATCCTCGCGTGCCAAAAATGATATTATATTCCGTATTGGATTTGGCGATCGAGGATACTCGGTTATTAAGGACATGCGCGCGGCTTGAGGGACTAGCGTGAACGCTGAATATTTGGGTGATTTTCGGAATTTTTTTGGAAGAACATTACTCATTTGAATGTTTGGGAAAATGAAGAATATATTTAGCCATATTTGACCTAGAGTACATAATTTTTTCATATAAAAATATTGAGATCCACACGGAGAAAAATACGGCCTCAAATTCTAACACCGGTTGCCCGAATTTTAATATTCAGTGCTAGAAAAGTATAGCAGTTTACTGCCAGTTCGGAATTCTAAGGCTTGTTGTTATAGAAGTGTAAAAATGATTCTCACACCGTATGGTGAAAATGATGCGTGCGTGTCACATTTGAAACTATTCTCGCATAGGCGCGAGTCCTATATGCTGTATAGTAAAAATAATGCGTGCTTTGTAAAATACCAAGCTTTATTACACGCTATATTTTCATATGGATTTTACTATACGTATAGCACGAATCTTCGTGTATGTATAGATTTCACTATGCGCAAAGCGTAAATCTTCGGCGTATAGCGAAAAATATCACGAAGTTATTAGTAAAATGTGACTCTTTATATCGTACTTTTTACAGAGTACTGGAAACTAATTGTTCCAATCGCGTGGGCAAAATATTTTTTGAATACTACAAAAAATCACAATATGCCGAATAAAATGTATCATTTGTATCAGTTTACGTGCCATATCGTAGGTTAAAATTTAAATTTCTTCATTATTACTATACCATAACTACAATTTTTATCTTCCATTAAATACTTTTTGATTGGTTTCCCCGTGCAGGCGACTTATGCGCTGCCTTCGGAGGCACAAAAAGAAAGTTCCTCCACTGCTGACACGATTCCGGCCGATTGAGTAGCCGAAACTGAAAAAGGAAAAAAACCGTCAAACTGGAAGTTATTTCCTGTACAATGACGTAGGATTTTCGAAAAATATCAAAATCTAAGAAAATGGCGTAGTTATGAGAAAAAACGTCTGTTTTCTTGCCTATAAAATGGTCGTTTTTTTTCATGCAAAATCGTCAATTTTCATCCAATGGAAAATATCCTACGTCATTGTAGAGTAAATATATTCAAGAGTACTCAGTTCAAATTTCAAGTCAATCGGATAATTGCTCTTTGTGTTACAATGTCAGCAAATTTGAAAAATCTCATTTCGAGAAAAACGCGTTTAAAGATTTGACTGGGGCATTTAATACCTACGAGTATTAAAGACGCGGCCTTGACATTTTTACAGGATATTCTTGAAACTATAAACTGTCGATAAAGGTAAAAAAAGATCGATTTTTTTTTAAGTATCACACTAGTATAGCCCCTTAAGGGAGTACGGGAGTCTTGCGGAAATGCTACCATGAAAATAGAAATGGAATGCATCGTTGCTTCGTTTGGGTTTGGTCACGAAATTTGGGATCAATCTACCGGCCCGTTGAATAATTGTAACCTTATTATCATTCTTTAATTATATTGATTTTATTAATGAGTTTGAGAACTGTAAACTTATAATTTGCAGTAGTTTTCCTCGAACCTCGTTAAACAATGACGAAAAAAATTAATTCACTGGAAATTTGAAAGTTGGCCTGAAGATTGTGCAGCTTATGATTAATTTTACTCGACGACCTGCGCTCTAGAATTTCAAATTTCGGCTACTTTCGCCAGGAAGTCGACCTTCCCCACGCCCTTAAGCGCTTACGTATTTCAATATCGTCGAAATGTATTTTTATGATGCACGAAGAATGTTACAGAGTTAGCGCTGCAAGAGGAATTATCTTGCGCGACTTTGTTCAATTTTTATGGAAGCCAAAAAAAACCAGGGATTCGGTGACGCGGTTCATATATTTTAATATCGTCGAGGCGTATTTCCGTGTTTGAAAATAATATATAAAATGTTGATAAAATGTTGAAAAGATGGACACAAAATTGACGTCTGCGAATAAGCTTTTGGAGTATTTTTTATATTGTACCATCGTTGGATAATCTTTTCGTGTAAAACAATTTTTTTCTCCACGAAAATAGTTGCACAATAATTGTGTTCATTTTCGGAGGAAAAAGCCGGCGAATCTCGAAAAATTCGACAAAGAGATAAAAAAAAACTATCACACTAATCGAGTTACTCGGTTGCGATAAAAAGTCGATGTTTTGGAATAAGATTTTCGGAGAAATTCGATTAATGAATTCTTACCATTAATTTGGAAACTGCCGAATACCAGCTTGATACAGAACCGTACAACTGTGGATACATTATTTTGTAAAAACGAAATAAAGAGTCGAAAGAAATAAAATTGAAAAAAAAAAACGAATTTTAAGACAAAAAAATCACGAATCACGTTTTACACGTTATTGACCCTCATACGCCCTCCATTTCCTGAAAACTTGTCTTACAAGTATTTCCACGATGCGATAAGTCTCGGTAACGAAATCCAATTATTCTCTTGCGTAGCTCGCCAAGTACTTGAGGAACTCGAATATCTCGGCGATGGAGGATCTGAAAATCCTGAATGTTACGTGAGTAGGTATTTTGGAGCACCGAGGGATGTTTTTTTTTTTTCTTTACAAACGATAAGTGTTCATTTATCGGCAAAAAGTATGGATAGACATTTCGAATGTTTTATCAGGATGGCATTTTACGGCTTATCGGCCACAATAAGGCGTAAAAAAATGCTCGAGGTAACTTTTGAAGGATAAAAAATCAAACTTTATTACGATTTTTCATTACACACGGATTTGCCTCTAAAAACGTTTGTTTTTTTCCACCACGTTAATCAGATTTTTGCAGAATACTGCAGTATTTGAAAATGCACTGTAACTCGAAAACTAGTTAGGTTAAGGAGGTTGGAGCGGTTCTGTTGAGTCAAATGACAGTTTATTAATTTTTTTTCTACGAACGTCGAAAAAATGCATACGAGGTATAGATTCATTTTGTAGATGCCATTTTTTGTATAAAATATTTAATTAAAGGGCGAAATTATGCATTTTTATATTTTTATTACGGAAATGAAGAAAAACCTTTGTGTTACTACCAACTTGAAAGGGTATATTATCGATGATTATTATGAAGAAAAAAAACAGAGTCAGCGAGTGTTTTAGACAACTCAGAATAAAATTTTGAGTCATTTATGATTATGCCTATTTATATTTATGTCGCGAAATTATTTCCTATGGCCATTAATTAATATTAAGTGTTCGCCTAAATACGGCAACTTTGCGGACATTGAGATTAGCAGCAATGCTCTTCATTCGCCAGCCAAGATTCGTAATATTTCATCAAACCTTGATGGTTCGACATTGAACACGGCTTACGATGGACAAGATGGGGTTTTTCTTCTAAATGGTTACAAAGATTTAATTTGTAACCATTTAATTTAATTAATTTAATTAAATTTAATTTGTATTAATCCGTAAGTTAATTTAATTTAATTTGTATTAATCCGTTGCTAGAAATGGTTCATCTTGGTCTAAATGTCTCGCCTATCTAAGCGTACAATTACATACATTAAGGTATTTTCTATCTCTAACATATTGTGGTGAAAAAATGTCAAAACATTCGCAAAGACTCATAACAGTCTAGACAATAAAACATATATTTTTTTATTCAGTCTTGGATTTTGGTTAACGCTCCAACCTCCTTAAGATATAGCTGGAGGTACTAAGTTGAATCAATAAACAAAATTTAACGAATTGAAATTTGGAAGAAAATATATAAAAAGAGAACCTTGTTTATATGATTGCTTTTCCAGTTGAAAAATCGCGAAGTGTCCCCGAACTGTTCGCCGATACTGCACATATATTTCTTTAAACAAAAAACAAACAGTACAATTAAAAAATGGCCCATTGTGAGATCGTTTTTTTTTTCACGCAAAATCGTTCGGCGATTAATCATTATTTCATTTAATATTCTCATTCGAGCAACGAATTTTCAATATTTCCATATTTCGCGACAGGCTAATGGGGGAAGTGACGTTTCACTTTTTCGGTAACACCAGCGACGGGGACAAGATTCGCGAAGCTCTCAATCGCCTCGTACAGCGTCGGCGTCTCAGTGACTTTGCCCTCGAGTCGACGCACTTTACTTTTCAACAAAAGCCAGCACTCCGATTACAGGTTTGTTTGTAAAAGAAATTCCAAAATGAAAACATTTTTTTTTCCGCCAAATATTGTCATTGAAAGAGAAGGAGAGAGAGAAAAAAAACGATTTGTCGCGTGCACGCAGAGCCTTCACATAAATCAAGTGAACGAGCGTGAGGTGCGTCTGGGCGATCAATTCATACTGTCGTGCGTGGCACAAGGAAGTTACGGCATCAGCTTCGTTTGGTACAAAGATAACATGCTGGTAGACATGGCCAAGGCAACCAGGTGAGAAATCAATTGAATCGTCAATATTTCACCGAATTATTCAATCACTTTTCAATACATTTATCTCGCTGCTTTCATCGATTTGACTCTTCGTTCCATCGATTTGACTATTCGTGTCTTCGTTCGATTTCAAACGTTTCTTCAAATTGTATACGTCTTTCGATAATGCTTTTCATCTTTTTTCCTTCGGAATCTTCCAAATTGAGCTTTGAACAAAT
The DNA here is from genome assembly GCA_951751655.1 of Ophion costatus. Taxonomy (NCBI): domain Eukaryota; kingdom Metazoa; phylum Arthropoda; class Insecta; order Hymenoptera; family Ichneumonidae; genus Ophion; species Ophion costatus. Next base: position 18,755,770 of record OX632366.1, on the reverse strand, counting down.
GTTTAGGGAAATTTGGTATCGAGATCTGCCGAACGATGGCTCGGACACGCACACGTCATTGCTGACGATCGATAAAGCCACAATTTTGGATACAGGTCGTTATACCTGCCAAGCAATCGATTGGGGTGCTCAGCAATGCAAAAGCATCTACATTGACGTCAGAGACGAGCCGGACGTCAAAGTAGTGCCTATGAGCGCTACCATAGACAAGGTACTTTCCTAAATTCCTAAATTCCTTTAAATTGCTGATTTTGCTGATCTTTTTTAAAGGAAAAATTTCGAAAAAATCTTTCCTTAAAAAAAAATCATGAAAATCGGCAAATATTTGCCTCGCCTGAGCTCTCTCCCCTGTTAAGGAGGTACGAACATTACTACGAATACAACTTTCGGATTTGAAATTTTTATATGATTTTGACGAATACTTTACGCGCCTATTGCCAAAATTTGAGCTATTTTAATTATTCGCAATTAAACTGCAACGTCGAGCACTTTGAGTTACCGAAGCACGTCGTCTTGTGAAGACGGTCAACCGGAAGTGCGGTGCTCGTGGTTTTTCTGCTCACGTATCCAACTAAACCCGTTGGAAAACTGAAATTCGATAGATTGGATATAATAGATATTGTGAAAAATGTGAAAATCAATCTTCACCGTGTAGTTAAAGCACTACGTTACAAGAAAGTTTCAATTTCCGGTTGAAAATGGTCAGAAGTGACAGCTGATGCGTTTGGCGAACATAACCCAGCTTTGTTTTGAAATTAATTTGAACAGAAGCCGCCACAAAATATGCAAACAACAATTTATGGAGTTTTATCATTTGTCACGTATCAATAATATGTATAATTATATTCTGCCTATCGTGTTAATTACGCTGAGGTAATTCAAGCCTATTTTAATAGGTTTCCGGCTGATTTTTTTTTTGTCTTTTTAGTCCGTATTTATGGTGGCTGTGTTAATATTATTATTACGAAGATTACTACCGAGTCGTTGACAATCTAATGTTTCAGTTTTTATTTGTTCGCGTGCAATAAATTCATCATTTACCACAACATTTGCCACACTATGATCGATAATACGAACAATCAACATAAGTAAACACAAATCAGAGCAGCTGTGAGTAAAATAAATTTAGACTACTTTTTGAGCCCGTGGAAGTGATCGTACCTCCTTAAGGGGTAAGGCCACTGTAACGGCCCAAAAAAAAAAGGTTTTTTCACTAATTTTTTGCTCCCGAAATTGAAGGTATTTGAAAAAAAACTTTTAATGGTGTTATCGGGCATACATTAAACTTTATTATAAAATTTGTTTACAGTAAAAAAAAACAAAATGGCGGTTCCACAGCTATCTTCCCGGGACATGTTTTGCTTCCAGGGCTCCGCGGCACGCAGCACCACTGGTGCACTTTTGAATCTAGAACAAAAAAAAAACCATTAATCTAGAGGGCTATAGCTAGAGAATGTCGATCGGATTTTAAAAAGTATCAATTTTTGTGGATTTGGCGTGCGTTGGAAAAAAAAATTGATTTTTGACGAAAAAAACGCCAAGTTTTTTGTTAATAAAAAATCAATAAATAAAGTTCTGGAAAATTCCGATCGACATTCTCAAGATAATGTAAATGTTCACATCTGGTTAAAATTTCAAGTAAAAAAAATGAAAATTGTTCGAGTTATGCTGCGTGCCATTTTGAAAAACCATGTTTCGAGAAAAACGCGTTCAAAGTTTTGCGAATAGTTTTTTATAGCCAATAAAAAAAAAATCGATTTTTCAAAAAATTTACAGTGGCCTTACCCCTTAATACGTATTATCATAAATATATCGAACGACCGAATGAAAATATACGTCGTGACGAATTTCGATAAACCGTTAGATTTGATCGAGGCGACGTGCACGATCGTACTGCTCGTATGAATTTCAGGGGGGCGACATACAACTGATGTGCATGACACCCAACATGCGAAATTCGGGTATAGGCTTCGGTTGGACGAAAAACCGTGCACTGATCAAATTCGAGCCGGGGAAAGAAGTCTGGGAGGATCTTTATCCGGCTGGGAGTATTCTCAAGATAACGAACGCTCAAGTAATTAATCGCGATGCATTTTTTTATGGTAAAGTAGGACGTTTTTTTTTTTTTTTCAATTTTCTCTCAAGGATACCACGTGTTCTGGGTTTCCAGAAATCTGCAATTTACACGTGCAACGTGGCGCACAGATCGATGTCGGTGCGGGTCGAAGTAGTAAATCGCACACTGGTGCCGATATGCCTGAAGGAAACCGCTTGGGGTATGCGGTGGCCGGACACGGGTCCGGGTTCCGAGGCGCTCCTGGATTGCCCTCGCCACTTCGTTGGCCGCCGGGTCTCGAGGCTGTGCGCCATGAAAGACGCCACTACCCCTGAATGGCAATTGCCTGATTTCTCCTACTGTCTTTACGAAGCTTTGATGCTTCCTTACAGCAATGTGAGTACCGCCCGCGCAATCGCCACACTTGTCAGTCTATTCGGAAGGCACACGTGGAATGGCTGACGAGGAACTTAAGGGGGAATATACCTTCTCAAGGGCAAAATCAACGGTCATTTTTCACAATTTATTTCAGGATGTTGAGTACCAAATCGCAAATGATAAAATTCGGAAAATTTGGTATGTTTTTGTACGAAGTATTTCAGAGGTCGTGTAAAAATTTCACGACAATTAGGAAGCTCGTTATTGAACAATTAACATTCGCAAATTAAATGTTGTTTTATGGAAACTGATGTAACTTTGCAATAAGTTTTCTTTTTTGACCTCGCAATTTTATAATATCTACAATATACTGAAAGCAATGGAAACAAAACGAAGTTTATTGATAAATTTTTTTTTCATTTCTTTTAAAAATTGTTCTTAACAAAATGTTAATTTTTTAATAACGAGCTTCCTAATCGTCGTGAAATTTTAACACGACCTCTTAAATACTTCATACAAAAACATACGAAATTTTCCGAATTTTCTTATCGTTTTTTATTTCAACCCTTAAGGAGGTTGAAGTAATGATGATAGAATTCGGAAAATTTCGTATGTTTTTACATGAAGTATTCAGGAGGTCGTGTAAAAATTTCATGACGATTAAGAAGCTATTTATTGAACAATTAACATTAACATGTTTCATAGGGACTCAACATCCTTAAGAAAAACAAAACAATGTTTTTAAATTCGGTTTTTTATGCATGTCAGTACAAGTGTTGAAGTAAAGGAATTTTTCTTTTTTCATTATTTTGAAACAAAATGGCGGCGCAGTAGTCGATGAAAGAAAACTCCTTTTTTTTTTTTCATGTACGGGCGTATTCGCACAGGTCATAATTTTTAAGCTAGAACAGAAATTTTGGGTACCAATTTTTTTACGACGCTCCAAGGATCATACAATATCCTTGTATATTTTTGATATTTTTAAATAACGAAAATTAAACATATTTTTGAATGTATATACTTTTAGATAATTAAAACCCCAATCCGAAATTTCAAATAGTTTTCCTTGAAAAAATTCCACAAAAATGACCCTTTTTCCGGCTCCTAGGTGTATGTCTGCCCTTAAGAAAAATAAAAAATTCGCTGCAGGACCAATTGCACATTGTGTTTATGAACCAAAGTATTTTTTTAACGCGTTACCCCCACTTGTAGCGCAAAAAAAGGCCTTTTTCATGAATTTTTTTAAAGAAAACTACAAAACTTTTTTAATCGATCAATATACCATCTTAAAAAACACATCTTGAAGAACTTTCAGTAATTTTTTTATTGAAAAATATTACATTGTTTAGTGGCAAATGGCCGTCAATGAAATAATGTTTTTATATACACGGTTTGCGGTGACCAACATTGCGGCGAAGTGGATCATCTGAAAAAAAAATGCGGATGGATTTTCTCAAATATAAGTATAAACTAGTCTTTAATCGAAGGATTTTAAAAAATATTCATTTTTCACAAAATGGCGAACAGTCAAAGTTAATGGTTCGATTTTAACGAAAAAAAAACGGTCGTTTTTTGGCTATAAAACGGCCATTTTTTTCGAAAAAAAAAATCGAACGATTAGAGACTACATTTTTATGTATTAAATAAGCCTGGAAAATTTCAAGAAGATCGGTTCATTAGTGTTCGAGTAATCTTGGTCACCGACTTCAGAAATGCCATTTTGAGAAAAACGCGTTTAAAGTTTCAATTTCAGTTCTTCAATTCACGGATTCTTCTCTTTCAACGCTCATATCTCAGTCAATTTTGTTCGGATCGACTTGAAATTTTCAGGACATATTCTCAGATACTTATACTTCAAAAAAATGCAATAAAAAAAATCGATTTTTTCAAAATCGCAAGTGGGGGTAACCCCTTGAGCCAAAAAACAAGGATTTTTCCGGACATCCTAGAGTGGTGTTATTTCTTAATTGTCCGCCTCCAATTTTGTTGAAACTCATATGTGATAAAGCATTGAAAACAATAAGACACGTATTCTTTTTTATCCGCAGAAAAACGTTTTTTAGCGGCTAAACGACTCTCAAGAAAAGGTGTCGCCCGTTAATTCAATTTTTTTTTCAATTATTCTACAGTGGAGTTTTCGTCGCTTTACATTAGAAGAATTTTGGTTTTTGTTTGATTCAGATCGGTGGGCTGCTTGTGGGTGAAACTGCAAAAGCACCCCTCGACACGCCTTTCTTTCAGGGGTGATTTCCCCTTTGAAACCGTTTTTCCGCAGGTAAAAAAAAATACGACGTTTCAACAAAATCGACGGTGGACACTTACGTGATGGGAGTATTTTTTTTCTAAGGGAGGTATCTACTTTGTTGCATCAAAAATTGTTGGATTTTTCGCCAATTTTCAATGCGAAAAATATTAAATATAGAATGTTGGAATTTGGTATGTTTACTGACAGCGAGCGGCCTTCTTCGTTGAACATGATGATAGCTTTTTTTATTTGTCAAAAACTTGGTACTGAGAGAGAGCCACGAAAGTCCTAAGACCTGCACGGGTGATCTGGAGCAAAAATATCAAACGCATTTTTACTTTGTACAATATCGTGTATAGTCGAACTGGAGTCAAGAAGAAAAATTGAAACGTATAAAAATCGTGTAGTGCTCGAAGGGGAAGTTTAGTTTTTTAACCAAAAATTAGTGCACTTTTTCGTTCATAAAATAAAGAGGTTTGAATATTTTTGGATAATTCCAGTTCAACTAATGTTCTACACGTGCCTGCCAAATCTCGTAACGATTTCTCATCTAGGGCCTGTAGGGGCACGTCCGCAAACTTGGAAAACGTGGCTACGAGAAAAACGCGTTTAAAGTTAAACGGAAGTTTACGTGCGAACAAAATGAAAAGTTTGACACTTACACCTAATCTGCTATGCCAGTACCGTGGACTACACCTTACTCTTCTTCGAAACTTTTTCCGATACAGCAAAATCGACGGTTTCTTTTTTGGCCCAACAAAGTAGAAAGCTCCCTTGGGTCAAAGAAACGGGGTCGTGAAAGCTCGAAAAAAGAAAACGTACGAGGGAAGATTCGAAACAATAGATTCACCGTTTCGAATATTAATTGAATTTACATCCTAGTTTTAGGAACACAATGCCCATGCAAATGGAAATTCGTAGTATCTATTCGAACAACGGGGAAACTCTCCGGCATTGTTTATCGTCAACGTAAATATTTGCCTCCACTGTGACGAACGATTATGTCCTTTCAAATGATCCAACTGTGTTCCATCGCATAGTTCCGCAGCTTGACATTGGGATATCAAAATACCACGGGCTCGGCGACAATATTTGCATTCTGGGATGTTTTGCGAGCGCGCCAAATACCACTGTATCCCGGCGAGGGTGATCGGATCGTGAGCATTCTCGCGGAAATCGAGCACTATCAGTACAACGTGGACGATCTCGACGATTTGTATAACTCGGCCGAGGTCCTCACCAGAATAACGAATCGGATACTCGACGACGAACATTCGATCTTGACGCAGCAGGTAAAATGCCAAATTTCTGTTTCCGAAGTATATCGATTTTTTTCCCGTTATCTAACGTCACCTATTTGTAGAAAATAAAACGATTTTAAGTCGGTCACTTTTTGACCCTTCAAAAATAGCTCGAAAACCACTTTAAAACTGTTGGGTCAGCGATAAACGAATATGCATCATATTTTTCAAAGTTGCAAAGATTTTTTTTCAGTATTTTAAGTATTCAAGTACTTTTTAAGTACGAAAAAAACGATTTTTCGGAAACTCTACAGTGGTGTCCTCCCTTAAGGAGGTACGATCATTACTACGAATCAAACTTTGTCTTTTTGGTCCGTTTTTGTGGTGGATATGTTAATATTATTATTACGAAGATTAACTACCGACTCGTAGACAATCTAATTTTGCAGTTTTTATTTGTTCACGTGCAATAAATTCATCATTTGCCACAACATTTGGCACACTATAATCGATAATACGAATAATCAACATAAGTGATAAAGTAAAATAAAAAAAGATAAATGTAGAATCTTCTTTGACCCCGTGGAAGTGATCGTACCTCCTTAACACTTATACGCATAATATGAACCAGGGAGATGTTAGAAGTGTTGAAAATCGACTAAATGGTACGCTCTGAAACAAAAAGATTAAATTTTCTGAAACCAAGGCTACATTTTGCAATAAAAAAGACTTTTTTAATTTTCAAGAATATTTAGGGCCATGTTTCAAGGTTAGACAGATTTGTACCAAATTTCGCCAGAATCGGTTGATTAGTGTTTTCGCTATACGTCACGCCAGTTTCGAAAATGCAATTTAGAAAAACGTGCCATTTTTTAAAGATTGATAAAAAAATACCATTCAACAGCCAAAGGCAGTAACAAAACATACCCTGAGTCTCAAAAATGGTCAAGAAATGTTTCTTCCAAAAAAAATCATGGAAGTCAGCAAATGTTTTCGGGAAATCAGGAAATTAAAATACTAAAGGACTATCAAAGTACCTCTCGCTCTAAATTTTCTTCGACGGTGTATGGTAAAAAGGACAAATACTTTTGTGTCCAGGATATTTCAATAAAATAAATGATGATTTTCAGAAGCAATTGTTGCTGCAACAACTGACTCAGAGGAATTTGGAGTACTGGGTCAAACAATTCATTTACCCCTACAAGCATCTAGTACTGTCCTCGGTAGTCGTGGACATACAAGCCCTCCACGCGCACGACACCGACGGTGCAAAGTATTCCCTGCAAATTCCGGTCGACGACTATATGTGAGGACTAACGACGGGATATTCGTCAAAGAATAATCCGCTATTCTTCGGATCGGCGTAGTTGATTGTCTGTTTTTGTTTCACGCTTCAGGTATCCTTATTGGTTCACGGACAGAGTTGCCATACGCGTGCAAAGAAAAGACGTCGATCTGAATGCCAATAAAACGGTCAGCGCTATCGTGATAGTTTATAAAAATATAACGCGTTTCTTACCCAGTGCTTACGTCAAGGAACTCGAGTACGTCTGTATTTTGACAAAGCTCAAAGGTGGTCGAGCGTTTCACCGACGATCGTTGAGGGATTACATCCACCTGGAGGCCCGAAAAAAGCACATGAAAAAAGTACATGCCCGAAAAAAGTACACACACGTGTATTTAGTATGAATATCAAGCTGTTAGAAAATATATATATACATTTTTTTTTTTTTTGGTGTACAAGATGCTCGGCTACTAGTATTTTCTTTTACCTTTTTTTCCAATTGGCGTGACAAATAACTTCAACAATTTTCACTCGATTTACTTCGAATTTAGAAGTTGTGTTCCTAACTGCATTTCGCGGAGAAGTACGTACGGATTTTTTGATTAATCGAAAACTTTTCATTTTATGAGCAATTTCGTACGAAATTTTTCACTGAAAATTCATTTCTTAAGGGCACATATACACCTAGGAGCCGGAAGAAAGGTCATTTTTGTGAATTTTTTCAAGGAAAACTATTTGAAATTTCGGATTGGGGTTTTAATTAACTAAAAGTATATACATTCAAAAATATGTTTAATTTTCTGTATTTAAAAATATCAAAAATATACAAGGATGATCCTTGGAGCGTCGTAAAAAATCGGTACCCAAAATTTTTCGAAAACCAATGAACCGATTGCCTTGAGGTTTTGTTGTGGCTATTCTATACACCATTATCTAGTACTTGTCATAGCCGATTTTGAAAACATCGATTTATGACAGAATGGCGGACGTTTGAACATAAATAGTGATTTTTGGGCCAAAAATTAGTTATTATTTTGCCTATAAAACAAAAACTAAGTAACGGAAAAAAAATCGGCTATGACAAGTACTAGATAATGGTGTATAGAATAACCACAAAAAACCTCGAAGCAATCGGTTCATTGGTTTTCGAGAAATTTTGGGTACCGATTTTTTCACGACGCTCCAAGGATCATCCTTGTATATTTTTGATATTTTTAAATAAAGAAAATTAAACATATTTTTGAATGTATATACTTTTAGATAATTAAAACCCCAATCCGAAATTTCAAATAGTTTTCCTTGAAAAAATTCACAAAAATGACGTTCTTTCCAGCGCCTTTCCCGTTAAGTTCAAATACCTACAACTTTTGAATAAAACAATATTTTTTTAATTCCGTACGTACTTCTCTAGGTATTCTAATGTAGATTGACGAGAATTTTTGTTTTGTGTTCTAGGTTTTCTAAAAATTCTAAAAATTCTAAAAATTCTAAAAATTCTAAAAATTCTAAAAATTCTAAAAATTCTAAAAATTCTAAAAATTCTAAAAATTCTAAAAATTCTAAAAATTCTAAAAATTCTAAAAATTCTAAAAATTCTAAAAATTCTAAAAATTCTAAAAATTCTAAAAATTCTAAAAATTCTAAAAATTCTAAAAATTCTAAAAATTCTAAAAATTCTAAAAATTGTGGATGCTAAATGTCACGCCGCGGAGCGCCTAAAAAGAAGATAAAAAAACAAAATATTAGTAGTCGGCCATTTTGTACATCGAAAAAAAAAATCTAATAGCTTGATATTCATACTAAATAGATGTGTAATTAATTTTATGAGTGAATCGCTTTTTCATACGAAAAAAAATGGTTAAATTCGCACATGATTTTATACCCATTACTGTGGCCTTAAGGATGCTGTGTCCAAAATTGAAAATGGTAATAAAATTTTAAAAATGTGATAGGTCATTGTGTAGAACATTTGAAAGGTTGTGTAAAAATTCCACGAAGATTAGGAAGCTGTCTACTGAGAAATTAGAATTCACAAATTACACGCAGCGTTATGGAAACTGAAGTAACTTTGCAATTATTATTTTTTTGTTATAAAAAATGATGCCAAAGATACAAAAAAATCACACTTGAGGAAAAACATATAAGAATATAGCGGCAACGTTGCATAGACCGAAAGTAGAGAGAAATTTAAGTACTCATTTTCGTTCACGGACGACGTCGTTTCTTGCACCATAAAGCCACTTTTGTTTTTGATATATTTGAAATAAAAAAAAACGGTCATTCACAAATATTTCTTCTATTTCTTGAAAACAAACAGCAAAGTTTGCTATTTGCTAATAGAATTGCAAAGTTAATTCAGTTTTCATAAGGCTGCGTGCAATTTGTGGATTCTAATTTCTCAGTCGCCAGCTTCCTAATCGTCGTGAAATTTTTACACAACCTTTCAAATGTTTTACACAATGACCCATCAAATAAAAAAAAAAATTATTACCATTTTCAATTTTGGACACAACATCCTTAAACGTCCAATTAAAGTTTTCGTACCGTCCGCAACATCGTTTTTATGCAAAAAAGTAAGAATGTTAAAATCTCAATAATCTTGCACAGTTTCTTGAGAAGTATCACGAACCAAGCTAGGGATTTGTTGCTAATGAAGGTAGTTAGTACGTCGGTGAGAGGCTCGAGCCTCCTTGAATATCGAGCTACCCAACAACGATGATTATTTTCATGCACCGATTGGTACTTTTCGTTCAACATAATATATCGATCACGTTACATCGCAGCGACGGTACCGACCTCGAGTACCGTTTTAACTCCCGAATCATCACGGTGGCAGTGACGCCTTACAGCGAGAAGAAATATTCCCGCGTTCAAATCGAGTTGCGAATGAGGCATTTGCAAAATTTCTCGGAATCTTGGAACGTTACGTGCGGCGTCGTGAATCCGATTGGAACGTGGGATCTCGAGTCTTGCGTCGGCACTGTGATTCCTGACGGGAGTGCCACCGATTGTATGTGCTCGACACCCGGCACATTCGCGATTTTTCTCACCTCCCGAGCCGCTCGCGTGAGTACGATAGCCACGAACTAAACGATGCCAAGAAATGGCGCTTATGGATTTGAAGAAAAAAAATCGATTCAGGTCACTCTGGCGGAGAAAGAAGGAACGACTTTCGTGGTGGCGCTCGGATGTGGCATTTGCGTACTGCAATGTGCCATCGTGGTGATAGTGCGCGGAACGTCTACACTGAAAAATCATACTTGGCTGAATTTTCTGAAGCTCCAATGCTCGAGTGCCGTTTTCGGGGCTATGAGTACATTCATCTACGCCGTTTACACCGATCTGCCAGAGGTGAAAACAATACCGATAAATTATATGTTAAAAGAAGTATTTAAATAAAACAAGCTTTTATTTAATGTACTAAAAAGTAGAAAGTCTTGTTTTTACCAAGTCACCTATAAGTGACTATAAATAAAAGCTCGGGGCACTCAACTTCTCAAATGTTTCATAAATTTGATCAATTCAGTTTCATTAACCATATTTCATTTGGCACAATAGTAATTCGAGAAATTATTGTCACACGTTTATACTCTGTTTCCGAGTTTTTATTTGCGAAATCTAAGGTTGCTTTATAGTAAATTAAATATAGTTGATGTGTTAACGGATTCGTGTAAATTACAGATTATTTGTCGAAAATTTGAGCGCCCCAAGCTTTTATTTATAGTCACATGTAGGTGACTTGGAAAAAAAATATTTTCATCTCTTTAGGACATTAAATAGAAGCTTGTTTTTTTAAAGATTTTTTTTCGTATAAATTATTTTATACTTTTTAGTCTTTAATTGATTTTGCTAGTTAGTTGTTACTAGTAGTTTACTAGTCTACGATTTTGTACGTTAGGAACATGGAAGGCTTGTAAAAAATAATTCGGTAATTGGGATCGAACTTACGACTAATTGCTGCATATAAACTTTTTACATACAAACACAGTTGGCTACGAATTTGTTTGTATGTGTTGGTGAGATTTTATATGGATGATTAGATACCGCTAGTTTAAAATGAAAAATCGAAAATTTCATGGACATTTTTCTTTTAAGTTGCATCGTGCATTGTCGCCCTTTAAATGCATGTTTGCCCTATTTCAGATCTTTAAGTAATCGGGAAGTGGGTAAAATATCGATTTTCCGTTTAACATCTCACGGAAAGTCAAGTTAAATAAAATCTCGAAAAAATGCTGAAAGAATCGACGCTAGTGGTTACTCGTTCGGTATGCAGCTGCGACGATCTTTCGTTTCAAGCTGCGAGGGGCTTGAATACCCGGATGGGTGATCGCTTTGTCGCAAACTGGCTTGCGCGCCGACTGAAGCTGTACTTACATTTTAACTTACATTTTCAGTCCTCGTACTCGACGATCGCCGTGAGCTTGGAGTCTTTTTGGCTCGTTGGCTTGTCCGCCCCGATATCACAGGCGCTCATTATCTACGCTGATCTAACGCAAATCCGTCCGAGTCAGCATTTTCAACCGACGGTCATCGCCGTGATCACAGGTAGCACAATTTTTCACGTGACTCCCAATTGACGTGCCGCAATAATCGATTGGCTACATATCCGAAATAACTGCGCTTCAAACCGTAGGTGTTCCAATATTGGCGGTGCTGTCGACCGAATTGACTCACAAAAGTACAGGCTGGAGACACGAATCGTGGTGGTTGATTTACGGCAGTGGCGTTTACAATATCTTTCTTAGTTGCGTCGCAACGATGCTCGCTATTTTTGTGCTACTTTACGTCGGGGTTTTGTGGAAGGCCCATGCTCTCGTTGACGAAAACGTCGTTAAGCGGGAAACCCTCGACCGAAGGTATTTTGAGTGTATATATATATATATGTATATATATATATGTTTTTAATTTTTTTAATTTTTTAAAATAAAATAGTGTGCTATGCTAGGAGTATTTTCACAAATTTTTAAATTTTTATTGCATGTATTTCAGAACTTACAATTTTTCGAAAAATCTGGATTTCAGAAAGTTCGGAAACGGTCTAACGCCGATATCTTTTAAATTAATCGATATATCGAAAAATGTCTACAGATCGATATTTTTCATGTTAGTTCACACTTTCATAAAAAAAAAGGAAAAACATTTCAAATCAGCGTTGTCAACATTTTTTCAGCGTGTAAAGTGAAAACTATTTTTTTAAAGACAATTGCCATTTTTATTTTTTTTTTTCAAAAAATTCTCTAAAATAGTATGATGAATTATATGCACTTTAACGCTAGTCCCATTGTGGGCCTATTTCCTTGTATTTTTTTTTTTAATAAATTCAATTTTTTTTCACGAAAATTTCGAGTGTTTCGTATGAATTACTAATAATTTTTATTACTAATAATAGTCGTAAGTAATAATGATTGTACTTATTTACAATTAGTAATTGTAGTGATAATTTTATAATTAATAGCCCGATCTAATATGTTGAAGAATTATTTTTCCCTTGCCAAGTGTAGGCGTGATTTTTCTTAGGAATGGTACAAAAACATAAAAAAATATTGCACATACGATAAATATGATTCATACGAAACACGCGAAATTTTCGTGAAAAAAAATGGTTTTTATTTTTTTTAATACAAGGGAAAATGAGCCCACAATGGGAGTAGCATTAAAATTCATATAATTCATTATATTATTTTAGAGAATTTTTGAAAAAAGAAAGAAAAATGGCAATCACCTTTTTAAAAAATAGTTTTCACTTTAGACGCTGAAAAAATGTCGACAACGATGATTTAAATTTTTTTTCCTTTTCTTATGAAAGTGTGAATTAATATGAAAAAAATCGATCTATAGACATTTTTCGATATATCGATTAATTTAAGAGATATCGGCGTTAGGTTTCCAAAATTTCTGAAATCCAGATTTTTCGAAAAATTGTAACTTCTGAACTACATGCGATAAAAATTTTAAAATTTGTGAAAATACTCCTTGCATAGCATACTATTTGATTTAAAAAAATCAAAAAGATTAAAAATCGTCAGGGTCACGGCCGAGCGAAATGGCGTGGAATGCCTCATATATATTATAGATATATGATATACTTGAAGTATTTATGTATAAGGTATTTTAATAAGGTCGAAAGTTTTCGACCACTTTGGACAATAGCAACATTTTCGATCGCTCTGGATAATTATATTAGGATAATAAAATTTTTCTTTAGCTTAATAAAGAATAATAAATGTATTCTTGTATTATTCTAATATAATTTGTCAATTCAACGCCGAAAACGCCAACATTCTTTCATAATTCATTGGAAAGTCCATATTATTCCAGCTTTCCTTCGGTTACGTATACAGGCTATCAAATTGTGCTTGATTTGTTTTTTGTTTTCCTTCAGAATTCGAATGCTCCACCGTGCCGCCCTAATAGTATGCAGTTTGATAGTCACCGAAGCGGCCTCCATCTGTTACATTAACTCCAATTCCATAGTGTTCCATTATATATTCGCATCTCTCTCGTCTCTGTTGGGTTTGGTGATAATGATCACGCATTTGGCCAACGGCGAAGTCGGACTGTTGGAGCCGGTTATACAAAAATTCAGATGTAAAACGATCGACGAAGAAATCACTTCGGAACCGATCAAGGGTGTGTATAGTTTGGAATGCGACATTACGGCTGTTCTGTTAAAACGTTTTATCAGTGAGCGACGGCGGTTGAAAATCGCATAACTTCAAGCGCACGTAACGTGTTGCCCGTTACAAGGTAACACCTAAAAAAGTGCATTCGAGGTATACATTTATTCCGTAGATGCTGGATTTTTCATAAAAATATATCATCAAACGGCAAAACTATGCATTTTTATGCTTTTGTTATGTAAATAAGAAAAACTTTTGTGTTACTACCAACTTGAAAGAGTATGACATTATCGATGATTATTATGAAAAAACTGCATCAGCGAATACAGCTCAGAATAAAATTTTAAGTAATTTACAACTATGCCTATTTATATTTATGTGACGAGATTATTTACTATTGCCATTAATTAATATTAAGTGTTATAAAGAATCTCTTGCTGTCGGCAATACAATTTCAACTGAATACATTTTGCAGTTAGCTCCAAAGCTTGCGGCGAGGCGGAGAACAAGAGTGCAGCCCCGCGTGCCCAGTCAAGGTTGAGCGGTCCGGTTTATCTGGAAGCGCGTGGAATAGCAGCCGGAAGTATCGACATTCGTGACTACATGAACGAGACGTCGGCGAGTTATGGAAAGTCCGGCGTTGCGCCGAGCGCTCGTTACATACACGAGAAACGGGTCGATCACACGAACGACATAAATCTGGAGACTTACAGCACGAGTCCCCGAAAGTATCAGGAACCGATGAAATACGATACGTCATTCACCAAGAGAAATTCGCAGCATTGCGGTACCGATTTTTACGGGACAGACTTTGCCGAGCAAAGAGGCGCCGGTAAATTTGCCACAATGAGGGACTCCCAAACCCAAGCGTGTTCGTCCTCAACGAGCCCCGCTTGTTCGGCAAAATTATTGTGCAGTGCCGAGATCGAGTCGCGAGTGAGTGTAAACGGGATGCCCGATGTAACTCTGGCCACGAAACCCACCGAGCCCGTCGAACATTCCAAAACTGTGGAAACGTCGACTCACGAGCAACGCGCGATTCCCGACATAGCCTATACGAACGAACGCAAGCAACCTGACGGCGAGGAAAAAACACCGGAAATCACGGTAACAGATTGCGAAAACACGAGCACCGGTATGCTCGATCGCATCTCGCACGATCTCGATTATCTTCTCAATCGCACGCAAACGAAAGAAGTTTAAGGTCCGTTAACGCTCTTGGCGCACTCGTGCGGAGTATTAATATTTTGATAGACTCGAAAGAATTGACGAAGCGTAAGGGATAATGACGATCTCGTCGCGTTTATCTTCGGTTCGCGCGATTGGAATTGACGCGTTACGCGAAATTGAAAATATAGAATCAACGCCAGAAATGCGGGAACGTTTATTTTCTTTTTTTCTCAATAATTGCGGTTAATCCGAGAGAAAATATGGGTTGTTGCCGGTGAATAAATAAACAGTTGCTAATCATCCGGTATTTTCTCGTTAATCTGCAATCTGTGCACGATGCTAGTTACATTTGTGTTTTCCCTCGTTTCAACGTAATTTATAAGTCCGGGGATTCATATCTACGTATACGCTTAATGTTTATGATCAAGAGAAAAGGAAGAAAAAAAAACAACTCGTTTAGAAAGCAACGAGAACTTCCTGGGTAATGTTTTGTATGAAGTTTTCGAAACTCAACGATGATACATAAGCGTAATTATTAAATGTAAACAACAATGCTCTCTTGCTGTGAATCAGTATACAAATTTTGTATAGGAACTATGTAATCAACCCGAGCCTCCGTATTTTCGTCTTTAATAACAATAAAAACAAAAGAGGGAGAAGAATCGTGGCTGTGAGATATCCGAAGGGTAGTATAACTGTCACGACAGTCGACCGACAGCTTCGTTCCTTCTTTTTCATCGATTACTACGTGCGTCACGAAATTGCACAAGGATTCCAGCTACGTTTGCCATCGAATGGATATGATGACGTTTCTCCTTTTTTAGGAGCGAAATTTCAAATACCGTGCTTCACAAATGGACATAACACGATCGAAAAATTTGTATTAATGGGCTATGCCTAGTTGTTGCAGTCGAAAACAGCTGATTTAGAAAAAATCGAAAATCGTGATAAATTTCTACAAAAATTAGACATCTGAAGAACACTCTCTACTTCTTTTTTGTGGAAAAATATTTAATTATAATCGATTTACAGCCCATGTCCGAGAAGCACCTTACGGACGAGTTATCTAATATTGAACAAAAGAAAACAGATTTGGTTAGTATATTAATTTATTCTCCGAAAGAATGTCCGAAATATCAAATTGAAAAAATGGCGCGTGTTCAAAGTGAGGCTCAAGTTTTCGGGCATTTTTCGTCCATCGAATCGAAAGTATACAACGGAAAAAAATCCTTCGATCAAATACTATATTTTTACATCTAGAAAAAGCCCTTATAAATTCAGAAACATTAACGCGGTAGTTTTCGAGATATTCCGCTCACAGGCTGTGAAAACGGATTTTCGCGAACAAACAATTAAAGTTTCGAACAACGCTACGAGCGTTCCGACGGGCGTCAACACAACAGCCTATAAACCCGTCAATTTTGATCCGGTCAGCTTAAAATTGTTAGGGCACATTTATAAGACAATCTACTGTCAAAATATTAGGGTTTTGCGAAAAGTGATTTTTCAACTTTTACAACTCGGCGTAACCCTTTGAAAAGCGTTGCAAGTTTCACTGATGAATACTTTTTTTTTCTACGGAGATACGTCCACAATAAAAGTGAAATTTCAAAGTCTTCGTCTAATAAAATCGGTTTACGTTAACTTTTATCTATGAAACTCTTGACCCTCCTTTAACCCATTTTGTTCCATTATCTCTGAACAAAGTGTCAATATGACGAAAGGACGATTAATCAATTATTTGAGAATATGAAAAATATTTCTACGCGAGCAGAACGACCCGTCGCGATACTCTTTTAAAAAAACTATTTATTGACTTATTTACAAACGTAATCACGCTGACTATCAGTCCAGGTTATTTCACATTGCTATCCCACATTATGTTTGCCAAGAAGTTTATTTTACAATAACCAACGACCGATAACCACAATTAGAAATTACCTTGTCGAAGGATTTAAAAAAAACGTCACCAACTACAGACTTTTCGTTTGAAAATAATACGCTAATTATTTATTGAACGGTTGCCACTTTCGCTGGACGTATAAAAACTTGGGGGGAAAACAAGTCCGATAAAAAGTACCAGAGTGTTGCAGCGTTGCGTCTATATACCTTCAAGGGTCCATTTAGGCCGCAACATTTCGGTCTTTAGTTCCTCGAGGGCGTCGTTATACATCGAATGTATAAATAAAAATTCATTACAAGTACGCATCCCGTTCGTGCTTCAGGTTTGTTTGATCTCGAGATTTCTGGGAGAGTTACAATATTTATTTATCACTGTCATTGTACAGCCCTTTCATTATAATATCAACGAATCAGTCGTCTCGCTTCCATTTCTCATTTCTTCTCTCGTCATTCTCTCGGCGTTAAAATTTTTCCGTTATTATAAAGCTATACATTGACTTGTTAAATGTCATACCCTAGTTACATATCTTAAAGAGCAAAGTCTATGTTGGTTGGTAAAATGGGTTACCGTTAATAATGGGTTAGTCGTTCGCTTAGTCAAATGCGTCACTGAAATTGATGGATTCGTGGATCTCCGTATTCTCGCTTCTTATTCCATATAGTTTTTTTCCTCTTCTCCGTTATTTTTTTGTTTCATCATCGAGGTATCAAATTGGAGCAGCATCTTTGCTCAAGCACACGCGCGCGCACGCGTTGTAAATGCAATAGACGTAACAGGATCGGTGTTAGTTCATTAGCACTCGAATATACCTATATGACTAGTTCTTTTTTTCCCCTTCTCTTATCCTTCTTCTTTTCTGTCTCAACAGACATGTTCTCTTAAAAATATAAATTATTTACAAGGATTTCGGCTAATTTCATTGAGATTTGATAACCTTGGTTTTAATCACATCAATAATACCCAAGAACAGGGCCGTGGCTTTGTCACTTCCTTTGAAATTACTGCCACTAAAATTATTCTGGGCGAGTATTTGAATGGCTCTCATGCAATCCGTATTTTTCGTAACATAAAAAATATAAACGAACGATATGGTACATTTTCTCCCTCTCTTGTATTTCAATGCCCCCCCCCCCCCCTGACCCGCTCAAACTAAACACGAACTATTCTCGTTTGTCGATAAAATTCACAATCACGCGACGCAAAATATACATTGCAGCAAGCATTGTGAGATGTCGTTTAGAATACTCATAATACCATAGTCGAGCATTGTATTGGAACCGCGATCGAAACGTTCTACATTTTTTTTCCTTTTTTTTACGTACAGAGATTAGAACTTCGATTGTGCTCGCAATTACGCAAAACAGTCACAATCTTCATTTCTTCCGTTTACGTTTCGTATGCTCAGGCCGTGTCCGAGTTTCTCGACGAATTGTACAGTAGAGAAATAATATCTTATACAAAGGTGGCGGAATAGAGAAAGAACAACGGTTAAACGATCATTGATTTTCGTCCCTTTGCCTTCATTCATGTGTCAAATGAATACGTGGAAACGCATCGAAAGGGTTTATACATAACGTATGGTAATTTTGTCGACGATGCATCGCAACGTTCGGGGCGTATAGCACATGCTCAAACTCTCCTGTCTCCGCTAAAAAAATTCTCCAATTTACTTTGTCGCCGGATGAAAGAAAAAAAAATTAAACGTCGATATACGGGTCCTAATATTCGTGTTTCCTATACGCTTTAATTTTGCTAATTATGTCTAACGAGGCCCCAAAACTCAACGAACACGGCTGTTCTCCCGGAATTTTTATTCTCTCGCGATAATTCCGTCAATTGCAATTGAGGAATAATAGAAGTTAGATTTCGTAAAGAAAAATTGGTGCAAATTTGATTTGACAGCTTTGGTAAAGAGACGTGCGGCCGTAAATGGTAAAACGAAAGGTGTTCTTTTTGTTTTCTTCTTCTTTTAATCAACTTCGCAGATACTAAAGCAAAGGCGAGTACATATGAGAATTATTTTTAATTGTTTTACTTCCTCAACGTCGCAGCGGACATTGAAGGAAATAAAAGTCGCAGTTATATAATTATCATGATAAAAAATAGTATAGCCACGGCACCCCACCATTTCGTCTTCGTGTTTCTTTTTTCTTCTTTCTCATCGCGTCTCGTACCTTTCGCCTGTCGCATTTACTTAAATATAAAAATACATAGCCAGTCTATACATCGAGCGTGCAAAGTGGCACAGTGAACTGAGTTACCGAGTATCCAGGATGGTTAACTGACACTCTCGTTGATCGTCGGAGGCTCGCCCTCCTCGTGGTTTGTGCTTGTTCGATTATACGAATTGGAAAGACCGGACATTTTTGGCGGAAGGCTAGATACACTATCACTACTAGATGTCGTGGTGTTGCAGCCACTAACGGAATTATCAACATGTTGGAGGCACGAATGTTCGGGACCACTGACTGGTTGCCCCGACGACGTCATCGGACTCGGTATACTCGAGAGCGACATCATACCTGGACTCATCATCTGCTTGTTGAAACAGCTGTGCAACGCTTCCTCAATTAAATTTCCTATTTTATCACGATCATTCTGAAAGGAAAATATTTTATCGTTCATTCGTTTGTTTACATTCGTTTGGCTCGGTCGACGGTTCGAACGAGTTCGACGTTTTCAAAACTTGCAACGAAGTTGTGGACTCGTAGTTTCAATATTGAAAATGAAAATTAATCACTATTCGGTAGCAAAGGTACGCCAGCGCATACGTAACGGTCTCTTTTTAAGGAGGCTCGAGAGTTTCACCGATGCATGTTAAAGTCTACGTAGTTTTATTTCTACACTGAAATACGTTCGATGCCTCGTTTTCGAGAAGAATTGAATGTGAGCAATTCAGCAGCTTTTCATTTCAGGCTACATCTACCTAGGTGGGTGAAAAAATGGCAATTGAAATAGCGGATTTCCAACATTTTGGTAGTGAAACGGGCCTGACTAGCTACTGTACATGTACTACTTAATAATAATAATGAAATCAGTATCCCTTGAAATTCATCGGTGAAACGCTGAGCCCTCCTTACCACAACAATCTTCGTTCGATCATGTACCTCATTAATAAATCCGAAATGTACAAGTTCCTGTGCGAGAAGCATCGACGTATCGATTTGCGATATCGGGCACGTCAACTGCCTGTTCATTTTGTCGTCCATTCGCAACAGTATTGTCATCTAAAAGATACAACAAAAAAACAACACCTCGTTCAATACTATCAGCTCACAGTATTAAATGAAGAATGTTCTCCTCATCGAGTTGCAAATAGGGTGGAGATTGTACTTACAAGCAATTCACAACTTTCTTCCCTAGGTTTAACGTTACACATCATATTTACTACTCTACGCGACTCCACGTCGACGGGTTCTGGGGTTACAGACTTCACCGACTCTGTAACTTCGGGCGATATCGCTCTCGTGCGCACTGGCGGTGGTGATTTTGCCAAAAACGCGGTTAACGGATAAATTCCATATCTACGAAAGATTTTTGTCGTAAGTAACAAAAATTCTGCATCCACTTCCTAATGAATATATTTAAACGTAAGAATTATACTCACTTTACATCCTCGACGAACTTTTCCAACTTTTCCGCAACAGGTATGTCGCTCAAGCGAATCTGTTGAGGTGGACGATTCTGATACTTTATTTCGGCAAAAACGGTGTCTGGACCGTATAGCCTTTGCAGTACCTCGTCCGTTATAGTTTCTGATGTATTTGCTGAAAGGAAAACAAAGCCAAACAAGACAGCGTGAGAAAATAGTTCCTAAAGTAGCTCACTGAGACACTCGAACTTATAAGCGAGTTACAATATTATAGAAATAAGATTTTCATATAATTATGTACATATGTGTATATATAAGGGTTAGTTAGAATAATATAGTTAATTTAATTTGTGACTTTACGAAGATATTATATAGCTCTGTATAATAAATTATATTATTCTAATATAATGTTGCAATTATGAGTCAGACATTTGAACGTCTCTCATCATAAAGATGCGCCGTTATCTTTACATAGACAAATGATTTGTAAATTCTTACTCGTCGAGTTGACTAAAACATGTGCCGCCAGCAATTTCAGGGAATGAACCTCGAAGAGTACAGGATGAAACAACAATTCTCTCGCGCTCGGTCTCTTTAGTGGATCAGCTTCGAGACATTTACGAATGAAGTCCTTCTGTTGTCCCTCGTCAAGCGATTCTACCGTTCTTCTGATGTGATCTTCGGTCACCATTGTACCGCTATCACCGTTACCCTGAATCTCCAACGCCGCCATCTCCAGTGCGCACATTCCGAAGGAATATATGTCGATTGCGGGTGCCAGCTGCGTCGCTGAATCTTGAATCAATGCAATTTTTCATTCGTTATATATAACCTCCCCAGGTTTCAGCGTGAATTTGGATTTCAATGTATCAACGTGAATTTTGATGAATGGGTGAATTTGAAAATGTGAATTTGGGTGATTTGTCTTCATCTCAGAGTATATTTTATTTGTGTTTCCCACGAAAAGAAGCGTCGCTTTGTGCCAAGAATAAAACAGAATTTTCAGTATCGACGTTGCTTCAATTAAATTAAACAAAATTAAGTGTTTAACTTACTTCCGTATTCCGGTGCAACGAAATGCAAATTCTTCATATTGGCTCTACAGTTTTTTACGTGATGGTGAACCGCGTCTGGAGCCACTGAAGGAGGAAAAAAAAGACACCCGTATCCCGTCATTAACGTTACGTTGTGAGATAACAGTCAGCACGAGAAACAAATCTACGTTATATTCGGACAAGGATGTCGTTCATCGTTTACCTTTTCGAGCTTATTTAAGTACGGCCTGGCAACGGCGAATTGGCCAACTGCCAATTTTATTTTCCCTCAACTTCATTAGGCAGTGATTTGCGTCAGTCCGAAAAATTCTCGGCATGAATTATTTTCTTTGCGCGTAAAGGTCAACTTGTTTGTACAAAGTATATTTTAAAAATTATCTATACACGAACCTACACAAAATACGGCTGTTGACGGATATAGTTGGATACCGAAACTTTTTTGGCATCGAAGAATCTACAATATACCGCCAAGATATTCTGCCAAAATCGGCTTCTGACAATTCTGCAAAAGCAGAAACAACAGTCTATGGACACTACTGGCAAACAGCATAGATGCACTTTCCGAATTTTCGATCGGGACGAAGAAGGCGCAAGAAATGTTCGATGTAGAATTTAAAGGATAAACAAAACAAGCGCTATATTTTCTTTCTTCTTATTCTCTGCGCCTTTTTTTTACTCACTAGGTGATCTTGAACATGGTTGTTGGTTATTGCAATTTTCCTGTAGTCACACACTCGCGTGCCGTTTTTTTCGATTATGGCGATGGGAATTTCCCCTTACAAGGAACATCCGAACATTCCGCAGATAAAAAAAAATACGTGTCTAATAGTTTTCAATGCATTATCACATATATGAGTTTCAACAAAATCGGAGGCAGACATCAAGTGATGTTCGTTGTTAGAGGGACTTGAAGGGACCGGCGATGCACCTCCAATTTTCTTCAAAGGAGATTGTTTCTTATTTTATTCCCGGAAGATTGTTAAGTTTTTTGTGAAGGTGTTCGCTCTAACTCGAAACTATGGGTTTTTAAATAACCAATCCAAGGGAAGATTTCCAAAAAAAAAATTTTGATCAAACCAGGGTATAAGAGGAAAAGAAACTTTTAGAAATGTTTTTATCGCTGCTTTTTTTGTCGATAATTTCAACTTTGTTAATTGTCCAGAGTGCAGCCAAACTATGAGTTTGCATCGTTGGAAAGCAATGAAAATTAACTTCTCTTCAATGGTTCAACTTTTTTTCGGCCTATTTAGACTGTGAAGTCAATCAAACGGTTTCACGTATACTTATTACAGATCCATGATCTTAGTTCGCGGAAAAGGCTCGGGATGATGATAAAAATGAAAAAAAAAAAATCGAATTCCAACAATGCAAACTTCAACGTCATAGGCTTTAAGATGTCTGCTACGCGACGTTATATCAGTTCTTGCAACTAGTGGCGTTAGTCACAGGGGTGTAGCTCGATTATTCAATGCGAGCGACGACTAAAAAGTACGAACAATGAAAGTCCAGTAATTCAATCTCGTTCATTGTCTGCCAAGACCCGGCAAATCTAATCCTCCCACACACACACACGTGTCCTGCGCGATTATCCGCCTCGGCACCCCTCGGAGTTTACGCAAACGATTTTACTTCCTCTTTTTTTACGAATTTAACGATCGGTTTGTTGCGCAATGGCGAAAAAATGACAAACCTGAGCCGATCTTAACGAGACCGTTGTGTTGAATGAATATCGTGTCGCAGGTCAGATTTCCATGAATAATCGGTGGCGAGCAGGAATGCAGGTAGCTGAAAAATATGCAACGATACAAACTTCTTAATGTTTCCATCCGGACGATCCTGTCCTCCTGGTAGGTCTCTGCTACTTCGATAAATACGAAGTATCGATGCACGAGAATGTATATGCTTTTATTCGAATAATGAACCAATATATATATATATATATATATATATATATATGTGTGTTTTTTTTATTATCTCTTTCCAGTCTCCAACTATAAGCTGCTATTGTTATGGCATTAAATAGTTTTCTTGATATTTTCTTTTATTTTCGTTCAGAGGGTACATCCATTGATTTACTCTACTTTATTTTTCGGTTTTTGTTTTTAAGCCAATAGAAAAAGAAAAGCGTTACCTTAGTGCCGAGAGAATTTGCGTGCACCACCGTTTCCACGCTTGAAGGGGCAATTTCTTCACGTTTCGCTTTGTGCGTTTTAGGAACTGTTTCAAAGATCCGGACGACATGTACTCGGTTATGAATATGACCTGCAAACACAATTACACACACAATTACACACACATATGGACTTGTATCGTGTGCTCGGTGTTGACACGCGTCATTTGTGCGGTTATCGAACTGCTTCGATATTACTTGTTTGCATTGCCTAATAAATCTTCATCCGTGAGGATATTGAAATTTATTGCACTGGAATTCGATCAGCTCTCGATGTGCCGATTTCTCACATCGTAGAGACAGAGAGAGAGAGACAGAGACAGAGAGAGAGAGAGAGAGAGAGAGAGAGAGAGAGAGAGAGAGAGAGAGAGAGACTCAGATTCGCGTGATATTTGCGAACATAAATTAGATATTGTGTGCGCCGTTACAACGTAACGATGTCAAGCGTGTAAAAGAGAGAAAGACAGTGGCCCGTTAAGATACGAGAGCAATTAAATATATAGTTATATATAACGGGGTTAACGAACTTTAGAAAGTCTCGAGAGATAGCCACGATAATTTGCCCGATGTTCTTTACGGAGGCTTTGTGAAAGAAGAACCCAAGAGCAACCGGATGACTCACCCGTGGCTTGTCATTATGCGTGTCCGTCCAATACCTATGAAACTTAACGATATTCGGATGCTCCAGTTGTGTAAGATTCTCGAATACCATCTGTATCCTCTCCTCCTGTGCCTTGAAGTTTTTACGCTCCGAAAATTGCACCTCGTTCCATACAACCTCGACACCCTCCTCGGTGTCCATCGCCAGATAGGCGCAGTCCATTCCGGGCACGTCTCTCTGTACAACCTGCAAATGCAACGATATCGTTTGTCAATCGGAAATCTTCTTGTAGAACAGGAAATCAATCAGAAGGCTCATAGAATAGGTGGCGATGTTTCAACAATTAGCGTTAACTCATTTTTTACAATGGTGTTGAAGTTTGCATCGTTCGACAACGACCTTTTTTTACATTTTATTTTATTCATTTTCCTCATTATAGAAGATCTTTTGGTATATTTTTTTTTTGTAGATCGCTAAATGAACATTATAAAAAACAGTTGAGGGATTTTCGTCGGCAAAATTTGCCAGAGGAAATTGAAGGGATTCAGAAATATTATGACGTTGAAGTTTGCATCGTTGGAATGCAACGATATTTACTTTTCGCTTTTGATTTCGTCATTTTTGTCATTATCTAAAGGCTTTTTTTTTGCAAATTGAAGTGGCACATTTCTATTAATAATACGTAGAAACGTTGGAACGATTTTCACAACCTAAATCAACGAAAAAAAAAATCCAACTATGAAAAAGCATTAATTTTCGTTGCATTCCAACGATGCAAACTTCAACGTCGTGAAATATTAATTTTTCATTTCAAAGATTCAAACTTCAATCTCATTTTTTTTTATGCATTGATATGTCCAACAACTTTGACAATTCTGTAAGTTCGAAAAAAAATTGAAATGCGGCCAATTTAACAGATTCTTATGAAAACTCCGATCTTGTGGTTTTGAAAAATACAATATTACTTTTAACGTTTTTTGTTCATGAAAAATGTCCACTTCCCCCGGCTGAATATCATCATTTATAACCCAATTGATGAGAAAATAGTAAAAAAACAAATGTTTTGACTCATTTTTCGGAAAAGTCACTAAAGTAAATAATTACCGGAACTCATTGAAATTACAACAAGAAATGTACAAAGATATACAAAATATAGAAAAGAATTTTTAACGAATTCCCATGTTTTAATGAATTTTCGAACATCGAAATACGAAAATCGGCAACGATAAGAATCGATATTCGGTGAATCCAAAAGTGCTTGGTCTAAAGATTGTGACAGATGTATCTCGATTGTAGAACGCAGTTGGAACGTTTTCATGCCCGTCTGCCACTGCATGGATGCGACCTTGCCAAGAATTTAAAGGAGGAGTGATGGGGGACTCGACATTAATGCTAGCTATTACATACATTGATACACATCCGTGTACGAACAAAGTGAACCCAATGCCATACGACACGTGTACAATGAACGATTTTCTTTTTTTTTCAAAGTATAATCAATAAAACAACCTTGGCATTTAATTCACTCGACTCTCCAGAGCCTTTCGACAGAAATTTTGATGCATATCACAGCATATCACAATTCGCAATAACAGAAAATACTGCGAAAATTGTTTTATCCCATCACCTGCATTTCGCTGTCCTCGTTTTCACCACCTCGCGTCAATATTCCAAAGTTTGTACCTTCGACCAGTACAGACTTCGTACCTACGTACACCTGTTGAGCAAAGACAGAAAAAACATCCTCGTTTAATGATGCATAGTTTTTCGGCTCGGATCGGTTTATAAGTCGATCATTTTTAAGCGTCCACATTTATCGCTTCAAACGTCATATCGCGAATGAAGCGATTTATTTTCAATTGCGTGTTGTACTGTTTCAATCAGACCGTCTAAGATGCAATACTCTCAAGGGGGGAGATAACTTTAGACGAGGAAAAAATATGCTTATTTTCGTGATTTCTTTTAGAAAGATTTCTTCGTCATTTTATGAGGTTGACGTTTGCATCGTTGGAATGCAACGAAAATGAATAATTCCGAATTCCTTCAACTTTTTCTGGCTGGTTTTGCTTACAAAAATCCTAGCTACTTCTTAAGGATGTTGAGTCCCTATGAAACATGTTAATGTTAATTGTTCAATAAATAGCTTCTTGATCGTCATGAAATTTTTACACGACCGCCTGAATACTTCATGTAAAAACATACCAAATTTTCAGAATTCTGTCATTATTAACCTCCAACCTCCTTCGGGGTTGAAATAAAAAATAATAAGAAAATTCTGATAATTTGGTATGTTTTCGTATGAAGTATTTAAGAGGTCGTGCTAAAATTTCACGACGATTAGGAAGCTCGTTATAAAAAAATTAACATTTTATTAAGAACAATTTTTAAAAGAAATTAAAAAAATATTTATCAATAAACTTCGTTTTGTTTCCGTTGCTTTCAGTATATTGTAGATATTACAAAATTGAGAGGTCAAAAAAAAAACTTATTGCAAAGTTACATCAGTTTCCATAAGACAACATCTAATTTGTGAATATTAATTGTTCAATAACGAGCTTCCTAATCGTCGTGAAATTTTTACACGACCTCTGAAATACTTCATACAAAAACGTACCAAATTTTCAGAATTTTATTATCATTTGCAATTGGGAACTCAACATCCTTAACATATCTATTCATCGATCTACAATATAAATCTATAAAAAATATATCTTCTATAATAATAAAGATATGGAAGATAAACTGTATAAAAAGAACTTTCGTTGTGTTCCAACGATGCAAACTTCAATGCCATCGTCATTTTTTAGACTCAGAGTAGGTTTTATTACTAATTTTGGCTGCTACATGGTATTTTATTCATTCATCTTCAAAAATGGTGGAGGTGTCGTAAAATGGGGTCACTCTGAACAGGCTTTGGAAGTGTTTTGTAGGTAAGTTTTTTTTAACATCCTACATTCCAACCTTTCACCTCCAATAGAACAATGTGCCCTTTAGCTATCAAATCTATTCGAAAGTCACTTCCCCCCCCCCCCCCCGCAACTATATATATATATATATACACACAAGTGTCAAAGTAACCTCGCATGTGAGGTTGCTTTGACATGATTTTGATTTTAAAAAATGTGATATTTTATGCATTATACATGGAACTATGCATATGCAATTTTTAACATACATTGCCATCTTTATTATAGGAACATTTTACATAAAATATCAAGTACCTAGGGTACTATAGGCGCTTACTCAATTTCAGAATTGTCATTGAGATGAAAATAAACTTGAGCAACATTATAATAAACCGGAACAACAAATTTAAACACATTCTAAGGCGCACACATTTAAACCGTATTTTGGCGCTCTGATAAAGTGACCCAAAAAACTGTCAAAGTTACCCTTAATGTCAATTTAACCCCGTTTTACGGCATGGCAGTTTTCTTAACTGAATTTCAAAACTGGCGTGGCGTATATCAAAAAAACTAATCGACCGATCCTGATAAAATTTGGTTTAAATATTTCTAACCTTACTTGAATATGGCCCTAAATATTTTTGAAAATGAATGAACGTATTTTTTCATTGCAAAATGTAGCCATTTTTTCGGAACATTCAATCTTTTTGTTTCAAAGCGTATCATTTCGTCGATTTTCAACATACTTCCCCTTACGGAAATCTTTAACGTTGGATGACGTTGAAGTTTGCATCTTTGGAATGCTATATTTTTTTTTCCTTTGCTTATTTTTTATTATTATCCAAGGTTTTTTTTTACCAAATTAAGGTCGTTAATTTCGAATAAGGATACGTAAGAAGAACGATTTTCGCTGCCTAAGTCAGCCGAAAAAACTGAGCGGTTGGAGCGATTTCATTTTCGTTGCATTTTAACGCTACAAACTTTAACGTCATAAAGATAGAGGTATCAACGTCTATAAAAAAAATCAGTATCCTCTAAAATGGGGTGGGAAGACGCTCGACTTCTGTCAAAGATTAATGATGGCACACAAATATGGCAGCATGTAAACAATAAATTCATAAAAGGACCCACCTTAAAATAAAATTCAGCTAGAGGGTAGCGTACGTCAGGTATATGAATCATAAGCTTTGCGGAAAAGTAGAGTCATCACATTTTATCAGTATTGATAACATGTGTCTCTGCCTCCGCCTTATTTAATACGAATTCAATGAAACGTGTGAAAACTCATACGTTCTTGAAAGTCACGAAACAAAAATTCTGTTGAGAAAGGATCACAGGTAGAAAACAACATAAAAATATGGAGGCACGAAAAAAGTATTATACTCCAATACTTATGTACCATAATAAGTATGACGTTGAAGTTTGCATCGTTGGAATGGAACAAAAATCATTTTTTTTAACGACACAAATTTCCTTGGGCAGATTTGAGCTGCGAAAATCACGCAAACATTTTTTAGGATTCTTATTCATTCATTCCAATTCCATTTATAAGTATTATCATACAATCATTTTAATATCCAACTTATAATATGAGAAAAAAAAACATTTCTCTTGTCACATAAGTGGAAGGCGCATTAAGCAGAAAGGAAAAAACGAGATTGAGAAATAATTAGATTCGACAGTCCAAGGTAATACCATCTCCGGCCTAAGTGGCAAAATATATCCTAAACTATCAAATAATAGCTCCAAAATTCCGTTACTGAATTTGTTGACGTCCCAAGGTAGGTGCAAAGTGCACAAGAGCAACAACGACCGATAACTTCAAGAAACAATTTTCCGTTCTTGAATGCCTGTGAAAAATCGCATTTGACCCCTTTATTCCATACTGTGGGTAAATCGTACATGCAGAAAAAAATTATGTACGGGCGCCCCCGAGTAATCGTTCAGCAATCGCAGAATGCCATTCATCATTTACTGTATCAGAAATGACATTGAAGTGTGCATTTTTTAAATTCATTTTTCTTGCGTTTATTTTGATGCTCATTCAAAGCCTTCTTTTTTGCAAATTGAGGTTATAAATCTCCAATAAGTATACGTGAAAACGTTCGCGTGTTTATCACAGCCAAAAGAAAAATCGTACGATGCAAACTTACAACTGTGAAGTTTGCATCGTTGGAATGCAACAAAAAGGATTTTCTTTCAATTTTCCAAGTTTCCAGATTTGAGCTACAAAAATCACGCAAACATTTTCTAAGATTCTTATTTAGCGATCTACAAAAAATTTGTAATTTATGGTGGAGGATGATGATGAAAATAAAAAATTGAAAAGAATCTTCGTTGCATTCGAATTCTTGTTATTCTCTTTCTCTGTTACTGTATCGCTAACCTTTACGATTGAATATATCTGCTCATTATCATTCTACATAATTGTTCACAGGGGACCGCCTTATATACGTGTGCTATAGATGGTAAGTATTTTTATTTTTCACACAAACAAACGTATATGTACATACACTACTGACAAAAAATATGGGTGCCCAATCCGAATGTTCAGATGGAACGAAAAGTATATAATTGAAGTTTGCATCGTTAGAATGCAACGAAAACTCTTTTTCATGTTCATTTTTGTCCATTTTTGTTGTTATCCCAAATCATTTTTGATAGATTTTGGGTGTAACTCTTTAGAAGGTCCTTAGAAAAGTACACAGTAGCTTTGCTTTGCCGAAAAAATGGTCAATTGGGGAAAAATTATTTTCGTTGCGGTCCAACGATTCAAACTTCAACATCGTACGAAAAGTTACAAATCTTGGGTGAAGAAAGCTTCAAAGGGATATCCGAGATACTGTTTGAACGATAAAAACACAAGCTCCATTATGCTTTTTTCTCAATCTCTACTACTTCTTTTTTACTCATTCGGTTACGTTCAATAATCTATTTCTTTTTTGCAGTTTTCCTACTTTCTTAAACTCGCATCTCATTTTTTCAGAAACAGCCACAAAAATTTGTCCTCAGAGTTACTCAAGTGCAGTGAGATTCACCTCAAATTTGTCTCTGAAAAATGATTCTTCTCAACTTTATCCGCAAGGCCTTGAGCCTTTGGCAAAAATGGTGCAGTTTTCATGAGAAATGGACTCTAACTCGAGAACTATGGGCTTCTAAACTTGGAGTTTGAAAGATGAGTAGTCTCAAGAACTATTCTTTTCGAGACAACTTTATGTCAGAAGTCCGCTTAAAAAGCGTGTCCGGAGTGTTTATCGGTAATCGCTCCAATTTACGCATTCAGTGACAGAGTATAACGAATGTGGTCGGTCTCTTCAGTCCCATATTCTCCGAACGTAATTCGAGAGTGCTCCCCGACATCGTTCATAACAGTAAAATGTTCCCGCTGCGACTGCTACCGTAGACTTTGATTTTTAATTTGTGGTTGACCATAGGGTCCTCACTGATATCTGACACTGCGCATTTTTTTCTCTCTCTCTCTCTGCCTCTGTGCACCCGCCGAGATGTTGCGATATAAAAGACTCTGCGATAAACCGCCAAACGCATCAGCCCGACTCAACGAGCAATGAGTGCCTTATCAAGTGTACACCTCGATTAGAGCGACTGAAAATAATTGCGAATATCGTCGCGTTACTACATAGCGTAACAAAAAAAACGCACACATAAAAACAAACGAAGCTTTCAGAGCATCAAGAGGAAGGCATGGACGTAAAAACATGCAATTACAGATAAGACGTTCAATCGCAGTCTTTTGCACGATAGTCAATAAACGATGCAGTAACTGAGAACAAAAACACTGCTAATATTGATGACCCTGACCCTGGCAATATTCCGTCCCAGAACTCGCCATGTGGACACGAAGATCAAACGAGATATTTGTTTTCGTAGAATCATGATTAATTTGTATATACATACATACATACACACACACACACACGCGCGCATACGTTAATACCCACACACATGCATATGGACACGAGTCACACGCGTATGCGCGTACGTGTAAAAATGCACTTGTGTATATATAAAAAAATCTATATGCACATTGATATATTATTTTTACAATGTTAATAAACATTATTGAAAATACCTCTTCGCGTCGTTTGAGCCACCGCCCGCAGGGGCTCTCTTCCAAAATCTCGCTTTCATCCTCCGAATCTTCACCACTTTCCCGCGGTGACTTGTGCTCTGGGTCCGTGCTTGCGCGACTCCCGGGCATCACACACACACGCGCTTTAAAATTTTTCCTTTATATATATAGGTATATGTATGTATTAAAAAAAAGTCAGCACGCGAGACGGTACACTGGCGATTTAAACATTTGTTGTGTCGAGAGACCTTGATTACTGGGTCTCAAGGATCGAAGAATTATTTATTTATTATTATTATGCCGACTGGTACGTGTATACTTGTGTGCATATATATGTATATATTGGGATGTGCGATGGTTAGAAATGTGTGTATGCGACAAGTTGCTATTACAATTACAACGATTTATAATCGGCGTATACGTGAACTTTGCAAGTTCACCGGGAACTGGGAGGAGATCGAAAGGACGACTTCGTTGTGACACATACAGCCCGGAGTGAGAAAGAGAGAGAAAGCGTGAGAGGGAGAGAGGGAGAGAGAAAGAGAGGAGGGAGACGGAGAGATACGTAAAAAAAAACGAACAAGTCCCTTGCGGCGAGACGGGAGGCACGTACACTTTTGTATTATCACTGATGTTACGGTCTCCCCGGTCTCTGATTACACCTTCAGCTATATAGTAACTGTTGGGTGCATCGGCGGCGGTTCTTTGGACATCACACGAATTTCCAACTTGAATACAATACGTATGCGTTTTCTTTTTTTTCTCTCTTTTACACTGTCAAAAATTAAAAAACAAATCACGTCGTTAACGTCGCCAACGCGCTCGCGGGTATACGTGTTACGGTTATGAACGCAAAAAAAAGTTGTATCAGAGACTCGACAATGACGACGAAGACGATGTGACACACACTCCTCGGCTGGCAATCATTCTCGCTATGTCTTCGGCCACGTTCGCCCAGTATGGGCAATCACCGGAATACCGCACCCACTTGACTCATCGCCAGCGACACCTCGCGTGGATTTTATCTTCAGATCCTCTCCCTCCTCGTCGTACGTATATGTATATACCAGTGAGAAAGAGAACCCCGTGCGCATTTACCGACCGAGCCAAAAACGAGAAGTACGGAAATCGTAGAGATATATATGGAAGAAAGCTTGCCGATAGTAGAAGGAGAATTTTGCGCGTTCCCCGATGTTTGCGCTCCGTTCCAACGCCACCGAGGGCGCCACCAGGCGCGAGCGCGCTTCGTGCAGCGATGCTTTCGTACTGTGTATGCAGCAAATTCGCGGTCTAGTGAGGTAAAGGGGGTAAAGGGTAAAAAATGAAGTCATCAGTGGTCATCAGTGTGGCGAATGCCGTCATTGGGTATCATCATGGTTAGAAACTGAGAAATAAAAGTTATCGAAATTAGGGTACTTCTCGTGAAGCGTGAACAATGAAAGAGTATTCTATTACGTAATGAGATTTTCGTGTCAGAAAAAAAATATGATACATTTGTCCTATATTTGATCTAAGTGTTACGGTTTTTGGTGTTAGTGAAGCCGATTCTGATATCAGTTTTTCAAAATTGAAAACGACAGTTGCAGTATGGTGGATGGGAAATTCGAAAAATCGTTGGATTTCAACGGATGATTGTATCTTTTTGGTGTTTGAGGCATTTGACACCATACTGTAAAAATTTGACACGTCGTGCGTGTTGTCAAGTGAAATATCGAAGTTCTTCTTGGTTTGTTGTCCAAGCTCAAAACTTAAAACGATAAATTGAAAATTACAATCATCGAAAAGACACGGAAAATTAAACAAAAACCAATAAATACAGAAAACAAAATTGAAAAGTACGAAAAATGTTAAAAACGATGAGTACAAAAAAGGTTTATGCGGAAAGTACAAAAATATAAAATCGTAGTCAACCGCAGTCTTCGATTCGTGACTCTAGTTTAAGCAAAGCGGGATATGAAAACATTAAAAATATTATTTCCCATTTCTTATTATAGGTTATAGTTCGCCATAAATAGTTTACTAAATGTTGATGTGTCATAATGTATCCGAGCTTCAGGTCTTTAGAGCCGGGGTTCAAATTCAAAATACACGACCACAAACATCTCAAGATACAAATTTTCCTCGGAAACAAACTATTTAAAAAATTTGCATCCGCCATATCAGATCCACCGTATTCAATTTTTAAAATCAGATTTTAGATTTCAACTCAGCGACGTCAAAAGCAATAAAACACTTCGATCGAAATCAAACTATTTTTCAAATTTGCATCCACTATATCGGGCCCGTCATTTAAAAATCTGAGTTCAGATTCGAATTCAGCGACCTCAAAAACCATGGTTTAACAAATAACCGTCAAATTTGTATTTAAAAAAGCATTTTTTTAAAACGCCCTCATGTATAAAAGTGGCAAGACCTTTTCCGTCCATATGTATGTCAGTCACAGTCGGTTAGGGGCACGTACAATGGACAATAACCTCACAAGTTTTCGAACAGTTTTCCCATAGCTTACGTTTGTTAAAGAAAAAACAAAGGATCAGGCTCTGCGGAATACACCGACGCAGAACTTAACCATTTTCTTTTGCCCAAAATATGATTTATCCATGTGGAAATTTCTGCTCGAAAACTTCAGCTATCGTGTCTCGCGGCATAAATTCTGCTTCGCCTCGAAAACACGGGTCACACGTTCGGTCGGTAAAAATCCTACAGCCAAGTTTTCTCCCAAACGCATTACATTTCGGGCAAGCGATAAGATAGACTTTGTTAGTCTTTTAACAAAGCGAAAGGTGCTTCTTTTCCTTTTGCCGAAATATCAGCCGTCTCGGAGAACACCGGAAACCTGCAAACCAGCTATCCCTCTCGCACTCATGGCAGTCGAGCGTAGGGCTTGCAAACCGGATATCCGCCATTTTTCAAATCCGGATAATGAAGGAAACTGAATGTGGATAATTCGGATAATAAGATAAATTTGAAAAATTACATTCTAAACATCGGACTATAGTAAAACAATTTCGGCATTGTGTGCCGTCACTACACGTAGCGAAAAAGTAATCTTAATTTAAAACATGTTATTTTTCTTGGTTTCAATATATTGTGTGACGCATTCAATAGTAATTCATTCAGAAAATCTCGCCCAAGGCGTGACTGACAAGTTACTTACTGTTCATTATGTTGTGTCATCGTTTTTTATTCGTTAATTATTGTTTCTGATTTTGTTTGATATTTTATCACCTCATTATTACAATGAAAATTAGTTTAAGTTTAAAAGGAAAGTTAGCTAACTATTTTCAATTATTCATATTTTATTTGAATATTTTATGATAAATAGTAGCATAATATTAAGCTCGATCATTTCATGTTAAAAGTGTTAATGTCGTTCATTGGCTATACTATAGAAAAACTTTGGTTTCATTATATAAAAAATGAATAAAAATACTTTTTAATCAATTTTCTGTTTTTTTTTTTTCAAAATTACCCGAATCATCCGGAAAATCCGGATACCCAGATAGTAAAGTTCACTACATGGACATATTATCCGAATACAAAAAATTAACGGATAATGCAAGCCCTAGTCGAGCGAATGGTGCAGCGTAACCTCCGGAAACTCCTCTGTAACAAATAGGGACAGAACAAAATTCTAGGACGAGTACCACACGGGAAATAATGGTACAGGATTATTATTCCTCCAAAAGACACGCTGAATTCGTTTCATCGATAAAAAATATTATTTTTCCGCTCCTCCAACAAAATAGTATTGCTATGTTTGGTAACTCAGATCGTGAGAATTACAGGTGAACATTGCAGTCGTTAAACTGCAAACTATTTTTTCCATTTTTTCCAACAAAAACGTAATTAAGTGTTTGACCGTTTAGAACGCTCAACGCCGTCCTCCGTCACCCGATTCAAGCGTTTTCAAAATACATTAGAGTGTCCATGAAACTCAAGCTACACCTAGAAGCGTTATTTCACATTTTCTTTTCCATTCGTTTCATAGGCGGATAGTCGGTGTTTGCTTTAACAAGTTTTGTACATAATAAATACATATATATATATATCTCGATATATACATTGTAGGAACAAAATATGCCTTTTTTCGGGTTCACAATATAACGCACGAGAAATCTTGGTTCAGATATATAAATCGCCGGGATAACGAGGAGCGTGTGTCCGTTTTTGTGCATCGTACGATAAAGGACCTCGTTATTTCAACTTGCATTGTAAGCCTATTGAAAAATAAATATTCTATAAAATATTTTTGTTTTCTCTTTCGTAACCTTTGGTATTCCTTCCTGCTTCGTAACACGCCTCGCGCTACATTCTACGACGTAACTCTAATTACAGTAGCATGTTGGTATGTGTTATGGTACATCACGAGGTCACGGACCACCGTGATTCGACTCGGTCGCGTGAAACTGACGTGAATCGGGTTGAGAGATAGAGAGAGAAGAGAATACAATTATGTACGTGTTGTAAACGGTGAACCTTGACAGCGGTTTGTCAATGTTAAATTGCTGACATCGTTCTTTTGGAGCGTGGCTGCGACCGTGAAAAAAAAATATACACATGCGTACGGTCCCGTTCAAATCGGCTCGGGCGAGTATCTTCGAAAGTATTGATAATACTGAAATCAACATCGGCCAAAAGTTTAATGGTTTTAGGGAGCACATTAGCTACTGCAAGTTTTTGTTCTATCTGGACGTCGATTGGTGACCCAAAAATATATGATTCCGTTGTGAAAAAAAAACGGAATTTTCTCACACATTTTGTGTACGCGTCATATAGCAAAAAAACTTGCCACTTGAATCCATTTAACTTTTGCTTAAAACGTATTTTATCATCAACAGTTTCGAAGATATGATCAAGTTGGTCGATTTAAATGGAACATCCTTTATATTCGTATAACTGTGTTCAACGTAAATGTCGACGCTGACGATGCAATTTATGCACAAAATAATACAAAATACCATAATTCCGTCCGTAAGAAATTACTTTTACGTGGCTTCGTTTCGTTGAAGAGTGTTTTCTTAATGTCTGTTTGTCTTTTTTCTTTCGTTCCGCGTATTCAATTGTAAGAACGTATGTTGTCGAGCAAGTTGTCGGACGACATCAGAGTCAGACTACGCTCTCCGTGCATTCCTTTTGCGTAATTTATTTGCTGAGACACCTGGAACATTAAATATGATGGGGTTACATGTCGTTTTTCACTTCCATTGTACACGCTGCACATATTTCGTTTCTCCGGTGAATGTTAAAGGGGATGTTGAGGGTAGCTTTAAACGATGAAAAAACGCTGATTTTCACGATTTTTTCCCAAACACAATGTTTCTTCAGTATTTTTTAAACTTAGGGTGCGTTCTATTATTGCTTCGAGAGAACAGATAAAAAAATCGACGTATAATAGTTAACAGAATGCCGTAATAAAAAACGACGAAGCACCGTGGAAGTATTGGACGACAAAAGATATTGAAGGAAAGGATAATGAAACATGGACGAGGATAAGGTGTGGAAATATAGGGAGGGATGGGACAGAGGGAAGTGGAATGAACTTGTAGGATATGTAAACGAGAAAGAGAAACAATGGAGCACCTGATTACGTGTAAAAAAGAAAGAGGGGCAATATCTAAGGAAGCTAAAACGTACATAGAGAAGGGGATGAAGGGGGAAAGGGATAAGAAGGGAGTAGAAGGTAAATTAGTAGAGTTGGTGAGAGGGGAGATCGATGTAAATATGTGGACATTTTTTAGGGAAATAGAAAGAAAGTCCAAGGAAAGAGAAACGGTGGTAATGGAGAGCGAGAATGCAGAGTGTGACGAAAATTGAAAATAATAAACGAGAAAACATATAGGTTAGATTGTAAGAGAGCGATGTGAAACGGTGTACTCGCGCTTTGTAAAAAGCCGAAAAAACGATAAAAATAAAACCTTTTACCTACGACTATTACTACTTTTGGCTGTTTTATTGTATTTTTTAATTAATCAATCTTACAAAATGGCGGAGGTACAGCACGGCCTTCGAAATGGGTTACGGAAAATGTTGTCGGACCAACTTTTTCTTTCCAGCCAAGATTTTTCTTTCCTTAACCCTCATACGCAGAACATGAACCAAGAAAAGTGGAAAATATTGAAAATCGATTAAATGATACACTTTGAAACAAAAAGATCGAATTTTCCGAAATAATGGCGACATTTTGCTGTTTTTTTTCCAAATCATTGACGGTTATGTGTTAAACAATAAAGTTAGAAAGATTTATACCAAACTTAATCAGAACCGGTCGATTAGTTTTTTAGCTAAACGTCCCCAGTTTGAAAATGCAGTTTGGATTTCCGGCATTTTTAAAAATCAATTCTTTTAAATTCCATATTACCGGCAAAAGTGATGAATAAATCTTTCCTTTGAAAAAAAAAACGTGAAAATCGGCTCGTTTTTTCCTCACTTCAAAATATTTCCCCCCTTAATACGATTTATCCCTCGAAAACGAGTTTCCAAAGTTTGCCCGGTCGATAAATAGTCGTTCGACATCAACGACGTTCAGCTTATCACACAAACGCATTTTTTCTATTAAAAATTACCACGTGCATTCAAATGGGTTTTCAGGGACTTTTTGGACGTAACAATTTGTTAGTACATTCGCGATTTACCCATTTGGCTACGTCCTCGTTGTCGCATCGAACTCTTGGCCTGCGCAAAAGTTCCGTGCCATCCACGTGCTGACTCGTTGCCGTGTCGATTCTCGACGTAAGTTCAATATAATGCAGCGTCGTACCGTCGCTCTCGACTTTGTGAGTTGGCTGACAGTGCAACAGATCCGCAAGGCTGACTTCCGTTACGACGCTCTTTGTACCGCCTGATATGACGCGAACGCGCACATTCGACACCAAAACCCGAAGATTCTCCGTGCCGCTGCACAGACACTCGTACGCCACGAACAATTCGGAATAGTCGCGCTCGTTGATGATGTACAGAAATTCTTGGCCCTCGGCTTGTTGATGATTGTAGGGCGGCAAGAGACCCGCCGGTCCGCTAGCCACGCGAGGCAGCCTGTCCCTTTTCGGTATCGTACGATGGGCGCTTAAATTGAACAAAAAGTATCGAGTTTCAGTGTTGACCGTCAAACGTCGCAAAAAAATTTCTTCATCTGCCGGCGGCCATGTTTTTGTTCCTTTTTTGTTGTTTTTAAAGGCTCTCAATATCTCTCAAAAATGCGTTTCTTTTTCACGAACCGTTTTCCAGAAAAAAAAATCGGAGTTCGGCCATTTTTTTCAAGCCGTTAGGTAGATGTAGTCACGTATAAATGTCATTCTTACCTCCTGCTTGTTTCGCGAACTGCCGTTGCTGTTTCGGTAGCAAGATCCAAAACACCCACGACCGGTTTAGTTATCGTTCCCACGACGCCTTTTCCGAAGCCAGCGAAAAATCCCTAACCCAACATTCCTTTTTAATCAAACGTGGCCTCTGTCGATCTTGCAACGCTTTATTTTTCGTTCGCTTGTCGCTTCCTCACAGACCGAGCATTCCTTAATCACAAAACGTGACAGCTAGTGCTCCGAATCGTGAAAAGTCTTACCGGAAAACCTTCGTTGGCCGCTCCGTCGTACGTCTGTTTGAATATACTGGTCATTCCACCCAGCAACCCGAAGCCGAGTCCCTTCAAACCAGCGACCAAGTGATCGCTGCTTCCCGCGTTATTCGCGCGTATCTTTTGTCTGGCTTCCTCGTGTCGCTCGTCCATAATAACGCGGCCAAGCCCGTCGGACAGCGATTCGGTGACTTTTGCCGCGGAATTCGACAGGCCGTGGGTGACATTTTTCACCAGAGTCTTGACGCTACCCTCGTATATCAAGCCCGAGACACCCTCGGACACGTCGTTCACGAAACCGAGAGGATTGCCCAAAAAGTCTACCGAGCCTAGTATCACAGCTGCTTGCCACTTCAATTCCTGTCGGAAAATAACGAATTGTTAACGAATACAAGTTGCTTTTTCTTTTACTGTCTCGACAATCAAAGAGGGGTGGTAGGCGGAATTTTTCTCGACTATTTTTCAATGAGACCCGAGCGTTGAATACGAAAGTGAGGACAATGTCATTTTCACACGTTCGTGAAGTCTCTGGAGGTCCACTACTGAGTAATTCTGGGTTAACGATGAATAAACTCACGTCCTTGTAGTGCCTAATGATAGAATGCACAAGAAACTGGCTGCTCTCGAACGGATGCTTCTTGATAAACGGTTCCAATTCGATCGTCGCGTCTTCGAATTTGATCAGAGTCAAGCCCAATTTTCGTTTGATCGTTTGAAGATGCGGTGGCAGTTTAGTCGTCGTGAGAACGCTCAGTTTCACCTTGAAATGCAAATATTAAAAAATGCGCCTTTACACAAAGTCCATGATATTCTTCAGGAGAACGAGTGAAAAAATGCACGCGTTTCACCTGACTGGGCACGAGTTTCAGAACTCCGAAGTAATATCGCTTAGCGTGAGCCGCGGATACTTCGGATATGAATCTTTGGGCTTTGAAGTCGTTCTCGTCGACGGGCACGTCGAGCTCGGAACGTCCGGTACCGACGAACGCAGCGAGCTTAAGTATCAGTCTCTCCTCGAGATGTACGCACAATGGCTTTACGCTCACTATCAAGTGCTTGTAAATCTCGGCGTTTTGATTCTTCGACGAGAGCTTCTCGGCGACTACCTCGATCGCGGGTCTCTCGTCGGTTCCCGGCCTCGAGGCGCGCGCGATATAAAGCACCGAGGAGCATTGCGCCTCGAAAAGTTGATTGTCGATTTGTACATTGTTCAGGCTTAGATTCAGCGTGGCGTTCGAGCTTGTTTGCACGAGCTCAAAAGTGATACCCGCTAGTCGGGCAAACAAAAGTTCCTCGGCTGGCTTGCGCGACACTACGGACAATCCTAGTCCGGATGTGAGACGAACGTGCAACTCCAACTCCCGGGAATCCGAGCTCTTCTCGTGCGCGTCCACTTGAATGGGACGTTGCGTCGCTGCGATGTGAGACCAGTCGCATTCCTCCAAAAGTGCGAACGTCCGTTTCTGATAACAGAGGATTAATAATAATAACGATATATATATATGTATATAAAGAGATGCGGGCGAGAATAAGATGTGGAAATATAGGAAGAGCGGGCAAGAAAGGAGAAAGAAACTGGAAGTGTAGAATATGTGACGAAAAAAATGAGACGTTCGAGCACTTACTGTTATGTAAAAAAAAGTAGAGGGTTGATACCGGAAATAGCAAGAAATATGTGGAAGAGTGGGTAGAGAGAATCGATGAAGTGGCGATTATAGGAGAAGTGATAAATATGCTGAGAGGGAAAGTACAAAAAGGGATATGTGCATTTGTA
Source organism: Ophion costatus (assembly GCA_951751655.1). Classification (NCBI taxonomy): domain Eukaryota; kingdom Metazoa; phylum Arthropoda; class Insecta; order Hymenoptera; family Ichneumonidae; genus Ophion; species Ophion costatus. The sequence continues at coordinate 18,715,111 of OX632366.1, read as the reverse complement.
AGGGAAATCGAGGCCGTTGGAAATAGACTGCCAGAAGGGGGGTTGTAAGAATAGAAGAATGAATAAAAAAATAAGCGTGCGGTGAGACGGGTGTTATAGTTGTAAGTTCTGGAATATCGAAAGAAAGAAAATAGCGAGTAGGAAGATAAGAGATGTTAACAGTAATATATATGTAGTATTGTTGAAGCTTTGTAAAAAACTTTATTCAAAGTTGTGCAAATACAACTCTCTAATAATAATAAACAAATTCTAATACTGATAAGTATAAAATTTAAAAAACGTAAAAAAACGTTTTAATAACAAGCTCTTATTTAAAAGGTACCGCACTAAAAAGTAAAAAGTAACATTCAGTAAAGTAGAAAATCAAAACAGTATAACTACAAAAAAGTCCCTTCCTTGATCACTCATCATAGGTGCAAGTACCTCAAAGGTACATAAATGTAGATGTTAAAAAATATTAAACATAAATCTTAAAAGCTTGCTAACACGACTTTGAAATTTCTGAAAAAAGCCTCATTCTTTTAATCTAGTGGATGAGGTATTACTGCCCATTCTAATTCTGAAATAGTTTTTTGGCACTTTAGCTACATCCGGGCCAATAAATTAGAAGTTCCTAAAACATTTCAACAACTTCTACCCTCGAATGTTCTCCAACTGCTTTGCTAGAAAAAACCCTCAACCGAGCACTGTAGTGTCGCAAGACTTTCTTACCAACTTGACATATATTTCACGATCGTATACGATGGTTACGACCAATCGACAATGAAATCACGTATTGATAACTGAAATCCCGTCTACTCGTATCGTTAAATATCGGGATACTTACCCTTTCCTTGATATCGAGTACTTGCAGCACTCTCGTTGGTCCATCGGTCGTTACTCTGACGGACAAAAATCCGGAGCCCGGTCTGAGGCGTTGTCTGCCGACACGTTGCTCTATGGGCGGAGGGCTGCTGTGAACTTGCGGGCCCAATACAGCTTCGCTCCCTACGAACGTCAATGTAAATATGAAACAGAGGCTCGAATGCCCACGAGCCATATGTACTGAGACTTCATACGCGATCGTGAAGCAAATTTTTCAATCCACCCAATTGCTTTTTTCTCCTTCATCTCCACATACGCGAATTGTTCGCACACGGAGCGAGCAGAAAAATCGACTTCGTGATTCACGAGTGAAAAAAGAAACGGCAGTGTAATGCAAAGTGCTAAGGATATTAAAAAACAAAAGCTCGGCATGTGAGTGGGTGATGTACTGGTGTTTTGCGTTATTTGGGTAGCCTTAGTAGCATTTTTTTCCGGATCTATACGTACACATTTGCCAACGGGCGACACTGCCGCCTGCAACATTTATTACCAATTGAGAACGATTCGTGGATACTGGATGGCTGAAAAACATTTTTTATCTCTCGAACTATACGATCTGAATGATTGGCTTAACGCGATTTCAAAATGAACATTTTCTCGCGTTTATCGACAGCGAATAATTATTCGAAAGTATACATCGTATTTCGAAGGGTGACACCGGTCCTGTGAGGCCGATAACCGATAAGGGACTTTAATGATAATTTAAAAGAGATTTACGAAATTTATTGGAAATTTACCACTAGTCCTTCGTAATCAAATCGAAATATCTCAAAGATTATCTTTATACAATTTCGGCTATCTGGCGGTCTTGCCAAAGCCATCTTTTTCACTGAAGCCCCCCCCCCCCCCCCGGCTGAATTTTTTTAGGATCGTACTTCGAGGAAAGTTCCAAAACGTTTCTCCATGTTGATATGAATCAGTAGAGAAGGACAGAAAAATGCTATATGTTGAAAAAATTCTCATCAATTGACGTTTTTCGCAAAAAAAATGTTCCCAAGATGGCAAGGGTGGCTTATTTTTAAAAAATTGAAAATTTTTTTAATCCTCGATACTTCTATAGTGCTTTATATCTATATTGAAAAAAAGCTTTCTCATATTGTTTTAGCAACAATCCAAAACATTTTTTAAATTTTACCGCGAAGGACTTTAGTAAAAAATGTAGCTCCAGTCGTCCTGCCATTCTGCAGCCATTTTGTATAAAAAAGAACTTAAAAAATGTTATCATTCTTTTTTTTCGTAGATATTTGGACAAACCAACGCAGTTTCCATAGAATTCGTCAACTTTTCGAAAATCAACTGCAAAGACCCCGTGTCAGTTTTTGGCTCGAAATGGTGACCCTCGTTGAACTCTTGAAAACCATGCTCAACTGTAATCGCAGAATTAAAAGATGCTCCATTGACGCGTGGCCCGGAAAGCGCATACGGCAATATGCAGAAAACGCGTGAACGAAAATTACTTAACTAACGATAGTAACTATTGCAATGAGCGAAACAATAAATGTGGAACGCCTGAAACTAAAAGAATGTTTATAGCAATTGCAAAAATCGGTGATGCAAAACTCCAGACAAACGTCGCCCAGCGTTTGATTGGTCGATGTGTGTGTTTTTTTTAAAATAAAGAACACCAATGCAAATAAAAACGACGAATGTTTATCAAACCTTCGTGCAAACCCATGAAACCGTCCTTGGATTGAACACACATGTTTTGATGAGCGCAGCAGAGTCTTCCGTCGTCGGTGAAACGCCAAGTTTGCGTGGATCTTCTGCGCGAGTCGGGCCTTCTCAACGACAGGGCACAGTAGTTGAAGGGTTGAGGCGCCGTTCCCGCGATATCCAGTACCAACACCGTGTCTGGCGTTCTCGAGTGTTTGTCCCGCGGTGGACTCGAACCTGTTGCAAGAAGGGCTAGCGTAGAGTGAATCGTTTTTACAAGCCTTTAATTGACGCCTTAGGTATAAAATCATGTGCGAATCTAACAATTTTTTTCGTACGAAAAAGTGATTCACTCATAAAATTAATTACACATCTATTTAGTGTGAATATCAAGCTAATATTTTCTTTTGTTGTCTTTTTTTAGGCGCTCCGCGACGTGACATTTAGCATCCACAATTTTTTACCTAGAACAAAAAACAAAAATTCTCGTCAATCTACATTAGAATACCTAGAGAAGTACGTAGGGAATTTAAAAAATATTGTTTTATTCGAAAGTTGTAGGTATTTGAACTTAAGAAATTAATTTTCAGTGAAAAAATTCGTTATAACTGCTCATAAACTGCTCATCAAATGAAAAGTTTTCGATTAATCAGAAATTCCGTACGTACTTCTCTGCGAAATGCAATTAGGAACATAACTTTTACATTTGAAGTAAATTGAGTGAAAATTGTTGATGTTGTTTGTCACGCCAATCGCCAATATAAAAAAAATGTGCTAAAAAGTAGAGGATATTTTTTTTTACCAAGTCACCCATATGTAACTATAAATAAAAGCTTGGGGCGCTCAAAATTTCGACGTATAATCTTCAATTTACACAAATCCGTTAACATACCAACTGTCTTTAATTTACTGTGAAACAACCGTAGATTTCTTAAATAAAAATCCTAAAACTGAGTATAAACGTGTGATAATAATTTCTCTAGTTACTATTGTGCCAAATTCGATACGTTTGATCAAAGTGAATTGATCAAGTTTATTAAATATTCACAAAGTTGAGCGCCCCAGCTTTGATTTATAGTCACATGTAGGTGACTGGGTAAAAAAATTATTTCCCACTTTTTAGTACATTAAATAAATGCTTGTTTAAAAAAAAAATTCTTTTACATATAATTCTACATTTCAATAAACAATCGTCATTCTTCGACGTGACCCGAACGTCGCAAAATTCGAACCCCGATCTATTTGCGAGTACAAATGGCGAAAAACAAGACATGGTTATTAGACATTTGATTCGGTGAGTGAAAAACTTTCGGAAGGCGGGAACCTTCATGTTGCAGCTGGCCGTCGCCGGTCATTCTCCATAGTTGAGACCGGTTGCCATTCTGTTTTCGACGCAGAGCTACCCATCCCCCTGGACCGGCTTCCAACACCAAATTCTGTGTTTCGACGTCGAGTGGATCCAAGCTTGATTCGCCCGTGCCGAGGTCTCCGTCACTCTTGAAAGTGCCTGTGCGCATCGAAACAATTTATTTTGCGATTGTAGTCCTCTACTATTTTTCATCCAGATGTCATGTTGAATGAATGCGTCAGAATGTTTTACAAGTCGTGTTCAAGTTGTAAGTGGATATTTTCTCATTACATTGCCTTACATCTTATTATATTGCCTCATTACATTGGAGCGCCGATCTTATTGGCCTGGGAATGAATCTCGAAAAATGTCCGTCCTTTATAATGCTACAATAAATAGCCTTAATAAAAAAAGCTTTATATTCAATTGCGCCCTTACGATAAACGATTAAGGCCTTAGGCCACAGTAACGGGTATAAAATCATGTGCGAGTTTAACAATTTTTTTTCGTACGAAAAAGTGATTCACTCATAAAATTAATTACATATCTATTTAGTATTTAGCTGTTAGAAATTTTTTTTTTGATGTACAAAATGGCCGACTATTCGAAACTTCTCGAAACAGCTTTTTTCCAATTGGCGTGACAAATAACTTCAACAATTTTCACTCGATTTACTTCGAATTTAAAAGTTATGTTACTAATTGCATTTCGCAGAGAAGTACGTACGGAATTTCCGATTAATCGAAAACTTTTCATTTTATGAGCATTTATAATGAAATTTTTCATTGAAAATTCATTTCTTAAGTCCAAATACCTACAACTTTGGAATAATACAATATTTTTAAATTCCGTACGTACTTCTCTAGGTATTCTCATGTAGATTGACGAGAATTTTTGTTTTTTGTTCTAGGTAAAAAATTATGGATGCTAAATGTCACGCCGCGGAGCGCCTAAAAAAAGATAACAAAAGAGAATATTAGTAGTCGGCCATTTGGTACATCGAATAAAAAAAAAGATTTTCCAACTGCTTGATATTCATACTAAATAGATGTTTAATTAATTTTACGGGTGAATGACTTTTTCGTACGAAAAAAAATTGTTAAATTCGTACATGATTTTATACCCTTTACTGTGGCCTAAGGCCTTGAAGGCAAGCCAATTGTTGAAATTGCAAACTTCCGTTGTGTGGATGTAGCTCCTTAAGGGGAACACTTGAAAAAAATGTACTAAAAGAAGTGTTACAACTTTTGGGAATAACATAGCCAAGTGTACGGTCTTTCGTGCCTTCGGCCTCCCTTCACCGCATCACTCGATCCTCGAGGATACTTTGATTTGCATTTACCAGCCTGTTTTAATTAAACAAAGTCCATTGCCTCCATTCGCCCACAGAGTCCATGCTTGAATACACAAAACGACAGGCAAGTCTACCTGTAAATGCTATGTAGATGAAGTTTTCGTACGTCAGTCCGCGACTATCGCCCAATATATTCAAATCGTATGACAAGGTGACTCCGCCGGGAGCAGTCACTGTCAAATTCGCCTGCTCGGTTGGCTCGTCCAGGGCATAAGGTACGGAACAATGAGGTTTGACCTTCCATTGAAGACTCTCGGCAACCGCGGTCTGCGCGGACACATAACGGAATTACAGGTTGGCCCACATCACCATGGAGAAGAACACAAAGAGAAAAGCTCGTCGACGTACCTGATTGATCGTCAGGTATACTTCGGAGAAGTTGTCGACGCGAATCGGTGGTGGCATAGTCTCCGCGTCCGTGAAAACGATGAAATACGTGCTCTCCTGTAGCACGACGTCTACCCGAAGAAAGTGCATTTTGCTCGCCGAATCGCGTATGTTTATCGTCAACGAATGATTGCCGTCCAATATCATACCACCGGACCAGGCGCAGTTCGGCACGTCCAGGATTCGCACGCACAGCAATTGATCCTTGTCGAGACGAGGCCAATGGAAGGGCATGTGGCAGCCGGGCATTGCGGTAATGTAGGTGGCTTGTGCATCGCGATGACGCTGCCGATGAAATTTTCAAAATCAACGTGTTGCAAGAGAGTAGCATAATCTCCAAGTTCATCATCACTCTGATTTTTCCAAATGGCCCGAATTCAGACATACATCGCTGTGTTGCCAAAACACACACGGACATCATACTGATTAGGATCTGGGCAGGGTAGGATGGCCTCTTGCTGAATGCGAGCAAACCTCAGGCTGGTACTTTGGAAGGAAGCCTTTTGTAAGAGCATTGGACGCAGCCGACTTCCCCTCTGTATCGTATTCACCATGACATACCTGCCATGGGTATAGGGAAACTGCGGAAAACCTATACCCATACAGCCAGTCACAAGTTAGCTTCCCAGTCACGGAACGTCGTCTTTCGCCGAAAAATGTCGAATAAAAACATTTCACGACGAAAGTACGCGACTGGGTTTCGAACCCGCGACCTCCCGGTCAGCTGGCCAGCACGCTAACCACTAGACCATCGCACCGGTTCTTTGATTCTTGTATATATTCTGTATATTGCAAAGAGAAGGATTGTGTGCCAGAGGACATGTCTGTCCCAATCGCACTGATAAACCTAATCTAATCCAATTCCCCCAAAAGCGTAGCTCCTAAGTTACTCTCTCAGTTCACCAAGAACGTATGGTGGAAGTAAAAAAGGGTAAACGATCTTGCAACGAGATGAACTCACAACAGTGGTGGTGAAACTTTTTTGTGCCAGTTCCAGCGTATAGGAGGACCTATTGTGCAGTTGATATCTCGGTGACAGGGTGATGACGGTGGTTGGCCGGTATTTTCCGCGGGCCGCGCGAGTGGCAACGCCGATTAGATAAACAACGTCCGGTCTGCCGTCGCGTAGAGTCACTCTCAATCGATGAACCTTCGGGTAGGAAAGTGCGCTCGACAGATAAGATACTTTCAGTAGTAGGAAAGACTGGACACGAAAGGGGAATACCTGTACGCCAAGTTGCAGATGAAAGTGTTGCGACCATTGCGGCACGCCATTAGGATGAACCGCGTGTCCAACGCGAACGGCCAGCGTCCTGCTGGCTTCCTCGTCGCTGAAGGAGAACAAAAGAGGCGCGACCATGCGTGCCTTCTCGTGTTCTTCGAATTGTCCCGCGGCCTCCAAGCCTACGCCTTCCTGACGAAACACGAGTGGCAGTCCGGTCTTGTTGATGATCCAATAAGGCGCGGTGATGTTGATCCTGATGCCGTGTCCCTTCTCGATCACAATGGACGCGTGTAGAAACAAAATACGTCCGGCCGAGTCCGACAAGCGCATCCGGCCGACGAACGAATTGGTCATCTGTCCCAGCAACAAAGTTCCCTTGCCCGGATATCCGTCCAGTTGTACGGTAATTTCAAGCTGCTCCTTGACATCCACATTGTGCAAATCGGCACTGTTGCCCGGTGTTATTCGTCCCTTCTCCGGGCCAACCTCGTACAGCAATTCGTGCGGCAAGAGATTGGTCAGCGTGACAGGTGGCAGCAGGGTGATCGTATGAGCCGGCAACATTTCTCTACCGTCGATTGGGTAATTGTCGCGTTTCACAGCGACACAAATTCTGAACACGTTGTTCTGATTGGTGCGACAGGTCGCCTGAGTCTCGACAATCTCCGTGGCTTTTTTCACGGTCGTCCATTCGATCGGTTCGACGCAATATTGAAAGGCTTTGTCGGTGTAAACCGGTCTAGCGGTCATTTGTACACCCGTATGGGTCAAGGGTACCGAGATAACCGATTGCGCGGGTACCTGAAGATTCTTGCCGCTCAGGTACGCGTAAGGCACCTGATGACCAGAATGATTTTGCGCCAATTTTTCCAGCTTCACGTCAACAGGCAACGAGAGCCGATTGAAAACCTGCAACGCCGATCTGATCGTTACCAACTTACGGGCCGAACCCTCAAGTTCAACGGCAAACACGAGTCTCGTTTTGAGGGCGTTCGCGCGATCGGTAACGTCGGCAACGGCGTGCCTGAAGTATATACCGACACGATCTATCGTCACAGGCTCGACGGGTTTCCATCCTTCGACGAGCACCGCTACTTGATGTCTTCGGACTACGTGGGTCGAGTGATGGCGCAATTTGCCGCGTTCCTCGAAGGTGAACGGTACGGTCTCGCCGGTCGTTACCTTGGTCCAGGTCTCGTCTCGTCGAAGAGAACCGAGACTCTCAGGGCGGGGACTCGTGTCGTCATCGGCTACGGCTATGTACGTTTTGAACCAGAGCCTCGAGCCGGTCTCGTTCTTAAGTGCGAACGGCACGAAGGGCGAACGTCTTCGATAGCCCTGAGGACAAGCAGCCGCTGTCATCGTGCTGTCCTTGCTCGATAGATAATAATCCTGCGTCCAATTTTGCTTCACCAGAGTCACCAACTCGACCAGCGTCGAGGTCAAGTTGACGTTTACGGAATTCTCGGAATCTACGCTTATCTGCAATCTCTTGGAGCTCAAATTATGCGTCAACATTTGGTCCCACTCGATACTGGCTTTCCAGGGCTCGATGAAGGGCTCCCAGCCGCTTAGCACCCTGTTGTAATAATCGATACCGAAGGTAGCCCGCAACGAGCCCGGTCCATCGAGCGCCTGTCCGAGCGACAGATCGATCAACACGAGTTCCAACAACGGCACATCCGCGTCCCGACAATCGTCTATGATGCATATCCTCAAGCATGCGGCGTCGACCTCCACCTTGCTGAAGAAGAGGCCCGTCCTCGTCGCGGCGTCGTCGACGTTCGGGACGGCGTTTTGCGTCAGCCAGAGGGCCGCGTCGTCCAGTTGGCCGTTGCAACGCGCCAGGGCGTCCTCGCAATCATCCTCGGCGAAACCCAGAGCCAATAGCTTGGTCACGTGACTCTTGGGATTAGCGGTGGGTGGTGCCTGGGAAGACTTTTGCTTCGCCAGTAGCGTCTGCTTGGGCAACGATCTCAGCATTCTCGCGAACATCGTAACATCGTGGTAACTCAGTTTCACGCTCAACGGCTGCAGCTGTATCTCCAAGCATCTGTTATTGGTCAACTCGAGGCTCGCACCGACCGGATCGATTATCGAAAGCGCCGTCTCCTCCTCCATCCCTAAAATACAAGAGAAGAGCTCGCAATGAGACAAATTGCAGGACAATGGTTTTTCACCGTTCAACGTGATCGAACGGTAAGCCAATATGGCGGTGCACTTGAGAATCACGGCGTTCGTGTCCCAGAGCGAAGTGTCCTCGACGATTACGAGCTCGGAATCCGTTATGTTGAGTTTGAGCTCGAACGGAGCTGCGGTCCCACCACCCGACAGGACATTCTCGTTCTCGTGGCTCACGAGGGCACGCACGATACCGGATATCGGCTCGGGCTCGGGTGCATTCAGGATCAAAAAATCTCTCACGGCCTCCCACCAATCGAGAATCGCGGTCAGTCTCATGCTGTGCAACAGTATCGTCGTCGCCGAATTGCTCTTGCGTCTACGATGATGTATCTCCGCTTGTACGCGATCGTCAACGCCGTCGAAACGCTTCAACGGCTGTAAAATATTCGTGAACACGTTGGAACGTTTGTCGAGCGGTTCATCGTGAAATCTCGTGTCCGTGACCAATATCTCTTGCGACACGAGATCAATGTCCTGCGAGCCGTCGCTCAGCGAGTCAAGCGTCAGACGTGACTTTATGAAATTGACACAGGCAAGCGCCGCTATACCGCGATTGGGATGTAGTCTCAACGTAACGTTAACTATGTCGAGAATAATGCAGGATCTCGTCCATACGAGACTGCCGTTTTCCATCGTCGGATAATTGTCGCGATGCTCCGCCACGTCCGTCACATCCTGAACGCACAGACGTATGTCGTCCAAATTCTCGCCAATGTTGTAAGACAAGAGACCGCGTATGAGCATGTACTGGGCCGGATCAAGGGCGCAATTCATCGTCGACAAGGTCCCGTGAACACTCAGATCGGGAATGTTTCGGCTCACGTGGCTATCGAGATTTCTCTCGATGCGCAGCCTCAAATGGCACATTTCCGTCAGCAACGAAGGTCCCAGCTTTCTCAACAAAAAACCACCCACCATAAGCGTATCGAGATTTTCTCGCTGATCGTCGAATTTCAATCGTTTAGCCGCGTATACGTCCATGTTGACCAGTTCCAGCAGCGTTACATCGAGAAGACAGGCATTCTCGATTGCGGACTCGTCGAAGGAATTGTGAGCGGTTAGCTCACCTAGATCCAGCAGTATCAGCTCGTCCGATCTCGAGCTCACCGGCAACAATATCGTCGGTGCGCCAGCGTGCAATTCCAGCGACAATCTCGTGTTTCTCTCGTTGGCGGCTATCACGGACGTTCCGTCGTTTCGAAGGTTCGCCATGACAGCCCGAAGCTGCGAGAAATGACGAAAGAACGCCTGCAGCTCGGCAACGAAACGCTGCGTGTGTACGTAATGTACCGAGGACATGTGAAGCTTGAGTTGAGCGTCGTAAGGCATCTCGCGTGAATCCGTGTAACTGGAGTACTGGAAGTTGAATGCTTTTCTGCCGGACGACGAGAATCTCTCGCGATAAAAACGGCCGTGGGGCGTTAAATCGAGAAGGGACATGGAGCCCAACGAGCCCGAGACCTTAGTTCTCCTGAGGTCCTTGAAAATGTGCATACTCGCGTTCGAAACGTTGGCCTTGGCGATTTCACGATCGTCACGGGTCAACACGAGCGTCAGTGATCTCACTTCGACGTCGGTCTCCGAGCGTACGTCGTGATTTTCCTCCTGTTCCGTCGTCGTCGAGGCGGCGTGAAGCTCTATCCGTGGATTCTGACCGGTCGACGTTCCGATACTAAAGAAGTCGAGTACGATCATCCACGACTCGACACTTATCACCAGATCCAGGCAATTGAAGTCAACGCTGATGGATTGTTTTTGGACCGGGCGGCCATCCGGCGAGGCCTCGTGCTCGCTCATCGTGAAGCTCAGTAGAACGAGATTTTCCTCGGACGTGACGGCGCCCGGTGACGGTGGCGGTGTGTTCGGCGTGTCCGGCATCGACGGTGGTTTTCTCCAGTGCGGTGGTACGGTGCCGTAAAGCGTATCGGTCTCCAAACGATCGGGCAAGCTACCCCCGCAAGGCTTCCACCGTCTATTCAGCGCCAAATCGGGACACGATTTCGACACGCCAACGGGCAATCTCGCTCTCGTGGGTGCCGACGATTGCATCATGTAACGATGCCTCGAACCGACCGGACAAAGAAGATCCTCGACGAGCAACGAGCGCAACGCCACCTGCATCGTAGATTCTTTTTTCTGCAACTTTTCGTACTTCGCGACGAAATCGCACATTGACATCTCCACGAGCGGTTGATCCGAGCGATCCCGCTTGAGTTCGACGCTCAACGTTGGCAGTTCGAAGAGCGCTTTCACCGAAAGGTCAAACTTGTCCGAGTAGCGGGCGCCGGATTTGTGAATATTTTGGGCCTCTTTCGGCTCGGCCCTTGGCATCGAGAACAGACGATTCATCGTGTCCAGCAGTTGCTCGTATTGTCCCCGCGACAGAGACACCTGCAACGGAGTTATGACTATTCCGTGCACGTTCAAAACAGGATTTTCCACGGTTTCGTGCTCCAGCAGTATATCGTGATTCGCCAAATTTCGCGGCAGCTCGCGCTCCAGCGTGACCTTGATCATGGTATCGTGCAATACTGGCATACCGGACTCCTTGCACGAGTACATGTCCTCGGCGCGTGGCGGCAAACTCGCCGCTTGATTCATTTTTCTCGTGACGTCGAGCGAGTAGAGATTCATGTCTCTCACCTCGAGCGACAATTTGTGCTTCCGCGTGGACGGTTCCTGGGATGGTTCGTGCTGCAGGGACATGGTGCCGAGGTGCGCCACGAATACCTGGTGGCTCGTGGAGGAACGAGGCACCACGAGAACCGGACTGTCCAGCACAACGTCGAGTTTCAGTCGCAACACGCTTGGATTCTCGTTGCCATCGATCGAGACACTCGGTAAGCGTCGACGGCTCTGCGGCACTGTCCAATCCTCCGCGTGTACGAGACCTATCGCCATATCGGTCGCCGCGGCGCTTATGTGCCTCGCGAGATTGCTCAGATACTGCTTGAATTCGTCCGCGCACGAGCGCAACTCCGAGATCAAATGTGGCGCGTGAGTGTACCAAACGCTGCCGACCCTTATCGATATATTGGCGAACGTTTCGTGGTTCTCCGTCGTTCCCGTGTTATTGGAGCTGCGCGTTGCCGAGAATCTGAAGGCTTCCGGTTGATCGGACAAGCTGGAGAAATGCTCGATCCTACGATCCGGTGGATCGGCAATCGGATCCCGTCCCACGCTTATGATACGCTGATGCGTTTTGCCGATGAGAGTCTGATCGAGAACTTGAAGACCACCGAGGGAGCCGAGGATCGACGTGTTGTTGGCCAGGGTGGCTTGTATCCTGGCGTCCGACATCGTAGCTGTCGCGATCTTCTGCCCTACCAGGTGACTGTCCTGCATCACCGCGCGCAACAGTAGAACGTTCAGCCGATGAAAGTCGAAGGTTATCTCGGTTCTCGTCGAGACTCTCGTCTCCGGGCTCAAATTGGTGACAGAGTCATTACGCTGGACGCGCTTCGATCGTCTTTCACTCGTCGGGAAGATCCTTCTCGCGAAGCCCATCAGCTCGACGATCGTCTCCTGATTGGCTATTATGTCGAGATTGTTGAATTGTATATTGGCGACGCGTAACTTTTCCGTTTGATCGTCCACGAGAATAACCTCGATTACGATGAGCGCCTCGGAGTCCAGCTGATCCAAGCCAACGAGTGAATTGTTCCGCGAGGCGGGTGGCATTTTGCCGTCGCGCGCGAGACTCGAGAGCGCACGCGTAAGAGCGACCGGTGATGTGAGCTTGTTGCGCGACAACGTTGGATCCGGGGAGCCCGGTGATACCGGCGAGACCGGTGAGGTTGGCTCGGAGTCTCTCAAACTACCGGAAACGCTGTCCATACCGACGTGCTTGTGACTCGCCACGAGCAACTCGAAATCCGGCCCGAATTCCTGCATAGCGTCGACCAACAGAAGACCGTGAACGGACAACGATGCGCTCGTGTCGGCCGGTCTCTTGCTCAACGCCGTCTTTACACCGGAAACTTGAAGCTCGGCGACGCTACGGCCCCTCGACTGTAGCTCGAAGGTCATCTGATCGACGATGAATTGAAGCATCAACGCGTGGCTCGAGTTTCGCTCGTTGGTCTTCTTCGGGCTCTCGGGTTCGTTGCTTCCGGCCTCCCCACACGTAGCTTCCTCCCGAGGCTCGTTGACGCTCGCCACGGCAAACTTCGACAGTCTCTCGTACATTGTTCTCATTGCCTCGACTTTTTGCTCGTTCACGTGAACAACGAGCCTCGGCAGATTGCCCGAGACGGTGATCGACGGATATTGGGGATCCGACGTACTCACGACGCGTCTCTCGATCTGCAAAGTTATGTTGAAACGTTCGAGTATGTGAAGGGAGGACATACCCCGTGTACGAGCGTGTTTCCAATTGTCCTTGACTTTGGCAACGAGTACTTGAAGATCGGAGAGATCAACGGAATACTGATCGTAGAGCTTGCGATGAAAGGCCGTCTCGGAGAAACCGGGATAATCGTCGACCGAGCCGTTTTCCTGACTGCCCGGCGGTGTCGAGCATGGCGTCTCGAACCTCTCGTCGTCCTCGTCTTCCTCCTCGTCCGCGTCGCTCACCGGCGCACCGGGACGAAATATCACTTGGCCGTTGCTCTTGATGCTGTTGGTGAGACGAAGCCTGCCGAAATCCACCACGACTACGGCGGCGTTGGAATCGGTGAAACTCTCGACCAGCAATATCTGAGGGGCCGATATTTTGAACTGCAAATCCCAGGAGGAGCGATAAACAACCTCACCCTCGAGTATCTGTTCCCAATTCTTGATTATCTGTCGGCGCGTTCGTCTCTTCATCGCTTGTATACGACGACTCGAGGAGTCGCGGTGGGGCTTGCTTATGAAACTCTTGAGCCATCGCATCGCTTGAGCATTGTAAACAACGTCGAGGGAACGCGAATTTACGCGCAACGAGTGATCGACCGCTATGTGCAACGGTTTCTTCTCGTAAATCATCTCGAACAACGGCTCCGACGTTTGAGCGACGAGCTTTTCCGACGACGAGCGCAGTCTCGAGGACGTACCCGGCACCGTTTGCGGCTGCATCAGAATCGGAAACATGGAATTAACGGTGAGAAAATCGTGTAGAAAGAGAGCACCGAGGCTTATAGCGAATTTGTGCGATCCCGAGCGCGGCCGCGACTCGTAAGTCATGTGAACCCTCTCGAATTGTAATTCCATGACTTTCCTCGGTGGACCGTGATTCTCGGCTGTGCAAAGAGATATCGCGCCCTTCGAGAGGGCAAAGTTGAACTGTCCGAAGACAGTGTCGCGACGCAACAGGGTATTGTCGTCGATGGTATCGGCCAAAACGTCGAGAAGCTCACCGTCGAAAGTCGACGATGACGAGCCTTGAGCACTCGTTTGAGAATTCTTCGAGTGCCAGCCCCACCACTGGGGAAACCACTGAACGAGTATGCCACGGGCTGGCGGCACTTTTCCACCCGTTGCCTCTTGCGTCGTTGACCTTGGGCCGACCTTGGCCATCGCCAATTCGCGCAACAAACGCAAATCATCGTAGGTACGCTCGTGCTCGATCTTCTCCTTCATTAGCTTCGTTTCCGGTGGCAATATCGAGGTTGGACTGTCCAACAGTTTGGCGTAAGCCTCGACGTAAGCGACGTTCTCCCTGCCGCGTCTAAACACGTCCTCCCAAGTCATCTTCGCGTTCAACGTGTCTTTGCCGATGTGACAACGAGCCGCGTACTTCCACCACTCTTTGGGAGCCTCCCTTATCGATGCCTCGGGACGGCACCTTCTCTGTCTACGTCGACGATCGATATCCTCCAATTCTCTTATACACTTGACTATCTGTTCGTATTGTTCGTCCGTGATTGACATTGGTACCTGGTCCAATTGGAGATCGAGGACGATCCTCGGTCGAGTCGTTGATCGCAAAGGATTCTCCGAACGATCCCTCTTGACGTGAGCTCTCGCGCTCACAGGCGACAACAAATGCTTCCACGGTGTTTTGCTCGTGTCGCTCATCGCCATCGCAAGATCGCCGAGATTCAAACGACCCAAAAATTCGCTCTCGCACTTCAGGTGATTCCAGTATACCGAGAGACCGTCGAGCTCCATGAGCTTGTACGACGCGTCCGTGAGGTTCCATGACGTTGATCCTGGCACCCAACTGGCGTCGCAACTCTGAGCCGTCAATCCCTTTATCGTGACACCCAAAGCTATCCCCGTGCCTGCGATTCAAGATTCGGAAAAGACGCGAAATCAGTGCTAGTTTTTCAAGCGGAAGTTTCTCGGACACTCGAATATGCTACTTTTACCATCGGCGAAGGTCACGTCATCCTCGTATCTAAAATGAACGTCCTTTATGTTGAGCTGAAGATTCTCGATGATATTCGTCACCAGCGAAGTACCGTAACTGAGCCACGAACTGTAGCTGGTCGCGTAGTAACCGGGATCAGCCTCTTTGTGCGCTCGCCATCGCGCTTCCAGGGAATCCAGACGACTGTGCTTGTACTCCTGAAGAGCCTGCTCCTCGACCTCCGAGTCATACTGGAATTATTTTAGACTTGCGTAAGGAAAGACTCTTCCCCACGGCGGATATTGTTCTCGTTCAATTTTGCTTATGCGTAAAAATCATCGCAACGCACCTGTTCCAGGCAAATCGGTCCGGCCACAAGATAAAGTTGTTCTATGGCAATCACCCAAGATGCAGTTCTTATTTGTCGCACCGGCACCTGCAGTCTCACCTTTCCGATGAAACCAGCCTTCACTTCGATCGGCAATCCGATGTGTCTGAGCGCTTCTCTCTTCAGCGGCAAATTTTCTAGCTCTACCTCACCTGCCAAAGTCACGGTGAAATTTACTCAATTTTGCCAATTAACCTTTTCCTCGCGTTTCCTTCTGATCTTAATTCGATAAAATGAATTAGTAACAGTGATCCGGGGTCACTATTACACCGAATTCTGATATTCGACTATACTCCATTGCTAAAAATTATACCGTTTATAGACGGTTGAGCGTTCCACTCAATGGTGTTAAAGAATACTTATTTCTGTTCAGACGATGATAGGATTTTGACGCCTAAGTTTTTGTAAGTTATACCACATCGACTTATGATGTTGGAAGTTTGCGTGGTTGGAATGCGACAATAGTTTTCTTCTTATTTTTTATGTATTAATTTTCATCATTATCCAAAGCTTTTTTTTCGCAAATTGTAGTCGTAAATTTTTATCAACATTACGTAGAAACGTTGGAGCAATTTTCATAGCCTAAGGGATAAAAAGAAATTAAGCTATTGAGAAGAATTAATTTTCGTTGCGTTCCAACGATGCAAACTCCAATGGGATATCGATTTCAAGGATACAGATGCGTTTAAATTTAGGCAACCCAGAATGGTACTTTCGGACAAATCGTGGATTTTGTCTCGGTCAATATCCCCTGCTGACATTAATTGGAATCATTGACAAAAAAATACCAGCTCGCGAGTTTTCGTCAAAAAAGCTGTGCAAGATTTTCTAGATTTCAATTGCTTTTTCTCAAAAACGTTGCAGTGAAACTTGCGGTAGTTTAGAAGATGAAGTTTTATTAGATGCACCGGTCTCTAAAAAATCACGATATTGAAGTTTGCATTTGCAGTTCGGTTTGCAAAGACCAAACTTTTTTGGCATATTTAGGCCACAAAAATCGGTCTACCGTTTTTTAGGACCCTTATGAAAAATATACAGCCTAACTTTGCAGGATAATGATGAAGAAACTAAAGAAATAAATTTAAAAAGTAGATTTCGCTGTTGCATTCCAATTATCTACATTTCAATACCGTGAAAAATCAGTTTCTTTTAAGACAGGACATACATCTGCACCGATTTCTTTTTTTTCCTTTAATCAACAGTTCTATATATGTAGAATATTCTCCCAGAGTTTCAAAGCAAAATGTGAAAATCTTCAAACGCTACAGCCCGTCGATGCTGTGCCTCACCGCTCGGATTTTGAGCGGACGTAGACTCCAAACGTGTTTTTCTCAAAAATGCATTATCAAAAATTGGCGTGCAGGATTACTCAAAAACTATTGAGCCGATTGAGTTGAAACTTGGTAAAAATATTGATAATATTGATACTTTGTACTTGACAAGAATTGTTTCTGAAAAATTAGAAAAAAAAACTACTTCAATCGAAATTTTACAGGAGTTCTGCGTGAAAAGTTGATTTTTGTGTAAATGCGAGCCATTCTCTTAAATTTGTAACACTCTGCCACAGATCCGCCATTTTGGTGATAAATAAATTTAAAAAAAGTGTTTTGTGTACTTAAATATACTGCTAAAGTATACCTATAGTTTGATCATTGTAGAATAATTATTTCTTAGTTTTAAAAATCCCTGAAAATTGCTTCATTTTTTCCCGTCGAAATGTTTATCCCGGTGTGTAGAACAATTGTGTCCTTCCCTGAGCAAAGAACCGAAAAGAAATTATCCAAAAAGCAACTTTAAGGAAAGTTGAATAGAAACGGATCGACCGTACATTTCGGAATTTAAAAGTATAATTTATACATTATGTACGAAAGCGTAGAAAAAAACTAAACTTTCTATTTGTCGGCTTATAAATCCTACTTCCGTAAAACACTTTCTCAAGCAGCATAAGATTTTTCATAAACGGCCAAATGACGATTAAAACGGAAAATTTATGCGAAGTAAAAAGAAACGAGAAGTGGCAAGCAATCGTTGTGAAAAGTGTCGCTGATGTGCAATTCAAAGTGACAAAATGAATAATAAATCGCAACGAAAGTGACCTCACCTGACAGCAATGCAATGCTCAATTGGTCGGTGTTCAAATTCTCGACGTATTTGCCCAAATAATTATTGAGTACCCAAGCGACGAGTCCCTCCAACATTGTTTTGAACTCTTCGTAACATCAGAAATCACTTGCGTTCTATTATAAAACTTGTGAACAATTGTAAATACACTATTTGGAGGTTATGTACCTCGCGGATCATGAATAATGCGCGTATTCTCGTTAATAAACGATGACAGCATTTGGGTCAATACTGCTATTACGAAGGGTTTATTTTAAATTTATTTTTTATCCTCATAGTATCCATTTGTTTCTTCAATCGCAATTTACGCACGCATTGTTGTCAAGTACGTGCTGTTTCACACTCGCGGTGTATTTTTGCATTGGTATCCACCACTACACGCGCACATTCGTATTGCACACATTTTTCATGTACATGGTAGGCGGAATGCAACACAAACACATGAGCACAGGTTTCCACATATACGCTTCACACTATTTACACGTCGAGACACCAACGTTGCAAAATTTCACTTTTCGCGCAGGGTATACTCGTTTTTTATACATTTATTTTGAAAGATAATTTTGGCACATGTCATGCGAATGCGGTACAAAGATCTAGTCGAGCAGCACGGTCCGAAAATGTCCAATCCATTTTGAAATACGACAAAGTCCAATCTATAGTTCGAATCGGTGTATACTTTTCGTAAACAAACATTCAAGTACACTACTGAACTCCGACGTGTGTATTCTCGACACGTTTCGGCACCGAAAATTCTCGCGTCACCTCGTTTATCCGTCACGAATTTTATGTCCCGCGTTATTTTTTTTAAGCATTTGTTTCGCTACAATACAACCAAAGCACAGGTGTACATAGTAAGCGATTTATTGTTTTTTTACTTCAATTATAATTGACGGACGAAATGGGAACTATGACGAGAATAAAAATTCAAGCGTACTTGTGGCCAAAAAAAGGGACTTTTGAAGCCAAAATAGGTCATCAACGAAACATAACCTCAGTGCGAACTTAGAATTTGACAATAGTAGTGGTAGTTTTAGTTCTCAGGTGTACCCTGTTGGGTTTTTACACAGACGGAATACATTTTTGCTCCCCATAAGGTTATAATACAGGCATTGTAAATTCTTTTTCGTGCTTACATTTTTTGCTTCACTCGCTGGCCGATCTCACATACTGTCACCGTTCTTGCCCTGGCCCTTCCTTCAATGCAGGCTCTATTTTCGCTTTTAAGTTGTCAATTTCGAATTTCGCTTTGCGAAATTTCAATCTCAATAAGCATAACTTACATGTCAGCGAGAGATATCAACAGTGGCAAAATTCACAATTTTTCATGAGATACTGTACCGAATTGCCTAAATTGTAATATCTTCTTGAACGCTATGTAGTGGAATTTGCCGAAACGTTGCAACTGCACTTTTATCGAACGTATCCAGCGTCGATCGTTAATCAATCAAATTGTCAATCAGTTAATTAACTGACTAAAAAAGTAATTGCATTAATTTTAATTGCAACGACACTATTAATTATGTGCTGCAATTAATTTATTTGGATTAAATCTATGTTAATTGCAACTTGCAATTGAAACAATTGCAATCAACTTTTTTTTATTGTTCTAAGAAACAATTGAAACTAACAATTAACCTATTCAACTCGACACATATCAGATAAAAGAGATTTGGAGATTATTATTGATTATTATATATTTTATTGATGATTAATATCTGTCTTTTATTTGATATTCATATACGTATCTCAATAACTTACACATATGTTCTGGTGCCACTCCTAGCCCTATACAATAATCAGTTTTTAATCAAATACATTAAAAAGAATGAAAATTTATCAGTTTCTAATTGTTGAAAGTTGCGATTAACAATTGTCAATTGTTAATTGCGACTACAGCAATTAGCAAATAATTAATTGTTAATCGTGTGTTTCCACAATTATAATTAATTAATTGTTATAGTCGTAATTAACAATTAATGAATTGTTAATCTTTAGTTACCCTAACCATTAAAATTTTCCCAGCACTGCACGTATCTATGTACCGAATGCACTCATTTTTGTTCAACATTCATCGGTAAACCTTTCGACCTTAACGAACAATTCCAACCGTGCATTGTTTTAATAATGTGCGGGAAAAATAATTTACAGGTATTTGATACACGGAAGTTTGTTCGGATCATGCGCAATCTGGATAAATGTGTCGACGCGTCTTCACAATGTCCCTCTGGTCGCTGAGAAGAAAGTACATCTTTGTTTTTGGCTTTGTACTGGGTTTCACCCTCGCTGTATTCTTATTCTCGGACGAGGATAAGCACCAGGACTATGAAATATGCAAGCGTCGCTCTTCCTGGTTGTGCAACGAGCGCAGATACCTGTTGGTCCAGAAACAACTGTTGTCCAAGCCTGGCAAGAGTATCTGGGAAGAGATCGCAGGTTTCGACACCTGGATGAGAGTACGAGCTAACGCGACTTACGAAGCCTGGCTGAGCTCACAAAACGTGAGAACGACGAAACTGAACATGGATTATCGCCAGTACGCGCCGGACGAACGAATCGAGGCGACCAAGAGAATTCCCTCTGAGGCGGAATGGCTGAAGTCAAAAGTTCACGTTACGTGCGTCGTGTTCGTGGAGAAGAAGAAGCGTGCCAAATCCATTCTGGACTCTTGGGGAACAAGCTGCAACGAGCTGTACTTTTTTAGCGAACGCTTCAACGACACGGATTTGTCAATCATCGGCTTTCCCATGAAGCTAACGTCCTCCTGGCAGATGCTGTGCGAAACTATGAACTACGTGTGGACATTAACGTGGGACGTCGATGTTACGAGTCACAACGATGCGTTGCAGTGGATCATCTTCGTCAAAGACGACACAATGGTTGTGCCGGAAAACTTGAGATATCTCGTCGCCACTTTAGACTTCAAGGACCCTCATTATCTGGGGCATCCCGTTGTACTCTGGGGACAAGCCTACAATGTCGCTCAGGCTGGCTTCGTATTGAGCAGACTCGCGTTTCGCAAAATAATCGAGAATTTCGATACGCACCAGAAGTGCATCTCCGGAGGAAAGTACTGGAAAAAGGACGACTATTATCTCGGTGGGTTGTTTGGGCTTTAAACCTACAGCCATTTACTTGCATTAAGGGGCTACAGCTATCTAGAGGGCCCGATAAACGGCCAAATACCGATTTTTTCTTAACCCAAAGGTGCATATACTGAGAACTTTTTAAAAAAATCGCCAAAAATACAGAAAAATAACAAAAACGGTGGACGCTCTCCAGCTTGAACGGTCCATCTGAAATCTAAACACCAAATGGGTTCTTCGAATTAGCAATAAATACGCGTCGGTGACGATCGTCGTTTTTTAAATAATTGTCTTTTAACAACCTGTTGATGAATTGAAACTCGAGCATATAAAATCTATGAAAAAAGTCATTTTTACGTAACTATTTAAAAATGAAGATCGATTTTTTTAAAGTGAGATCGTCGACGACCTTCAAATGTTTATCATCGTATCTCCTGTAAATTTGGAAACAATCCATTAAATTTTCAGGGAATATAGTTCAAAGGTGGTACTATCGAAAAAAAATGTTTTCGAAAAATGCAATTTCTTGACCTACTTAGGTAGGTGTAACCTTTTAATGTCACTTTCGACAACACCACCTACTCGTACAATAATAACACGTCAATCCTCCAATGGACTTCTCCAGGCAAACATTTAGCATTGCTGGGTATCCATCCGGCCGATACGCGGGATCGCCATTTGAGGGGAGTCTTTCACGGTTACTCGTTACAAACTCTGCTATGGGGGATCGCCAGACCTGGAAGTTATTTCACGCGAGCCTTGTATCCCCCGGGTCACGAATGTTGCTCACCGCGATCAGTGACCTTCAGTACTTCGGAACCCGACAAAATGTACACCGTCAATTACATGCTTTATCATTTACACGTGTACGCGAGACCGGCGGTCTACGGGAACGTGCCGGCCCCGACACCGATGGCCGAAGAAGAGGTATGCGGTATTTACAAGATATTGAAGTACGTCGTTGAAATTTGCATGGTTAGAATGCATTTTTTCAAAGTCTCATCGAGCCCTTCAACGATGGATTTTGAAAAACATTTTTCTCTTTGTAGACGTATGTACGTCTACAAAAATTAGTATACCTCAACATTAAGGGAGGACCTCTTAATGTTGAGGCATACCACTGTAGCTGGCCATTTTCGACCGTTTTCTTTGGAATTCTTTTTAAAGGAAGGAATTATTATAAATACATGGTCAACAGAACTTTTTGGCTTTATTAGGTATACATTGAAGTATGTAAAAAATAATTATGTGTCAAAAGAATACAAAATGGCGGTGCACGCTGTTGTAAATTTAATCCTGGAACTAAGGGTGAAATATTTTAGTTAATCAGTTTTAGCAGTCAAGTACGGGCGGGAAATTGAAGAATGAACAAAATGGAGACGAGTTTGAAAAAAGTTCGTTTTTTCGAACATAATTTTCATATGACAAATGATATATTTTTTACAATTCTCAATTAATCGAAAAAAAGCGCTCGTACTTGACTGTTGCAGCAACCTAAGAAGATACAGTTAATATGTCAAGTCGATTGGACGAAAATTGTTCGATTAAAAAAAAAACGGTTTTGAGAAAAACGTGTTTGAAGCCAACGGTTTTATAGACGCTACAGTGGATGAATTTTTTCCGTAATCTAATGCCACCTATTCGTAGAAAATAAAGTTATTTTTAGTCGATAACTTTTTCCCCAAAGATAATAGGCTTGCAAGAGTCGAGAACTGCGTATACTCGGAAACTCTCCTCAAAAATAGCTCGAAAACCACTTTGAAACTGTCTTCTTTTCGGCTATAAACGAATATGCAGCATATTTTTGAAGGTTCAAAGGATTCTATAAAAGTGCTTCTGAAAAAACCATTTTTCGATAGTTTTACAGTGGCATCCTCCCTTAATCGATTTAACGTAATTCCTTTGATTGGCGAAATTTTATTCCGCATATTCAGCGACAATCGAACGTTTTATTTCGTGCCTCGCACCAATCTCTTACTCTAACAGTTGAAGAAAAAAATCACGATTTCAGATCTGGAAATCGGCGCTCCGCGAAGAGTTCAACATCACCGATTTTGCCAACGTCGACAGTGATCATTATTACAAAATTTGGAGCTCCCGATATTCAGGACCGGAGCAGCTCATTCGCAAGAACACTTGGAACTCGACAAACCCACGGCAATTCTTGCCCTCCGGTTACGGCACAAAAGTTGCGACATTCGTTTAGTTTTACTTTTACGTTTATTTGCGATCTTCCATTCGCTGAGATTAATGAAGAGGCTAGTGCGTACGATGGCCGTTCACACGATTCCGTCCGTTTTTTAGATATAACATTTTGTACTACGAGTTACGGTTATAAAACGAATATAGTGTAGGAATTGTATAAATTCTATGTGATGTAGCTCGAAGAGAGTTACGAGCGACAAAGCCTCGAAATCCCAAAGCAATCAATGAGGATTAAATCGTCCGCGGACCAGCGCTTGATAAATTGCCGGTAATTGTACCCATGACTTTGTAGTCACAAACTTCCTAACGATGACTTCCATACGACTCGAGTGCAAAAAACTGGGAGCTTATCGTTCGGCAAATAATTTAATAATCGCTCATACCAGAAACTATTTTTTTTTAACTTATTTACCAATTTTTACTTTGTTATAAATGTTATTAAATATACTAAAGTAGAGCGGGGAAACTTGATTGTTTGAACAGCGATACGTGAAAAGTAGCCAACTTCCATATCACTCACTAGGATAAATTTTGTGGGGAGAAGTGATCGCGCGATAGTAATTATTTTATGAAGTTGACGCGCGGTGAAAGTTGAACAATTCTGATGGTTTTTCCTCGATGTGGATACTTTTGTAGAGGTCAAATTTTATAATTTACCACGCACCAACTGTTATGCTTATTCGCGTCGGGTGAAATTTATTCAACGGAGCATATAATACGAGTTGCGGAGATACATTTTGCGCCCATTTTGGAAATGTTCGGTACGCCGATTTATACTTCTATTACACGTTTATACATGTCCACGTATATACATACATACCTACATATATATATATATATATATATATATCACTATACCTAATGAACAGGGTAAAAAACAAGCGCAATAAAATTAATATTTTCCCACCGTTGTGCAGTTTTCCTTTTCATTGGAATCTTACCACGCGATTTTTTTCAACCACGACACACGATTTGGAAAAAAGAATATGCCGGGATTGTCGCAGGCGCGTTTCGATCTTGAGACTATTAAAAAATCACCAGCGTTCTCAACCATTCCTTGTTTTTCGAGTATTTTTATTACACGGGACGTTACAGAGTTCTTATCCGACACATAAATAATATATTTTGAAAAACTTATTGAAACTATTATACAAAAGAGAGAACGGTTGCCAAAATATCGCGATACGATTTATAAAATCGTGATAAATCGGTACGCTAAAGTTTTTTTCGGCGATTCAATGATTTGTCTATTTACAACGTAATGGTGTATTCCAGTGTTATGATTGCAAAAACGAATGAGACACCGAAGATCGTTGGTTCAGTTGACCGAGATGGCCGGGCCCAATTGTCTCATGAGCTCGTAACATTCCTGAAGACGCTTCCGATCGCCGATTCTCTCGAGGGTTTTGGCTGCCTCGACAAGCATGCCCGCACGCTCGCCCGGCGATGTGAGCAAAACCGTCGGCAAATGACGACACGCGAGGCAAAGTGCGGCCGCGTGTTCGCGTTCGCCGTTACCGTGTTCCTGGGATCGATCCTTGCCGCATATCAGCGAGGTGCGAGAATTCCTGTGATGAAGACTTCGATCCAAGAGTATCTGGGTTTTGACCGGCGCGGCGCCCGCTATTATACGAGCCGTTGCCTCGTAAAGGAACACCCGCTGCATCACCGACTGCGTTTGAACGAAACGACAAATGTTACAAAAGTCATCGAAAACTTCGTTAATTGTAGGAATATACATTGAAAAATTATAATTTCGTGGATTATTATTTAACGAAAATATTGATTAAATGAGAGCCACTCGCAGGTGTCGAGAAGGAGATTTTATTTTTCAGAATATACTTTTATCAAGGCACGTCCGAAATGATAGTTATACATTGTATATAACAGAAATAACTTTTATCATTGCTCGATTTATTATTTATAAAGATACAAACTTCATCACGAAAAAAACTCACGGGTATATGCTGACAAAGTTGACGAAGTCGGGCGAGGTCCCGTTGGAATCCTACCAAGAAGGAACTCGGTGTTGGCTTGCCCTCCTCACCGCCGATCTCTTGCCACAGACTCGTACGGATCTCGAGCAACCAATCGCACACCCAGAGCTGAGCGAGCTGAAAATCCCACAAAATTTATACTACGATAACAACTCTACATAAAATATTGTTTTTCTTTTTTTTCGTCAATTATTAATATCTATTCGTTTCTCGACCAATCCGGATTTTCTTTCGTGATGCCACGCGTCATCCACGGGAGTTCCACTGTAGAAGTATTGCACAGTATTTAACGACGTGCAATGCAACTACAATGCACACCCGTAAAAGGCAAAGCCAGTCATTTTCTCTGCATCGAAGTCGCTCAGGAACAGAGTATTTGACCGTTGTACGGAAATCATCTTAAATGGTTACTTGTTTTATATCGTGCTCACAATATTTTATTTATCTTCGTGAATGTCAGTATTTACGATATAAGTCGGCAATAGAATTGAAATATTCAACCAGACCGCCAAAACGCTCCCGTTGTCAGATATACAGTCACGTGACGCCTGCCACGACGTCACGTGCCAGTAAACAAGACGAAGGACCTACATAGTCGCTGAGTTGTCGCACGGCAAACCGCCCTCACCATTATTATTGAAAACTTGACAATACGGTAACTATCACTAAAAATAACTATGAATGAACAGAAAAAGCACCGAAGTACCCTGAAATAAACGAGAAAATCGTTCATTACTGGTCACAGGACTCGTAATGACAATCTGTTTAATGGCATGTGACGTCACTAGAGATTCAACCAATTCTGGAGCACTTTCGTTCACGTGACCAACCATTCAAATTCGTCGAATTGAAAAATTGAAATAAACGAAAATAATGCATATTTTTTCGACAAAATGATCGAAAATACTTTGGAAACGCTATATTATTTTAGAATGACATGAGAATGAACCATATTTTGAGTAGTCAGATACACTATTGTAGTAGGCAATGTAGATATTCAAAACACAAACCTGGACGTTGTAAGACGATTGTTGCTTACAGTTGGAATAAACCATCGAATCCTCGAGAAAAACGCCAGCCTGTTCGATTAGACGTATCGAGCTTCGGCAGTTGGACCGTCTCGCGGCCTGAAGTACCGAGAGTACGGCGTGCGGAAGAGGATTGCAATTGCCCGTGTTGCCGGACTGGTGGTTTTTCTCGTAGGGGAAACGAGACTCGACGATCGTCCACGACGCCGAATCTGTCTCACCGAGTCGCCAACTAGCGGCGACGCACATTACAGCGCCCCACCATACGCCGATGTCGTCTTCGCATTCTGCGAATAAATTTCACACGTGTCGAGTAAAAGTGAGCGAGATGAGATCGTTGAGGATGCCCGGAAGATACAATCATAGACAAAATTATTAAATATACGGCCTAAGGGGAGGACCTTCAGGCGAGGAAGAAAAAATTTGCTGATTCTCGTGATTTTTTTGTTTGAAGGAAAGATTTCTTCGTCATTTTGGAGACTTAGGGTATTTACTTTTAATTTTGGCTGTTGCATGGGATTTTTTGTTTATTAATCTTTAAAATTGGCGGTGGGATGGCACGGTTTTCTAAACTGTATTTTCAAAATTGGCGGGATGTATAGCTAAAGACCTAATCGACCGATTATGATAAAATTTACGACGTTGACGTTTGCATCGTTGGAAAACGACGATCTTTTTTCCGCGTCACTTTTTATTTCGTTATTTTAATCATTACCCAGAGTCTTTTTTGGTGTAAATTACCGTCGTTCATTTCTAATAAAAATACGTTGAAAGGTTTGAGCGATTTTCCTAGCCCAAAACGGCCAAAAAACAGTAATTTTTAAAAAACTGATTTCTGTTGCATTCCAACGATGCAAACTTCAACGTCCTTAAAATTTCGTATAAATCTTTCTAACCTTATCGTCCAAAACATGATTGTAAATATTTTTGAAAATAAAAAAACGAATCTTCGATTGCAAAATGTAGCAATTTTTTTCGGAAAATGCAATCTTTTTGTTTCAAAGCGTACCATTTGATCGATTTTCAACATATCTCACTTTTTCTTGATTCATATTCTGCATCGGAGTATTAATGAAAGAAAAATCTTCGTTGGTTCTTTTTCAGATTAATCCCGCCGATGCAGCGTGTCACACCGCTAGACAACATTCGCCGCAACCCGTTTAGAAGACCGGCCTAGACCGCCGCCATTTTTTAAGATTTATTTTTTTCAAATACCACGTAACAGCCAAAAGTACTAACCATTAAAAGCGGGAGCGTCTCGTCGCCAAAATTTCACTTTTTTGCACGTTTGAATTGAAAAAAGAATTTAAATAAAACCATTGTTTGCGATAGAATATAAAATATTACGAGTTTAATTTGAATTTTGTAGATAGTGAAACAACCAAACGTTTTCATGTGAACTTTTTAATACTGGGAGATTTTTTACTCGTCAAAGTTTTTTTTACGGATTGAACATACTCTGAGTTAAAAAAAAACGACGAAATCTTTACTCTGAAACAAAAAAGTCATGATAATCAGCATTCTTCCCTTGCCTAAAGGAATCTTCCCGCTTAAAGTCCGCAAGGAGGTACGAAGGAACGTCAAGGAATAACTCACTCTCAGCGTTGACACCGTCGTCGTTGGAGAAGCAGGTCTCGACGTCTCCCGAAGCGACGATAGTCTTGGCGAGCTCGAGAGTTGCCGAGGCGTGCGAATCGCCCACCGTCCCGGTGAGCAATCTCAGGCATTGACCGATCAAGTGTTCGCGATAAGCTCGAGCAGCGTACGAGAGAGGATCAGTTTTGCTGTTCTGCGACGTGAATTCGCTCGGCCCATGATTCCCGTACTGCCATTTTTGGGAGGTCACGAAACGCGCGCCCTCTTCCGTCATGATCCATCGGAGTCTGGCAGGCGCGACGCACGTGGACAAAATCGATTTCGCTTTGCCGAGGTAATATTTGTGTACGTAGGGTAGAAAGGATTGTTTGAAGCACAGAGCAGCGTTCACGTATATCTCGACGAGGGCGTTTTTGGGCATCACGTCGACGGCAGCCTCGGCGTAGTTGACCGCGGAAAGTGCGAGAAAAAGCGTAGCGTCGGTCGATTTTTCCGACAGGCGCAGACGCAATATACGCTCGTAAACAATCGACAATTCCATCGCCGAAGTTTCGGCCTGTCCGCGTTCCGTTTTTTCACCAAGCCATTTGCCAACGTGCAAGACCCAACGGCCGATCCAGAGCTTGTGCAATATCTGCCTCACGACTTGCCACAGAGTAGCGAGGGCGATATCCGCGCGTGAAGACGGCAACGTACGGTCGAAGTAACGGAGACACTGTCGCAGATCCGAGTAGGCTTTCTCGTACTCGTTCAACGACATGTTGAACTCGGCCTGTCGTCGCCAACGGAGCAGCTCCAGAAAGGCCTTGCTCGAGGACGGTATTACCGGATCGCCGTAGAGCAATAAACGACAGAGACCACCGGCCAACACTATCGCGTTCGTCAGCCACAGTATCACGCTGCTCCATATCTTGGAGTCCGAATCTCCGGGTTCTGATCGAAATAAAGAACAATTTTGTGATCGTATCACAGCGAACGATAGACGAGTGTGGCGAAATCGTCAAATTCCAACGGAGACATTGAAATGGCTGCAAAGCCAGGGTTGTTACGCATTGTTGACTGAGAAAATCCCTTACTTTTTTAGGCTTTCCATACGGCTTTGGCAGAAATTGCAGGTTTTGCAAATTACCCAGATTAGGGTCAAACAAAGAACACTTTGTTTTCATCAAATATATATATTTTTAAAGTTAAAAACAACATGTTATGTCTCCTTTCAACCATACTAGGATTTGTAAACTTGACAAACTATACGGGAAAAATTATATACGTAGAAATAGCAACGAATCATTTGTGTGGGAAAAAAACATAAAATTTTAAACCGACTTGAAAAAAACAAAGGAAATTCTCAATTCCATCCTTCTATTGAAAAATTATGTTGAACTGGATAACATCATTTAAAAAAAATCAAATATATGGAAATGCTAAAAATTGAAATCAATTTGTAAAAAACAGCAATTCGAAAAATAATTTAAACATTGTAGAATAAAAACAATAAATGAAAAGTAAATAAAGAACCTGCTGTTTATTATAAACAGACATTTTTATACCAGTGACAATAAATTAAAAATAAATATAAACACTTATCTATAATAATAATAACGTAGTTGTGTATCGCAAATTACATTTGCATTCGAACTTTACAGTAATTTGGTTCTCAGTTTTTTAATTTTTCAATGTTTGGCACATAACTTTTGTATATAATGAAAAGTAATATAAATATTAAAAATAGACAAAAGTATTTGTTTTTATACTGTTCAGTTATTTTTGTCAAGTCGGTTTCATTCTTCGTAGTTCTTGCAAAAAGTAAATGCTGAAAAAATTCCAGTGAATTGCGAAATTTCCTGAATTTTCCCTGCTCAGGGAAAGAAATTCCCTATGAGTTTTTTCGGTTTCCCTTGTTTTCCATATGCATAACAACGCTGAAAGTGTGGAAACGAATTACCTGAGAAATTGAGTATCGTTCTGCCCTCGAGTCTCGTGCTTCCGTAATCGAATTTTCCAACGTTGTTCATAACGATGCCGAGAGGATTGAAGGCGAGAAAGATGAACATGACGGCGCACAGCGTGAGTCTCGTGTGATCCCTCAATCCACCGGTTGCGGATGCAGCCGCGCGGCGAGGACTGCGAAGCCCGTCGTTCACGGGCTCGTCCTTGATGGACAGCGGTGAAGCGGGTGACAGAGGAGCCGGGGCGGGCGACAGCGAAGGCTCGCTCGTGTCCGAGCGCGGTGGTGTCAATTCGCCGCAGGACAACAAATCCCGCAAATTTTGCCTCTGCGCTGTCATCTTCAACGACATATTTTCCGCTTTCAATTTGGCGTTGGAGTTCTGCAGGAATCTGATAAATATGTTTTTGTCCTCATATTACAAATAATTATAGACAGTTAAGGGACTATTCTACTGTGACGGCTAAAAAATAAACGATTTTCGGTATCGGTACGAACTTTTTTCGCTCAAAGGTTCATTCTTACAGAATAGAAAACAATTTTTTTTCCAAATAAATGTATATTGCGGGAAAAAAAAGTATGTCGCTGGCGTTGATGATTCGCGCTCTCCGATTAATCGGAAACAATAAAAGATCACAAATTTCTTAATCTGTATAAATATCGCTATCCCCCGAACTAGAGTTATTATTTGGTATTGCAAAGAAAAAATGGAGTCGTTTTTTGCAAAAGTGTACGAAAAACACGTTTTTTTCGTCACAATTCGTCACAAATCGAATAGTAATTTAAAAAAATAAAAAAAAAATAGCTATTACTTCACGGTGTTTAGGAATCTCATAATATAAAAAATACCAAAAATCCGTTTCTCGTATTCACAATTCGGGGAAATTCAAAAAAATAAAATACCGAGTGTCTTTCCTTGAAAAAAAAATATTTTTGCATATTTTGCCCTGAAACGGACGTTCGACTTACTCAATAAAATCTAAATTAATTTTCTTCTGGAAGGCCATAAAAAGACGCACATTTTCGTTTTCTTACAAATGTAAATACGTCAAATCCTGCCAAAGATACAGCCATTTGAATGGAAAAATGTTAAAAAATGGTAGTCAACGAGAAAAAACGTCAGAATTTTTTTTTTTTTATTTCGACGCCCGTTAAATGTTTTTCAATAAAGTAACTCGATTTTTCAAAACTATTTGTGGATTTTTTTTACTGGCCCAAGTGACATGGATCGCCTCATATGTAAGAATTTTAGCCCGATTGGTTACTCCGTTTTTCCGAAATCACCAACGCCAGGTGAAAAAACGTCGTTTCGAGAAAAACGCGTTAAAATTTTACTATACTACACTATACGGTACTAGCAGTTTTTCTGTGCCCTCGTGCGTTCCGTTGCCGGAAATTCATATTTACCTTATGTAATCTATAGTTTTACGAAGGATCGCCGATTTGTTGAGCTTGGCGTCCACCCCGACTATAATATTCTTTAGTTCGATTATCCGGTCGTTTATCGATGTTCTGTAACGGCGCTCGATGGCGTTGTGAGCGCTTCGCTTGACCTCTCGAACCTTCGGCACACCGACGTGCGCGTTCGTGGTTATACGATTTATTTGCACTTTGTCGGTGTCCAGTACCACGGGTATGCCTGCAAAAGGCACAAAACATACATATGTGTCCAATCAGTGAAGAATCATTTTTCGCTTCATTGGAAGCCTTTTCAGGTATATATTTCATCCCTTCTGCGTTTCAAGATCGTCCGTATCGGTGACGATTAAATAAACAATTATGTACCAGTCGCCAGAACCGTTCCGTTCGTCGTATTGACCAAGGTGTGAATCTGATGAGGCACAGGTGTCGAAGTGATCGCCTGGGACCCCCGCGTATAAACGATCGACTCGGATTTGATGAGTTTGGCGGGTAATATGAGCTGTCCTTGCTGAGTGGAGACGGGCGATAGCGTTACGACGGGCGACTGAACGTTGAAGTTCACCGTCTGTGGAATCGTGTACTGCGAGCTGAAGATAGTGGGTGGAACAGGAGCTACCGCTATTCGCTGCGGCGGCGTCTGAGTCTGAGCCGGCTCGCGTGGCAACTGACGAATTGCGGCCGCTTGATTTCCCTCTGTTGGCATGACCGCGACGTTGGCATTTTGAATCGGTTCGATCAGACGGGAATCGTCGAAGTCGCCGTTCGACGACATGTTCAGGAAATCAAAGGAATCTCCTTCCATCGGTATCGGCTCGTCCAAATCGGATAGGAGCGTCTCGTCGCTGAACAGACTCTCGCTCTTCATCAATTCAGTCTCGCAGTTTTTCAACAGATCTGTGGCAGATGGAACGATCGAATATTTAATTTCGATTCTTCGAAGTTATTGTAGCGCGTCATCTTCAATTGTAGTATTGTGGCAACATTTTTCAGACTTTCGCACATCTTTAAAGTTACAGGTGCGGAAAATAAATTTAACGGGCTACATCTACCTAGGTAGGGCAAAAAATTGCATTGCCCAAATATATTTTTATTCCATGGTATGATCTTCTAGCTATTTTCCATGAAAATTTCATTGAAATATTCCTGAAATTGAATAAGCTACAGCTTCTAACAGTCGGCCAGGCAAGCACTATACTTTAAGCTTTAAGGGGTAACGCCACTCTAGAATTTTGAAAAAATTGATTTTTTTTGTGACGTGAAGTTTACATCGTTGGAATCCAACGATGTTTTTATATGTTTCATTTTTATTATTTTCCAAAGCCTGCTTTTGCAAATTAGGGTCGGAAATCTCTAATAGAAAGACGTAAAAAGGTTTCAGAGATTTTTGTACGCTAAATGGGCCCAAAAATATTGACAATTGGAAAGAATTTATTTCTGTTGCATCCCAACGATGCAAACTCCATCAATTTTTTTATTGGCTCAAGAGATGCTTTCAACCATCTAGAATAAGAGGAAAAAGTTTGGTGCTGCTGAAAGAAAGGCCTGTGTGCCAGACGTGGACCATTTTTCTCGAAACACAATTTTTCAAAACAACACACAGCATAACTTCAACAATTTTTATTCTATTCAGTCCAAATTTTAATCACATCTTTAAAATAATATTCCGAAGAGAAATACGTACGCGATTTTCCACGAGTTGATTATAACATTATTTATTAACGATTGATTTTGGTTTTTATCATTCAAAAATTAAGTTTTTGAATGCTTGCCAATTACACAAAAATTAATATTTTCATAATTTCCTATGCCTTTCTCCAGTGATACTCATGTAAATTAATGGAATCAAATTTTTATCCATATTCAAATTTGTGTCGGTTATACTGTATGCTGCAGAGCTCAAAATCAACATGCCTCGCAAGCATGGCCCCAGTGTCACTGTTCTGTATACATTTTTAATATAAATTTTTATTGTTCCCTCGAAGATCTTACTAATAACATCCTTGAATATTATTATCCTCTTACTTGTCCTTACAGCCAAAAAAAGATCGCGAAAAATCTCTCAATTTTAGACTTTACAGTGGTGCGTCCCTCAAACACTTTCTTCTCAGAACTGTTTTCAAAGTCGGTGGACGTGATATCTCGAGAACCACTCGATGCTTTGTTTCCAAATGTACAGGAGATACGATGAAAAACATTTAGAGGTCGTTGACGATTTCAGTTTTAAAAAATCAATCTCCATTTTTTAATAGTTACGCGTAAATGACGACTTTTTCACAGATTTTGCATGCTCGAGTTTCGATTCGCCACCACATTGTTGAAAAAAAGTATGTAAAAAATCGACGATCGTCAACGACTCGTATTTATTGTTAACTTGAATAACTCGTTTGGTTTTAAGATTTGGGATGAACCGTTTAAGCTGGAGAGTGTCCACCGCCAAACGTCGCGAAAAAATGTCATCATCTGCAGGCGGCCATGTTTTTGTTTTTCTGTATTTTTTAGTGATTTTTTAAAGGCTCTCAATATATGTACCGTTGTGTTAGAAGAAAAATTTGGAAAAGAATTTGGCCATTTTTTTCGGGTCTCTAAGTAGATGTATCCGCTTAAAAAAGATAGCAGGGAGGGAGCGCATACAACTTCGATGTAGGGCTCGTCTGGATCACGAGGCACAGTGTTGACTCGCCGGCAATCTGATCCGCGCGACCGTGTGAGCGCCATAAAAGTTGTAATCGTCATTCAAACGAATACGCGTATAAGAGAATAATAACATGAGCTTCAATTACGCACCGTCAATACCAGTTACTTCGTTGAGATTGAAACTGTCGGCCGCTGCAAAATTTGTAAATTCGTGCTCATGAATCGGAGCCCAGCCTCCCGGGTCCGTCATTTTGACCCGTAACTATTTCCTCTCCTTCGCGAATTCTCACGTTGCTCGCACGTAAATTAATTGCAAACGGACTGTCAATAATGACAAAAACACGCACGATGTGTCAAACGCAGTAGGGTACACTGACTTGAAGTGAGGGAAAAAAAATACAAATGATCGTGCGATGTTAGCGCGAGCCAATCCCAGCGTGCGTACGGATCGGACGATATTGCGTCACTTAGAGACGCGTTCACGAACACATCCGGTTAGGACTTTTCGCGGATTCCCAGTTAGCTCCGGAAGCTATTGCCAATATGACAACAGGGATTTTTTTCATTGTCCAGGGTAATCATGGCTACCCTAGATTAATGAAAAACAAAATTTAAAAAGGTGGGGTGCAGTGCCACATAACCAAACACAAGCAACCCACAATCGATTGAAAAAAATAACAGAAAAATCAAAGTCAACTTGCCAATTTACCGCTAATTTTCAACTGTGATTTTGCGAGTAAATAGGGGTCTCACAAACGTTTTAATTGATCTCAGAATGAACCACACACGCCCCAAAAACGATTCAAATTTTAAAAAACATTGAATAGGCAAAGTCGAGTTACTTACTCGCCGGTAGCGGGTCGGTATCTTATCGACCTTTTTCAATTTTCTTTTTTTCGAGTAAATAACGGTCTCACAGATGTTTTAATTGATCTCGCGATCAACCACAAACGCCCCACAAACGATTCAAATTAAGAAAACATCGAAAAGGCTAAGTCGAGTCCCTCACTTACCGGTAGTGGGTCGGTATCTTATCGACCTTCTTTAATTTTTATTTTTTCAAGTATATAACGCTTTTACAAACATTTTAATTGATCTCACAATCGACCACAAACGAGCCTCAATTAATTAAAAATTAAAAAATATATTTTTCAAAAGCCACAGTCCGATCGCCAGTTACGGAGCTCCCGCAAAGGACATTGAGAGTAACACCTAACGACATCTAGCGGCTAATCCGAGTATCCTGTGAACTACTGAAAGTACGCTAACGACATCTAGCGGCTCTAATGCCAATATCCCGAGAACGACTCTGAGTCCCGCAACGGATGTTGAGACTACCCCTCATGACATTTAGCGGCTAATCCGAGTATCCCGAAAAGAACGTTGCGTAGAGGGGGGGATTCGGTCTGTGGCTCTCTACTCCCGGAGTTGTTTTGTCCGCGGCTTGTCCCGGTTCTGTAATGTCGGTAAGGTAGGAAGAGGCAGGAAAAGATTTGTGCGTTTCGTCTCG
Organism: Ophion costatus; assembly: GCA_951751655.1. Lineage (NCBI taxonomy): Eukaryota > Metazoa > Arthropoda > Insecta > Hymenoptera > Ichneumonidae > Ophion > Ophion costatus. The sequence goes on along the minus strand of OX632366.1, from coordinate 18,679,890 downwards.
GGTACAGTGTCAGACTCATCAGTAGGGCGGTGTCACTGCACCCTGCGCTAGACGCGCTGGGTGTTAGGATCTAGGGGAAAGACGGTTGTATATATATTTGTATTAAATCAACCATTTAGGGGAACACTGGGAATCTGAAAATCAGCTATCTCTCTCGCTCTCGTGACCGCGCGGTCGGTGTGACACATGGCCTTAAGAGGGAATGATACCTTATCGCGGTCGGTATGGTAGAACGATTATAGATTCCCACGAATCTCTGAAACGGCTCTTCAGATCCCGTCAAAACTTTGCCAAACGACGTCAAATAGATAGATGAATGGCTCTCTTCTTCTCAAATTTTCTGATTTTGAGAAAAAGAATGTAGATTGGCTTATGATAACCCAATCTACATTTTTTTTCTCAAATTCGGAAAATTTGAGGAGAAGACAGCCGTTCGTCTATCTATTTGACGTCGTTTGGCAAAGTTTCTACGGGATCTGAAGAGCCGTTTCAGAGATTCGTGGGAATCTATAATCGTTCTACCATACCGACCGCGATAAGGTATCATTCCCTCTTAACCAGGTCTGGAAACTAATGCTGGCAGCCGCGATCAGGTGCGTCGGTAGTGTGGCAAATTTCGGTCCTACTTCCGCTACTAGTTGTCGCTGCGGTTTTGAAACCCGGCATACATAACCACAATACGGCGATCAACGGAGTGAGCGGTTAAATACGTGTGATTTGTAGGCCGCATGCAAACGTCCGAGGCTGAAAGTCCTTTTTTGCATGTGCACTTTCTGCATTTGTATTTTTATTAAATTGCATGAAAAACGCGGAAATCAGGGATGGAAGAGAAAAAATTGAAGCAAGTAGCTTTGAAAGTTCACATGCAATGTGACAGCTTCAAAACCGTATGCTCATCACGCTCGCTTGGATGTAGAAAGTTTGTTTGCTTGATTACGAAGAGGATCATATTTTTTCATTGTATTAATCGAAACTGACAGGACTAACGCCTTTTTCTGGCCCTATTAAAAGTTTTTAGAACTCGTGATAAATATCCGTGTTACGAACATGAAAGTGGGACAGAGTAGAGAGAAGCATGTCCAACTAGTGATGTCTTTGTCTGACCCCCCGGTCGCGTCGCGGGTATTATGATCGGAACGAACTTGTTAGTAGCGACTAGTGAACTACCAACCTACCCCTTCCACTGGAGTTTCCAGACCTGTATCTAAGACCGTGCCCTTGACGATACGCTCGAAGTCGTTCGCGGGATACTCGGATTAGCCGCTAGGTGTCCTTAGGGGTACTCTTAACATCCTTTGGGGGATTAGCTAAGTAGGTCTGACCTATAGCCTAACAAATTTTATTTTTAATAAAATTTTTTTTTTTTTAACTTTGGGGGTCTTTCAGAGCCTCGCAACGGACTTTATGAGTACCTCTAGCGACATCTAGCGGCTAATCTGAAGGTCCCACAAAGCTTCGTGAATTTGGCAATCCGACGTTGGCTTTTCAATGTTTTTAAATTTATTTATAATCGTTTGTGATCTATTGAAAGATCGATCAAAACGGTTGTGTGTCGGTAAGTTATCGACTCACTATTGTTGAGTGAAAGACTCGACTTTCCCTTTTCGATGTTTTCTTAATTTGAATCGTTTGTGGGGCGTTTGTAGTTGATTGTGAGATCAATTAAAACGTTAGTGAGATGGTGATTTACTTGAAAAAAGACAATCGACAATTTTTTGTCAGTTGGCAGATACTTTGACTTTTCGATGTTTTTTTAGAGTGAAGCCAGCGTAATTTGCGTTGCGTAATTTACGTTTAACTGAAGTTCTAATTAGGCGACCAGACGGACGTATTTTTTCAGTTGTTTTTGAATTACGCGACGCAAACGTTGCTTCAAATTACGCACCGTTAATTACGCTCGTCTGGCTTCACCCTTAATTGATCGTGGGTCGTTTGTGGTTGACTTTGGCAATACCGTGGACATTGAGGTTGGCAGCCATGCACATTTAACGTTCTTAAAACAGACAATTTTTCTTCGTTATCATCTGCGTGCGAAAGAACGAAACACGTTTACCGGCCGATAAGGGAAAGCACTCCATCAAACTGGCACAAAGAATTTACGAACACGACTGTTGCAAAGAGTCGCCACATACATAGTAGGTGTTCGATGCTCATTGGAGCAGCCGGAACCCCGAGCTTTTGCATAGAGCGTAAGCCGCATAAGTGACATTCATGTAATATCGTGTATATGTGTGAGAGTCACCAATCCCCCACTCGCAGTCGTCACGCTTCGCGGCACTCCCTACCTTTCGCTAAACTCTCCGTTTCCGGCCCCGATGCTTTCGGAACACTTACAAGAAGCGTAGGAAAAAAAGAAGAGTAATTCCTATAAACGTGTAAATAGATTAGATTATAATTTATAAGTTAATTAGATATACAATACGTGAATTGATTTGTTCCGCGCGCCCTGTGAATTATGCCAACGGTCTACCAGTCGAGTATTTTATGATCGTTAAGTTTGTGATCGGTGAGTGCATCTTTTACTTTCGTAAAATAAAAGTGTATTCACTCTTGTTTTTCGCTTCACCTCCTGTCGCAAATTGAACGGGAGAAATAATTTACTCAATTCGTGCATTGTAAAAAAAAAAAAAACGTCTACGCTATCCTCGCGACGGATCGTTCTTGCACATTTCCTTCGAATGAACAACACTCGTTTACACAGCGAATAAACATTCCTGCCATTGTTTATTAGCCTGCGAATTTAATGAAGAAACGAAGCTCCGAAAGTTCCGGACGCAAAAGTGTGGTTTTTCTCGATGTGTCAGCTTCTTGTTTATTCTACGATTTTTTCAGGCACACCAAATGGCAAAACTAGCAGTGGTACTGCTTCTGACGATCTTTTGCCACAGTCTCGTGGCAAAGGAGAGTCACGATGAAGAGGAATCAGCACCAGTCGATACAAAGCCGGCGTATCAAAGTCCCGTGTTGTCCGGCTTTGCCTATTTAGCTGAGAGTTTCGACGACCTAGAGAAGTTCAATCGAACGTGGAAGATCTCTGAGGCCAAGAAGGAGGACATAGACGAGGACATAGCTAAATACGATGGTACAGTTTATTTTTTTTAACTCGAAATTCTAACGTTCTGCTGATGAATCGTTCCGGATACTGATTTTTTTCTTACGTCGATATCTGCTACTTTGTTTTCGAGAAAGAAAATATTTGAAAGTATTCGATTTAGAATAAGTTCTGATGAAAAATCGTGAACGGAGCTGGAGATGTTATTAGGAACTTCATTTTTCATGAACAGGATTTTTCATGAATTTATTATGCCAAAAATATGCATAGAATGTTAAAGTTCGGTATGTTTGCTGAACGGTCTTTATTGAGTATGATATTATTGTCGGTGCGCCGACAATGATATTTTTCGCTTGAGGAAGTCCTGAGTGCCGAACAGGTGATCTGAAGCAAAGAAATCAAACATACTTTTACTTTGTACAATATTGTGTATTAAACAAAGTGGAATCAAGAAAAAAAATTGAAAGATTGAAAAATGGTGAGCAATCAAACGGTAAGATTAGTTTTTTACCAACAATTTTCGTAGATTTTTGTTTATAAAATAAAAATTTTTGAATATTTTTGGATAATTCTAGTTGAACTAATGAAGACGTTTATTGTACACGTGCCTGCCAAATTTGAGAACGATTGCTCATCTAGGGCGTGAAGGAGGACTTCCGCATACTTAGAAAACGTTGCGAGAAAAACACGTTTAAATTTGAACTGAAATTCATTTGCGAATAAAATGAAAATTTTTAAACTTGCATAGTGACGGCTTAGTAAACATACCAAATAGCAACATTCTGTATTTAATATTTAACGCATAAAAAATTGCTGAAAAATCGAACATTGGAAACTTTTTTACGTTAAAACTCATTTGCATTGGATTTTTCAATACACGACCACACACTGATTATTGTCGATAAGTGTACTGTCGATTTATTTTTCATTTATTGGCATCGTGATATAAATGTATTTTTTTACTTTACTGTGTTGAAATTATTTTTCGAATTTCAGTTTTTGTAAATCTGATTTTAATATTCAACATTTCCGTATATTTAATTAAAAAACACTATGTTCCTTATTCAGCCCCAATCTCCCTGGAATATTTGCAAAACCTGTGTGGAAAGCCTGGAAAAGTCCAGGGAACTTCCGAGTCAGTAATGCGTAACGGTCGTGTGTTTTGTTGCTGGACCCACAAAGTTGAATTTTCACCCTAACGATTGTCAGTTGCACGTTGTTGAATTTCGTGCGGACGTACACTTTTCACTCTGGGAAATTCTCCGAATTTTCATAAAGCGTTACCAGACGACATTTTTGCTCAACAATCCACAAAAAAAACTCAGCACCCCTTGAAATGATGGCGTTGAAAGTTGCATCGTTGGAACACAGCGAAAATTCAACTAAATTTTTTTTATCTTTATCATTATTTATAGCCGTTTGTTATTATAAATTGTCAATGATTCTCAAAAATGTTTTAGTGACTATCGTAGCCTAAATGTGGCAAAAAATATAGGAATACGAAGAAAAAAAACACATTTTCCTTGCACTTCGATGCAACGAAATAGCATTTGAAATGCTTTATTTTCGAAATTCTACCTTCAATACTGCGATCGCATTCGTCATTGCCCAATCCCTTTGTCTCGCGAATAACTGAACAGCGAAGTATCCAATACGTTGCAGGAATATGGTCGGTGGAAGAGCCGGCGAGAAACGTGCAGGAAGGTGACTTAGGCTTGGTTCTGAAGAGCAAAGCTAGACACGCGGCAATCGCAACGCCTTTGAGCGAGCCGTTCGCCTTTCTCGACAAGCCCCTCGTCGTCCAGTACGAGGTGAATTTCCAACAGGGCCAAGAGTGCGGCGGCGCGTACTTGAAGCTGTTGACGCACGATCCTCATCACGCAGATCTGACAAAGTTCCACGACAAAACACCGTACACGATTATGTTCGGGCCGGACAAGTGCGGCAACGATCACAAGTTGCACTTCATATTTCGCCACAAGAATCCCCTGAACGGTACGATCGAGGAGAAGCACGCAAAGAAGCCGAAGGAACGACTCGAGGATTACTTCAAGGACAAAGTTCCGCATCTCTACACTCTCGTGTTGCGTCCGGACGACACTTTCGTTATTAAAGTTGACAACAAGGTGGTGAACGACGGTTCGTTGCTCGACGACGTTACACCACCGGTCAATCCACCGCTGGAGATCGAGGATCCGAACGACGAGCAACCCGAGGACTGGGACGATAGAGAAAAAATCCCGGATCCGTTGGCGATAAAACCGGAGGATTGGGACGAGGATGCGCCCGCGCAAATCGTCGACGAGGACGATGTCATGCCGGACGGCTGGCTCGAGGACGAACCACCGATGATACCCAATCCCGATTCCGTGAAACCCGAGGATTGGGACGTCGAGATGGACGGCGAGTGGGAGCCCCCGGGCATATCGAATCCCAAGTGCGAGGACGCGCCCGGTTGTGGACCGTACAAGCAAAAACTCAAGAAAAATCCACGATACAAGGGCAAGTGGTTGGCACCTCTCATCAACAATCCGAATTACAAGGGAAAATGGAAACCGCGACTGATCCACAATCCTAATTATTACAACGACGAGCATCCGTTCCGCATGTTACCCATCGTAAGTTTTAACCCCTCCTCCTCCTCCTTACAATGGACTTGGCATCACTCAATCGATGATTTTTCTTCGATGTACCAAACAATGTTACAGTACGCGGTTGGATTCGAGCTGTGGTCGATGTCGCCGGACATAATGTTCGACAACTTGATAGTCACTGACGACGAGGCCGTTGCGAAACAGTGGGCCGACGATACGTTCGAGATTCGTCGTTTAAAGATTGCGGAGGATAGTGTGAGTATGCGAAATCAGCATTGGCTGCCTTTGTTCTCGGTTAATCTAACGTAAACACTCGATACGGAAGGAACGAGATTTGTCAAAGTTTCTTCTACGTTTGTAAATGGATGGGCGCGTTCGAACGCCCGCATAGTCGAGTATGTGGGGCAGAATGATGCGCTCCATGAATCACAAGCCGGGCTGGTGGGCACTTTATTTTTTCTACTGTACGATACCGATCGGCCTGTACATCTGGTATCTCGTGAGAAGATCCCGAGAGGTATTTCCAAAAATCGGTTGAAAACCGAGGCTACGTAGGCGTGATTCGTATCCAGCTCCCAGCAGTTCCTTCGTGCTATTGGAAATTGTATATAAGACAGAAAACAAAACAAACAAAATGTACCTCATTATCGTTAGGTAGTGCGTACGGAGATAAAGCAAAAGTACCGGTTTATCGCCTGCTCGAAGCGTTTAGTCGCCGTTTGTTCCACCAGTTCTGAATGGCATTGGAGCCTCGTTGGAATGCAACGAAAATACTTTTTCCCCTCATTGGCCAATTTTACTTGGCATATTTAGCCTACAGAAGTAAATAACATTTTTAAAGATCCTTACTAGGGCTCCATGAGCTGAACCTGCGACAAAAAGGTTTAGAAGTAAGACAAATAACGGAATGAGAAAATAAAGAAGAATATCCGTTGCATTCCAACGATGCAAACTTCAACGTCTGAAAAGATATAGCGTAATAACCGGTGCTTGCACTTTGTCGGTAGGCTAGAGAAGTTTGCACAATATTTGTTAATATGTAATTAACGTGTAGCACCTGTGTCTTATCGTAGCGGAACATTTGGCGTCAGTTTATGGCCTTTACCGCAGAACATCCTTGGATGTGGGCTGTATATATATTAGTCGCTGGCCTACCCGTACTACTAATAGTATATTGTTGCTGCTTCGCGTCCCAGGTAAAGTATCGCGTAATCGCTCTCCTCTTCACCCAAGTAATTCCATCGGAAAAGATGCCAGATCCCATAGAAAAAATACGCTTCGTCGCGAGCGCGATCGTTTTGTCTTCGTTATTTTTCATTTCGTTTTTTCGTCCTCGTCGCAATTCGCCAGGATAAGGAAGAGGGCGTTCCCGAGGACAAGGAGCCCTTGAATAACGCGGAAGATTTGAACGAGACGGCTGACATCTGCGACGAAGTGCCCGAGCCCGAAGCAAGCCCCGCGCCCGAGGTCGAGATCGAGGAAGCCGAGAGTGACGGTAAAACCAGCGAGACTGAAGAAGTTATCGGAAGCGAGAAGGTAACACGTCCACTTGACGAGAAACAATACTTGGAGTCTTGAGTTTGAGGACCGAGCGTTCCGCTAATGAATGCTGAAGAATATTGAAAATTCTGATTATTTTTACAAACTTTTATTTAACTTGCTTCACGCGTTTGTCTGTCTTTCCGGTTCAAAGTATGTAGGTCATTGTTCAAGCACTTACTGGCATCCGATTGGGCTGAAATTTGGCATACGCATGTAACTTCGGTGACAATGCAATAATATGGTACCATGGAGCTGGTCTGACGATGGAGGTGGGAGCCGGGCAATGCAACTCCCTAATAGCATATACTAGGCCAGTCGAGTTTGTGCTCATTTGTTTTGTTATCATGAGCACTTTTCAATACACATGATAACGAGAGTCTGATACTGATGGTGGGAGGTGGGAACTGAAATTTCCCAATGGCAAATGGTAGGATAATCGAGTTTGGGCTCATTAACTTTGTTGACTTGAGCACTATTTATCATTACACTATTATTCAGTTTCTCGCGAAACCATCATAACCTGAGGCAACGTTTTTGATTACGCCGATGTCTGAATCGCACGGGGTCTGGCATGGCAAATAAATAAACAAATTCTAATACTAAAAAGTATAAAAGAAAATAAGCGTAAAAAACCTTTTTAAGAACAAGCTTTTATTTAAAAGGTACTGTACTAAAAAGTAAAAAAATCATGTTCCGTAAAACTGAAAATGAAAACAGTATAACTACAAAAAAGTCCCTTTGTGATTCATAATAGATGCAAGTACTTAAAAGGCACATAAACCCAGATATTTTGAAAAAATGAAATATACATTTTAAAACCTTGCGACGTCAAACGTCATAAGTACTAATACTACTTTAAAATTTCTGAAAATAAGCCTCAATGCTCTTAGCCTTAGTTTTCAATTCTTTCTTCTCGAAATCGACGTAATGGAACGTATGGAAACTTCGAGGCTTGCGTTTTATCGAACGTATCTACGTGTGTAAAAAACGACAGTATCCTTCAGCATTTATCGCAGCAACGCTCGATTTCCTTCAAGGCCGAGAGAAACGTGTGCTTTTTTTCGTATTGCAGGAACAACCATCGATCGGTGGCGACGGACCGCGCCGAAGAAAACCGAACAAAGAATTAATAGAAACACCAGGGCCGATCGAGAAAGCGGATCAATCCGAACCGTAAAGTAAATTTATTACCATCGTCTCGACAAAGTCTATGTAAGATATTCACATTCCACACTAGGTACACTTGCCATCGTTGATATCGAGCGCCCTCAACGCGCGATGAAGATCATAATCGAATCTTATTATTATTATGTGAAACATCACGATTACAAATTAGTTTGTTAGGTATGAGGTTACGTGTTTCAAACGACATTGCATTATTCGCATTCTGAAAAGAAAAAAAAACGACGATCAAAAACCAATACACGTTGAAAATGCGTTATTTGTCGCGCTATTGTAACGTTTCCGATGCAAGAGAGCAATCTCATTCGATAATTCTGTTCGTCCGTGCAAACGTTCGTCCAAAGAGAGAGAGAGAGAGCATCCGTTGCAACCGGCAATTCAAATTTATACTTCGGTCTTTTGCGAAATGTCGACCGCAGGACCAAGTCTTGTGTTCCCATTGTGAAAAAAAGAAGGTTAATGACGTAGACGCGAGAGGAACTAAAAGTCTCGCACCCCAGTACGTACCGCGAACATAGCGTATGTATTACGAAATTACATAGCTGCATTTTTTTCTGTTAAGCTTAGAACAAGTGCAGTGCCGCTAACGAAGTCTGATATAGTTTTTATTGTTCATAAGCGAAGAAGTAGCCCAGAAAAACTACAGCTGGCGAAAAATGGGCGCGCCCTGTATTCTTCGATCAACATTAATTTATAGTCGAATTTGCGTCAACGAATCCGACTTATCGGAAAGATTTCTCACGTTTATATACACCCAGCCGATGCAATCCCTTTCGCTACGTTTCGGAGATGTTTCCTTGTTCTTTTTTTTTTGTTTCTTCATTTCTACACGGTAGCGTAGAGACGGACGTCGGAGTGTCCGCCCAGGCGGACATTGCGTGCATTCTTTGTGTCCCCTTCGTCGAATGGACATTGGCCGGGGGCCAGACGAAAAAAAAACTGTTCCTCGTTAGATGTTCGAAATATTTTCATTGTTCAGTTCTCGAAGCGTGAATTCAAGATAAGCCCTAAAAGCGCTGAGTGTTGAGTGTTCTAATTGACCCATCCGGTAATTCGATAAGCGTGTGTTACGTTGCGGATTATTTACTCACGGGTGTGACAGACACCGTAACACGAAAATCCGGGTCCAGCTAAAATGATCGGGCGTAAAAATAAAACTCGAAATACACACACACACACACATATTAGAGTGTTGGAAAATAAATCAATACTTGGCAAAACAAAAATAGTATTTCGTATAGATAGATGTATGGAAAATTTGAGCTCTTCAATTCAAGTCTACATAGCACCAGTCGATCGTTTTTTGCCGTCTGATTCACAAAAAAACTTTGAAAAACTCAACAATTGATTACTATTAGTTGGATTCGATTGAAACTTCTCGAAGCTAACCATTGCACCTGTGAGACCGTTTTTCTTTTTAAATCTTAATATAACTATTTGCAGCTTCTTGAAAAAACGCCCTTTTTCCATAGCCATTCGAAAAATATCTTTTCTTGACAGAAATGAGTACATGCGAGGTTACCGGAGGAGCTTTTTGAAGCGGCAAAAGTCGGTTTTGAGAATCTTCGAATGGATTCAACAAATATCGATTAATTGAGCTCTTAAAGTGTAAACTTTTGAGCGTGACTTTTCAGTGTAAATCGAATGGGAAAAAAAATATCGATCGCTATTACTCAGACTCGAGTTAGAGAACTCAAATTTGGCATGAATTTTTTACATACCTAATACTATTGTTCGGTGCGATAAAGGTTGAAATATTTTTTTCCGGAATTCTAAGACACAGACACGTGTATACGTAGCATTGAAATCACAAGGAAAATCATTAACCACCGTATGAACACTTGTACGGCATTGAGTTTGTTACAATGCCCGGTCACCAAAGTACGCAGTACAGCTATAACCAAGAGATCGTGAGTGTCAAATAAAGATTTATTCGACCGTGAAATGATATTGCTTTTATTTTCGTTCAAAATTGTATCATCTTTCGTATTATTGTACACAATTTTTTTTCCGCACGTTTTTTTCTCATTTGAATCCCTTAAGTTATATGATACAGCGGGTTCTGCGATATTTCGCGCGTGGTGCTCCGAAATAAAATAATTTACAGGTTTGGGAATAAATAAGCATGTGCTCTGTGTCGAACGGAGATTGATGTATTATTTGGCGATAGTATGGTGTATCATTAAGACGAGACTGGCGAAGTTTGGGTGCAAGATTTGCACGTTGGGACTTCACGCTGGCTCAGATGTCCCGCCAATGTTGTATTATCACCCATGCATCTTCCGCAAAGAACGTTGCCACAGGACCAGCAGTGATGCTGCGAAGCATTTAACGCAAGAATGTAAGAAAGTCATTGCACGGTACGTTTAGTTGTTTTTTCTTGTTTTCTCGTGGGAGTACATACAGGGTGTCCTGTGATGAATGGATAATCCTGCAACTGTCGATAGGTCAGATCATGTCCTTCTATATGCTGGAATTTCAGTCCAGTAAAAGTCTCATGGTTTTCGGGATAAAAATCGTCTGCTTTTGGTTTTTCGCATGCCATTTATACAAATGATAACTTTTTTCACCCGGTTTTTTAACAAATACTCTTGGTTATTTGTTTTATCCGAATAAGTCTGCTTTTTAACCTTAAATGTTACGAAAATTATGAAAAAAAAGATCTTGTGCAGAATTTTCATACAAACCAATTCGAACATCTAACTTTGATAGCCTGCGGTGTAAAAAAAACGACTACGCATATCGTGTCACTTACTTTAAAATGTTGCTCAGCTATTGTTGATCTATATCATTTGTAGAAATGGCATGCGAAAAAAACGAAAGGAGATGATTTTTTATTCGAAAAATAACCGAAAACCGTGGTCCTTTTACTAAACTTAAATTCCAGCATATAGTAGGGCATGATCGGGGCTATCGACAGTTGCAGGATTACCCATATCGGGACACCCTGTATATGAAGTATTTGTACACGACCGGCGAAAATACGAACACATCTTTCATGGTTTTTCGACTAGAAGCAGTAAAAAACATTTTTTCGGGCCTCTCGGTAGATGTAGCTCCTTAACGGTATGAGTATGAGAGCCACAAACGGATCCTGATTGAACGAGCCTCTCCAAAAATTTACCTTCTTATTGAAAGCGTCAAAGGTGGTCGAACAAATGCACTCGACGATTTTTCCGGGTGATTTCCAATCCAGCGCGACCGCCTGCAATTCGCTCTCCAATTGGTTCATCATCATTCGGTTTTTGGCCCTCGCCTCGTCATTCGCCGCATCCTCGATAATCTTGTCCGTCAAATGTTCGTCGTTGTTGAACAGCGTATTGTCGTACTTGCGCTTTTCTTGGGTACTCCTCTTCCGCGAGTTCTTTAGGTCGATCAATCTTTTGAGGGACTCGACTCGTTTCAGGAGTAACTTCACGTGATCTTCCAACGACGAGGTGTGGTCGTGGGTCGTCAATAAAAAGTTTTCCCAAGTCTCGCGCGGATGAACGCCGCTCTCGAACCTGAAGTATAAGCCTCGCCAGAGGCTGCACCCGGGGCGGGAAGATATTCGGAAGAAAAAAGCGATTACGATTTTGAGTTGTACCACGAAATGGGAAATGCAGACAGTAGGGTAGACTGAGGACACTTGATCGTCATGGGAGACTTGGTACACGACATTTACAAAACTTCTATGAACATTGCATTACTTTTAACTGGCAACACTAGGTGTCTATGGCACTAACAAACTTTCTAAAGTAGTGTCGTCTGTCAGACTTGACAGCTTTGAAAATGGCGGACGGCTTGGTGTTTGGTGCGGGAGATAAATATTTTTTGTAAGTTTTAATTTTGATTCTACTGTTATTTGGAAAAGTTTTTCTAGATGTTGAAGGCTGGTGTTGAATACAAGTAATTATAGATGTAGTTTAGGTTTTCTAGGTGCTGAATACAAGTAATTAGAGATGTAGTTTACAGTTTTGCACAGAAAAACACTTGGATTTTAATCGCTTTTCTCTAAATATAACTTTTTTACCGCAGCCAGGTTAGAAGACAATTGTTACACTTTCTTATGGGAGAGTTGATCCCCCGGATCAAGTGTCCCTAGTTATTGTTTTTCTCTTCTCTCAGAAAACCTTTCAAGTGGCCTATTCGAGGTGATAATAGTGCAATCGGTAAATATCAAGTTGTGAAGAAACTGCCTGCTCAAAAGCTAAGATCATCATCAAAGAGAATGATTAGCATTGAGGCAGCAGAGAAAGTTAAAAATTGAAAACTTGATGAAAAAGAGATAGGTAACTTTGAGAAAGATCATTAATCTAAGATGAGAAGAAAATACTCGATTACCTTTACGATATAATGATACCTAAAAGATTTAAGATTATTCAATAGGAACAGAACATTTCGTTGAATGATAAATAATAATATGTTGAATTTATTAGATACTTATGTGTTTTTGACTAAGCCGATTTTATTATAGATGCTACCTACGAATGTTGATAGTTTCGATATAAGTACAGTCGATAAAAATGAGTGTAATGAACATTAAATGATATTAGAATGAAATGGATGCGCTCGTTAAAAGCCTGAAGGGCATAGGAAGGAACATTGGAAATGAAAAATGAAGATACTTACACTATACTCTGAGGCGAGAGCTTCGGTTCCAAAACTTTATTGCTATCGTCTTTGTATCGATTGCAGGAGTAAAGGGGGTTTATATACTCGTTGATGCGATTTGCTACGTCGTTCCACAGGGAGTCCGTTCTCTCCGATAATCTACGATCGACATTGAAAATATTGTACAGGATTCTGTACAGAATAACACACACGGACGAGAGACGGACAAGCGGCACGTACCTGAGCGTTTGTCGTTCCTTCTCACTGTTACCGACGAACGTGCCGTACTGACAGCTGTGCACGGCGTCGTGCAGCGACAGCAGGAACCACTCGTTGAATTGAAACATGTACGGATACTGTTGGAGCAACTGATAGGTGGCGTCAATGAATTGCGTGAATATCGGGGCGAGCTCCTTTCCGTCGCTGCTTATGTAGCCACAACGATCGCTGAACTTGTGTCCGAAGGATAGCCAGTCCTTCTCTATGAGAGCTTGAAAGCCCTGTATAGTGCGGTAAAACGGATCGAGAAGAAGTGCCGCGATTGAGCAGACCTGCGCTGTTCGGTCCCATCCGTCGCTGCAATGAACGACTACACTGATACCGTTGGAGATCGCACGAGCTATGAACCATCCGGTCTCCAGAATCGAACGGATATGCTTGAGCCAACCGGTGCTCTCGAGACCGCTCAGAAACGAGCTCATCGATGAACTTCGTTGCACTGGGCATGAAAAATTATTCATTTTCGCGTTGTCAATTAATGAAAGCGAGAGTAGTGGACGCGTGGTCAGTGTGCGGGGCGATCTCTCGTGTCACGGAAAATAAGTGGCCGCAGGCACCACACGAAGAAGAGGTCTCTGAGGAACTGGAAGTTACAGAGTGACCAGCGCAGAGTGGAAAGTTAAAGGGTCTGGATCGTAAAAGTCCTCAAGCACCCATGAAGGAATTTTAAGGGGGGGAAACGTTTACCCGAGGATAATATTTAATTATTTTCATTACTTTTTTTTTAAAGGAAAGAATTTTTCATCTTGTTTAGACTTAGAGTATGTTTTATTAATACTTCGGCGGTTTCATGGTATATTTAAATTTATTGATCTTTAAGGCGGCATATGCATTTAGATGGGAAAAAATTAAGGAATTTTGAGATTTTTTAATCCTACATTGACTCACCGGTGAAAATTAAAGAAAAAGGTATTATTTTATTGCAAAATGTAGCAATTTTTTCGGAAAATTCCATCGCTTTATTTAAAAACTTCCCATTTAATTGACTTTCAACATATATCACTTCTTCTTGGTTCATGTTCTGCGTATGAGTGTTAACGAACGAAAAATGTTCGATGGTTTTTTTTCAGATCAATCCCGCCTATGCTATGTGTCACGCCGTCTGACAACATCCACTGCAGTCCGTTTAGAAGACCGGGCCATACCACTGCCATTTTTAAAGGTTAATAAATAAAAAAATACCACGTAACAGCCAAAAGTAATGAAACATGCCCTAAGTATAGAAAATGGTGAAGAAATCTGTCCTTGAAAAAAAAAATCACGATAATCAGCACTTTTTTCTTCGCCCTTCGAATTCCTAGGGAGTAAAAAATTTAACTCACGCTCCACAAGTTTGCTTAAACTTGCCCTCATGACGTGTATATTCTCGATGCCGAAGAAACGGAATTTGATATTGTCGTAGAAATTCTCGTTCTCGTATCCCTTGCCAGCTGCACGATTCGCCATAGCGTTTATCTGTAAACATTGCATTTGTACGTTTATGGTTCTCCTATCGGAAAAGAAGATCGCGCGCGTCACCGATCAAGGAATCATCAGAGTATGAAAGTTTCAAAATATCGTTTTTTTTTGCATTATCCGATAACATTGACGGTTATAAACATGCCGTATCTATACTTACGTAAATGCAAGTAGATGTACGTAAATAAATGTAAGTAGACAATTTATATGAAAATTCCGCACTCGAAACTTTAAACGCGTTTTTCTCGAAATTACGTTTTTCAAAACGGTGTACACTCTCAAAAAAAGAGTTTTCAAGCTATCCGTCTCAAATTTTGACCCAACATTTTTCACGCCATTCTTTATCTCGCTATCGAACTTTTTTTATATCTTCATATTTTTTTTAACGAAAAACTGTGGAAAAATAGGCTAAATTCGGTCCTTTTTCTTCAACCCGCCGCCATTTGGTCAATATTTTTTTTTTAACTTCCATAGCAATATAGCGGCATCCATACTGATCTTTTTCCAAATTTTGTTTCAAGTCATATTTACGGCCACAACCGTGTACACCTAGAGGGCTCCTTTTTTCGAAGACATTTTAAACCGTTAAAAAAATGTGAAAAAGAATAAACGTTTGAAAGTGTATTTTTTGTTCTTCATGACTGCTTTGATTTGGCATATAAAATTACACTGCTTAGTGTAATTCAACTATACAACAAAAACATCGCGAAAGTCAGCTATTTTTCGCCCCGATCCACTACGATGATCTCTTAATATCAAAGGATAAGAGTCCAACTCCGAAGTGTCCATAAATACGTCTACAACGTTTTCAAGAGTGGAAAAAACTATTCATGTTCAGCCAATTCAGCACAGTTTTCTATGAAAAATCGTGAATCGAGTTGGACTTTTATTATCAATAAGGGCAGTTGATATGGCAGCTAGGGAAAAACGCTTGGCCGTGCTCGAAACGTGCAACAGCGCTATCACGTTCGAATCTTACCCTCGGTCGCGTGTCCACGACGTACATGTATTTGCTGTGTGGATTAGTGCAGAGTATGTGGTAGAGCATTTGCTCGTCTTCGGGACATCGAGCATTGAATCCTGAGAGGGGTTGACTGCAGCGACAGATGGCTGCCTGGAAATCGACGAGATATTTCAGGCAGTGCGTAACATCTGCGAATTGATAATTCATAAACAGAGCAAGCGTTCGATGAGAAATAATAGCAAAAACCAAAAGATGTTTTGAAAACCTTGTTCGAATGTAGATAAGTTAAAACCGGTAACCTTCCCTTGCTTCTGAACTTGGCGCTTCCGCTCAGAATGTTGTTCGCGCAGGCTGCGGGGACGTACAAGTACCTGGGGTAAGTGTCGCAGAGCTGAAAGAAAGAGTAAAGCGGTATAAAAAGTAATAAATAAGGATAACAATAATAATGAGGAAGGCATAGTCCATAAATTACGTCATTTTATGGACATTTTCAAACAGTCATTTTAAAATAGGGGGGTCTGTTCGTTGGATGACGGTAGCGATAGTTGGATAGGATGATTTCGGCGCGGAGGGGGTAAACAATCAGCAAAAAATCGATGACGTAACATATGGAGGGCCCCTGGGCGTAAGAAAAAAATATTTGTGTACCTCAAAACTGGTATTGAGATATGTGAGATTCCATTCTTTGTTGGGTACACCTTGCCGCTGGAATTCGCTTTGAATATCAAAGGAATTCCAACCGTCCACCAATGCTTCGGAATCTTTGGTCGCGCGGACATTGAAGCAGTACAAATCTTCCAATCTGGCTGCAAAAAGATTTAGATCAAACGGCATTTATGGAAAGATTCATTGCCGATGTCTCGCGTAATAAGAATTCGGGTAGAAATCTAACTACGATTGCTTACAATAATATTAAGCTTAACAGGCTACATCTACCTAGGTAGGTCATAAAATTGCATTTTACAAAAATATTTTTCTTTGATATACCTTTTCGCTATATTCCTGAAATTGAAAGAGCTACAGCTTCTAAACTTTAAACGCGTTTTTCTCGAAACTGTTTTTACAGTCGGTAGACATGTTATCTTGAGAATCACTTGATGGATTGTTTCCAAATTTATAGGAGATACGATGAGAAACATTTAAAGGTCGTTGGCAATGTCACTTTTTTAAAACCAATCCATTTTTCAATATGTGCGTAAAAATGACGAGGTTTTTTATAGATTTTGTAAGCTCGAGGTCCAATTCGTCGCCATGTTGTTGATTAAAATGATTTTAAATATCGACGATCGTCATCGGTTGGTTTTAGGATTTCAGATGGACCGTTTAGGCTTGGGTCCACCGCCGAATGTCGCGAAAAAAAATATCATCTGCCAGCGGCCACGTTTTGGTGGTTTTTCTGTACTTTTTGTTGATTTTCTTTTGCAGGCTGTCACTATGTACCTTTTTGTTTTAAAAAAGGCGTTTTTTTTTTCATCAACCGATTTTCAGAAAAAATTACTCCGTATTTGGCCATTTTTTCGGGCTTCTAGTTAGATGTAGCCCCTTAATTAGCACAATACAACGAAGCTTAAGGTCGTTTGTACTCCTCCGATATTCAAGAACATATTGATTACCTGGTGTGGAGAGTTTGGTCAATGTTACATAAATATCATGGCAATCACGCTCCTTGGCTATTATAAACGTAACTGTTAAAAAGTTTTTGCACCGAACGTGCAGCGGTGATCCCATTGTAGTCAATGGCTGTTTCTCTACTGCGGCTACGTGGGTATTCCAAACCTGGATAGCATATTTGAAAAAAAACATTACTCGTTAGGCTTTATTGGAAAACGCGTCGCTCGCATTTTAGTCCCTTCGTCTCAAGATCATCAAAATCTAAGACGAAATCTGTATCATGGTGGGGAAAAATGTAAACATTTGAAAATTATTATTCAGGATGATTTATAATAAGTTTGTTGGGGTTTGTTTGGGCCACAGGTTCGAACTGTAAAGTGTTTTTCGTGTGTATTCATTAGGGTGGCACAATTTTGAGCTCTTTCGTTTTGTCCTTTTTCTCACGATCCAATTGTCTTCCTTAAAGTAAAAAAAAATTACGCGAATCTTGATTTATTTTTGATAAGTTTTGCTTTGTTTTAGATTAATGAAAATTTGAATTTTTGGGTAGCTTGAGCAAGGACAAAAAATTTCTCGACCACACACAGCCTTTGGCACCATTTTTTTTTGTTTAAAGAAAGTAATTGGATGGTGAGGAAAAGGAAAAAAATAGAGCTCAAAATTGTGCCACCATAGTATTCTTTGAAAAATGTTTTCAGTCGTCTATACCATGGCATACACTTTTTTCAAGAACGCACCTTTACTGTGTGAAAAAAAACATTTCTTGTTTGTCATTGTCAGATCGCGTCCGTACATTCGCCGCTGTCGCAAAATATAGATGTTTGACATACCATGAACCATTAAGATATAAACAACTGTGCTTTTTTTCTTTTTTTCTACTCATAAAGTGACCTTGAACAGTGTTTTTTCATAAAATTTCTCTACTCTTGCAAACCCGTCACATTTCTCAGAAAAAATGAATAGACATTTTTTTTCAGAGGCTTCTACGTATCCAAATTTACTGCTCCGGACTATCAAAAAAAGGTTTTCGAAAAGTTTGTTTCGACGGCTCCTATAATTTAAGATATAGAGTATCGACTGACCCATATCTCTTTTTTTCCATTCTGGTCCTTAAATATGAAGTGAGTCGGAGTCAGGTACAAAGTGCCGATGGAATGATTATTGGCATACCGATCCAGCATCCGAACATTTTCCACCTGCAATCAAAGTGGTCAGCCGCAACTGTATTATCATAAATATTGTCGGCGAAAAAAAGAGTTTACGTTTGAAAACAGTTTCTTGATGCATTCTCAAAACATTCGTAATTTTGGTACAAATGACGAAAAGTCGTTTGTATTTTGCACGATAACCCGTTTCAAGCTTTTTTTGCCGAATTTTCGTGGACTGAATTTTCATTGATAGAGTTAATTGTTTTGTTTTTCACGTAAATACAAGTGTGCACTTACCTTTCCAGTCTTGATCAATTCCATGGCATCCATTTCGCTATTACGATAAATGTGATTAATTCGAGTGAAAGAGGAAAATACTGCTTCGTTTATGGGAGTTCACTCGAATTGAATTTATCAAGGTATAAATACAAGCAAAAACGGTGGGAATTGTTGATGCCTAAGTGGCGTAGACTTGGGATAGAATATAGAGACAATTTGAACACTATAACAATACCGAGCCTTCTTTACTTCACTCGAATTGTTCAAATCTCTTGCAGAGGATATTGTTATCAGTTGACAGTCGACAGGAGCCCATATGGGACTATGGGCAGACTGCGATTGACATTTTGTGGCCGGAGAGTATACTAAACACGTCGACGTATAGATAGTGCGCAAAAAGTTTTATTTCACTGGAGTTTCGCAGCTGTATTCACTGCTGTCATTTTCATCCCACTTCGATCTGGTGAAATTTCGACAAACGACTCCCTGTGCCGGGATTCTCTAACGTTTTAGCGACAGTTTTCGTTATCGTTAGCTAGCGACAGCCAATCGCATGGAGAATTACAGAAGAAGGGGCGTCTCTCATTGGCTGTCGCTAGCTACCGATAACGAAAATTGTCGCCAAAGGGTTATAGAATCCCGACACTGTAGGCCCATTCTGTAACCCGTAACGACAACTTTCGTTATCGTTAGCTGGTGATAGCCAAAAAGGGGCTCACTTTCTTCTGTAATCGTGCATGCGATTGGCTGTCGCTTGCTAACGATAGCGAAAACTGTCGCTACCGAGTTACAGAATAGGTCTATTACTGTATGTAAGACCGTGGACGAAAGTGAGCAGCTCACCCTATGGCGGTTCTTTTCACCTAGTGGAAATAGAGATTATCACGTGATTTTATTCGGCATGAAAATTCGTGTAAAAAATCGTAGTGCGCATGCGCGAGCGTCTTCCTAAAGCAGCGACGACACATCCAAAGCTGTATAATAAAACGAGTTACTACAAAATAGTTTATTCAGCGACGGCAACATCTCATCGCAATGCTCAATAATAATTAGCATCTCAAAGTTTATACCGCAGACAGTATAGTATTATTATGCCATTCTTCCATTCTTTAGCTCGTTTTCGTGGTCCGCTCCCGACCGAGTTTAGAAAGGTGGAAATTGTGACCTACATATTGTCCTGGCTGTATTACATAATAGTTCGATTTATTGAAAATAAACAATAATTCTACCACTGCGTTATAAGAATCCCCGAGTATTTTAATATGACACAAAACTTAGTAGTATTTTTTTGTTTGATCTGCTGTATCAATTTCTGTAATAAATGTTTTGTTTTTCTGTACCGTTCATGCTGCGAACTCATATTCTATTTTAACTTGCTGTTTATCCGGGTAAAATGAATGTCTTCGTTGATGCACACGTGCTTGTTTTTTGGACTGGGTTCAATTGGCGTGCTAGTGTACCTATAGAGCTTGGACTATCGGAGCGTTTTCTATTAGCGGTATTATTTCGATATCAACAAATTGTAATATCGGAATACCGGTATTTCTATATTCTTCGACATTGATGGGACACCTTGATTAGAAACGTTAGAAACTTGCGAGAGGGGGTTTGTAGAAATAATAGTGTTTAGCTAAGCGAAACTACAGTATTTATTTAAAAGCCCCGTCCTTTATTGAAATCTTCATTTATTATACATTACAAAACATACTCTGTTATGTTCTTAAATACATTCAACCCAACATAAAGTAAATAAACAAACAAAAAATAGAAACTTTCATGCAAACAAAAAAAGTGTTTAGTAGCGAGCCAAATTTACTGGTTCGAAATAGTGTGGTAGTTCCAGATTTCGCCGCGACGCGATCCACCATCGTTTCCCTAGATCCTAACACCCAGCGCGTCTAAGGTAGCGTACCCGAGGCAACGCAAGCTTCCTTTGCCTGCCGTTCTACCTCGCTGACCTACATAAACTGGACAACAAGTAAATCCGTCGGTAGCGCGATTCTGTAACTCGTTATAACTCGGTAAGGACAGTTTTTGTTATCGATAAATAGTAACAGCCAATCGCATGCACGATTACAGAAGAAAGGGAGCCTCTTATTGGCTGTCGCTAGCTAATGATAACGGAAACGGTCGCTACTGAGTTATAACGAGTTACACAATCGCGCAACAGGGACAACACCGCTACAAAAGAAAATATTAGTAGTCTGCCATTTTGTACATTGAAAAAAAATGCTAACAGCTGGATATTCATACTAAATAGGTGTGTAATTAATTTTATGAGTGAATCACTTTTTCATACGAAAAAAAATAGTTAAATTCGCACATGATTTGATACCCGTTACTGTGGCCTGACCCCTCAAAGTTGTGACCCTAGGAAATCAAATTGTGCAACAGAAAATCGTATTTTTTACATTTCAAGTGCATGCAGACCCCTTAATGATGGAAAAAATGTTATACCCGAATTTATGTTTGGTCGGGGGAGATCCGTAAGGAACCGGTGCGAATTTCGTGGTTGGATATAACAGACTATGAGAGCTAGTTTAGTCTTGTGATTAGATGCAGAATACTGGGTAATAGATATTTAATCCATAATCGCGTTATCCGAAAATTCTAAACTTTTGCCGCGCGGCTGACGTTCGAAGAATTAGATTGTCGCTAACAGTTAAGAAATTCTAAAAAGTGTCGATACGAACAAGATTTGCGAGCCGCTTTTTGCGCGCAAATTTTTCTTGAGCGATTGCTTCGGTCTTAAGGGGGTAGGGTCAAGGGAACGGCCGTTTTTCCTCGGTTAAAAACAAAAGAATAAGAAGTTCTTTGCTTTACAAGTAAGGATATGTTATAATTTAGCATCTGAGCTAACTGAAATAAATTTTTCATCGAAAAATATTAACAAATAGCTGAGTAGCTGTTGCTTAAAGTCGCCTCCTCAGAAATACACCGTGGGACGCACAGGTCACGATAATTATCTCGAATAAAAACGCAAAATTTGTATTCAAATATAATTATACGTTTAGCATAAACCTAGATGGAGAATAGTTGAAAATAAAAAAATTTATGAAGTTCTGAAAAAAATCAAATATTGTTTATTTAAGAAGTTACTAAAGGCAGTTTTTATATTTTTATTTATGGAAAGAAATTTTAGGTTAATGCACAGGACATATTGAGGTATTCCTTCCGCGGAGGGCCGTATTTTGTGGGGGCATAAGGGGGGCCCTTCAGGATCATTGGTAAATTACAGGGGCGCTTTATAAAAATACGTCCCAGTCTATGGGAATGGTATCAGTAACCAAGAATAAAAACTATTGTTATGAGATGGAAACTATTGTTATTATAGCTTATAATTTAAGTAATGCTCAAAAGTGCCTCTTTAATTTTGTTTTGGTGAAAATTGTAGATACATTTAGATAAATAAATCGTAAAAAAAATATCTATACGTCACGTGACAAGACCACGAATCAGAGACAGTTTGAAAAAAAGTTCGTTCTTTCGACTATAATTTTCATATAAAAAGTGATATATTTTTACAAATTTCAATTAATCGAAACGAGCGCTCGTTCTTGACTGTTAAAGCAATCAAAGAAGCTACGGTTAAAATTTTAAACGTGAACGTAACGTTCTTGCCTACACCCGTAAGGGTTTATGTTGAAAGTAAGGAAATATATTCGACATAATTTTAATATATTTTTACATAATATTTTTTTTTATATAAAATTTAAATAAATTTTTAATATACTTCAAATAAATTTTAAATATACTTCAAATAAATTTTAAATAAATTTTAAATAAATTTTAAATAGTAATCTAATATAAAAATAAGGAAATATATTTTACATTCATGTCGTCAAGGACGATACACTAATTAGCGACGCTCGAAAAGGTCTGTTCAAAAAAAGCTTTTGAAAATTTACTCGACCCTCCCCTTAAGACGGGGGAACTTATCGTGCAGCATTGTTCCACGTGTGCTCTAAGTAATAGAATATCAGTTTTGCGATAATAAATATCTTCTTCCGCTAAATATTATTTACCGTTGGCGCAAGAATCAACGTATACATGGAAAATAGCGAAGATTATGGTCCGTGGAAGGCAGCGTTTTTCTTTAACCATCACGCGTTTGTATTACGTTGTTCCGCATTATCAATAATTTATTGCTTCTCCTTAAGGTATTTCTTTCACGAAGCTTAACAACTAACTGATTTTCTATAATCAAGTAAAAATACATCCCAGTATACTGGTTCAATTTCAAGTCACTTTACCGAACTTTTACCCAAAAATTACGACTCTACAAATCGTCTCGTGTCGTGATAGCGGAAGTAGGGGTAAGATGAGAATGCTAAGATCATATTGAAATAAAACAATCCATATTAATCAGTCAACTTTAATTATTCTTTCAAACTAAGTAACATTTACTAATCTTTTAATTTTGGCAACGTAAAAAACAGTATTTCTTATTGTTAGCGTACAATATACATTTTTAATTAAATACTTATTTTTCTCATCTTACCCCGTATGCGAAGCAAGATGAAACAGCGCTGGGAGCATGATGGGACAAGAATTGTTGGCCTCATTCGCAAATAAAAACGGTTTCATTCTCAGTATCAGCAACTTGATAAGTCAAGTCTAAGTTCTGTAAGGCTAATTTTTTTGGGTTTGTTTGTTTGGGAATCAGGCTAATCTTTTCTGGGTTAGTTTGGGGTTGTTTGGGGATGTTTGGGTTTGTTTGAACCCTTGAAGAAAATTAGCCTGATTCTAGCAGGGCCCCACTTCCGAATATTTACCCCGAATACTTACCGATACATTTTTTTCAAACCGCCGCCATCTTGTCCATTTTGATATTTAAGGATGTTGAGTCCCAAATCGCAAATGATGATAAAATTCTGAAAATTTGGTATGTTTTTGTATGAAGTATTTCAGAGGTCGTGTAAAAATTTCACGACAATTACGAAGCTCGTTATTGAACAATTAACATTCACAAATTAAATGTTGTTTTATGGAAACTGATGTAACTTTGCAATAAGTTTTTTTTTTGACCTCTCAATTTTATAATATCAACAATATACTGAAAGCAAAGGAAACAAAACGAAGTTTATTGATACATTTTTTTAAATTTCTTTTAAAAATTGTTCTTAACAAAATGTTAATTTTTTAATAACGAGCTTCCTAATCGTCGTGAAATTTTAACACGACCTCTTAAATACTTCATACAAAAACATACGAAATTTTCCGAATTTTCTTATCATTTTTTATTTCAACCCTTAAGGAGGTTGAAGTAATGATGATAGAATTCTGAAAATTTGGTATGTTTTTACATGAAGTATTCAGGAGGTCGTGTAAAAATTTCATGACGATTAAGAAGTTATTTATTGAACAATTAACATTAACATGTTTCATAGGGACTCAACATCCTTAAAAATAAACCTCCAGAGCAAGATAGCGGCATTTATACTGATTAATAATCTTTTTACAACCGTTCATATAATGTAATAAAAATAAAAATAACGTTTACAAATTGATTTTCTGTTCTTCATGAGTGCTTTGATTTGACCTGAAAAATCGAACTGATTATTTTTATAGTTCATAGATTATTTATACAGATACTTTCACAATTATTCACCCCCGCCCTTCAAATTCCAACGGGAGCACCGTGCTCGCACGTACTGTTTATTAGCTAGGCTTATGATTCATCTCACCTTCGTCTTGTCGCTAGTTCCCCTATCAATTTCGAGCAGAGTTTTGCAACTACATTTCCACATCGTAGAATCACTATCGTAATCTCGGTAGTATCAATTTTGAACGCCGTTTGACATTGCCACTACAATTTGCGCATGGTAAAATCTCGCTCCGTGTCGTGTGTATATATTCTCGATCGGCGAAAGCGCTCGAGACCATACAAATTTAGTTTCCACAAGTGTAGCTCGTACGCGCGTACGGTTGAGGTGAAAAAAAAGAAAAAAAGCGCATCGTCGATCGAGACGCACCGAGGCGAAAAAATGTTGCACGCTCGCAGCTTGACCTTGCCGGTCATCGGGACCTGCCTCCTGCTCGCAATCTTGGCATCGTCGCGGACGAAGGTCGTTGCCGAAGATTTCGGTACGTATATATGACCTTCGCTGCACGCAACGGGCAATTTGCGATCACGCGGAAAACCCAGTTTCATCGGACGTGTGGCGTAATTAAATAGACCTTTCACCAATCCGAATATTCGGCGATTAACTGATTTACGTACATAATCGAGTATAAGCAACGGATGTCTCGAAATTATCTGACATTTATTATTGCGCGCCATTTTTTGTGTGGCGAACTTGGAAATGTGGAAAATTGGAAAAATGTGACTTGCAGAAGAATTTTCGTAGCCATGACTTTTCAGAGTGAATGTAAAAATGTCTGAGTATAGTAAATTTGCGCGAAATTTGTTATTCCAGTTCATCGTTGGGTATAATAATTCATTGTAACATATTTTTTAGTAAGCGCCACTGTAATTTATCGATGATTGAGAAGGGCCCTGTTAACTTACCCATACCTTAACTATAGTTAAGGGAATACGTTAAGATAGTTAAGGATGTTGAGTCCCTATGAAACATGTTAATGTTAATTGTTCGATTAATAGCTTCTTAATCGTCATGAAATTTTTACACGATCTTCTGAATACTTCATGTAAAAACATACGAAATTTTCCGAATTCTATCATCATTACTCCAACCTCCTTAAGGGTTGACATAAAAAATGATAAGAAAATTCGGAAAATTTGGTATGTTTTTGTATGAAGTATTCAAGAGGTCGTGTTAAAATTTCACGACGATTAGGAAGCTCGTTATTAAAAAATTAACATTTTGTTAAGAACAATTTTTAAAAGAAATAAAAAAAAATTTATCAATAAACTTCGTTTTGTTTCCGTTGCTTTCAGTATATTGTAGATATTATAAAATTGAGAGGTCAAAAAAAAACTTATTGCAAAGTTAGATCAGTTTCCATAAAACAACATTTAATTTGTGAATATTAATTGTTCAATAACGAGCTTCCTAATTGTCGTGAAATTTTTACACGAGCTCTGAAATACTTCATACAAAAACATACCAAATTTTCAAAATTTTATTATCATTCGCGATTTGGGACTCAACATCCTTAAGGGAATACCTTAACTATCGATGGAATTCTTCGGTGAGCCCTAAATCTACAATAACATTGTACAATGCTTTCATTGTGCAATAATATTGAATAACACCTTGAACCCAAACGATCAATTATTATCACGAAATAACTTTGACGGCCCTTGAGGGTTCTCACTTCAGACGCTTAAAAAAGGCTATTTTCGTGAGTTTTTTTTGATAGGTTTATATTATAGACGTTGATATAAAAGTTGTTACACTTAATAAATACACTTTCGAAATACATAAAAAATATTTTTAATGTATTTATGTAACCCAAACGAACTTTAAACGCTTTTTTCTCAAAACAACGTTTTTCGACGGCTAGTTGATAAAATCTTCGAAACTGCTGAACCGATCCTTATGAAATTTTAACCACATATTCATTACAGCTATAGCTATAGCGCATATCAAGGAATAAAAAAAATGTTGATATTTACTATTTTTTTACCAAAAACTGTGGAAAAAACGTTTTTTTTTTGTTTTTTCGAAAAATGTCCGCCGTTTTGTTATTTTTGCATATACCAAAAATCATATGATATGCGCTGTAGCTATTGACATGCTGAATCTAAAACCGTTTGATTTTTTTGTTTCGGATGATCCATCTCCGAGATTTGATCAACAGCGCAGACCTAAAATTTTTTAGGACTTTTTTTAACAACCATTTTCGTCTATAAATAGTGACTTAAATGAATAAAAAAAAAATATGTTTCGAAAATTATTTTATTAAGTGTAACAACTTTTATATCAATATCTATAATATAAACGTATTTAAAAAATCATGAAAATAGCCTTTTTAAACGTCAAAAGTGAGAAGACCCCTTAAGCGTCAATGTTTTCGCGTGAGCAAGACCTACCTCCCTAGCATATACTCCGTGTATTCAAAATCCAGTAATCCAAACATATCAAAAATGTGGTGTGTGTTTGTGTGTGGGTGGGTGGGTGGGTATGGATATACATTTATATGTTAATTTCTCAGCTTGCGACGTACCAAAAAGCATTCCGCTAAAAGTAATTCCTCCAGTCAAATTGAAAATATCCATGAACAACGATAAGATCACGTTCACCTACGACTCGCTTAACCGCAATGTCAAAGCTGATGGACTAGAGATTATTTTCGATGGTAAGTCTGCGCACGTGCACGTGCAATTTATGACGGAAAGATCGCGTATCCCGCCCGGTCATTTCGTTATAATGATATTGAAGTTTGCATCGTTGGAACCAGGCCGAAAGTTTGGTAGACCGTTTTTTTTTTTTATTTGACCACGAGAATCAGTCGAACTTTTTTTTAGAATCCCTATCAGATATCAACATCCCAAATTTACAGAAGAAGATTCTGGTTGATAACGAAGATCAAGAAAAAAATGAAAGAAGAATTTTCGTTGCATTCCAACGATGTAAACTTCAACGTCATTCCTTATACGCATGACGTTTTTTACACGAATTTTTTGTCCACAAACGGACACAACTTCGCTCGCCAGGATCTTTCGATGCGGAAGGAAAGCCTGGAAACAGCACTCCTACGCCATTTAATGAGCAGTACACCGCTAGCATATCTGGTTCAATGGAGTATAACGAGGCATGGCCGGTAAGGGTGTTAATATTTAGCTGACAATGAACTTTTCGTTATTAGCACGATTTTTGAATGGTCCGTTTGTCGTACGTGCACGTGCCACCGCACCCACACCTCGTATACGTAACACCGCATAATTACGATCTCACGAATTTATACACATTTTATGCGCTTATTCGAGCAATTAAATTCGACCGGATATCTTTCGCTTGATAAATAAGTTACGTTGCGGTTAGCCGCCCGGTTATCCGACGAATAACCATATGTTACTCGTCCGGTAACCAGCTCAGTTCACGCGGTTCACGCTGTACAATGCCCTAAACAAACAAACCCAAACAAACCCAAACGCAAATCAACCCAAACGCAAACAAACCCGAACAAACCAACCCAAACAAACCAAACCCAAAAAAACTAACCTAGAAAACAAACCCAAGCCCAAACAAAACCAACCAACCCGAACCACACAAATGAAAAACAACCAACCAACCCAAATCAAACAAATCCAAACCCAATTAACCAACCCAAACCAAACAAACGAAACAAAATTATAAAGATTTTATTCGTAAATTATTCGTCCGGATAGTTTGTTTATCAATTTAACACATTCTATTCGGACAACTATGTATATATGTTATTCGTCCGGATACTAGCTTACACGAATCACAATAATATGTACGCCTACTAGAGATACGGCGTGAACTGAGCCGCTATCCGGACGAATAACAGGCTTATTCTCCGGATAAGTTCCGGACACTCCGAATAAGTTATCGCGACAATGTGAATTGATCGACGAATAGAACCCAAACGTGACTAACGTCGGCTTTTACAAGTGGCCTTTAGGGCCAATTGTAAAACTTTTATTGTTGACTACGTCCTAAATTTTGTTTGCTATGGCCCAATTGTATATTTTTTAATTTTTGGGGGAACATCCTACATAAGGTACGAAGAAGGATGTGCATTAACTCATTATTTGGTATTCTTAGCCAGCAAAATATTCCCCCCCCCCCCCCCAAATTCCATTTGATTTAGTTAAGGAGTTTCGGAACAATTGACGACATTGGAATTTAAACAGTAAATTCATTGTCATATACTTAATGGACCCTCAAAATTATTTATCGCAATGATGTTTCTTTATTCGTTTGCTCGTTTGTTTATTCGATTGTGTTCGTTTGTTTTTTTTTACCGTAATCTTTGTTATGTTTGTTCGTTGTAATTATAATCAACGTGGCGCGAGTCTCATGAGCCGAAATTCCATTCCTGACTTCAGGTTGTGTTAAGGCGGGAAATACCTTTAGGCGAGGAAACAATTTGCTGATAGGTATTACTGGATAGATATTAAAAAATCGCCATAATTCCTCAAAATGTGAAGAATGATAGTTCTTGATAGAGAATAATAATAGTATATTAATTATTTTAGAATTTTTCACGAAAAAATTTAGTAGTTATAAAGATACGAACTGAACACATTCGCTTATGGGAAAATAGATTCTGCAGACGTTAATGGTTGCAGAACGAATAGGACTAAATCGCCCTGAATTCTGAAAATATATCATCAAGATTTAGGATCAAGCTATTGATAATGCTAAGATTCAAATAAATCGACTGAGTAATTGTCGAGAAATTGATGAAAGTAATGAGGAGTATCGCCTTTTTATGAATTGCGCTATGTAAACGTGGCAACATTGTAGAGTAGTATGACGATTATTCTGACGGCATAGAAGGAACGCTTTGCTATACCGTGGTGTACATCCACGCTAATGGCTGGTTTCGTCACCTCTGGATAAAGTTATCCGCAAGTTATCCTATACCTTTAGCATTGTTTATCTGCAGGATAACTTTATCCGTAACCTATGTGTGGTTGACGAAACCGGGCATAAGTTGAATTCATACTTTTTTTCTGTAGTCCCCTCATTATTTTTAATAAATAAGATTGCTGATTAATGTTATTTTTTTCTCAAAAATGTCGCGCTTGCCCAATCCATTTTGAGGTTAGACTTATCACTGCTACTCACAAAGCAGCGGTAACGCGGAAAGCACAACGCATGCGTAAACAGGTCGAGCAGTGCTACCACTGATGAAAAAAAAAAATTCAGACTGCTGCGTTGTCGCGGTTAGCAGTCAATTTATAAAATAGTAAAATATTTTATAAATTCCAGACGGCGTGACACGTAACGTCAGCGGGATTAATCTTTAAAAAACCAACGAATATTTTTGTTTCATTAACACTCATACGCAGAATATGAACCAAGAAAACCACGAGAAATGTTGAAAATCAATGAAATGGTACGCTTTGAAATGAAAACGGTGAATTTTCCGAAATAATAACTACACTTTGGAATAAAACATACTTTTATTTTCATTTTCAAGAACATTTAGGATAACATTTTGGACACTAAGGTTAGAAAGATTTTTACCAAATTTCATCAGAATTGGTCAATGAGTTTTTTATTTCGCTATACGTCGCTATACATCGCTTTTTTGTTTCGCTATACACAATAGTGTTTAGCTATACGTCACGCGAGCTTTAAAAGTGCAGTTTCGAAAATGGTGCCATATCTCCGTCATTTTTAAAGATCAAAAGATAAATTGAAGATTAGGAAAATACCATGGGACAGCCAAAAGTAGTAAGAAAACATAGCCAAAGTGTCAAAAATGGCGAAGAAATCTTTCTTTTAAAAAATAATCACGAAAATGAGCACATTTTTTCCTCGCCTAAAGGCAGCTCTCCCACTTAATGTGAAACATTTATCGAAATCGATCTAGTAGTGTCGTGTTCCAAACGAACACGACAACTAAACATAAACATACGTACGTAACATACTAAACTAAACATAACATACTAAACGTAAACATACGAACTCTACAGTGGCATTGTATGTAAAGATATACCTACATACACGGTTTTACAGACAGGTCTGGAAAGTGCCTTAGTTCACATGGTTCCTTTGCCGAAGCTCGACGCTGCTCGGAGCTGCGGTCGAGAAGTATTGCGTGCGTCAGAGACAACAATACTCACGCATTCGCGTCACAACCTAACCTAAGAATCAAATGTTTCTACAAGCCTGTTATCAAATACGGCCGTCGTTTCTGACCTGTGTATAAGACCATGGTGAAATCGTACCATACGCAGGTTATGTGTTCACTATCAAAACAACACTCCTCGATACTAGCGACACCACAAATTCGGTTCCAATAGTCGAGTCAACGCCACCACCGAAATTTCATCGACTTTTCAGCCTGTATGTAAGACCGTGCCTACATATGTTAACTATACGCTGTGTGTACGTTTTCAGGACGCGGCAGGATTACTTGAAGTTCCAGTGATTAAGAAGTGCAATGCCATCGCAAAACTCACTAGGACGAACGGGTATGGAATGAAAAAACGGATGATAATCGTAAGAATGTATACCCGACTGGAAATGTTGTTCGGGCAGCCGGATCACTGATCAAGCAGGCTTAAAGATACGGTCTGGAATACCGTAGAAGTGCCCGCCTGATATGTGCTGGATATTTACTGGCTTATCGAGTCCGGAGAACGGGTATAATAAAGACAAACTGATCCGTCCTGATCAGGTAATCTTGCGAGGACCTTGTTAGGGCGCCGAAGCCCGTGCCTGATCGGCATCGTATGTCTTCTGCAAATTCGCCTTTAGCAAATTCCGGTTGTAACACACTAATGAGAATATGTAAAAACGTGTGAGTTATTTTCACAGCTCAAATGGGCAGAAAAAATCCGGTAAAAGAAAAATTGTTGTTGCATTGCAACGATGTTATTTTCAACCCCATGAATAAAATTATTGACATTCTTTAGAATAGAATTAGAATGATACAAACATGGATGAAAAAAAAAAAGGTTTGGACAAGTGTTCAAGTGGCTAAATAGGTAGAGCGCTCAGCTGTAGAACTAGAAGACGTAGGTTCAATTCCGAGGGTAGGAAAAAAACTTCAACGAGGTGGGATATACGTTTTATTCCAATTATAATATAGGCAGGATCATAAATAACGCATATGAAAACAAAAAATACTACCAGAATTTTTTTATTCGTAATTTTTGGGTTTTTTCATCTCAGGCATAGATACGGCAACAGGTTCAGAGCCTGAAAAGGTATACAGATCAGTTACGTTACCAGCATCCGCGTCATGGCCGGATTCAAAAAAGCGTTTCACGCCCGGTAGAGCTCTGATCCGGCGGCCTGTACCGTGTCGTGGTACGGAATACGGTATGCCGGATGCAGCTCCAGTCTGCCCTGTAGCAACATTTCTAGTCGGGATGGTGAAGAAATCTTTCCTTTAAGGCAGATTTCCCAAAGTTTTTTTTACCACCCCCCACCCCTTCTACTTAAAATGAAAATGCTCTTCCCCCCTCCCTAACGCTGCAATTTCATAGTTCCTACAAATTATCCTGTGTCCGTCGTTTAACTTTAACCTCTTTCACTAACTGTTCGCCTTGTCTGCGCCCTCCTATACATACCATCACCCCCCTATAAATATAGATAGTAAAAATACGCTAATCAGCCTGACTTATTTATGTCAAATCAAAGCACCCATGAAGAACAGAAAATACAGTTTAAACGTTTATTTTTATTTGTTTACATTATTTTTAACGATCGAAAAAGTCTTCGACAGAAAGGAGTCTTCACGGTGTATACGGTTGTAGCCGTAAATATTATATGAAACGAAATTTGTGAGAAGATTATTAATCAGTATGAAAGCCGCTATCTTGCCATGGCGATTTTGTTTCTTATTTTATATCAAAATTGACAAAATGGCAGCGGTTTGAAAAAAAGTATCGAATTTAGCCTACATTTTCGACAGTTTTTCTTTAAAAAAAATGAACATTTAGAAAAAACTTCCATTGCAAGATAAAGAACGGCGTGAAGAATGTTGTGTCAAGATTTGACGCGGGTAGCTTGAAAGCTATTCTTTTGAGAGTGTACGTCGTTTCAAAAACGACATGTGGCAACCGAGATAATTCGAATTTCGCCCCAAAAATTGAACAGTATGTTCAATAACCGTCTATACTATGGGATAATGCAACAAAAAAATCGACTTTTAGAAAATATCACACTGTGATGGTCCCTTTAAGAAAACCATGAAAGTCAGATAATTTTTTTCTCGCTTAAGGGTATTTCCCCCCTTGAGAAGGTTGACAAACGATTTTACTGGAATCTCGCTACAACGTGTCGTTTTTTTCCTAAGGTCTCTCGCTCCAGATCTCCGGGGCAAAGTTATGGAAGCAGTCAGCGAAGCCGCCGTCTCGTGCATCAAGCAAGACATTTGTGCGAAAATGTTTTGGGATATCGCGAAGGCGATTGTAAAGAAAAAGGTTCGTTAGAAAGGCAATGAATAGTTGCTTGACACCAAGCTTGCTTCGATTGTGGAACGCTGCGTTGTGGATTGTGGATTGTGGAATTTTTTTGATACACTGAGAGAAATGTATGGTCACTTCAACCATACTTCAACCATATTTTATATTACCCTGAGGGGACAACAATATTTTACAGTCATGTTTACTGCCTAAAATATGGTACTGCTTACGATATTTTAGCAGTTGTGGTAACTATGCTCATATGTCAACCGCAAACAACAATCTTACAAGCATACGTTGATCGTTCACTGCTATATAACATAGCAGGTTTTCATAAAATGGATATTTCCTTACACTATCAAAAAATAGTGATTTTTACCATATTGAATGGTATGTCTACTAAATGTATATAGTATTTCATAAATTCGAAAATTATTAATTGTCGTTCCAGTATTACTGGTCGTTGAAATAAAGTGTTGATCTTCTGCATTCTATTTCTAAACATTATTTCGTATAAGAGATCATATTTGTATCCTTTTTCTATCGCTACTCTTACCGTTCTTCATCGTTTACAGTCAACTGTGTGGACTTTCTCTGGCATGATATTTACGAAACTTGTAGTTTTGGAATATTAAGATTCAGAATTTTGAGTCTTCTGGTCATTCAAAGTTCGGGATTTCAACCCTGCCCTGATTTTCGTGATATACACAAAAAAAAACAAAATGCCGGACATTTTTTGAAAAAACAAAAATAACGTGTTTTTCACCTTTTTTGCAAAAAAAAATATAGAAAATATCAAAATTTAAAAAAAATCATTGATATGCGCTATAGATATAGTTCTAAAGAATATGTGGTTAATGAAATTGCATAAGGATCGGCTCAGTAGTTTCGATGATTTTATCAACGAGCCGTCGAAAAACGTTGTTTCGAGAAAAACGCGTTCTTAGTTTGCTTGGGTTTCATAAATACATACAAAAATTATTTTATGCATTTCGAGAGTGTATTTATAAAGTGCAACAACTTTTATGTCCATATCTATACTGTAAACTATTAAAATACATGTATTTTTAATATTCTTTAAATTATATTAACTTTAATATTAATTTTATGTATAGATTTTAATAATCTATACGTATATTTAAAAAAAAAAATATATATATATATATATATATATATATATATATATATATATATATATATATATATATATATATATATATATCTATATATATATATAGATAATATAAACTATCAACAAAAATTCATGAAAATAGCCTTTTTGCGTCTAAAGTGAGAAGGCCCCTTTAAAGCAACAAAAGTGTATACGCGTCGAGTTCAAGCCTTCGTCGAGCTGTAATCAATTGTAAACACAATGACCAGCATGGGCGAAAACTTGTTTTACCCTCATTTCCGATTTAGCTCTACAGCCTAGAAGAGGAGCATCAAAATACATAATTGACCTGATTACAGATTTCGAAAGACAAAAAAGTGATTATTCCTAAAGTAACCGAATGGCTGTTTAAAACCATCGCTGAAAAAATGGCCTACGTGGACAGAACGTTCAGTCTTACGCTGCCCGCACCCAATAAGCACGATATCACAGATTTTTTCTCGTTGCAACATTTGAACGCTAGCGTATATTTCACCAGCGGCCAATTCGAGTAAGCAATGCGAATTTAAATGCGATCTTTTTCTACACCTTTTTTCGCCATTCCCACGGACAAATTTGTAATGATAATTGGCGTTCGCAGCGTGACCACGAGCTTGGTAAACAAGTGCACTGCCTCAGATTGTCCCTTCAAAAAACCAGACAAGCTGACGTACGATTTCGATATGGCATTAATCGCCAGCAAGACTTCTATCTTCTACGACGATTGGGAGGTAATCGGATTATTCATTCAGTGGTGTGACTCTAAAGCCGGATATACATTACAACCAGGGAGACTAGAGTAAAGGAGTGGACGCTGCGTGCTAACGATGTGGCACCAAAATCAAGGAAAATAAGAGTTTGCAGGTGGCGTTGCAATCGGTTTTCCCTTATATATAGATATACTCTCTTGCTAGGCTTTCCGTCGGCTACATGCGCATGCCTAGAACCTTTAGGTACAAGTATTATTATACATCGGGGAATCGCGATCGCAGCGCCTCTTGCGGTCACTTATAAGTCGGGATTTTGGGGCCGTCTTTCGCTGCTTATCTCCTATGGAGTGTCCACTCCTTTACTCTAATCTCCCTGATTACAACGATCCAAAAATCGATTCTTTTCTTATTCTCTAAAGTTTCGAGGCGAAATTCGAAAAACTTAAAATGTTACAGCCCTTAAACGCTGTACCTCACAGCTATGATTCGCAGTGGGCGTAAACTTTAAACGCGTTTTTTTTCTTCTTAAAACTGCATTTTCGAAATTGACGTGCCAGATGCTCCAAAACTATTGAGTCGATTGAGTTGAAACTCGGTAGAAATATTGATAATATTGATACCTTCTACTTGACGAAAATTGTTTCTGATAAATTAGAAGAAAAAAACTACTTTTTTAATCCAAATTTTACCGAAATTTTGAGTGAAATATCGATTGTTTGTAAGTACGCGTCAGTTTGTTAAATTTGTCTTTTCTTCATTTCAATTACTGTCAAATAGAAACTTGACATGTTCTAACTGAACAATTTTGGAATTTGTTTGCAAATTAAAGACTACGGAAAGCTAAACTGCACACCATTTTAATGATGAATGAATTAAAAAAAAATTTTTTTGTATACTTAAATATCCTATTAACGTATACCTACGGTTTGATAAACGTAGAATAATTGTTTCTTAGATTAACAAATGCCTCGAAATTGCTTAATTTTGTTCCCGTCTAAATGTATAATCCGCCTTTGAAAAATTATTGTGTATACTTGAATATACTGCCAAAGTATACCTACAGTTTGATAATGTAGAATAATTATTTTTTAGTTTGAAAAATCCATCACAATTGCTTCATTTCTTCCCTCCTCGTATAGCCCGCCTTAATACGGAAAAGCAACCGTTAAAATATTTTTTTAAACGCGGTTATAATGCCACACGATGTAAAAAAAGGCATTTTGGCCTACGGGATTGAACATTTTCGTTGGCTCTATGGCAATCGGCGCGTCAGTTCCTATCCAGATGGAGCTCGCGTGCTACTGCCGAAATGTACGAAACAATGAAATATTCCCTATGGGGTGATGAATAATATTTTCCATTCGCGCATAAATTTCCAGTTCAAGGCTCCAAACATCAGCTACAAGGGTCCTGTAAAGTTCGAGGTAGAAGACGTGGGAATATTGGCACAATTCACTGCATCTTGGACATCCAAACCGGCTAGCATAAAGCTCACGAAACTCGAGGTCACGCCCTCTAAAGCAGAAAGTTACGATTTTCCGCTTTTGTCGGGTTTAACGGAACACGAAATAGAGGAGCTGCGCGGTCGGGTTAAAACTGTGGTGCGTGAATTTCTCATGGATAACCTACGTCGCTCTATTAAAAGCGGGTTAACTGATTTATTCTCACGCACGGATCTTGAGCCGTTTAGACCTGCGTTGGATGGGACTCTTGACCTCAAATAGGCAAAATAGACAAGATAGTCGTTTTTCATTCTCGCAAATAAACATTTATTTTACAGAAAAAATATGAATATTGAACATTTAAATGTATTACGTTGATAATTGAAATATCTAAGTCGCATGGGACAATATTTTTTAAACATCGCCTAACTTCAGAACGATCTGCTGATAGGCCGATTTATCAATGACGTCGCGCAAGATAGGCTATCGTGTCCTTATGGGAATGTGGAGTTTTTATTTCGCGATGAGCCCCGCCGCGAAATGATTAAGGCAGAGCTTGTAAAAGTTGATCGAATCATGGGAAAATAATCATCAATGGCTAAGGTTCCAAAAAATGATGCAGGGTACAATACGGTAGAAATACGACCGGTTTGAGGATCTATGTAAATGAATGAATGAAGTACATATGTGTTAATAAAGCTGTTTGGAAAATCTTTCATAACGTATTTATCACCATAACCGTCCTTTGAACACAATGGGTCGGTTCGTTTGCGCTACACTTTTCTATACTTCTTACACCTTCTGTGGACATTCTATTACTGTATCTCCTAAGCATGTAGAAAGTGTACCTGAAACGAACAGACCCAATGTTTGACTTAGGCACTTACACGCTTTCAGCATTGATGAGAATCACAGTCTTACCATGCAGGTCTGGAAACTCGATGAGATGTCGGCGGCGGGGATGACTCGACTATTGAAACCCGATAAACGAAACCGCGTTTTGTCCCGGCATCCTAGTTCTCGGAAACGCCACTACCTAGCGTTGGTTGTTATATGGCAGCCTTCGGCTCTAGATACTCCGATCAGCCGGCCTATTTTGTAACTCGGTAGCGACAGCCAATCGCATACACGATCACAGAAGAAAGGGAGCCTCTTATTGGCTGTCGCTATCTAACGATAACGGAAGTTGTCGTTAAGACTTACAGAATAGGCCTGTGGCGGTCCTGCTAGTTCCACCATCTCACCGCTACGCGGCTACACATCGTTCCAGCGTTTCTCACAAGCGGTCGCAGGGGCATGCGTTCCAATATATACAACCGTCTTTCCCCTAGATCCTAACACCCAGCGCGTCTAGCGCAGGGTGCAGTGACACAGCTCTACTGATGAGTCTGTCACTGTACCCGAGACGAAACGCACAATCTTTTCCTGCCTCTTCCTACCTTACCGACATTACAGCCTGGACAAGCCGCGGACAAACAACTACAGGAGTGGAGAGCACGGTCGTATGAGAGCCACACAGACCGAATCTCCTCTACAGGCCTACAGCTGAACAATTCGAACTTTCGTGAAATATTCTAAGTTGCTTTACGCTAAGCTGAATAACTCAATTATGATTCAAATCCATCATACACGCGAATAATGGTTTGCATAAAGTTATCTACAATAGACTCTTATTCACGTAAAATAATCGAAACACCGCGATGCAACATGCATATATATGCATGCCTTTCACACGACTGAGAAAACATAATAAAATCAAAATATCACTGCTGTGTATTTCGTTGGATCCATCAGCGACCAACTGCAGACCTCTTTCGCTGCGTTTTACTGTAGATGGTTTTTCGACGAGTGTAATTGAAAAACTATCTATCAAACGTCGGGATTAGCATATTTGTGACGATGATTCTGCATCGATTAAGCTCGGAATTTTATGGATTGTATGAAAAATTTGAAAAGTCCTGCTAACTTTATGAAAAACAAATCATTTAATACTAAGAAAAGGATCAACCACCGAACATTTTTATTAGGCTAACAATCACTACGAAACGATTACAAAAATAAAAACCTTGGGAAGTTAAAGTCGCCTAAGTGTATGGAGGTCCGCGAACATCATTCCAGTAACTTTTCCTCCCCGTCCTCGAACGGCTCGGGACTTTAGTAATATAAGTTGGCAAAACTCTTGCCCACTGTACTGTGCATGCGACTCGCAAATGTCACAAGCTTCTCTTCAATCGTCATTCCATGTGTGTGTGAGAGTGCGCGCCGCTGTGCCCCGTACCAGCGACCGACCCCCTGTTATCTCTTTCTCTTTTTGCGTGCCATTATCGCGAAAGTTTGGTAGGTGGGTCGTGTTCGTTCGGCGCTCGTAACACGCACGAGAAGTGGGCAGTGCACGGTGCGTTGTGTGGTTAGCAATAATGGCAGACACGACGGTGGATGCGACGCGGCGTCTCAACGTCAAAAAACAGACACTCGACGACGCTTATGCGGCCCCAGCAAACTTCCTCGAGATAGACGTTATCAATCCGGAGACACACGGTGTTGGCAAGAAGCGCTATACCGATTACGAGGTTCGCATGAGGGTAAGTAACAAACGATCAAATTCAGCCGTGGCAAACGTTGATTTATCCGAGAGAGAGAGAGAGAGAGAGAGAGAGAGAGAGAGAGAGAGAGAGAGAGAGGCAGAAGTGCGTGCAAGTGGGACAGAGAAAAGGGGGTGTGCGCGCCTGTGTTGACGAGGAATTTACGAGACAAAATTAAGTCAAATCGCGATTCGAACTTGATTGGGAAACGGAATCGTGTGCACTTCGTACTCGAGGTATTTCGCTAAATCGCATAAACGTCGCGGCAAACTGCAATGTTTTTATTTTTTATACATTCGAGAAAGATTTCTCGGGTTTTCGTTGCGCGAGATGATTTATTCGTTTCATGCGACATGACATCGTTGTTCTCCCTACTGCATTAAATTTTTTTACTATATTTGCATGTGTTTCAACATTCTTCGAATTTCTAATAATTGTAACGAGATTTACGTTACGCATATAATGTGGGCCAAATTGCCTCGCGGTTATCGACCTCGTATCAAATAACGGGTAACGCGTAATTGCTTTCCTTTTTTCTTGAGCTAAATGTATTAGAAAGAGCCGCGAAAGTTGGGAAAAAGCTTGCGGGGCTTCCTCAAATCCGTCCGGGGCAACCTTTTCAGTGCTCCCGCATAGTTCGCACTTGTTTCGCCATATCCAAATTGCAGTGCGATTAGTGATGATTATTTCTTTGAAATTTCTTTGCAGACTAACTTACCCGTCTTCAAAGTCAAAGAATCCAGCGTAAGGAGACGGTACAGCGACTTTGAGTGGCTGAGAAACGAGCTTGAACGAGACAGCAAGGTCGGTGAATTACAGAGTGATCGTAGCGCTATCTGTATATCTTATTTATGTGTTATTTATCTGTTTTGCATATGGAAAATCGGGAAAACTCAGGGAATTTCTTTCCTCCTCGAATAATCAGGGAAAAGACAGATAATTTTGTAAATTCTCTGGAATTTTCTCAGAATTTACTTTTCGCAAGAATTACAGAAAACGAAACCAACTTAACGCATAAACTGAACACTGCAAATAAATAACGTTGTATATTTTCAATATTTATATTATGCTGCATTATATAAAAAAAGAAGCTATGTCAGTGCCAAACATAAAAAATGCTGACAACTGAAAACCGATTTACTATAAAGCTCTATACATTTGCATTCGATCTGTCGATACACAACCACATTATTATCATTATAGATAAGTGTTTACATTTATCTTTTATTTATCGTCACCAGCATAAAAATTTCTGTTTATAATTAAGAACAGCTTCCGTATTTGCTTTTAATGTATTCTTTTTACTTTACAACATTTAAAATATTTTTCGAATTTCAGTTTTAAAAAAAATTTCTTTCAATTTTGAACATTTCCATTTATTTGATCTTAAAAAAATTCTGTTATCCAGGTTAACATAATTTTTCAATAGATGGCTCGAATTGAGAATTTCCTTTGTTTTTTCAAGTCGGTTAAAAATGTTTTTTTTTTTTACAAAAATGATTCATCGCTAATTCCACGTATATAATTGTTCCCGTCCAGTTTGTAACATTTACAAATACTAGTATGGTTGGAACGAGACTCCCGATCGTTGGCTTAAAAAAATGTATATTCGATGAAAACAAAGTGTCCTTTATTTGACCCTAATCAGGGTCATGTTCGAAACCTGGAATTGTTGCAAAACCTGTATGGAAAAGTGGGTAAAGTCAGGGAATTTCTGAGTCAATAATTTGTAACAACCCTGACAAGCCTTTCATCAAAACTCATATATTGTTCAAAATGAATTCTG
Source organism: Ophion costatus (assembly GCA_951751655.1). Classification (NCBI taxonomy): domain Eukaryota; kingdom Metazoa; phylum Arthropoda; class Insecta; order Hymenoptera; family Ichneumonidae; genus Ophion; species Ophion costatus. The sequence continues at coordinate 18,639,495 of OX632366.1, read as the reverse complement.
ATTTACATTTTTCTTATTTTTCTTATTTTTCTACATACACCCCCATCTATACACTTCCTCCAACGATATGGCCATTTTTTCATCCTGGTATCATATAACGTTCATAGACATGCATTAAGGCGGTACAATCACTTCCACTGGGTAAAAAAAAGAGTCTAAATTTATTTTACGCACAGCTGCTCTGATTGATGTTTACTTAGGTTGATTATTCGTATTATCGATTATAGTGTGCCAAATGTTGTGGTAAATGACGAATTTATTGCACGTGAACAAATAAAAACTGAAACATTAGATGGTCAACGGTAGTAATCTTCGTAATAATAGTATTAACATGTCTACCACAAAAACGGACTAAAAAGACAGCAAAAATCAGTCAGAAACCTATTAAAATAGGCTTGAATTACCGCAGCCGAATTAACACGATATGCAGAATATAATTATACGTATTATTGACGGTTGACCGTCTCCATAATACGACGTGCGTCGATAACGCAAAGTCCTCGACTTTGCAGTTTTATTGCGAAAAAACTGAAGGTCAAAATATCTCAAATTTTGCCAATAGGCGCATAAAGTATTCGTCAAAATCATATAAAAATTTCAATTCCGAAAGTTGGATTCTTAGTAATAATCGTACCTCCCAAACAAATTGCACTCGTTTGTTTTGAAGCATTGTGGGCAATGTTTTCAACGCGCTCCCGTCCGTAAATTACACCACTGCTTTACCCGAGCCCGTGAGAAAGTTCTTTCCCCGAACTGTGGAAGTAATCAGTGCCGAATTTGAGCAGCATTTCCTTTTTCGTTGACGAGAGACCAAACAACACGTGCAACTGCGGGGGGGTGGACCTCTTTCTCGCTCATAGTCATTGCTACTGAGAGTAAGAAGTACGCGCCAACGTTAGGGGTCGTCCATTGGTCACGTGAGGTTTTTTACGCCACTTTTTGAACCCCCCCTCCCTCATGGTGATATGTGGTGAGGTTCTAGGGTACCGACCCCCCCGCCTGTAACATCGCGGGTATTTTTTTTGTTACGAAATGTCAGCCACAAGCTATAGAGCGTACGGTATTTTTATTTTTAAATTTTTTGATTATAAAAGTTTTCAAGAGTGTACGAAGGAACGTCGAGGAAAAAAGACATGTACATATATCCGCTGTTTCTTTCAGATCGTCGTCCCGCCGCTACCCGGCAAGGCATGGAAGCGTCAGATGCCTTTCAGAGGTGACGACGGAATATTCGAGGAGGACTTCATAGAGGATCGAAGAAAAGGCTTAGAAATATTTGTCAACAAGTACGTATTTTGTCGTGATCGTTATTCCTTACGATAATGGATAGGGATGGCTTTTCAAAAAGCGGAGAACGCGATCATTTTTGGTCATTCGTATTAGGTAATGAACATTTGGTTCTCGTTCTTTTGTGAGTCCGCAATCCAAGCTTACCTTGCTGTTGAGGATATATGGAAGCTTTACAGAAACGCTACTCTTACGGGACATATTTTTTCTCTAAGGAACGATACGAAGAAGCATAATGAACAAATGGTACAATAATTTTTTAGGTTTTTTGCGTGAGTATTTCATGTACGAAAGAAACTTTGAGATTGTCGCGATAATTCATTGCTTAACGATGGATAAGCGGATATTGATATAATATTAGCAATGAAAAATCGGTGTGCCTGTCTAGGTCTAGATTCTCAGTCTCGTAGTTCGGAGAAAAACAAATACGAGCATGACGTAGCTCTACTTGTTACGCACACGGACCGGTACATGTATGTGCTGTACAATCTTGAGCTCTATTTTTCCCCTTTTTCTCACTATCTAATCGTCTCTAAAGAAAAGAAAAAATTGGAAGCTGCGAGCGGTCAAAAAATATTCAGCGGTCGCTCAAGTCTCCCAAAAATTCAAATTTTCAATAAAAAAATCGATTTTTTTTTCGTCCGCCTCTCACCCACGAATTTTACGCTTTATAATTTTCAAATGAACCTCGCGAAAGCTCTAGCCAGCCAATGAATATTAGTACGATCAATAAATATAGTCTACGATAAATAGCATCAATGACGTTCATACTTACAGGATAGCGGGTCATCCCCTGGCGCAGAACGAACGGTGTCTCCACATGTTCCTGCAGGATCCCGGAATAGACAAGAATTACGTGCCAGGAAAGATACGCAACACGTAGATGTCATCGTCTAGTACGGCGCAACCCGCAAATATATGATCTTTTTTTCTCCCCTCACTCGAACGCGCCCCCCGTAGATTTCCCTTGATTCTCCATTCGTCGAGCAAACTACTCGTTACCAAATCAAGACGCCACTTTCACCGTTGCAAAACGAGTCGTCGAAACGGTGCATAATTTCCTTGAGGAATTGAGATTCTTTATCCCCCTCCCCGCCGGAGACGATTCGTGTTAGGCCGTTTGATTAGTTGCTATATTCGGGTGCTACGCGAACCGGAAGCTTGAGGATCTGCCCAAGATGGTAACGAACATCTGTGAATTTATATCTGACCGTCGCGGCGTTTGACGATGCGTAAATTGTCACGTCGATAGGGTGTTGAAACGCGAAGAATAACAAAATAGAACGACGGAATGACGGTTGAGATCGTTGTGAAGCCGGCAAGAATCGTCGATACGAATCTTTTCGAGAATCTTCGACCATCACAACCGCATCGCGAGGGGACTTAAAATAATCAATTAATTCGCCCCTCGATCTCAATGAAATATCATTCAACGCTGTTGCAATTTGCTGAACGAAGGAACGAACGGAACCATGACAGATGAGTGTAATTTCGGATTTACCATTAATACCGATTAAACGTAAATGGATCTTGTGTATTTTTTAAGCTTAAAGATAAAGCAAACAAATTGTATATTCGTATACTCGATCATGTATGTATATTAGTTTCTTTTCTTTTTTCGTTGTTTGTCTGTCTACCACCGTATTTAATCGTACATTGTTCTCGGGGTGAGAGATTCACAGATGAAGAAAAAAAAAACAAACTGCTTTCCACTGAGGAGAGTAAGGAGGTTACATAAACGATAATGTTTGTATTTACGAATTTTTGTACGCGAGCGAGAAAAAGAAACGAGTAAATGGCGAGATGAATTTATTGATTACTCATAACTGTTAAGACACGCGAGTATATTCTTGTTGGAAAATAATTTTAAACAAAAGAAAAGATTACCGTATAATAGAGGGGGAGAGAGCGCGGAAGAGATGAAAAGCGTGCGCAAGATGTGATAAGGCGACACACGCAGTCACGAAAGTTATAAACGACTGCGAACGAACGATTTTCCATTACATACATCCGCGGGACAATTTTATATTTGCAATGCCTGTATAGTCTGATTGTGAAGTGTCGTAAAAACGGCATTGAGCTTGGCGTACAAAAAGAAAAGATATATCGTTGAAGCGTTATCGATCTCGCGGGGTAGATCGCGCAGGATATCCACATGGAAAATTGTCGCGAGAGAGAAGGTACGCAGGTATTATCAAACCGCGTAAGTTATAACTCACCTCGTTCGTGTATGTAACGGTGAACCATTCGAATTTTCCATATCGTGGAATTAAAAACAAAAATAAAATCGAATCGTCCTATTGTGATTGGAATAATAATGTACTTGTAATCCGATGGAATCTTGTATGATTAATCCTTGTAATTTGTACATTATGAATAGAGATTTTTGCCAGCACCTCATTGAAATCATGCAATACTTTGGGCGTTAAGGAGATGCGCGAATACGCATTCACGCATCAGCACGATGTTTCGGATTATATTACAAATAAACATATATGATTAATTTTCAAACAGAGCATGCTTCGAAATCTCGGTGTTTTATTTTTACTGTCCTCTCGATTGCCCGCAAGCTTGCGAGTCAAGTTCACACAAGATCGTTACGCATATGGAAAACAGGGAAGACTTGGGGGATTTTTTCCTCCTGGAATAATCAGGAAAAAGTGCGGGAATCTTGGAAATTTTATGCAATTTTCGCAGACTTTACTTTTTGCAATTACGAAAAATGAAACCGACTTGACAAAACAAACATAACCGTATAAAAATAAATATTTTTGTATATTTTTAATATTTATATTATTCTTCATTATATACAAAAAAAAGTTATGTCAGTGCCAAACGATAAAAATTAAAAGAAGAACTAAAAACGAATTAACTGTAAAGCTCTCATTTGCATTCGATCTGTCGATGCATAATCACATCATTGTCATTATAGATAAGTGTTTGTATTTATTTTTTTATTATTGTCACCTGCATAAAAATTTCTGTCTATAACAAAGAACAGGTTCTGTATTTTTTTTTGCGATGTTTAAATTGTTTTTCATATTTCAGTTTTTTTAAATTTTCATTCCATATTCATCTTAAAAAAATTATGTTGTCCAGTTCAACATGACTTTTCAATAGAAGAATTGAATTGAGAGTTTCCTTTGTTTTTTCAAGTCGTTTAAAAATGTTAGGTTTCTTTTTCACAAGAACGATTCATTGCTACTATTTTTACGTATATGATCTTTTATGAAAACAAAGTGTTCTTTATTCGACCCTAATCTGGGTCATTTGCAGAAGCTGGAATTTTTGTAAAACCTGGAAAAGTCAGAGAATTTCCGAGTCAATAATGCGTAACAACCCTGTATCAGAAATCGCTTGTGCCATAGTTTACCATTCCGTTCGAGAATCGTAGACCATTTCTTCGTTTTTATACCGCGTCTCTTTTTCACTGCATGCTTCGGAATTATTATGTACACACATTTTGTTTTTTCAATCACCAGTCCATTTATTATCCCGCATATTTTTTAATACCGTGAAGCAGCTTTTCTTAAAAATACTTCTCTGTTTTTTTACACTCGTTACGTCAAGAAACGAATTTTGTATATATATATAATGAAACTACGATTTTTTAACGCGGGAAATAAAAGTTTGCCCAGTTTATAAAAAACCATAAACTAAGAAATATTGAGAGAAGATCGAAAGAAATGTTTATTGAATTCTGGGCTCATGGGTAAAAGTCTTGAGAATATGATTTCTTATCGGTCTTTTTCCAGAAACGATAATCCGTAGGCACACGAAAAAACGCGGTATCAATGTTGATATATATACATACATACATATATATATCGTACACGATTCTAACCATCATAATTATGGCCGTTTTAAAGATAATTACTTAAAGATACGATCCGCAAGGTGAACTGGTTTTACAGTGACTGTCATCGTTTCGAATTTTCGTAATTCAGTTATTTATAATACATTTGCGACAAATATAGTAGTATATATAATTCTTAAACATCCCAGCAGACGCCCTTGATGCGTTCTACACGATAGATTCAGCGATTAATATTTGTGTGAGCTTATCACATTTCATTTTATTTTCCTTGAGCACACAATCAATGAAACGAAAAAAAAAAAACTTCTCAACCTTTCATCAACGTCGTTTTTTCCATGATCCCATCCCTTTTCCACGATGAGAACAATGAAGCCCTGCTCTCCACAACGGGACTTTGATACATAAAATACGAACGCATAGAATTAACGAAGGTGTTCGTTCCATAAATTATATAGATTTGCCATTTCGTTGAAAGTGCAATAATAAGAGAAAAAAAATGGGACCCACGCGAGTTTTGTACAGCGCGATCGACTATTTACAACGAAAAAAAACAGCCTTGCTGAATAACTGGGTGATCTACTGATTGCCTTTGGTAAAATTACTTAAATGTATATCTCTATGTATATTCGAAGGATAGAAGAAAGAAGTGTTTAGCACGATATTCGCGTTGCAAATAGCTAATGGTACGCACGAAACGAGGGAAGAAGTATAAGGACGAGGTCGTAAGTGTAAAGAAAAGAAGAAGGCTTGAGAGTTTCACCGATGAATGTTGAAGGATACTGACTTTTCCGTTTAGGCTTAGATATGTCCGATAAAAGTTTAACTTTCAAGTTTAAATCCAGATGAAGTTTATATCGACAATATGGGGTTTCCTTAACTCAACTCAGAAAACCGTTTCCCTCGCCATTGTTGATTATAGATTTCCATATTGGAAAACCTTACTCCTGGACCCAAAAAAACACCAGCTTTTTTCAAATTTCACCCCCACCCCTACTGCGGCTGCAAGAAATCGAAAAACCATATTTTCGAAGTTTTATTTCACTTGCAAGACAGAAAAAGTACCCTTCTGACTTCTGGTCCTTCTGAAACTGTCGAATAATCATCCCCGAAACCGAAACTTTACGAAAAAGAATAGTAAATATCGAAGGCACAAGTTGAGCTTTGGCGAAAAATGCACGAAAAAGGTTTGAAAGGGAACTAAATTTTTCAGAATTTTGAAAATAGCCTGACCGGAATTTTTCGATTTTTTTCAACTGCAGAAGGGCAAGGGGTGGGGGAGAAAATCGAAAAACCTTAGGTGTGCTATCGAAACCAGGAGTGAGGTTTTCCACTATGGAAATCTATGATCAACGATGGTGAGGGAAATACTTGTTGAGTTGAGCTGAGAAACTCCATATATATATATACACACACACACACATACACATACTGCCGGCCAAAAGTTTTGGACACTTTAGATAATGGCAAAACTTTCGATCATCGGATAATTGCCAAATGATGTTAGGATAATATAATTCATTTGATGAACTATTTTACGACGATACTATATAGCTCTGTGTATCTCAACTACTCGTTTTCCGTTGGTGAACGTATAGGGCGTACCTTTCCAAGCTTTTTTTTTATGTGCTACAAAAATTGGCGGAGATAATCACGAGTAAAGTCCAACGGTGAGTAAACAATGTGAATGTGGATTTTAACTGTCCATTTTGAAATTTGTACATTATCCGGTCGCTCAAATAAAGTATTAAATAATAAATAAATAAATGTTCAACAATGCTATCCATCGTTCACTCGGAAGAACTTTAGATCTTTACATCTCCCGAGTAAACAATGGATAATGTTGTCTAACATTTTTTTATTCATTATTTAATACTTTATTTCGGCGACCAGATAAGGTTCAAAACAAATTTCGACATTGGAAATTGAAAGTTTGAACTTTCAATTTCAATTCGACAAAAATCAATGGATTTGAATCCACTTGCGTGAACGTGGATTCGACGAACCCGCGCCCATTTTCGCTTAGACGCCGAAACTACTGTGCAATTGTTTACGCACCGTTGAAACGACATTAAAAAAAGCGTTTTGCTTGGCGACACCCTAGTCACCAACGGAAAAGTAGTAGTTAAGATACTGCCGGTATAATGAATTATATTATTCTAATATAATTTTGCTATGATCTGAAGTTTCCGAAAACGTTTGACTGCTAGTGTGTTTGCATATATTGACCGCGTTGTTATCAAAATCTAATCGCGAGAAAGATAAAATCCCAATCACGAATCAACGCATAAAATATATGCAATCATCACCCAAGAGCCTACTTTACCATATACGAATGTGTCCGCGTAGACAATCATTTCATGTGCAGTAGCGTTCAGAGTGAAGGCTCAATGAAAAGTTCAACGTTAAACCGTCCTTCATTTTGATAATGTATTATGAGAAAATTTGTCTTACATTATTGCAGCACGGGTTCTCCGTGAACTGTGCCATTGTCAATAATATTCCAGGTCGATTCGCTTGTACGATGTGAAATTTACGAAAAATTCGAAGTTGAATTTTGTTCGGTATATGTACTTTGCAAAAAAAAACCCTCGGTGTTCTTCAACTTCGATCGGTAAAACGGTGTAGCCTGTTTACCAACAATACACAACGCGCTCTAGTGCTTAGCTAACCGAAGCCGCAATTATACGTTTGCCTCCGCGCGATGCTATCACGAAACAAAACAAAAACAACAACAATCAATTATTGTAAGAATCGAGTCGCCGACGGAGACGCATCTATAATACCAGCATTGGAAACAAGAAAAAAAAACAGACCCGCGCTCTTAATCCAATTATTTACATATTTAACGCGCAATCTTCTGATACAATCGAGTTTACGATATATCGATCGTACTGCCCGTGGTTACCAGATGGAATATTATCATTGACACATTGCCACCATCTTGCGATAGATAACAAACGAAAAATGTGTATTGGCTCTCTAGCCCACGAAAATCCATAATCATCGTCGTGACTAGAGAGCGATTATACGTCATCCTCGCTTTTTACGACCCAAGCACGATCTCTCGATAAACAACGTCAGTGCACACTGCGAGCAAAAAAAATCTTGGCGATTTGTAAATTTTCGTAGTTTCCCGAAATTCAAGGCGCCATCGGGAAAATTTCGGTTTCGTGGCCGATTCGGTTTGCACTATGAGCCCTTGTTTCACATCGTCCTGATATTTTTTTCTTCCTTTTATCTTCCGGAATATAGAATGAAGAGATTTTCGTTCTCGCGGGACGAATCTTTCACGTTCTATCGTCGAATCTCTCTGCGTACGCGAGCCTATGTCTACATGATACATCGCTGTCGTCCGGAGCTGGAATTTTGCCACAGACGGAACTCGTAGTGCTGTGCAAACATCTGTTTGTCGAGTGATTGCGATAGAGATGAAATCGTCGTCCAATCGTTCCATTATTTAACGAAGGGCGATAAAATCATATACGCCCACGCGCGCTTCGTATTGTGGTTATGTTTGTATATACCACCGACGGAAAGTGCGAACGGACTTTTGATGACGAAAAATGAGAAAAATGCGGTCCCCTAGGGAGTAAAAAAAGTAGCAGAGAATAAGAAAAAAAAGGATAATGGAGTAAAATGGACTCTCACTTTCCGTTGGTAAGGGGTGTGTGTGTGTGTGTGTATGTGTGTGTCGGTATATATATAAGATGAATAACGATTGACTTATTAACCATTCTCCGACGCCCCCGTGTTCTCTGTACAACGCTTATTCACATCAACATTGAATCGTTTTCTCCAGGAAAAACAACAATCTGCATTCGACGTTCGGAAACGTCTATTGGAGACATACGTATCACTTGCTCTCCTTAAATGAAGGATATTGTAATTATAGTTAGACGGAAGTGTCACGGCCATTGACAATCGTCGCCCACCGTCGATTCGAATTGAAATTTTACTTGGACGTAGGACAGGGTCACAGCATCAGGTGGCGTCGTCCGTTGATACGATTGACCAGATTGTAAATCTTCAGTGCCGGCCCAAGTTTCAAGCCCATGTACTTCATCATTGTGTCCGAGGTTAGGAGGAGTAGCGCCTTGCCGTCGATCTCCTGAAAATCGTAGGATGACAACTCAATCGTGCATTGTGGAAATGGGCTTCGTATACTCGAACATTTGTACAAAACGTGCTCAAAACTTGAATTTTGAGAACCCTAGTCACTAATCCACTATTCACTCTTAACAACATTATTACTTTTTTTCTTTTACTAAACTTTATTTTATTTTACAATTTTTGTTCTCTTTGTCTTTCTCTCTCTTACGTTTTATTCTTCAATCTGAAACCTGCTGCAAACTGTTAAATATTGTATATATTCTTTAAATATATTATTATTATTATTATTTATATATTCAAATATTTATATTTATCTTGTCTGTCTGTTTGTTTGTCATCCAAGTCGGAGCTATGTTTAAAATTTCAAGTCTCTACCTCATCCGGAAGTTAGTTTAAAAACGACTGCACAATTTGCACCAGACAGACAAGAAAGGGAGTTAATAAAAACGTGGTAAATATAAAACTTCTCATTGATTAACATCCAACCAAGTTCGGCAGCGACCATGCGATAATACATCGAGACTCACGTGTATTCGGAAGAGATCAGCGTGCATTCCAAGTGCTGGATCCGTGGTCGATATATAATGAATTACATCGTCGATCGTCCATTCGGCAGGCTCGGTCGACGAGATACGAGTCGCCGGGCTTTCCAATTGCGTAGTCGAAGTCGCCGCTTCCAATTCTACATTTTGAGTGGAGAGAACAATAATGAACAATTTGTCCGACCCAATATCTGTCATTCTCGGGCACTAAAGAGGAGTAGAAGAGGCTGAATGTGACAGTTTGATCAGTATGCAGGGTTGTTACACATTATTGACTCAGAAATTCACTGACTTTTCCAGGTTTTGCGAAAATGCCAGGTTTTGCAAATTACCCATATCAGGGTCAAATAAAGAACACTTTGTTTTCATCAAATATATACTTTTTAAATTTAAAGACCACAAGTTAAGTCTCATTTCAACCACACTGGTATTTGTAAACGTTTCAAAATATACGGGAAAAATGATATACGTAGAAATAGCGATGAAGCATTTTTGTGAAAAAAAAAAAATAACATTTTCAACCGACTTGAAAAAAACAAAGAACATTCTTGATTCGATCCTTCCGTTGAAAAATTATGTTGAACTGGATACCAGAATTTTTTAAAGATCAAATATATGGAAATGTAAAAAATTGAAATAAAATTTCAAAAAACTGAAATTCGAAAAATAATTTAAACATTGTAAAGTTAAAAAAATACATTGAAAGCAAAAACAGTGCTTGTTGTTTATTGTAAACAAACATTTTTATGCCGGTGACGGTAAATAAAATATAAATATAAACACTTATATAATAATGTAAATACAGTCCGACCCCCCAATAAGAACGCAAAAGTCCCCAAGGAAGAGTTTTAGAGTACTCCCACCAGGCGCGCGTTCGGCACTCGCGGACTCTTTCTGTCTCTCTCTCTTTTCGGTATGCGAGGTTCTGAATAAGAACGGCCGCTCGAACGAGTTTCAACTTGTAGCCCATGCGCAAGACGTTCTCTGTCGCATTTGTTCTACTTAATGAATAGTTTTTTCCCAATATAATTCATACATATTAGTAATTGAATAATAGTGGATGATCACCAACGATATAAGATAAATAAGATAAAATAGACTGTTGTTTATGAAAAATAGATTGCTGTAAACCCAAACAACGTCTGTACCGCAAAGTAGTACTAATTCTACCGAAAAAGAAGACATTGAAAAACTCCATTTCTCTGAGACTTCATATTCAATGGAGGAATTCGGCTCCCTTGGAAATATTCCACCTCCAGTTGAATGCCCCATGGATCAAAATGACTCGACACAACAAAAATAATTTTAATCGTTTATCTGAATCTTTGGCTATTTTGTACGACAATCTTCAAATATACTGACATTACTTGCTATAAATGGAAATAAACTTTGTATAATTGTCTTGAAAAATGCACGCGTCCGATTAACAAAATGTTTTGGTTTCGCATTGTACAGCAACATTTATTCATAGTATAAGGAGAATGGTTTAAAACGGAAATGTGCACTACAATATTTATCTCATTTTACTCTTCTAAGCTCTCCTAGGCTGGGCGTTCTTATTCAGAAGCCATCACGCGCAATGACTCAAGTTCGGGGTTCGAGTCGGAGCGGGGGAAGCGCTCAAGCGAGAAAAATAGGAAGCGTTCTTATTGGGAGGTCCAACTGTACTTGTATAATAAACTTATTAAATAAATAATGCTTAGATAATGAAATTAAAAAATATATAAACACTATAATAATAATAATGAAGAAGTTGTGTATCGACAGATCGAATGCAAATGTACAGAGCTTTACAGTAAATTAGTTTTCAGTTGTTTAAATTTTCAATGTTCATTTTTATACTGTTAAGTTTTTTTGTCAAGTCGGTTTCATTTTTCGTAGTTTTTGAAAAAAGTAAATTCTGAGATAATTCCAGAGAGTTTCCAAAATTCCCTGACTTTTTCGTGAGTATTCCAGGAGAAAATCAATTCCCAGAGTGTTCCCTCTCTGTTTTCCATATGCGTAGGAACCCTGGGAATGGGAGTATACTTGCCAGGTACAGGTCTGAGCGGTTGTTTCGCCGCGGTCGGTGACGACGGTGTAGAATTTATCGTCGTCGAGGGTGCGTAAGACGGTGTTTTTTGTTGTTGGCCGGTAGTTGCGGCAGCATTCGGTCCGTTCTCTGCCGACCATTTTCTCTTTTCTCCCTTCACAATGTTGACCACCTCGTCCCGATTCGTCATCGTCATCGTCATCGTCGTCGTCGCTGCGGTCGCCGTCCCCGTCGTCGTCGCCGTCGTCGTCGTCGTCGTCGTCTGTGGCGCTTGAACGAGCGGGCACTTGGTGCAAATGTCTTTTCTCTTGAAAAGCATACCCTCGCAAGCGCAAAGATCCTCGAGCTGTCGTCTTATGTACACGTAGAAGTCTTCCTCGTCAAGGAACACCGGCAATCTCACGCTGGTCGGTTGACTCTCGAGATTTAGCGTTATCGTCTCACCCTCGCCCCGCTTCACCAGGCTCAATATCTGCCTGGGACTCATGGCAGCCATGAGAAACGTTTGAAATATGTCACGGGCCACGCTCAATATCGAACCGCTGCCAAATTGGGCCGGCATCGCTTTCACCTTGCGAGGATCGAAGTACGGACCGCACGCGCAATTGTGATTCACGTAGATTGTGACTGCGGAAACAATTGTTTTTTAATAAACCTTTTTTATCGGGCTTCTTTTTCTTTTTATATCAGAAATCTTTATCTTAATCTTATATATTTATCATATAAATTTTTCTTTTTATATGAGAGAAATATATAAGAAATATATAATTTCTTATATATTTCTTATATAATTAATTATATTTTTTTATCAGAAATCTTTCGTTTAAAAAGAACCACGAAAATCAGCAAATTCTTGCTCGCCTAAAAGTACCCACCCGCTCCTTAATTCAAGTGTCTCGATATCTCGTGTGAATAAGCGATTACGATAATTTCTCTGAGCGATTCAGCACGAAAAATTTCTTCACCATTTTTCCGATCTGGGGTATGTTTTAATACAACTTTTGGCTGTTACATGGTCATTGTTTTTATCAATCTTTACAAATGGCGAGGTATGGCACGATTTTCTAAACTGCATTTTCAAAACTGGTGTGACGCATAGAAAAAAAACTAATCGACGGATTCTGATGAAATTTGGTATGAATCTTTCTAACCTTATTGTTCAAAACCTGACTAAATGGTTTTAAAAAGTTCTTTTTTCATTGCCAAATTTAGCCATTTTTGCCGGAAAATTCCATCTTTTTGCTTCAACGTGTACCATCTCCCCGTTTTTCAACATTTTTCACTTTCTCTTGGTTCATATTTTGCATACGAGTGTTAATGGAAGAAAAAAGTTCGCTGATTTTTTTTCAGATTAATCCCGCCAACGCCACGTGTCACGCCGTCCGTCAACGTCCGCCGCAACCCGTTTGGAAGACCATTTCATATCTCTGCCATTTGCCAAGTTTGATAAAAATAAAAAAAATACCACGTAATAGCCAACAGTAGTAATAAAAATGGATCTGAAGTTTGCATCGTTGGAACGCAACAAAAATATTTTTGTTTGCAGTGTTCAATTTTGTTTGACCCATCGGTGCTACGACACCACTAAAACGTTTATGAAGATCCTCATATTAGGTATGTGTAACCTAAATCTGCAACGAACAATTTTAGACGATTCAGAATAAAGAAATAAAAAACAAAGGAGAATTTTCGTTGCATCCCAACGATGCAAACTTCAACACCGTGAATAAAACATAACCTAATTCTCAAAAATGGCGAAGAATATTTTTCTTTTTAAAAAAGCATGAAAATCACACTTTTTTCGCCTCCGCGTCTCTGGCCCCTTGATAAAATGAGAATTTTCATCACGCCGATGAGAGCTGCATGGATTATGTAGGAAGGTCGTAATTATTTCTATTCAACGTCCAATTGTTTACCATTTTCGAGAACTCGGGGTTTATTGTTGGCTGTGCTGGTGTCCGGTTCAGTGGCTGGTTGAGGAGGCGCGCTCGATCCTGCAGGACTGACGAGAGCAACGGCCGGTTCGGCACCGCCCCCGCTACCCGACACAGCCATCACCGGAAGAACATTGCTGGTTCGGGATTTAAATCTGTTCGGTCCAGTGGCTACGGGAAAAAAAAACGAAAGGTTATCCCATATTTTTGAAGCAAGAGCTTACGAGAACGGCGATTAAGGTCTCCCTTTCGCGGGAGCGCGGTTTTCGTGGGGCATAAGGAATAATTATAAATTTCCCTAAATAAATTACAGTGACGCTCAATAAAAATAAGTCATAATCAATTATTATCCCAACGATAAACTGGAAAAAAAAATTTCGCGCAAATTTAGTAGATTTGGACATTTTTTATGAAAATTCGCGGCTACCAAAATTCTGCTAGTCACAATTTTCTAAGCTTTATCATTAATATTTTCTTGAAATAAAATAAGAAGTTTCTAATATCGTTACGGAGTCTTTAGATTTTTTTACACGAGTGAGCAGTTTGTATCAGACATCTAGAGTTATTTAGTGTATAAATGAGACGATCTTTAGAGTCGTAACTTTTCGTTGAACGTTCGGTAACTTGGCTTGCAATTTTAACGGAACACCGGGATGTATTTTTACTTCATTATAGACAAAAATCAGTTAATTTTGAAATATTCAGCTTCGTGAAAGGAGCACCTTAAGAAATCAAAATGTAATTTTTTTTTACAAAATCGATTTTTTTGCATTATCCGATTGTGTAGACGGTTATAAACGGACCCGCCATCGCCGATTGATCGTGAGTAGACAATTTATACGAAAGTTCCGCACTCGAAACTTTAAACCCGTTTTTCTCGAAATGTTTTTCAAAACGGTGTGCACTCCCAAAGGAAGAGTGTTCAAGCTATCCGTTTCAAATTCTGACACAACATTCTTCACGCCGTTCATTACTTTGCTATAGGAGCTTTTTTTAAATCTTCACATTTTTTTAACGAAAATTCGAAAAAAACAGGCTAAATTCGATACTTTTTTTCAAACCACCACCATTTTGTCAATTTTGATTTTAAAAAAACCTTCATAGCACGACAACGGCTTTCATGCTCCTTACTAATCTTTTTACAAATTTTGATTCAGGTAATATTTACGACCACAAGCGTATACACCGTGAGGACTCCTTTTTGTCGACGACATTTTGGTAATTCTTTAGATAAATGACTTTTCCGAAAAAGATCCGATTTTTCCGATGAAATATCACTTATTGGATTATAAATGATGATATTCAGTCGGGGGAAGCTGACATTTTTCATTAACAAATTTTTTACGAGCAACAAATCGTTAAAAATAAGTTCGAATTAAAAAAAAAAACGTTACCCCAATATTTTATATTTTATTTTATATTATGTATACCCCAATGAGAAAATAGGAAAAAAAATAATAACTCCTGGCTCATTTTTCGGAAGTCGTTTATCCAAAGAATTACCGACATTTCCAACCGTTAAAAAATGTAAAAACAAAAAAATTAATGTTTTAATTCTTTTTTCTGTTGTTCACGAGTGCTTTGATTTGACGTTAAAAAATCAGACTGATTAGCGTATTTTAACCATCGAAAAAAAATCGCGAAGATAAGCTATTTTTCGACCCGTTATACTGTGATGTTTCCTCGAGAACGAATCCGACGAACCAAACGACCGCGAGGACTCACACTTTTGCCCAGGTGGTTGCAAAGGATGCCCGCTCTTGAAGGACCAACCGGCAGGGAATATATCGCGCGAATCGTAGCGACACCAATAATCGAAAGCTCCTTTCCAACCGTCAAACGTAATGTGTATCATGTCGTCCTTGACAGCCCCAACTGTCGCGGTGCATATCAATTGTGGATTTTTCTTGTCTATCGCCTCGAGTTTCTGGCCAACCTCGAACATGTTGGTGCGTGGTTTCTTCGGCTCGCGCTTGAATACCTTGGCAGGCGCCATTTCGGCGCCGTTCAGTGTCTTCAAAAGAAACATCGGCCAACTCGAGGCGTTCATGCGAAATCCCAATGGCGGCTGAAGCATTCCACCGGATTTTTCGCAGTGTCCGATCGGGTGGATCTCGTTGCTGTCGACCAGGCGCCAAAAGTCATTTTTGTTGTCGGAACCGTCGAGCCTCAGTCTCAATCGCGGCCCGAGAACTCCGACGACCGTCGCGATGCAGGTCGATGTCAAGTTACGCGGGTCCAAGGCCTCGAGCTTCATTCCCATTTTGAAATCGTTCGTGGGCGGTACTTCGTGCTGTATTTTCGCAAAAAAACGAAACTGATGTATAGGGGATAGAATAACAGGCAAAAAAGTCACATAAAGCTTCAATGGACGAGCGAATCAATCTCAAATTTTACCCACGAAATTCGGAGAAATAATGACAAACATTCTTTGGGATTCTTACTTAGCGATCTACAACCCAAATTTGCAAAATATGATTTTGCATAATAACGAAAATACGAAATTGAGAATTTCGTTGCATTCATTGCAATTCGTTTCGTTGCATTCGTTGCAAGTTTGCATCATGATGCAAACTTCGACCCCACGAAGAAATGAAGTACTAATTCAACCTGTTTCTATCGCCATGATGTCATTTCTGCTCGCCTCCCATAGATTCTTGAACAACATTGTACAAACCTGCTTGAAACATTCCGCGGGAACCGCCGTACTGTTGGTCTTCTTGAGATATAATTCCCAGTCGAATGTCTGGTAGGTTTCGTACTGGAAGGGGCCGCTGGACGTGGACGGCGGCGGATGGGAATTCACAGATTGATTGCTGGGCGACGGAGCAGCTGAGATCGGAGGAGTCGGGACCGTGGACGCGGAGGAGTAAGATTGAGTCATGGAAGAATTGCCGTTGTTGCTCGGTATCCCGGAAGGCGCTGGGGATGCCGCCGGAGACGGTTGTTCGCCCGAACCTGTAAAAAAGAAAAACAAAAATCAAGCAAAAGTTGAAGTTAATGGATCACCGAATTTTCATTGGTCTACGACAAATATCTATATGTGATTGAAGTTTGCATCGTTGGAATGCAACGAAAATTCTTCTCAATTTCTTATTTCCATCAGTCTGCAAAATCATGCTTTGCAAATTTGTCGTAGGTCACTAAATAAGAATCCTAAAAAAATTTTCCGCGTTTTCTGTAGCTCAAATCTACCGAAGGGAACTTTGGAAATCAAAAGAAAATCATTTTCGTTGCATTCCACCGATGAAAACTTCAATGTCAGAAGTTTATGGAACAATCTATACTAGTTACTTCGGGGAATTCTAGACTGCAACGGAATTTCTTTTTGACATTTTTATTTCCTCATTCCTAGTATTTTATAAAATATTTTTGTTCGAATAAAAATTCTAGATCTTTAAATAAGAAACATAAAAACAGACTAAGGGATTTCCGTGACGAATATTTGCCAATATGAATTCGACCAATTCAAGAATATTCATTTTCATTACCTTAAGACGATGCAAACTTCAATTTCATAATTCTAAATCATTAATACACTACGGAAATTGATTCCTAGACTCTTTCTCAAGAACCTAAAGATACACGTGAAAAATCTGCTCTGGGAATGTATCGCAAACACATCGACGCTAATATAACTACAATGTAATGCCTGGCTGCACATTTGTTTTTCCAGCCTGTAGTTAAGTTTGTGAGGTTGAGATATGTTGCCGCGATGCAATCACTGCCTCTCTGTCTGTCTCGTCTGTAGAAGTTGTTAAACGAACTGAAGATTTTTCCTGAACTCGTGGGATGTGAAAATGAACTCTACCAGAATTTTTTGGCACTTTGTTTCCTGAGATGGTTCGAGCCGGAGGAAATGTGGTTATTCTTTCAAAAGTACACTGGTGTGCTGTGCCCTTAAACTTTTATGAAACTTTTCATTAAGCGCTCAATGTAAAACAGTATCATGAGCTTTATTCATTATCGAACTCTATTTCTGATGTTTGTTTTTGTGTTTGGACTATGACCACGTATAAAACTACGTAGAAAATGTTTTTCATCAACTGTATGGGTACCATGTGTTTTCGAATATCCGGAAAACGCGTTAAATGAAAAGTATCTTCACGGTGACCACTACAGGTTGGAAACAAATCATGCGAAATAAAAAAATCAAACGCATTTACTTTCCGCATGAAATTATCTAGTGCTTGGACGAAGGATTGAATAAAATGTTGATTTTTGAAAAAATGACCACAGTTCAAAGTGAGTGTCGATTTTCAGTGAACAAAAACCCTTTATTTTCATTGATAAAAAATGACATTGAAGTTTGCATAGTTGAAATGCAACAGAACTGTTTTTTTCCCTTAGTCTCAATTTTTTTGTGTAACGTTTAGCCTGCAAACACCACTGAGATTTTTAAAGATCGTTATTAGGGAT
This sequence comes from Ophion costatus, assembly GCA_951751655.1. NCBI lineage: Eukaryota > Metazoa > Arthropoda > Insecta > Hymenoptera > Ichneumonidae > Ophion > Ophion costatus. Next base: position 18,621,354 of record OX632366.1, on the reverse strand, counting down.
CCGTAACCCAGCCCTGCAAAAAAAGAGTTAAGAAAGTAGTCAAAATAAGGTAACGAAAAATAAAGAAGAAAATTCGTTGGATTCCAGTGGTGCAAATTCCAACACCATGATAAAAAAGAAGCTATGCATTGATAAGAAAATACCTTTGTTCAGGCACTGCTTGTTCATATTAAAAAGAAGCTTGTATAATTTTAAGTTGATCGCTGCAGTGATTTTTTTATAGTCTTAAAGTGTGCATCGTTGTAACCTCATGAACTTTTTTTATCAACATATTTTTCTCATCAAATATTTCGTAGCAAGTTTGGGCTGGATGAATTACAAAAAATCCTATGAAATATTTGAGTCGATCTCCAAGTCCAAAACTGTCAAACAATTGGCCGAGTTAACAAAATAAAAAATTCATTCTATCCCGATGAAGCAAAAATAAAAAAATCGTGGGTTTTTGAGATATCGTGGTCACAGATTTTGAATCACTTTGAGAAAAACCCGTTCAAAGTTTGCCAGTTGGCAGAATCTACCTATGCACCATAAAATAACTTATTATAGGCGACAAATATGTTTTATGGAAAATTATTCCGTCTAAATTTCAATGCAGACCCTGCAGTGTTAAAAGTTGCAGAAATCTATTATCGCCCAACCGAAATGTTCGACTGTTCGTAAATTCCAATTAAACATGCACGATATGAACAATGTCTGGTTACTTTTCTTTGTTTCCGTTTGAATTTCTTTCTTCTGATGCTTGTTCAGACAGAACGAGGAGCAAAAGTCTTTGGTAGGCGCATCTCTCTGTTCCAATCTGACGGGCGTCCCTCTGATGACGTTGTCGCACTGAACGCAGGCGCCTCTGACGTACGCCTTTCTGAATTCCGACAGGCAAGCTTCAGAGCAAAATTCCTTCTTGCCGTGTTGCGTGGGCAATACGTATTTGAGGAGTTGCTTGGTCTCGCCGCACCATGTACAAGAATGCCTCGGTTTGGGTGGGCGGCCCGGTCCTTGAAATCCAAACAATCGCAACATTAGTCCACCACGAACGATAACAATAATTGTGCGTGATGCGAGAATTTCGTGTGCGAGCCGGACGGTACGGGTAGAAGAAAAAAAAAACACATTCAAGACGAGTGCGAGGTTAGCTTTGCGTTTACAGCTGATTTGACTCACCTCGCATTTTGCTCTGCATCGACGACATTATCCGCGTATCACTCTATCAAATCTCCGTATCCGCGACGCAACGAGACAGGGTTCATCGAACCGCTTATTGTTCATTGCTCGTGTATCATGATAATAAAAATCGTGTTTGCCGTGTCAAAACATCGTTGCGATTTAAAAAAAAAACGCTCTACGTCTACTACGACGTACACCATCCAACGATTATTCCGGCGAAGTACACGCGCGCGTTATATTATCGAGTAACACACCGGTTTTTCAATGGTCTTTTTGTTTTTTTACTCCACGTATTCCCGTTGACGCTCGATTATCAAACGTGTTCCGCGAGGATGTTCGCCGTCGCGAGAAAATCCCAATGGGAAGTCTCGCAATCGATAATTGCCTGTGTTTACGGTGACAAAAATAAAAGCGCACCACTGCGAGTTAAGGACGACGGGAGAATTGTCACGGCGCCATGTTGAAGCCGTGCACGATGCGACTGCGCGCTGCGCCGTTGTACATCGTTACGTACGTGCAATGGCGCACGCACACGCGTGACAAGAGTGTAGAGGCGCAAATATTATTCACTAGTCTTCTACGCTTTGCTTTCTAGCGATTGGTGTACAATCGGCTAGCGACGAGTCGTTGAATGCTCCCTTGGTCCATAATTCTACTGGGAGCTCGTAAGATGAAATACACGCGGATGCGGCGAATAGCGCGTGCCTCAATCGCGTACGCGTCTCATCTCTGATATCTTCCCTAGTTATCCCTAGATTAACGCAGGGGAAAAGGCATCGAGGGCGCGAGGAAAAAAGAAAAATACACTATGAATGGCCCGCGTCTTCGGGCAAGTTCGGTCGCATTCGGATCGGCCGCCTTCCAATCTACCCCAAGCAACCTTTGACCCTCAGCGTAACCTATAATAAAGAGAAGTTGCACGCGCTCGTTAGGCAGGGTGGAGGGGGCAGAGAACGAGCAAGAGCGAGAGAGATGGTCGTTCTCGCGCTAGCAGAAGCGAGCTCGTGTCGTTGCGACCACCCACCCTCTTGTATCCGTGTAAACTCGTGTTTCTCCACCGATCGCAACGTGGAGATCAACTCCACCGATGTACCCAGCCTTACTGGGTTCCCGTCTCCGAAGAGCCACGCGTGAACGAATAAAATCGAGAAAACAAACGACGTCGCGCACTCGGCGTGCGAGTAATCGGATGTTGAGGAAAAAGAAACAGTAGTTGATCCCGTCCATAGCCTCGTGTATCTCGCGTGGACCTCTCGCTGTGTATATCATTTTCGCGCGCGAAACTGACGTAATAAAAGTATACGTATATATATATATTTTTTTCTCGCAAAAATGACGTATCGATCGGTGTAAGTAGCATTATTTCGTACGCGGTTCCGTTCGCGTGGAAAATTCATCGACGAGCTCGTTACGTTCCGTGCGATACGAATAACAAGAAAAGAAAACAGCGACACTTTCGGAAGAAATGGCGGGTAGTTACACAAAAAGGGAATTCGGCGTTGGCCCGGAAGAGCAAACGCTTCTCAAGGATTCGAATGGAGCTGCGCGCATCGTGGCGAAGGGTGAGATTCTTCGTTTTTCACAATCTTTTCTTCTCCCGCTCTTTCTCTTCGTTGTAGCTTCTTTTTTTCTCAATTCTCTCATCGCCCGGTTCGGCGAACCCGATGCGATCTCGCGGGAACCGTCGGTCCTCTTACTGACTCCCTTTCTCCCTACCGAAATTCCTTACGTTTTTTTTCCGCCTTCCCTTCGCCCCTTCGAACCGGTATTGAATTCCTTCACAACCTCTTGGAAACCCTGATCTTCGAGTCGTGTTTGTAATCGTTTCGTGGTAAGTTACATTGCCTCTGTAAACTAGCTGCGTACTTTTTGTCGGCTCGGTCGGGATGCGATCTATGAATAGTTCGGATTCCCATGGCTCAGAAATCTTCTAGCACTGATCGAAAACGCGTCGTTTGCTGTAATAAAATCTCGCTGTGGCGTCTAAATTGTTTCAACCGTGCATTCGACTTCGCCGTGGCATCTACGATAGTTATTCCCTAAACAATGTTGTCCATGACGCATTTTTCCAATGGATAATCCTGAATAATGTTCGGTCTACTTCTGCCGTTGGGAGATGCACGCTCGTGTACTTGAGAGCGATTAGAATTTCTGAGATTCAATGTGTTTTGCCTCACTACTGAAAAACAGACTTTTTACGTGCATTCTCCATCAGGACTCTTTTTGTGCAGATATAACAAAGCGGAACATACGAACACCGACGCACCACCGATCTTCGTATCCACATTGCTCGAGCGAGAAATAAAGTTTCCGTCGTTCACTCCTCCAAATTAATATCGAGCTTTTCTTATTTGCTTCTCTTCATCCGTCGTGATTTTTTTATCGTCCCTGAACGATACCGGGCACGAGTTGGGTGTTCAGTGTTGACGAAGCGTCAACTCGTCACCTTTTATCGAATGTGCAGGCTACGTTTGGGTAATTCCGTTTCGGAGGGTGGCTTTTTGCTTCTGTTTTCTAAATAGTTGCTTCACACGTTCTTGTATGATGGTGAAGATTGCATCGTTGGAATGCGACGAATGTTGAGGTTTCTTCCAAGGCTCGCAATTTTTATGCCCGTTCGGGGTACAAAAATCGTGGTATTGAAGTTGGCATCGTTTGGATCCGATGACAATATTTTTTTTCTTCGTTTCGATGTTTTATTCTGCCGATTTGGGATAGAGGACTCACTGGAACAATTTTAAAGATCCTTATTGAAGTTGCATAACCTAAACGTGCGAAAAAGGGTTTAGATAGTAATGAAAATAAGGAAATGAGAAAATAAAGGAGAATGTTCGTTGCATTCCGACAATGCGAACTTCAACTCTGTCGAAAATCACCCATGAGGTTGTTCTTGTCTTCAGTAGAGATCCGGAACCTTATTCTATAAACAAAATTATAGATGATGTGAAAAATGGAGAAAGGCAAAAAATTGAATAGATATTTGGTTGCATTCCAACTATGCAAACTTCAACGCTATAGTTCTTAGTATATTTATCCGAGAAACTTCACTGCAGATACATTGAAATCTTGAACTGAGGTGAATGAACAATACAATGACATTTAAACTTAGGATGCAATGATCTTTTTGTACATTTTTCATTTTTTTATGTCGATCACTATCCAAAGCTTTTTTGTTTTCAATTCGACGTCATAATTGCATTTCGATGCATTTCAACGATGCAAACTTCAACATCTTACAACCCATTCCTACATCGCAACTCTTCTCTGTTGCAAGGCAGGCAGTCTCATTGATCTAACTCGAGTAAATCGCATTCTTGTGTACACACAGCTTAGGCTCTATCTCTCGCCTGCAACGAGATTTTTTTCGCTGAGCCTTTTACGACGCTTCGAGTCTGGGTTGTTTTTAGTAGAAAGATAAGAAGCCTATGTCACCTCTTCATAAGATATCTCTCTATTTGTTCGCACGCAAGCTTGTACGCAAGTTTATCTTTGACTCCTCGCTATCATATTTTCTTTGATTCTCACCGAAATATCACCGGAGCTGACACATCTTGGGAGAGCAAACATAAATTTCATTTGTCGATCTCAATTACATTGCTTCCGGTAGCGTGGAGGATTCTATTGTTTTCCTTCAGCGTCCGAGTCGCCTTGGCCTGTGACTCGTTTCCATAAACGTTTTCTTTTCTTTCTAATTGCTAACCCCTTCGGCTCCTTTCCTTTGTCATTACACCGCATGATGACATTTTATCGCATCGACCGATGCTAATTTATTTTTTACTTTAGGCCGGAAGCGAACGCCATTTCGTAGAATGAGAAACTCGAGGGGGTCTTACACGTGTAACTAGATCAGTATCGCTTACTGTAGCGATAAGTCTTTCGCTCGGTCACCTCCAACAGCGTTGCGTACTATCTTCTATGCAGGACAGGCGAAAATTGACCGAATGGCTACGACGCATGCAGAAACGCCAAGAGCATTAATCGCGGAAAGAAAATAAATTCGTCAATTACAACATTTATCTCTGCTACGTGCTTCCAACGACGAGAATGATTGACTTATTTTGAAAGATTATTAGCATCATCGCAGAATTCCATCATGCCCGACACTTTGTCTCTTCTTGGTCCCCTTAATAAGCACTCAATTGTTTCAGTGTTGATGGAAAACTCACTGAAGTACTACGGAACATTTTCCCAAGAGGGAGACTCAACTGGTTTGTGAATTCATACGTGCATTTGGGTACCTAATTATAGATCAATTATTCACGAGTGTTACGACAAACTAATTATGGACATTGTGATGATACGTGACTCGTACTTTGGCGTGTAAATGAATCATCGAACAACATGTGCAGTGAGGCGAATTGGCCTCGAGGGAGATATCGTGCACCAAATTAAATACTCCGATTGATACAGATTGGAGTCTTGGACTGCGGGCCATAACCGACCCGTCCATCTGAATAACTGTTTTATTTTTCGTTCGCGCGCGGTCGCACTATGAACGCGATATCGCATGACCTCAGTTGAAATATTGCAATTGATACATATATGTTCGGGTGTGTCAAATGTTGGCTCCTTTAACTCTTGCCCCTTTGAAATAATATCGTTAGGTATGAAAGAAATTTATGGCGTATTTCAATGCTCTGACTCCAGTCTAAGGGGTGGCGCTTCATCATTTATTTCCCCTATTTGGTTTATACGGAAAATTAAATTCGTACGCTTGAATTTAAGGGGTTAGGCTACTGTGACGAATAGAAAATTAGATTCAGAAAAAAATAAAATGTTAAGAACAAAGAGTTTATTTGCATGTACATTAACAAAGTTGTGTGCCAAATGTTATTAAAAAGATATTAATAATCGAAGAAGTTGCAAACTATCTCGTGAAGGACTTTTGAACGTGAGCCGCTCAACGGTGTACTTCATTTTCGCCACCCGGGTGGTCTGAGACAAAAAATTCTATGTAAAAAAATATGTAAAAAAACGAACTTTTATTCGAAGTACTGAAAAGTAGAAAAGAATTTTTTTACCATGTTACCTATATGTGATTATGAATAAAAGCTTGGGGCGATTTACTTTTTAAATGTTTAATGAATTTGATCAATTCAGTTACATTGACCGCATGTAATTTGACACAATACTAGTAAGAGAAATTATTATCACCCAAACAAACCCAGACAAATCCTGAAACTCAGTTTCAGGATTTGTATTTAAGACATCTAAGGTTGTTTTGCAGTGAATTAAGTACAGTTGATACGTTAACGGATTTATATAAATTAAAGATTAGATGTGTAAATTTTGAGCGCCCCAAGGTTTTATTTATAGTCACATATGAGTTGGTAAAAACTTATTTTGTTTATTATTAGTGACTTAGTTTATTAGATGATTAGTTTATTATTAGTGATCTGGAAACAAATTAGTTTCTGCTATTTTTAGTACATCGAATAAAAACTTGTTTTTTTTAAATATTTTTTTACATATAAATCATTTTCTACTTTTTAGTCTTTAACTGATTTTACTAGTAGTTGACTAGTTTACGAGTTTGTACGTTAGGAACATGGAATGCTCGTAAAAAATACCAAAGACTGTAATTGGGATTGAACTTACGACTAATTGCAGCATATAAACTTTTCACGTACAAACACAGTCGGCTACGAATTTGTTTGTATGTGTAAGTGAGATTTTAAAAATGAGAGAGATTATATTATTCATTTTCCAATTAAGCAAAAAGGCGAATAATTAATTTTATTTATTTATTTATACGCAAAAGGCATAGAAAAGGTAATAAATTGGGATTTCGGACTTTTCAACAACGGATTGTGATTAAAGCGCATACGAAAAGACTTTGTACGTGAAAATTCAAATGAATAATATAAAAATTGAGAAAAAGATAGAAGAAGAAAAAAAAATCTCCACACGGGGAGTCGAACCCACGACTATCGAATTACTAGTCCGAACTCTTACCGCTACGCCAACCGCTGCTTGGCAAACATACTAACGCAAATGGCTTATACGGTGCGACAGCGTCGTCAACATTTTTATTTTCTAAACGCTTGGCCATCTGGAGTTCCCACTTCGGGTACTTTCATTTCTAGCCAAGCCCTGCATGTCCTATAAATTTGAGCGAAATCGGTGATGACGAGTAGGGAATGCCCCCTTGTAAGGAGTCGGGAAGTGGATGAAATATCGATTTTCCCTTTTGCATCTCACAGACAGTCATTTAAATAAAAGCTTGTAGAAAACGAGATTTTTTCCCCTAAAATAGATAATATCAGCTAAGACTCGAACTAGCTTTTTTGTGATCGTGTTTCCATAATTGAAAAAAAAAGTTTGATCTTTTTCTTCAATTTTTCGAGGAAATATGGCATCATTAATTGTTGACTAATGAAAAAAATTAAAAAAAAAAAAAACGCCGGTCAACTCTAAACGACTGTTACACTGAATAAGTATCAAAAATTTCAAGTCGATCAGTTTATTAGATGTCGAGAAATCGTGTACACCGTTTTGAAAAATATAGTTTCGAGAAAAACGCGTTCAAAGTTTGTCCCCGCAGTTCTGTCGTTGTAATCATAAGTTTACCTTCGATCCGCGATTCCTGCACCATACGTTGAACCGCACTCTTCAATTTGAGTTGCCTCGAGGGACGAACAAATCTTCTTCATTTTCACAGTAGCCTAACCCTTTGAATAATTAACAACAACTAATGAATGTTTATCCAATGTTGCTAAAGACTGTCGAAGCTAACACTCGCACTGTTGAAAAGTTTTTTCTTCCAATATCTCCGTATCGTCATTTTTAGCGAAGTTACAACTATCCGAAAAATGCATGTGGTGGTCTGGCTAAAGTTAAAAAAATGCATTTTTTAAGCAGCTGCACTTTGCGTAAAAATATGAAGATTGGAGTTTGCATCGTTGGAATGCAACGAAAATCAATATTTCTGAATTCCTTTAGCTGTTTTTGTATCTGCCTACAACGTCTACTAATAATTTCCGCAAACATGGTTTTTTCAACTCATTTAGCGATCTAGAAAATACATTAACGAAAAACGATTTTGTGCAATGGTGAAAATAAGGAAACAAAAATAATTGCAAAATCTTTCATGCAAACTTCAACATCATATGTGACAAGTATTAATTAGATCCGGATTCATGCAAAGTTGGACGTAAAGAGCGAATTTTCCGCGTAAATCAAACGGCTGAGAGCTTAAATTTAGGGCGAATATTTTGTATAATGAATAATATAATTTAAAGATGTGAGAGTTGTTTTCTATTTCGTCATATTCTAGTACATATATGTATGTATGTTTTAAATTGAAATTGATTTGGCTGTGATTTTTTGTGTCCTCGAAACACAGGTAGCGAACCAGTTCGCTTGTCACCCGGGTGGGAAGGCACTGGAAAACCAGAAGACGAATTAAACTTCAAAGGAGTGACGATGGATCAAGCCGATCTGGAATTGAATCCTCCAAAGGACAGGTGAACGTCAACTTTCATTTTCGCATCTCCATGCGTTTCTATCGTAACTCACTTTATGGTGCAATTCAATTGTTCGACAAACTTGGCAGATAAACAAGTTTCTCTTGGGTTCGGAAACAGGTTAAAGTTCAAATAAAGCAAAATGAGTTTAAGGTGAACCCTGGAAGCTGTGACTCGATTCAAATGTCAAATGGGGCAAAAAAAATGGCAACAAATTGATGTATTGTCAGAATGGATAATCAAATATTTGCCGCTCAGTTGGGTGTTTCCAATGATTTTCCACATAGTTAATCAACTTGGTAGATTGCGTATAAGTGATAGTCTTGAAGTTTGACTCGTTGTAACGAAACGAAAATTCTATTTTTTTTATATTTACTTATTTTATATTTATTTATTATATTATATTTATATCTTTCTTATCGCTCAAAATATTTTGATGCAAATTTAAGTTGCAGAAATTCGAAAAAATCTTATAAAATGTTTTACAAGGAACATCACTTATCCGCCTTCGATTTTGTTGAAACTCACCTATGCGATAAGGCATTAGAATATTAGCAGACGAGTTCACAGTAGCTTCGATTTGTCAGAAAAAGAAATTGGCAATTTGAAAAACACAAAATTTTCGTTGCGTTCCAACGATGCAAACTTCAACATCATGAGTTTTTAGCGTCTAAAGTGACCCCTTAAATGATGTTCCTTGTTAATCATTCTCGGAGGCTGAAAGTGCCAAAAAAAATAATACGATGAAGAGTTAACGATGAAAAAAAAATCCTTGCGTTCCAACGATGCAAACTATTCTTCAATTTTCACAATCTCCGGCTGCCGACATTAAATTTCCGCGCCTTGGACATGGCGAGGCGTACAAAAAAATAGTGCCGAATCAAAAGTTTTGATACGCCGCGTCGCAAATTTCGCGCGGCTTCATTTCGGAAAGAAAAAAATCTGCATTGTTTACACGCACGGGACGAGTCGACGGTTTTTTTTTTCGCGTCAGCGCTTAGTCGTCTCGCGAAATGTGAGAACTCGATTGTGCTGCGAGTCTTGCATAACTGTTGGCAATGCGGAGCGCGAGGAAATAATCAGCATGAACGTTATCGCACCGTGGGTTGCACGAGATGCAGTCAAAAGAAAAAGGGAACGCTGGGATTGTACTTTCCGATGTAAAACATGAAATATATCGCAAAAAATGAAGAATTATTTTTTGTGCCTTGGTGCCGTCGTTTCTCAATACGTCATTGTGTCGGATTGGCACGAGGGCACAGGGAAACTGGAAAATCTGTGTCGAGACGGGTGCTGGAAGTTTCACTGAGTTGCAGTTGCGTTCAGCATCGAAAAACTCAGTGAAATTACCGCCCCCGCTCGGTACTGAGTGACCAAGCCGGTGCGGGGCCAAGCGGTCACCCATCCGAGTATTGGCCCCGGCCAACGCTGCTCCGCACGGGAGAACGCCAAAGCCGCACGTCGAACGCGCGTCCGCTACTGTTGATGCAAGAATTTCATCGCGAAATTCAATTTGCGTTTCGACGAAGAGCTGGTTCAAGAGTAAATTCACCGAATCAATATTTTCCGTTATCAATTAGCTTCGTACTTGGTGGCAATTGGGCGAGTATCTGGCATCCGCTAAAAAAAACCAACTCTCCGCGGTCTCGATAGAACGATTCTAAAATAAGACCTGATCCGAGACGTTCATCGTTCATCAGCAGCGGCCAATAAATCGGCCTCTCCGATTTCATTGAAATCTTTTTCGAAGGTCCGCGTTGAACGCCATGGCCCCACTGAACCACGTTTTTTGATGAGATCCAGGTGCTTGGGCGATTTCATTTATCATACAAACATTCCACGCTCCGCTGGGCTCACACGGCAGAGCATGAATTTTGTTAATTCCGAAGGGCGACGTTCAACGATAAAAAAGTGGTTGACGTCGACATCGACGCTCGTCAAAATTCCGATAAGTTCGAGCAAAAAATGCGATTAAATCAACCCGTGTAGCCTGAACGATCTGATTTTTGACGACACGTTGATATTCATCTGATTGTCGATACGAAATGGTTAATTGATGATTATTGCCGATGAACAATCGGTCATTGACTATTTGTACATCTTTTTTTTCCAACGGTTCTTCCTACGGCCATTTGAGCTCGAGGATTCCGACCTTTCCACTTTTGTGTTTCACAGTTGACTGCGATTTTTCCTGCTTCCAACAAGGAACAGCACTTGAGTGTCCGCCTTCGATTTTGTTGAAACTCATATATGTGGTGCGACGAAAAACTATTACACGCGCAGTTGTTTTTTATCGGCGGAAAAACGGTTTCGAAGATGAAGCTTGTAATTCTTGACTGAAGCGAAAAAAAACCAAAAAAAAATCAATTCTCATATATTTTTCTTCTGGGTGAACTAAGAAAAAGCCGCAAAATCCGTGAAAGTATAACTTTTCTCAGGTTTGAAAAATATATCCGGTTTCTTGATATCGAATATGGAACAAACCCATCATCGTTGAAAAATACTGTGAACGGGAAGAAAAAACAAGCAAAAATTCTACCAAGTTGAACACCGAACTGACAAATAGTTGGAAACGTTGAATAATTTTAGAAAGTAATTACCGTGCGTACTCTCTCCGCATATAAGAAATTTTCCACTGACGTACGATGTTTTTTTGTGCAGGTTGAACGTCGTCTTTTTCATAATGCTTCTTCACGGAATCGGCGCTTTGATGCCTTGGAACGTATTTATAACGGCAAACGACGTGAGTGACTCATCCCCGTATTTCTCATACTCCCGTGCGTTGATCGCGCTTGCACGATTCAATGGCCCCAATGTAAAGCAATCATCGCTGCTGGACAGGAAAAGAGCGAGGTTGATCGTCGCCCAAACGTGTGAAAGTATTTTCCGAATCAAACAAGGGACGTCTCCATCGAAACGTTCATCACGGAATATTCTTAACGTTTATTTTATTCTCCTTTGGAAAATGGCCTTATTGGCGTGGTACCGCACTTGGCATCGTTGGAATGCAACGAGTTTTTTTTCTTCTTTCGTGGCACCCAATTTCCGTCGGCCCGTTTGGCCTACAAAAATCACTGGAACATTTTTGAAGATTCTTATTAGGGTTCCTTAACCTAAACTTGGAAAAAAGGGTTTAGATGGTAGTCAAAATGAACGAACGAAATGAGAAAGAAGAATTTTCGTTGTATTCAAACAATGCAAGGCTACATTCGGAACATTTTAGATCTGTACACTATAGAAGCGAAGGATTTGTTACAGCTCAGTGCATAAACACAATATTTTCGACGCTATTTACTTCTATAAGTATATTGAAAAGTAGTTAATCATCATAACCTGGAAATTTCTATTTGAAATATTTGCATTTCTTTAACCATCTGGTATTATTTCATTACACAATACGTATCTAGCTCATTTCCATTATCCAAAATCATATTTTGCCATTTTTTTACAGCTAAGAATTCCAAAAACGTTTCCGTGATTTTCGTTCAAATCTGCCCAAGGAAATTTGGGAAATGAAAAGAAAATCGTTTGCTTCGCATTCCAACGATGCACACTTCAACATCATCCGAAACAAAACCCTAACGTTCGTTCTCTTTCCCTTTGTCCTCAGTACTTCGTCAAATTCAAACTGTCCAATGAATACACAGGCGTGGAAATGGACACGAAGAATTTTCTCGCCGACATCGGATTCGCCTCGCAAATACCGAATTTATTTTTCAACTGGGTCAACCTATTCGTACAATTGGGGTAAGGTATTTTGGAGGAGTTGAAGAAAAGGATACGTTTCAATTTGACGAAAAAAAAACAGAAACGTGTAAGAGAATTTCGAACGATGCTCCAGGGGTAACTTGACGACGCGGATAGTGTGGGGACTCTTCGTCCAGGGTGTCGTCATTGTCTTCACCGTAGTCCTCGCGATGTCCGACAGTTCCGGCTGGCCGGAAATATTCTACTGGATCACTATAACCTCGATAATTGTGCTGAACAGTGAGTACGCGCGATCAATTGATACGACGAGTTATGGAAACGACGGAAAAACAAAACAACATTTTTACGCTTCCCATGACGGTAAAGGAAGACAAATTCTCGAATAAATTTCAGCTGCTAACGGCATTTACCAGAATTCGGTGTTCGGTATGGCCGCTAAACTACCCGGGAAATATACCGGAGCCATTGTCCTGGGATCCGTGAGTATATATGCATGCATGCTTCATTTCCGTTTCCTCTCTACAACTCCAATCTTTGCGCTTGTCATCCCACGCTATTTTCCGTTGCTTGCAGAAGCCCCAAAACGTTTCCTCATCCATTCGCTTCCTAACGCACTTGTGTTACCCAATTCGATTTCTCGTTCGCAATCAACGATTCGTTAATCTTTTTCCTACATTTCAGAATATCAGTGGAACGTTTACCGCGACGATAAGCTTTCTCGCGAAGGTCATGTCGCCGAATCCTCGCACGGCGGCCATCTACTACTTCATCACGGCCCTTTTCGTACTTCTCGCCTGCTTCGACACGTACTTTGCTCTTCCGATAAATGTGAGTAAAATCACACACTTAAGAAAATTCCAACGACTATTGGGAAGATTATTTTTAGGGTTACGCGAATATTTATACGACACTTCGTTTGGGTTTACTCGGGCTTGAATGGTCCGTTAGGGTGGGACAATTTTGAGCGCTTTTTTTTCTTATTCTCGTCATCCAATTATTTTCTTAAAAAATAAAACGTCGCGGAAGCTGCGAGCGCTCGAAAAGTCTTTAGAGGTCGTCAAGCCTTCGAAAAATTCAAATAGCCTCCGAAATTATTCGCACGGATGTGCGTTAACAAAGTGGGACTTAGAAAATTGCACAACCATCGAAAATTGTTCGTTCTCATAATTGCCTTTTCTCACGGCAAGCGAGAAGTTAAGAGCCACCATGTCTTGTCGTAGAATTGAGTCTGCGAGACAAAACGATAACGCGATACAAGTTTTTGAAACGTCCTGATTGTTTTGCCAGAGATTCTATCGTTATCACGAGTTGGTCTACGAGAAGGAGAAGAACAAGAGACAATTGGAGAATTGCGGCAACGGGAGCAGCAGACCGCCGTACTGGAAGATCTTCAAGCAATGCGCGCCCCAGTGCTTCAACGTCTTCTTCATATTCTTCGTGACGCTGTCGATATTTCCGGCGGTGCAAGTCGGCATAAAAAGCACCGATCCGAATTTCATCGTGCCGGACTATTATTATTCGGACGTGATGTGCTTCCTCACGTTCAACGTCATGGCGATGTTGGGCAGTTTGTGCGCCTCCTACTATCAATGGGTAACTACTTCAATTAGGCGTGCTAAGTACGCAGACACTTCACGAATATTCGATCGATTCATCGTAATGAGAAGTTTCACGTTTTACGTTTCTCCACAACGTTAATAACGGGCTACGTCTACCTGGAGGTCCGAAGAAATTACCAAATACCGATCTTTTTCGCTGGGAAACGATTGCTGAAAAAAAAGAAACACATTTTTTATTTAACACGAAGGTTATTGAGATTTTAACACAAATGATATGAGAGCCTTTTTTCGATAATTTTTTTAAAAGGGAAAAAACATGTGGCTAGTGAATTTCAAACGTATGGAAAAAAATTTGTTCAATCTGAAACAATAAATGGCCCCAAGAATCACAGCGCATCGAAAAAAATATCCAAAGGGAAAAAAGTTCGCTTAAAAAAAAGGAAAACGAATCAGAATTATTAAAAAATCGAGATTTTATTTTCATCTTTCGCTTTCGGTTGAAAAACAGCGAAAAATGCATCCAAACGTTTCGCCGGTAGTCTATGTGTAATCCTTAAAAGTTTCCATTTCAAAGCATCGTTGTATTTCAAGCCTGGAAAACGTTACGTCGTTATACCGATCGTACTGAGAGCTCTCTACGTGCCGTTGTTCCTGATGTGCAACTACATGCAAGCGGACAGAACGTTGCCAGTGTACATACAGAACGACTGGATATATTTCGCAATCGCGGTCACGATGGCCCTTACCAGCGGTTACTATTCTTCATTGGCCATGATGTATTGCCCCACGTGAGTGCCTCTCGTTATTCAAGTTGACGTCATTATTATTATCCGCGAGTGAAACCAATGTTATCAATTATAACGTCGCGAGTAACCGCGTAATCGCAATTGAAATGCTTCCCGTCAATATTCGATGATGAAGCTCAATCCAAAGCCGTTTTCAATCTCTCTACCCATCATTTTTTATCCTTATACGATAATAAAAATATACAGTAGTATCGCGCTCGCGTAATTTCCAGTCTTGCATCCCTTGTTTTTTACCGCTGTTGATTTCTCGGTCATCACATGCCAAATCGGTCAAACGCCTACGATTTCCCACTTTTCAAGTAGCGCAGCTCCTTTTTTCGAACATCAAATAGTTTACTTTCGGAATCGGTTTTGAAACTTTCTTAAATGTATTCAAGCTTCCCTTGGATTTCGATGAAGTTACAGTAATAGCCCAAAATCAGACGCGACAAAAAACTGATAAAAATCGATATACATTTCATAAGGGATAATTTTCCAAAGAAATCTACTCTTCAATTGCAATACGTGAACGCAGTGAAATTCTGACCAAACATAATTAAATAACTCATATAAATAACTCATTGTTATAATTATTGTTATCATCGCTACTTTTATTGTTAATATGGTATTAATTACTTACTACTAACATACTATTAATTACTATTCTTCTTGTTGTTGCCGTTGTTATCAAATAATAATTCCATTACTAATGTTATTCGTTATTGTTGATATTAGTATTGCTGTTATTATTACACAATTGTATTCATTAATCGGTATAATGGAATTGCAGAATGGTCGAGCCTCGTTACGCGTCGACGGCAGGAATGTTTGGAGCGGCCTTCCTCATCACTGGCATATTCACGGGCTTGATGTTCGCGAGAGTAATGCCTATTATCGTGATGACCGTTAACCTCGGTTGATAACGAGGCGATGGAAAGCTCGAATAAACGAACAAAAACGTGGACGTATCGCCCGTTACACGTTTGGTGACGTGACAGCCTTTGAAATATCGGAGGTGGCAAAAATGACGCAGTAAACAAAAGAAACAAATATTCTATTCGATAAGGTATCGGACAAAGAGATTGTTGTCTCGAAAAGTGCGAATTTTCGAAACGTTCAGGAAGCCGGATAAACGGGAGCATCTCGTTTTCTTTTTCGCAAAACGTTGTACAATTCATGAAGTTCACACGAATCTCTCGCTCGCTCGCTTGCTCTCTCTCTCTCTCTCTGTCCTCTTTCCCCTCGTAAATATATGTAAATTTGAGTAAGCGAGGCGTGTATGAATGGAGCAAATGAAAGAGTTGCGATCGAAATGCTAGGGAGAATCCTAGGCATCGATATTGTCCAGGAAAAATAGCACCAAAAGTAGGATCGCTCAACGAAAAATTCTAATTGACTTTTCAATTGGAATATGTTAGGGGGTGGCCCCTAAGAGTAAATCCAAGTTCCCATCTGGCGGGGGGAGGGGGGGTAGCCGCCATCTTGAAAAACGCGTTTTTGCAAATATCTTAAAATAATAAGGACCTTTCGTAGGAAATAATATTTTCTATATCTTTGATTTGCATTTTTTCTCTCTATAGTTAATATTTTTCGATATATAGTCAGTTGAAGAATTTTTATTGTTTTTGTCAAATATCTTGATAATGGTTGGAGGTGCAAAAAAATACTGAGACTGAAACTTGCAGATCGTGAAATTCTCTCCAAATTTTATATGAAACTTTTTTTTCGTAAAATAAATAGTTAATCGATTTACATCGATTATCAGGATTTCTTTGATTTACAGAAGTCTATTTTTCCTGGATTGAGAAAAGGGCCAAAAAAGAGAAAAGATCAAGGCGAGGTGTCACAGCGACCAAGAGTGCGAGAGAGATAGTAAGTTTGCAGATTCTCAGTGTCTTCCGAGACGGCTGATATTACGCAAAGAAATAAAACGCCTTCCGCTCTGTTAAAATGCGATCTCAACGCTCGCCCGAAGTGTAATTCGTGTGAGAGAGAACTTGCTCGTAGGATTTTTACCGACCGGACGTACGACGCGCGTCCGCAATTTCGGTGAACGAAGATGCCAGTGTCCGCACGCTAATGACGAAGAAACGTTGGAGGCTAATTAGGAAAATGATAGATAAAATGGGAGGAAGCATAAGTTTTTCCGCTCTTTTTTTTTTCTTCGCGACAAAATATGGATAAGCGTGTAGCGAATTATTTTTAGAACGCTTGCGCGATAAAGGACATTCGAGCTATGCTAAAAGGTCATACTAAATTCAAGACTATCACCCGGCGAGGCTGCATAACCGAAATGCCTTTGAATACCGCGTGTTCCATGTTCAAAAAGGGGGAAAAGAAACGCAGAGAGAAAGAAAGCCGGTCGTTACGAGGCGCCCGTTTCTTTTTTTCGTCTTTTTCCTAAGCCCGCCATGTCGCCCCCTCCATAGGTGTCATGGAATCGTCATTGTTTCAGCTGTAAAGTCGAGATTGGACCAAATCGCCTTAACGTTAAATTGAAATATCAAATTTTTTGAACACTCGCTCACACCCTCGCGCTCAGGACGCGCGGAGCCGCTTTGTTACAAGCACACAACTATATGAAGAAGTAAGAAGAAAAGGAATGAAACAAACCTATATATTGCCTAGGTATTAAGCGTTACTTAGTCCGAGTTCAAAGTATAGAATGTTGGTGCGATTGTTCCGCCGACGTAACCGACAAGGAAAAAAGAACGGTCGACGAATGGAACAAAACGAGATGTGTCGACAGAGTCGGTGGAAACAGGGCATTTTGTTAGTGTTAACAATATATACTCACAAGTTTTTACATGGTTATATACAATTTTATACGCGTAAACGTTTTTTATCTCTCTACTTTCACTCTATTCGCTGTATACTCAGTTTTTATATTTTCAGTGTTGTTTTTACGTGGTTTTTTTTCGTTCAAGTGTCGAGACCGGCATCCCGAAAAATGTTTCGCTCGAATTTTAGTTGACGAGTTGTGCGTCGTTGTAACTGTCGAAAACAGCTCACTTTTGGAATTTTCGAAATAGAAAACCGTGATAAAGTTATAAAACAATGAGGTATTTGAAAAAGTGTTATCGGAAGAACAGGCTATTTTTTTGTGTAAACATATTTAATTATAAATCGATTGAGAGCCGATGTCCGGGAAGCACCGCCCGAAAACGTCATTTGCGGTGAGCAATGCCCTTCTGAACCCGGTTACTTTATATCAAATAATCAAACATATTTCGTTAGTATATTAGTTTATCCTTTGATTAATCGAAGGAATTTTCGAAATATCACATTCAAAAAGAGTAGCGCGTGCTTCAGAGTCTTCATTGTTGCGAATAAAATGGGCACTTATCTTTTGTCAAATTTAAAGTATACATCGGGAAAATTCTTCGATCAAATACTATATTTTTACGTCCAGAAAACGGTCTAAAAATTTCAGAACGATCGATGCAGTAGTTTTTGAGATATTTTGCTCACTGAATTTGAAAACGTACTTTCGAGAAGAAAAAAAGTTTAAGGGATCATCACAGTGTGACGGGTCGAAAAATACCTGATTTTTCGCGATTCTTTTTCGATGGTTAAAATACGCTAATTCGTCTAATTTTTTTCTATGTCAAATCAAAGAACTCACGAAGAACAGAAAATACATTTTTATGCGTTTATTTTTATTTTCTTTTTTACATCGGATAATGCAAAAATGTCGATTTTCGGAAAATTTTACACTGCGATGATCCCTCAAAGTTTCTAACGATGCCCTGAGCCTTCCAAGGGGCGTCACACAACAGCCTATACATCGGTCAAATTCGAATCGATCACCTTGAAATGTTCAGGCAACATTTATAAGATGATAAACTGTCAAACATATCGGTTTTGAAAAGAAGTGATTTTTTCGACTTTTACAACTAGGCATAACCCCTTAAACAACGAGGTGTTTTTCTACCAGTAGAAAGCCACCGGACACTTTTATCACGCGCAAAGTTGAAACAGAATGAACTATGTGCGAACCGAAACGTAGAATTTCCTTATTGCGACGTTCACCGCTTTTCGTTTTACCCACCGACTATATATGAGTCTTCTGAGACCATTGTTCGTTTTTGCGATCGTTGAAATATCAAAATCCCATTCTGCCCCTCCAGCTGTCCGAATTTTCACGCGTTTCACGTGGAATCGGAACGCCGAGGACACGAGCTTACATTTTTTACTTCGTCGATCGGCTTAGCTAAGGATTTCACTCTCATATTTTTATAATAATACACGCGCCAAAAGGAGGGGGGCGAACCATCTCAATTCGAGCTTTGACCTCCATCGAACTTTCCGATTTAACCAAAACCGCTTTCGATCAACGTACACGTGTAAGAGAAAGCAATGTTTCAAAGAATCAAGTGTAGTCCAGTCATTACGTACATTCAAAAAAGAAAATGAATTTGCGCTTCTAATTTTTTAATATGTTGTAGGGGATACCTAGAAAAGCTTAACTTGAGATTGTCGACCAAGCTTTCCTAGGAGCTTTCGCCGCCATGTTGAAAAAAGGGGTAAAATTTGTTTCTCGGCAATAACTCGGCTATCCGATGAGATTTCGAAAATTTTTGTAGGACACTTTTTGTAGCTTTCTTTGTGCTCTACAATAACGCCTGAATCATTTTTAGCGTTTCATGCATCGTTATCGAGATATCGATCGATAAAGTCAAAAATTTAGGACATAATTTTTGTTTTTTGCTTTTTTTTTCTTTGGGTCTTAATAAATATGAAAAATTGTGGAATTCAAACTTGTAGAGCATATTCAGACCTACAATTTCCTTCTTGGATTTTTTTATGTTGGACAAAAATTACGATCTCCAGCGCGCCGCAAAGTCGGTGAATCCACACTCAGCGTCGAGCGAGCTGCTCGCTCGGTTGTGTCTGGATGTCGAATCGAATGGGAAATTGTTCAGGAAATTGATGGGATAAAAAATAAGTACATAGAGCAACAAATTAAGGATCACACAATAGTAATTTATTAAACAAATAATTTGTTTGTGCAGTAAAAAATATTATTTTTTTACAATACAAAATAAACGGAAAGAAAAATATTTTTTTCTGCACTCGAGACACGAACGATGGACTTTTTTCATGTCTTTTTTCGCTTGGATGGTCCAGGCTGAAGATCTTCGTCCTCCGTAAACTCTTCGAGTTGTTGTGTCTGTTGAAACGTTGGAAATGATGCTGATTCGATGAGAGCAAATTCATCGTTACGTCCGAGCAGATATTTTAGGACGTTATCTTTCATAGACTTTTCTCGAACCGTTCGAATTGCGTGTCGTCGATGCATTGGTGTTTTTGTTTGATCGGAAAACGGTACTCCACAAAACAAACATTTATTTTTAAAATCGAAACGGTCTTCGAGCTGCTGTTGATGTTCGGGTTCCGGTTCAGGTTCAGGTTCCTGTTCTTCCGAGACTGATTTTGTTCGACGAGCGACAAACGACGCGAGTCTTTCGTTCGCATAATTCTTGTAACACGCCCTATGCACACTCACAGATTCGACACTTTCTAGCATGCGTTGATGGTCCACATGTCCTCTTTTCTCACTCACCGTCAAGAGAGTTCGAACAGCTCTTTTTTTAGCAACATAAATGTCGTCGATTAACGCTTTTTTACAAATAAAACAGTCTCCCATGGTCACAAAATTGTTGAAACACGTGTGCTCACTTCGAAAGGCTCGAGGCAACTAACCGAGATGCTACGAAAAGAAGAACACGTTTCAACACGTAGACCCTAACAAAAGGGTCCCTTTATACCTGACCCCTCCAACTCCAACGGACGCTCTATGCGGGCACTCCGTTATAACGAGTTTACAGCCAACTAGATATCGAAATTTTTGCCCAGAATATCGGAACCCTCGATTTACACTACGCACAGCAAAAACTCAACACGATACGATATACTAACTTGAGCGCGCTCGACGCTGAGCGTGGATTCACCGACTTTGCGGCGCGCTGGAGATCGTAATTTTTGTCCAACATAAAAAAATCCAAGAAGGAAATTGTAGGTCTGAATATGCTCTACAAGTTTGAATTCCACAATTTTTCATATTTATTAAGACCCAAAGAAAAAAAAAGGAAAAAACAAAAATTGTGTCCTAAATTTTTGACTTTATCGATCGATATCTCGATAACGATGCATGATACGCTAAAAATGATTCAGGCGTTATTGTAGAGCACAAAGAAAGCTACAAAAAGTGTCTTACAAAAATTTTCGAATCTCATCGGATAGCCGAGTTATTGCCGAAAAACAAATTTTAAGCGTTTTCCAAGATGGCGGCGAAAGCTCCTAGGAAAGCTTGGTCGACAATCTCAAGTTAAGCTTTTCTAGGTATCCCCTACAACATATTAAAAAATTAGAAGCGCAAATTCATTTTCTTTTATTTGCCTTTTTTTCGGACGAAATGACTGGACTAGTGAGGCTCTCGTTTCTTCGTTTTAAAAATTATTTTATACTCGAGGGTCCACGCGAATTGAAATGAATGACCTCTTTCAAGAAGGATCGAGTGTTTCACCGATGAATGTCAAGGGGCATTGCAGGACGAGAAAGTCTTTTTTTTTAACCGTAGATAAGTCCACAAAAATACAACTTCGATGCCTTCGAAAGTTCCGATGCATCATTGACGCGAAAAAATTGAGTCAAATAAAATCTCTGGACAGTTTAGTACAGTTTCTTATGGAAAATCGTGAATTCGGCTGAAGTTTTATTGTTTGTGATCGAAACTAAGGCGGGATGTATGAAAGAATGAAAATGGAGTAATGGAAGTTGGATTTTCATTATTTTTTGTTTGCCATGACTTTGTCCAAACCTTGTCCGAACTTTTTCCGTGTGTTCACACTCGGCAACGTATAAAAGGGTTAGGCTACTTTGACGACCCAAAAATCAGGGTTATTAAAACAATTAATTTTGAGGGAATGATTGAGATGATTAAAAAATCGTTTCGACACTTATTTGCATGTACATTAAGAAAGTTATGTACCGAATTCCATTTGAAAAGGCTAATAATTAAAGAAGTTTTGAACAATCTCGGGAAAGACGTTTGAACGTAATGGCCTCGATGGTGTACTTGATTTCGGCCTCCCGGTTGATCTGAAACGAGAAAACGAGTTTTTGTTTCCTTAAAATAGATAATACTGTCCTTAGCCAATGTTATCTGAGGAGCTAGCGAACGAAACCGAACTTGATTACACTACGTCAAGTTTTGATGTTATTTTTATTTTTCGTGTTTTTCAAGCACGCCTTTATTAGCTCCCGAA
This sequence comes from Ophion costatus, assembly GCA_951751655.1. Classification (NCBI taxonomy): domain Eukaryota; kingdom Metazoa; phylum Arthropoda; class Insecta; order Hymenoptera; family Ichneumonidae; genus Ophion; species Ophion costatus. The sequence goes on along the minus strand of OX632366.1, from coordinate 18,599,404 downwards.
TTATTTTGAATCAAATGCGACTCTCTAAACACCTCAAAATTTGATACAAAGTGCCTTTTCAAGTGCAAAGGCAGTTTTTAGGTACGACAAGAGATAAAATTAACATTAAGAAAAAAATTTACGTAATGTGGACAATTTCGGTTTTGTTCACCAACTTCTCGTTTAGTCATAATATAGCTCGATTTTGGCCATCCGATTGATCTGAATAAAAAAAATGAGTTTGTGTTTTTTGACTAGATAATATTGGCCTTGGCTAATTATTTCTGTTTAGTCTTAACTTTTTCAAGGTTTTTTTAGTTATCGCGTTCCAATAATTAAAAAACCGATTTTTTCTCGCTTTGTCGCGAAACAATGACATTAATAACGTTAATAATGAAAAAAAAAGGAATGCTAAGAAGAAAAAGGAAGGGCAAGACTAAACTACTATTACAATGAAAAAATTGTATCAAATTTCAAGTCAATCCATTTATTAGATGTCGAGAAATCGTGGACACAGTTTTTAAAAACACGAGAAAAACGCGTTTAAAGTTTTACCAGCAGCTATCGTAAAGTGGGGTTACTTTGAACAAGTTTTGGAAGTTTTTCGTAGGTAACTTTCTTTCAACATCTGAAATTGCATTTTATTTCGCTCCAACGAAACAATGTGTCCTTTGGCTATCAAATTTATATGTCAAGCCACTCCGAAATTTGATATATATATATATATATTTTTCGAAGTGTCAAAGTAACGAGTGTGGGCTTTCGTTGACAAGGCATTAAAATGCAACTCATGTCAAAGATTAAGGTCTGCTTTGACATTTTGATAACAAAATTTAACACATTATGCATTATACATGGAATTAAATGAAAAACAACAATTTTTTACAATTCAATGTTCGTCTTTATGAACGAAACGTTCACGTAAAAATATGACGTTCCTAGGGTACTATTATGCGCACTTAATCAGTCTTATAATTATCATTGAGATAAAAATCAACTTTAGCAACATTATAATAAACTTAAACCACAAAATTGAGCCACAATAGGAAAAAAGTTAAAAAGCGTACATATTTAAACCATATTTTGAAAATTGGCGCTCTGCTAAAGTAGCCCCAAAAACTGTCAAAGTAACCCTTAATGTCAAATCAACCCCGTTTTACGGTATATCGTTGTAATCATAAGTTCACGTTTAACCCGCAGTTCCCTTTTGTCTGGCGTTGTTTCTCCCATACATTCTTAACATGTTGCCGATGAATATTAATTACGGCTAAATGCACGATTTTTCCCAAAAGCCTTGACCTACATTTTTCACCATTTTGTCTCTCGAAAACGCTGTACTTCAGACCTATTTAAACTTCGAAGTCGAAAAAAGACAAATCGAAATTTAAAACAATTCCATTATACTCCGAAATTCATCGGTGAAACGCTCCAGCCTCGTGAAAAATTAAAAACTACCGCGAGTTTCGCGATTAAGGAACTTCGAACTTGCAGCTTTGATCAATCGACGGTTAATACTGCAACTTCATTTTACGACAGAAAAAAAAAACCAAAGCAACAAAAGAAATTATGCGATACGCAGAGCAATTGTTGAAACTTTCATATTCGCTGTACGTTATTTCTCACACTATGGCACTTTGGTTGCATCTGATGTCAACTTTGTCGATATCTTCGATTTCCACGTCACACGCAACTACAATCGTCACATCACACATAGAAATTCCGTTTAGGTATGCATATTTTTTGTTTTTCTTTCTGTCTCGATTATGCATTTCGGCGACGAGTTAAAATAAAACATTGACAATCCTCGTATCAAGCAATACCGACAATAATCGTGAATGAAATAAAAATCGATCCACTACAGTCGAAGGAATTAAGGAGAAAATGAAGAAAAATGAAGAAGAGATCGTTGAGCGTGGAACTGATATAGGTATAGAGAAGGAATATTTTTGTATATTATTGATTCGGACCGTTAATCGAGGTCGGTTGACGATTTCATTTTCACGAATATCGATCGACGCGATCGTGTGAAAAAAAAATGAAAATTTACGAACAACAGGACGATGATAATTAGCTATAAATGTGTCAGACTTACGGCGTATCGGCGATACGACGAATCGCATCCTTTAGCTCATTTTTTTTCGTCGTCGGTAAATCAGAACGAAATCGTCGGAAAAAATATTACCGATAGGCCGTAGGTCATCACGCGTCTGTGTATTTCGATATGGAAAAGAAGTAATAACGGTACGCATTTTTAAGATAAAGTACGTGCAAGTGGTTGCGAAGATGAGAGAATGAGCGAATTTCATTTTAGATCGTAGTTACTACAGTGTTTATTCCAATACTACAATGATATAATGTTGAATAAATTACTGAGCCCACCGATAAACGACGAGTGTATGTGTGCGTCGCATTGCGAAATCTTTACCTCACTCATCCAGCCCCCCAACCGAATGACTACACGGACGGGTATATTCGTACGCACATCGGGGGTCCCCTCAAGGGATCGTCGAGGTGTAAAATTTTCAAAAAATCGACAATTTTTTGCTTCACCCGATGGTATAAACGGTTATAAACGTGCTGTTCAACTTTTGGGGCGAAATTCGAACTTCCGGTTGCTACAGTCTTTCTCAGAAAAAGAGATTCGACCAGCTGCGTGAGACCTGGCGCGGACGGACGCGTTTTTCGCGAAATGTCGTCTTTCAAAACGGTGTACACTCTCAAAGGAAGAGTTCTCAAGTTATCCGTCTCAAATTTTCACACAACATTCCTCACGCCATTCTTTTCAATTTTGACTTGAAAAAAAAACCTCCATAGCAAGACAGCGGCTATCATACTGAATAATAATCGTTACAAATGTTGTTTCGGATAATATTTACGGCCACAACCGTGTGCACCGTGACGAGTCCTTCTTTTCGAAGACAACCGTTAAAAAAAATATTGAAAAAGTAAAAATCGACGTTGAAAAATGTATTTTCTGCTCTTCACGAGTGCTTTGATTAGACGTGAAAAGAACGCTTCGTCTTGCCGTCCGGTTATCGGACGAATAGGCGTATGTTATTCGTCCGCATAGCAGCTCAGTTCAGGCAGTTATAAGTGTACCAAATTTCAAGTCAATCCGTTTATTAGCTGTCGAGAAATCGTATACAATCGAACCTCGATATATCGAGTTTTCGTTATATCGATTTCATGTTCCTTAAAACGCCCACAAAAAATATATATCGGTACTATAAATATAGGAATATTTTTTAAAGATTCAAATTCGAGTTATTTCTACACGCAATTAGCAATTAGAGCATAATGCATATTATTATGTCGTTGTATCAAGGCTTCGGGTGTCTGTCGGAAGGGAATGGACAAATCTCCGTTATATCGAGGTTCGACACTGTACAATGTTTTTAAAAGCATACATTTCGAGAAAAACGCGTCTAAAGTTAAAGGTATTCCTATCGCCAGACTTCAATTCATAGGATTACATTTTTTTTGCGCTTCACTAAACATATCAATAATCGTCTCTTTAAAATTTCAGGGTCGGTTATCGACCTTATTACAGCGAAAATATATATATAAATTGCGTACTTTTGTGAAGGAATCCCGAGACGACATACAAAAACCCAATTTCCGGTCGCTACAAAAGTGTATACAATAGTGAGAATCCGTCAGATTCTTAAAAATAATCATATTTACATACTCAACACTTGTAGTAATCCAATGCTCTCAGAAAAAAATACGCTTATTGACCTAATTTTCATGTAATATCAAGTTTAATTTGAACTTCCGGTATTGGATTTATTACCACTTGCTACGATAAAGAGACGTGACAGCAAGGCAACAGCTGACTGTAGTCGTAACCTCATCTCACTCATTCGAATTTCCACACATATTTCATTTTTAACCGACATATTTCGCCGACACAAATTTTCCACGCTTTTTTACCACTCGTGGGCCCGAATACAATGCTTTACATTTCCCGCACCTGACATTGTTTCGACAGATCGACGTTGAAAAGCATGGAGGTTAAACTCGCCCGAATGAGTAAAAAGAGACGGAGATAGTACTAATGTTGCCAAATATCAAACCTAGAAATACTACGCGAATCGTTGGAATAGCTATTTTTTCATTTTTCTAATTAAACGTGAACATTCTATTAAACAGTTTACAAATTAAAATTTTTAGTTACTACAAATAATGTTTTTTTTGCATATGTAAAAAACATAAATTGTACAGGTCTCAAGTATGATCAGTGGTATGACTAGTGTGAAGCGATAGGACTACCTTAACTAGCATTTCTATCGTTGTGATCATATATTTACCTTCAACCTGCACCATACGTTGGACTTGCCTCTTCAATTTCAGTTGCCTCAAGCGACTACCCTCAAACGAGTATTCCTCATTTTCACAGTAGCCTCAACTCATATATCTATGGATCACCGAGCTCGGAAAAGCATTTAGAAAAGTGCGTCCGTATACGACAGCGATCGATTCCAGGACCTTCGGAGAGTCGAAGGCCTCACGCGCACAAATTTTTCTTCAAAATATATTTATTTTCATAATCAATAGAAGATAAATTTTACACGTGTGTTGTCAGCGACGCACAGCCGCGAATCCGTAATTACACAAAGAGATTATCATACATGTATGTATTCTTAGGACTAATTAATACACATTATCTTTAATATTAGTTTTGTGTGTGTGTGTGTGTGTGTGTTTTTTCCTCTCAATCACGTAGTATCTTACATGACGTAAACCTTTTCGATCTTCCGGAACGGGAATGCTTCTTTGGTCTTGGGACAAATGACGGCACCGTTGTATTCGAGAGCCATTTTCTCCAGAGCCTGCAAGAAAAAAAATTATACTTAAAAGGACGTCTTAAAGTAAACAAAAAAACATTTATATTTAAAAAATGGTACAAAATCGTGGCGCTGGAGCCATTCTCGCGCGGCATGTTAAAATTGAAACGCTCTGCGGCACGCAGAGCATAAGTGACGCAAATTTGAATATGGAAAAAGCAATTATTTCTATTAGTTTACACGAGCATAACTAGAGAAATACGTAGATTTTTCAAATATTGCTTTTTGTGTAATTGGCAAGCATTTAAAGTAAAAACTCAATTTTAGACGGAAAAAAGGACAATCATTTGTTAATAAATAATGTTATAATTAACTAATGGAAAATTCCGTCCATATTTCTCTTCGGAATGTTATCTTAAGGTAGAACGAGCCCGTGCTCTTGATTTCTATAGATTTTGTTCAAATTTTTACCAGACCCTGTTCATATCGTTATGCAGTCTGCAGTTATGCAGTCTAACCTTCCATGCGGCCCCTGCAGTGTCGAACGTTGCAATTTTAAAACCCATTATCTCCCGATCTAAATAGTCGAACGCTTTGAAATTGTACTCAAGCATGCATAATGATATGAACATGTCTGGTTAAAAATTGTCTGGTTAAAAATTTGACCGGAAACTACAGAAATCAAGAGCGCGCGCTCGTTTGAACTTAAACATTTGTTCAAAATTTGAAATTGTTAATAGAAATGTTTATGTAGGTGCCAATAAATAAAAAATGATTATAAACACCTATCGGCAATGATAATTGTGATTGTGTATCGACAAATCGAATGCAAATGCACAGTGCTTTAAATTTAATTAGTTCTAGTTTTTGATATTTTCGATGTTTGGCACTGATATCATTTTTTTTTGTATATAACAAAGAACAATGTAAATATGAAAGACATCCAAAAATATTAGTTTTCATACTTTTCAGTTTTTTTCTGTTCGTCATTTGAATTTCATTTTTCGTAATGCTTGCAAAAAGTAAATACTAGAAAAATTCCAGAGAGTTTCGAAAATTCCCGGCCTTTGTCCTGATTATTCCAGGAGGAAAGAAAATCCTTGAGTTTTCCGTGGTTTCCATATGCGTAACAGCCATGGGGAAGCGCCACTGACCTGTTCCCCGTAGACGTAACCGTTAGGCATCATCATCGGCTGATTGTACTCGTTCAGCGGTTTGCCGCTGATGCTGCAGACCAATCGTGACTGGGAGCAATGAGCGAAGGGCAGCGGTGCGGCCAATTCGTTGAGTGCCTCGTTGCACACGGGACAGCTGGGGTTTTTGCCCTCCTTGTTGGCGCTGTAGCACTGGGGTGTTTTCAGGGCCGACAAGCCCGCCTGTAGCGCTACCGTGAATACGCTCTGGCTCGCCAATTGAAAGAGTTTGTAGTTTTCGTGACGAAACTGCTCGATCAGTCTGTCCCACCTGTCCCCCGTGAACAAAACGACAACATCAAAGCCCGGACCAACGTGTTTCACTGCTTTCGTCATTGGAGAAAGACGAGTGATCTATGTCGTATCGTAAAAGATGAATTACCTTTTCTCATCCAGCAGATCTTTGTAGGGACTGAGGTAGGCGTTGGCCGGAAACGCGAGCTGTCCCATGCAGCTCTGGATCTCCTGGAGCTGGTAATCGTCGTAATTCGAGAAACACTTTCGAGCGTGCTTGACCGCGTCCAAACGCCTATCCGATCTCACCAACTCGATGAACTCCTGGACCCGCAAATTGAATTCCATCGTGCTGCCCAGTTTACGGAGCTTCGAACGGTTGTCGTAACACCAGCCCAGGCATCTCGCGGTCTCGTGGTTCGCCAGGGATATCTCAACTTCCCGCGATACCATGAAAACGTCTGAAACATATCGCTCTCCAATTACTCGTCCGCGTTTTCATGGAAACGCCTTTTTCGCGTTTTGCCGGCGTAATTTCGAGCTTTCGCAGAAAACTCCGCGATATTTGTAATTGGGGGAAAATTTTCCGTTGGATAGACCTTTGAAACGGTGTATGGGACGAGATAAAATATGTTCGACCCTTTTGGCTGCTTTATAAAAATCGCCAGTCCTGAAATTTCAAACAGCCTCATATCGGCATTAGGCAGGCCGGTGGTAATTGCGTCTCGAGAAATTTAATAAAAATTGTGTTTGAGAAAATTGGTGCTTCGGGAAATCCCATTGTTCCGAAAAAGATTGCTCGTCGAGTGGGCGCAAGATCAACGAAATAAGCACAAACAAGTATAGTACCGATGTTCGTGAGGTCTCTGAGCTCCATGCTGTTGGCCAGGTTTGTTGCTGTTTTGTAGTAACCCTTGCGCAAAAAGTATTCCACCAGCATTCTGTCGAGGCGCTGCCTCCTCCATTGATTGACAGCGCTGGGCGCCGTGTTGGCGTGCTCCTTCAAATGATCCAGGCGCCTCTTGCACACCATACCGGCTTGGAGTTCCTCCGCTATGGATTCTTCCGCCTTGCGCTTCAATACTTGTAGTTTCGCCACCACGCCGCCCAGCAGTCTCGTTATTTCGCCAGTGGGAACCGCAGCGCTAGACGGCTTCAATCCCTTCTCCAATTCGTTGGCCGCTATGTGCACATGGCATACCTCCTTGTCCAACACTTTTTGCGTAGAGCGAAACTTTTTGTTCAGCAGCTCGTACGGTACCTGAGCAAAAATGGAGCGTGGCGTCTTAATTCTATGGTACTGAAGTTTGCATCGTTGGAACGTTACGAAAATACACGTTTTTCGTATTCCCAACATTTTTTGCCACATTTAGGCTACGATAGAGACGCAAACATTTTTGAGAATCCTCACGACAAATTTGTAACAATAAACTGCAAAAGACGATTACGAATAATGATGAAAATTGAGAAATGAAAAAATCAAGAATTTCCGTTGTATCTCAACGATGCAAACTTCAACATTTAATTCTTGCACTCGACGCTAAAATTGGTCACTGTGAAACTGAAGTTTGCGTCGCTGGAATGCAACGAAAGTTCAGTAGCCCAATCTGTTTTTTGGCAACTGTAGGCCACGAAAAAATCTCAAATGGTTTTTAGGGTCCTTATAAGAAACCTGAAGCCTAAATTTGCTGGATAAGATTTTGGGTGATGGAGAAAACGAGGAGATGGGGAAAAAAACTTAATTTCATTGCATTTCAACTGTGCAAACTTCAGCATCGTTTGGTCACTCTCTTCCCATCCTGTTCAAGGCCGGTCCAGTGACTTACCAACGAACGTTTGATACTGATCTTTTTTACAAACGTAGATACGTCCAGTGAGAGCTGAGAGCCAATGGAAGTTGTAGAAAATTGCAATCAGAGACGAGATCGCAGTTTGCATAGTTGGAATACGACGAAAATGATTTTTTTGTTGCATCGCTCAAACTCCTTTCCGCATATCATTTTTCCATTTGCTTATTTAAAAACATATGATCTAAATCTGCAAAAAAAAGTGTTGTACATTGACGAACATGAGGAAATAAAAATATAGAGCAGAACTTTCGTCGCATTCCAAAGATGCAAACTGCGACGCCGTAAGCGGAGGTTGAAAAAAAAAATTCGTTTGCGAGTTGGAGCATGAGGGATTGGAACATGCCTTTTTCGCCAAAATAACGAATATTCGAAAAGGCAAACTACAAACGCGATGCAAGTAGAGAAGCTTCTTTTTATCTTCCGCTGAGCATTTTGCAATGCTTCACGCCGCTCAACTTTTCCAATACTTCCAAAATTGAACAATTTTTTGTCGGGGAAGGTTCCCAATTCTAAGCGCAACATCGTAGAGTAAAGCAACCAGCGAATGTACGAAGGCTGTCGTATATTGAAAATAAGTAGACAGTATGAATTGTAGATGAAAACTCTGATCTCTATAATTGAGTGAAAAAAATCGCAGGTGACGTTAAAATCGGTTTCTCAGTTTAATATCGAATTTTGACGCCACACAGAATTATTCTAGTCTGCGGTACTTGCACACCGTGCAACTTAGTCACGATACGGCTGTGCACAGTAGGCGTTCTAAAAGCGAAAACAAAAGTTTTTATGTATTGTGAGGGTAAGTCTCTATTACTTAAGGGGTTATTACTTAATTAAGGGGTCGTCAGTCTATAACTTAAGGGGTTATTACTTAATTACTGTAGAATTATCAAAAAATATTTTGTTTAAGTTGCGTTAAGAGGTGCTTCGAACCATCTAGAATAATTTATCAACAAATAATTGTCCTTTTTTTCTGTGGAAAATTGAGTTTTCACTTTAAATGCTTGCTAATTACACAAAAATTAATATTTTAAAAATCCCCTATGTATTTCTCTATACTCGTGTAAATAAAAAAAATTTCAATTATTTTCACATTCATATTTGCATCAGTTATACTGCGTGCCGCAGAGCGTCTCAAATTGAACATGCCCTGTGAGAATGGCTCCAGCGTCACCATTTTCATCATTTTTTAATACAAATTTTTTTGTTCACTCGAAGATACGACTAATAACATCCTTCAATATCATTATCCCCTTACTTGTTCCTACACCCAAAGAAAATCGCTTACTTCTAGACGTTCGCAGTGGTGTAAACCCTTAAAGCCATGTTGAAGTTTCCATTGTTGGAAATCAGTGAAAAATATATTCTATTTTATTGTTGCCTAATTTTCATCATCCAAAATCGTTTGTTTCATATTTAGGCTGAATAGGCTGAACATCTCTGAGGACCCTGATAAATGTTTGAGGCATTACGGATGGCTAAATGTGCCGAAAAAGAATTTGGCAACGAAACTTTTGTTGCGTGCCAACGATGCAAACTTTAATATTGTTACTTAGGACAGAATCGATCTTCGATTTTCCGCTGATGTTTAAAATAAATTCGTAATAGGTCAGAATCAGAAATGTTTATTCACTGGTGCTTCTAACCTCTTTCCAGTGAATGAACATAGAGGCACCGTTCTGGTAATTCTCAAAGCAGGGTAAAAAATTTCGCACATCTCCTGAAAATTGCGATATTCATTACTATTAGAAGAAGACAATGAACATTTTATTAAATGTTAGAAAATCATTTCATTCGTTTTTTAAATTTTAACAAAATTCAATTTTCTTTTTCTTTCGAAACAAGCCTTGGTAGTTTTTTGACAATGTCGCATTAAGATGGGGTTGAAGTTTGCATCGTTGGAATGCAACGAAAATTCCTTTCAATTTCTTGTTTTCATTATTACCCAAAATCATTTTGCAGATTTAGATAGCCGTATAAGAATCCTAGAACTGTTTGCGTCATTTTCATGGCTCAAATTTGGAAGAATATTTGAAAAATTTGAAGAAATCATTTTTGTTGCATCCAAACGATGCAAACTTCAACGTCATGCATTAAGATGGCACAAAGTCTTGTGTATTTTCTCCGAAATCGTAATAACAAATATAATTCTCAGATCAATAATATCAGAATTTTCGTGCACCTGTGCACTTCAAATCTAGCATTTAATCAAAATAAATAATAAATTGTTATTCATCGGAGCGTTCTACACTACACGTTCATTTACTGGCGGTCGAGTGTCCACTTACTAATAATTTCGTCCATTCAATGACGATTTCGTCATTTCGCTACTTATTTATCAATTCCTCCAATATTATTCGTTGCAATAACTTCGAATATTCCTTTTCACTATCAGAACATCTTTTGTTAGCTATAGCAAATAAAAAATTAGTTTTCATATTTTCATTTTGCAGTCTATTTGAATCATACAGGGTCGTTATTCGTCCATTCGCTGGTGCTTTCCCCTACACGACAAAAGAACGCGACGTTAAAACTTTCGGTCGCGCACACGAAGAGAACATTCAATCGTACAATGGCGCATGTTTTTCAAGGTGTAAAATCGACAGCCCCAAGACAATTGTCCTCAGCGATGTAGCTTGAATTTATTTTTTATTCGTCGCGATCGAAATTGTGCAGGAAATAAAAGGAAGAATCACAAGAATTTTCCATCGAAAAAAGAGACGGCGTTGTGCAATCGTGAGAAAAGAAAATCGTCCTTTCATCAAATGCGCATTAAGCAAGCAGACTTTTTCGTTCCACTCTTTCCTTCGTATTCACCTTCAATGTAGAATGTTCCAAACTCTTCACGTCCGACATGTTTTCTGTTTTCGTTTCTTTGTTCTCCGAAGGACAAATTTTTCAACGCTGTCAATTTGTCACGCTGATATTCCGCGAATAATCGATTCAAATATATTATCACGCCCGAAGAGCAGCAGCGAAGCTCCAGGCCATTTTTCGCCAGCTGAGATACTGTTTTGTCGTAAACAGAGAGGCCGAGGGATTGAAGACGGAGAGAGGGAGGCTCCCCGTGCGCAGGCTATGATCGGTATGCGTAAAAGAGAACCAAGTTCTCTCCTCACGCAACACCACGAGCGAACTGACGCAGGAGACATTGAATTTGTTCACTCCACGAAGCGTGGAAGGAGAGGAAGCCGAGCGACTATCCCTGCTCGTGATGATATTTAGTGCGGCGAATATACAACAGAATGCGCTGGTGCTGTCGCGATTGTTATTCGTTCGTTATTCGAATTCAAGGGGAAGTACCTTTAGGCGAGGAGAAAATTTGACGATTTTCATGATTTGTCTTTAGAGGAAAATATTATTTACCATTTTTTTAAACTTAGGGTATGTTTTATTACTACTTTTGGCTGTTACATGGTTTTTTCTATTAGTCTTAAAAAATGTCGGAGTTATGGCACGGTCTGCCGTGACTATAATATCGCAATATACAAGTTTCTTGTTATATTGTCATATTACATTATGCACGTGTTACGCATCGCAACTTGTATCAGGGGGTTGGCACCTCCTACCCCATACCGTATGTAAAAATGCTACGCGTTTTGACCGCTTTATTTAGTTCCACCTCTCCCCGTGGCACTAGTAGGTTTCTTATAATATTCTTATTGCGCAGGCGTGAAACCCGTACGGCGTACTTAAGAAGGAATGATACCTTATCGCGGTCGGTATGGTAGAACGATTATAGATTCCCACGAATCTCTGAAACGGCTCTTCAGATCCCGTCGAAACTTTGCCAAACGACGTCAAATAGATCGATGAATGGCTCTCTTCTCAAATTTTCTGATTTTGAGAAAAAGAATGTTGATTGGCTTATGATAACCCAATCTACATTTTTTTCTCAAATTCGGAAAATTTGAGGAGAAGACAGCCGTTCGTCTATCTATTTGACGTCGTTTGGCAAAGTTTCGACGGGATCTGAAGAGCCGTTTCAGAGATTCGTGGGAATCTATAATCGTTCTACCATACCGACCGCGATAAAGTATCATTCCCTCTTAACCACCCCGCACCGAATACGACTACTTTGACGTTTGGAGTTCAAACTGCGGTGCGGAATTGATAAAATTACTAAAATTACTCATAGCCGTGCGATAATGCCGTGTGTTGTGCACGGTTGTACCTCAGGGTACCCACGTAATCCTGAAAAGGTGCATTTATCACCCTACTAGCCGATCCTCGGATTCGAAGCTATGGAACGCTGTGCGTGCGTGCGTGCGTGTGGGTGTGTGTGTGTGTGTGTGTGCGTGTGTGTGTGCGTGTGTGTGCATAGCCCCTACGCGCGCGTCAGGATTGTAAGAGAACAACTAGCGCTGCGAGTGGTCAAGTTAGATACTACAAAAGCGGACAATTCAGCGGATGCCAGCCCTTTGACTTGTATACACGACCGTGACTTAGGGTCATGAAGACTAAATATAGGAGATCAAACTCCAATGGGGAGACAGTGAATAAAGTTTACTCGAAAAATGCGAATAATAGGGATGGCGCGTCAGTCGTTCGGACCCATATCATTATATCGGCCGACGAGGCGAACGCATGGTCTTATATGCAGATCCTGAAATGATGGCGAATTACAGTGGCGGGGGTAGGCACGCTTAGGCGCTGCTGTCGCGGGGTGTCCTTCCCCTAGCCCCTCACGTTGTCAATGAATCATTGTCGCGAGTCAATGCTGGACTAAAAAACGTTGCAACAAATCTGTCGGAATCTTGCTGAAATAACCCTGAATTACTTCAGCGGAATTAACACTATGTGTAAAATTGCAATGGAACAAGTTATCGATACGCGATCGATTGCACAACTCCATAAATGATATAATGGAACTTTGATCAAACACCTGACAACGTCGCATTTGCGATGCTCAAAGTTGGCACCAGGGACTCGTTCATGTGAAAGGTTAGGTTATAATGCAGAGTTAGGTTATGCTCGCCAAACGCAACAGGCATGGAGCCTAGATAAAGGAGGCCATACTCGGCCTTTCAACTCGTCCCCAAAACGATATCAAGATAGATGGCGCTGGAGGGCTCCGGACCACATGTATAGATACACGCAACATGGGTCCGATCAGGGAGACTAGCTTCCATGATATTACTATACATAGGGCCCGCAGCACCACAGCGGTATCTATGTTGGAGCCATTTTCGGGGATGCTTTGTGCAGCGGCTTTGCACGGGAGTTTGCTCTCCTGGTATCTAGTCTCCATAGCATCAGGTGTTACGGCCAACGATGCCAACTCTGTAGGTGCTATTTCGTCGTTCTGATAATTTTCAACCAGACATTGAAATCTTTTTATGATGTAGTGCTTGAATTATACAGCGAAGTTCGAAGCTTCAATTTTTTACAAAATCTGTCATGACTAATTTATCATATTTCAGTTCTCCAGTGACTTTAGTCGGATACGTGGGCAGTAAAACCGTGATCGCCAGACCTTCGGTCGACTGTTTTCATAAGACGACGTGCTATAATATCTCAACGTGCTCGACTTTGCATTTTTATTACAAAAAATTGAACGATCGATATCATTAAAATTTTGCCAAAGAATGCATAACGTATTCGTCAACATTATAGCAAAAATTCAAGTCCGAAAGTTGGATTCTTCTTAATAATCATATGGCCTTAAAATGCCGCGTTTTGACTCTTGTACCTAGTCTCCATGGGCATGGATAGAAAAAAGCGTCCACGAAAGTGACAGCTGTTCAGACACGAAATTTTCAAACAATCCTGTAAATAACTCCTATTTATACAGACAAATCGTGTAAAGAAATACAGCATGAAAGTTGTGTTAAATTTACGACCAACGATTTAGTTGCTGATTTGACACTTCGCAATCGATGAGAACGAAATCTGTTTCAGCAATAAGCCACGGTATATAATGGTATACCAATTCTATTAACAATTGACAAAAACAACATTGTCCACGTACAGAAATATATACCAGAAGTCGATGCAGATTTAGATTTACTGAAAAAAATAAGATCACGACCATAACCTCAACTTCTTTATAGGATGTACACGCTAAAATGGCTGACGTCGACGTCAAATGTTGAAAATCAGCCTCGCTTTTCAAACGTCGTACAAGATCAAAGAATTGTAACGATTCGTAAAAAAATGGGAAAATGCATAAAACGCCAATTATTTGAGAATACGATCGGTGTACAGCAACATCCAAAAGGTATACGTATAGCCGCGCAAGGAAGGATAACTTTTCGTCGGGACTGTCCGCGCGAAGCTTCCGGATCGACACATGTATGGTATATATTCGGGGCAGGCGCATGCGTGAGCGCAAGCCTGCGAGGAGAAATAAAAGAGTGGACAGTCGGTCTTGCTCGCACAGCACGAAAAATTCGCGTTTTCCACGTTTTTCTCTACGGTAATTCGGACGTGCGAAAAAAAGTGAAAATTTGTGAATCCGTGCGCGAATATTCGGTGACAGTTTATCGTGCGATATTTCGTGAAAAATGAAAGTCTAGTTCGCGAGTACGAAAAAAAAAACAAATATTTCATAAGCATGGGTTTCGATATAGACGAACGACTCTTTCATACTCGTAAGAAGTGCTGATTCCGTGTATCTAGAAATTTCGCATCATTCGCTGGCTCGACGCGCGCGCGCGCGGCTAAACTACCACGGGCGAATAATCTTCGAGTGAGCGAGAGACGAAAAAAACGCGCTCGCGAGGTTACATAGCGGCGAGGCATTAAACCGCGTGTTCGGCGTGTATCAAGGATCGTAGGTATTCGTCGTTGCTCGTTGAATCTCGCCGAGTTACGGAAAAGATCGGCGTTGGCCACGAGTGTATCCTCGGCTGCTGCTGCTCGACACCGGTGGCGCGGTGCCTGGCGATATTTGCGAGGGACGGGAGGGGGCCGCCATTTTCCCTCCAGTGAGGGTCGAGTGTCGCGCGAGCGGTACCTACTTGCGATTCTTTTATAATCGCGGCCGAGAGTTTTTTGTTTCTCCGCGCGGGGGGATCGGCAGAGAAATTTCGCGTCGAGAGTGTGCGTGGGGCGTCGGGCGGGCGCGCGGTACCCCGACACATCACACGCGATACCTTGAATAGAAGGGCGCGGGTGTTTATACGCCGAAAAGAAGAATAAGAGAGAAGGAAAAAAATTACACTGCGATTGTCAAGCGATTGACAGCCCGGTAGGGTGCATTCACCTAAAAAAAAACGCGCGTTTTTTTCGTAACTTTGCGGACGCAGTCGTGCGAGATCGAGAAGAACGGAGATAGAGAGCGCGAGAGAGAGAGAGAAAAGGAGAAGCGAACGCACACACGCGTACACCGGTAGGGGAAAAACTACGTGTTTGAGGGAACAGTGTGAGATTGTGAATTGTTCAGTGTCGCCGGGTCAGTGTTACTATACGCGCTTAATCACAGTCCGTTATTCGGTGAAGAAATCAGGAATAAAGAACGAGCGTAGAGCATAAACGCAGAAGAAAAACCTCGTCACCGACAGGTCAGTGTTTGTCGCCCCCCCCCCTTCATTTTCTCGTCCGTTACGGGGGCGCCACGATCCTCGAGGGTGGGGAGCAACGGCGGGCGGGGGAAAGGGACGATTTACGAAAGGCGCATATCTCGCGGTACCCCGCGAGACATTGATAGAGGGAATGGAATAAATCGAGGCGAAGGCCCGGTGTAAGAAGCGGCGTGTGCGTCGGTTGGAGAGCGCGCTTGGACCTGCGCTCTCGTGCTCCGTCACAAGAGACGGAGAAAGGGCGATATGCACACTCGATGAAAATTCCCCGCGTCTCAGCGTCTCGTGCGCGCACACCAGCCAACACGTGCAATGCGGAAACCTCCTTTTCCCCCCTTTCGATCATTTTTTTTTCTTTTTCCGAATGTTTCGTCCATCTTGGCTATTAGCGAAGTTTCTCGTTACACACGTGTTTTCTGTGCTTGGAAGTTTTTATGTTTGCCTCTTTCTCGAGTATTCAAATCACTTTGCCCGAACGTCTTTACGGCTTTTGATTTGCGGGGCCGCGAAAGCGGGCGGGCGAGCCAGTAACGCGGCCAGAACGTGGCGCGCGGTGTGCGTCGCAAGAGAGAGAGAGAGAGGGACAGCGGAGCGAAAGAAACGGAACGCGGTGTGCGGGATCGCGATATGGCGGGAGACGCGCAGTTATCGGATAAGCCATAAAAACGATGAACAATTGATCGCGAGGTTCTTCCTTAATGGTTTATTTATCGGTTTTCAAACAAATTTTTATTTAGGTAGACTTATTTCGGGTCCCCAACGGCTTCCAAAAATCGAGCAGTTATTCGACATTTTTCCGGTTTGGAAATACGGGAATTCGTTATGGTGTTGAAGTTCGCATCGTTGGAATACAACGAAAATTCTTGATTTTTTCATTTCTTCATTTTTATTATTATTTCTAATAGTTTTTTATTGTAAATTTTCAATAAGCATTCTCAAAAATGTTTCAGTGACTTTCTTAGCCTAAGTTTGCCAAAAAAAAATTTGGGAATACAAAAAAAAATATTTTCATTGCATTCCAATGATGCGAACTTCAACCTCGTGATTTATTTTCAACAAAATTCGAGCTCGATATACTCCTTTTTTATACATGTACTTTTTATTTAATTATATATATATATAGGCAATAATCGTTGCTCGACTTTTTAAAATTATTTTACGCTGCTCTAAACAAAATATCCTGTTTTTTTTTATTTTTATGAAATAAACTCAATCTATTTTTGATAAAATGGTCGAATATCTTTCTGTCCCATTCTCTCTGTCGTAAATTCGAAGCAAATAATTTAATTCGAGTTGCGCATTCAGGATGGCGCGACCTACTACTTACGCTTCTGTACACTCCCTTCACCCACTATTGTTCGCCTATATATGTGATACGGAAGAATACTGACCTTCGATAATGTCCCCATGATTCGCGTATATACGGCGGCGTTTCAGCTACGCTTCGGTCTACACGGAAAAAAGAGGCAAAAAAATCTGTCGGGAATTCGATAAGGTGATATACGAGTAGGCCCGACCGAAACTCGTGTTTCGGCAATTTTGTTCGCATTCACAAACGAATGAAAAAAAATCGGCAATAAATACAACGGGCAAGTTTTTACGTTGAGCTACAAATTATATAATTAAATAGAGCTTCGAATTTGACCGTCTAAATTTAAGTTCGAACTGAATTATTTATTGATCCGTGCCTTCTTGAATTTTCGAAAGGAATATACGCTTATTTGGATAACTAATTTGTGCTGCGAAATAATTATACGAAGAACTTTGAAAAGAGTGCTTAAGGGGTGAGATATCTTTAGACGAGGAAAAATGTTGCTGATTTTCATGATCTAAAAAAAAATATTTTTCCCCCATTTTGGATATTTATATATTTTTTATTAATTAAAAAAATGTTTATAGTTTTGAAAATGTTAGGGGTAAAAAATATTTGAAAAATTAGTAATAAAGCATATCCTGAATTACAAAATCGGTGAAGGAATCTTCCCTTAAAAAGAATCATGAAAATCAGAATATTTCGGCGAGCAAAAAATCTTGTAGTCAGAAAGAAAAGGATATGTTCGTGATTTTTTTTTTGGAAAATGTTTGCATTTTTTCAAATTCGTTAATTTTTTACATATAATGCGTATTATTTTAAGTATCTTTTACAATTTTTGTATTAACAAATATTTATAAACGTGGTAGATACAGGTTTGTGTAGAGCAGTGTTTGAAAAACGTCTTTCGCGTTGAGCACTGCTGTTGGAAAACAACGCGCTTGCGTGGTGCCTGACGGGAGCACCGCACCTACAGGCACCACCACACGCGCGTATCGCTCACCGACGTACCCCGGCTCATCGGGCGCGCCTGATTGGCCCGCCTTTAGAAAAGAATAATAATTCAGGGATTCATCTGAGACCCACACATGCTTATATCAATCCACTCAAAATTTCACCCCCAACTCCTCATTTCAGGGAACGCATTCAGTTCTGGGACAACCTGTACATACGACAATCTCATGTATACGCTGTTTTCTCTCGTTGCCGCGTAACTTGTGCACGTCGATGTTACATGCATATTCTCGTTTTCGACGAGCCCCCGAGTAAGATGGCAGCATATCTCGTACGACTTTCGAGAGAGAGAGAGAGAGATAGAGAGAGCGAGAGGTGGCGTGGAAGGGGAAAGGAGGAATCGAGCGTGACAAGAGAATCCCTAGTTCACTACATATCTCTCTCCCTCCCTTACCCTCCCCACCCCGCCTCCCTCTACGTGCCTTCGCTCTGTCTCCCGCTCGCCTCGGAGTCGCGCTAATTGCTTCTGGAAATTGCGAGAAAAGAGAACGACGACTTGGCCGTTTTTCGTTCCGGTCGCGAACTTCGATTATTACACACCCGTTATATCATACTTCTATAATCCCACATCTCGTTGTGTTCGGATCCAAGTTTTTATCTATCGGCAATTCATCGAATCGATCGTTCCTGCTCGTACGGACCTGCGATCTTTATCGCGATTAAAATGGGGTCAAAAAATAGTGAAATAAATCAACAAAAGCGATCTCACGAGTAAAATTTGAAAAAAAATATAAAATACAAACAACGTAGAATAGCGGTTGACAAATTCGATTCCAAAAAAATGCGTTGCAGATATATCGTTTTTTTCTCACGATCTCGTATAATTTTTTCGCGTTTTGAAATTTTTTTTTAAAGATAGATTTGAAGAATAAAAATGGGAAATTAACGTGAGGCGTGGAACAAAAATTTGTTTATGATCAATTTTTTCGCAATCTCATTTGTTTTTGTATCATTTCGATATAATAATGAAGAATTTTGAAAAGGAGACAAATATTTCACGAATAAGATTGAAATAAAACGTGAAACGCCGATTGAAAAAAACATTTTTTGTAATATCATTTTATTTTTTGTCCGAATTTGAATATTTTTGTTAGCGATAAAAAAAACATCGGCATTTTTCGTCGAGTAAAGCTTTTGAGCACGAGACTGAGAACGCCAAAGAGTCCCCCGCAGCAGTGTCAAACATACCGCGACGCGAATATCCGCCGTATTAACCACGAGATAACGAAAATGTGACCCCGTTTCTGTGCGACGATGAGGAAGGAGAAAAAAACGAATTAGAAAGGAACAAGAAGAGGCGTAAAAAAAAAGAAGCGCGTCGCGCAATATATTTCAGTCGCACGCGATAGTATCGCTGTCTTTTGATTATCATTGTTTTTCGTCAGCTCGTTTCTCAATCTAGGACTGTTACGCATATGGAAAATAGGGGAAACCAGGAAAACTCGGAGAATTTCTTTCCTTCTGGAATAATCGGGGAAGAGTCAGGCATTTTGAAAAATCTCTGGAATTTTTCCAAAATTTACCTTTCGCAAGGATTGCATAAAAATACGATGCTGAAGTTTGCATCGTTGGACTGCAACGAATTTAATTGATTTCGGCAGATTTCGCCTACAAAAATCCATCAACCATTTTTTAAGATATTTATTTTGCGATCTACATGAAGAGAAATCTATCAAAAAAAGATCGCCTATAACAATAAAAATGTGGAAAATAAAATGTAAAACGGAACTTTCGTTGCGTTCCAACGATGCAAACTTCAGCACCATATAAAAATAAAACTGACTTGAAAAAATAAACTGAAAAGTATGAAAATAAATATTTTTTGTATATTTTCAATATTTATATTGGGGATATTACGATATCTGTGGCCCATAATTCTGACCACGCAACCTTTATATTCGACCCAAAATAAGACTTTTCAAGAGTGATAAAAATTGAAATTCGCCCCTTAAGGGGGTGATTTGCTTGAAGTTAGCATAGTTGTAACGCAACGAAAGCTCTTTTTGACACTTTATTTTCCTTATTTGGATTATTACGGAAAAATGTTTTTTTGTCATAGATTTATATTGTGGATCGCTAAATAAATGTCTTATGGGTCTTCTCACTTTATACGCTAAAAAAGTCTATTTTCATGATTTTTTTTTGATAGGTTCATATATATATATATATATATATATATATATATATATATATATATATATATATATATATATATATATATTGATATAAAACTTGTTACACTTAATAAATACACGAAAAAAAATAGTTAAATTCGCACATGATTTTATACCCGTTACCTAAGGCCTAAGGCCTTTAATAATTTTTTTTTGAATGTTTTTCGAAAGTGTATTTATTAAGTGTAACAACTTTTATATCAATATCTATTATATAAACTTATCCAAGAAAATCATGAAAATAGCCTTTTTAGCGTCTAAAGTGAGAAGATCCGTTAAAAAATGGTTAAGGGATTTTTGTCGGCAAAATCTGCCAAAAGATATCGAAGAAGGTCAGAAATATCAATTTTCATTGCATTCCAACGATGCAAACTTCAACCTGAAATTTGATGAAATACTTTCCTTCGAGCGTCCCGCGGACACGCCTTCCAACTCTGTGTGTGTGTCATTATCGCCTCGCAGAGACTGCACGTGCAATGGCATGTCTCTACAATGGTATAGCCTACACGGCAGTTCGGAACGCCACCTGGCCTTGCGTATACACGCCACACGGTATAACTAAACGAAGTATCGGCCGCGAGAGAGCGAGAGCGAGAGAGAGAGAGAGAGAGAGAGAGAGAGAGAGAGAGAAATGAGTTACGCGACACTGCGTGAGTTCGCATACTCGCTCTCGCGCGCCGGGGTTTGTTAACCCTGAAACGACGCAACGGTGCTTTCGCGAAGCTCTCGCGGAACAGTCTTGCCCAAAGGGGTCTGTCCCTTTTCACGCGCACGTACTTCGTACGATGCTGAACCTTCCGTCGTTCTAACGCAACGAAAATCAACTGATCATTACGATGTTGAAGTTTCCCCCTTTCGAACGCAACGAATATTCGTTTCTTTTAAACGTTGACTCGTTATCCAATTTTCTGGCAGTTTTAGGCTACGAGATCGACCGAAACATTATATAGGATTTTTTCTAATTCATCCACCCCTAGTTCGCAACAAAATATTTTGGGTGGTAAGAAACATATTGAAAAAAAAGAAGTATCTTCGTTGCGTTGCTTTATTTAAACTTATTTAGAATTATTAAAAAAAAATCTATTGCCTCATTTTCATTGTCAGCCAAAATCTTCTCTTAGATACTCTTGGGCTGATGATCTCCAATAAGGATCCTGAAAAATCAATTTTCAAAAATAAAAATAAAAATATGGGCTGTATAACTTCCGTTACGTTCCAACGATGCAAACTTCAATGTCGTCGATTGTTCTAAACACTTTTCAAGGGCCCATATTTTCCAAATTAGTTTTTCGCGATAGTTATATTGTTTAGATATGCTGAAACGATATTACTTTGTTCACTTTATACTTACTTATTTTGATCATTATCGGAAGCCTTTTTATCGCGAATTAAAGTCGTGAAAATTTCTGTAAACAGTACGTAGAAACGTTCGAGCGATTTTTACAGCCCGAAACGACCAAAAAATGGAGTTATCGGAAGATAATTAATTCTCGTTGCGTTCCAACGTTGCAAACTTCCACGTCATCATGGCGTTGAAATTTGCATCGTTGGAATGCAACGAAAATTCCTCTCCATTTTTTCATTTCATTATTTTTATTACTTTGTGAGTTCTTTGTTTTGTGGGTTGGCTTATAGATCGCGCGTAAGGATCTTCATAAATGCTACAGTGATATTGGTAGGCTAAATGTGACAAAAAACATGTTTTCGTCGTATTCCAACGATCCAAACTTCAATGTCATTGGAGTACTCGGTATTTCTTGAATTTTCCACACACACACACGCACACACACACACACGCGCGCGCGCGCGCATACACATTATCTTACTCCTTCGCTTTCTCTCTCTCGTTGACTCGTTCCAAGCAGTTCGAGATTCTCGTTGAGAGTCGTTCGCGCAACGAGGCCGCTAGCCGGCCACATCGAGCCACGGACAAGTTGTTTCCCTTTCACGGCCATTCGCTCGCGGCAATACATTTTGTTCACGCACACAGGCCACTTTCGAGAGAGCGGTGCAGGGTCCCCGTTGAAACTATCATCGAAATTGTAGAAATTCGTTGGCCGAATAAGCTCTCTCGGCGAGAGCCTCGGGACGAGGAACGAGAGAGCACGAAAAAAAGAATGTAAACAAGCAAATAAGAAGAATCGCTCATCGCCCGTAACTTTTGTGCTGTGTATTTTCTTTTCGCCGAATTGTCGTTAATCTTGATACTGTTGCTTCCTTTTTCCCGACGATCGCGAAGAAAGAAGGCTACGTATGTGGTTAGGTGCTGTTTTGAAGCTCGCGCGGAGACAGCCGATTTTGTAACAGAGGATATCGTTGATACGAGAGGGAGAGGCATTTTCGACGACGATGAGAGAGACTCTCGTTTCGCGACGGAACTATCGTCTGGAATAGCATCGAAGTTTCCATCGTTCGAAGACTACGGCGATCTTTTTTTTCTTACTCGTACTGCAGGATTCGGTTTTTTTGGCGCATTTAGACTACGGAAATCATTGAAATGTTTTTGAAGATCTGTGGTCAGTAAGTCAATGGCTGTAGCGCATATCATACGATTTTTTATATATGCAGAAATTACAAAATGGCGGACACTTTTCGAAACAAAAATAAATAAATAAATAACGTGGTTTTGCACCGTTTTTGGCAAAAAAGTAAATATCAACATTTTTTTAAATCTTAATTCTTAAACATTTTAATATGTGGTTAACATTTCATGAGGATCCGTTCAGTAGCTTCGACGATTTTATCAACAAGCCATCGAAAAACGTTGTTTCGAGAAAAACACGTTTAACGTTTGTTTGGGTTACATAAATACATTTAAAAATGTTGCAAATGTATTTCGAAAGTATATTTATGAAGTGTCGAATAATCGAACAACTTTTATATCAATATCTATAATATAAACCTATCAAAGAAATTCATGAGAATAGTATTTTTTAGTGAGAAGACCCCTTAACACATGCGCAGAATATGAACCAAGAAAGTGAGAAATGTCGAAAATCGATGAAACGGTACGCTTTGAAACGAAAAAATTGCCACATTTCGCAATTAAAAATTCTTTTTTTTAATAAAAAAATATTTATAGCCATGTTTTAGACATTTCATCAGAATCGATCGACGATTTTTTTTAGCTATCACGCCAGTTGTGAAACCGCATTCTAGAAGACTTAGAAAAAGTCTAGAAGATTAATAAATTTATTTAAAGCCTTAGGCCACAGTAACGGGTATAAAATCCTGTGCGAATTTAACAATTTTTTTCGTATGAAAAAGTGATTCACTTATAAAGTTAATTGCCCATCTATTTAGTATGAATATCAAGCTGTTAAAATATATAATTTTTTTTCGATGCACAAAATGGCTGACTACTAATATTTTTATTTATCTTTTTTCAGTGAATGGCTTTTTCATACGAAAAAAATTGTTAAATTCGCGCACGATTTTATCCCCGTTACTGTGGCCCCCTTAAAAATACCTTGTAACAGCCAGAAGTAGTAATGAAACATACCCTAACAATTAACATCACTTTAGTGTCCTCCGATTTTTTTTAAACCTTTTTATGTGGAAGAGTATCAAAAACTAAGACACACGTGTTATTTTTATCGGCGGAAAAACGGTTTTAAGGGGTGAAACGCACCCTCAAAAATGGGGATGTTTTTTGTTTTTCGTCGATAACGTTTTAACGGTACGATATAAAAAATGTTCAAATTGCAACAATGTTTATTTTTTCGTTCTCATTGGAGATGAGAACGATAACGTTATCAACGAAAAACGAAAAACACCCCTATTTTTCGAGGGTGCGTTTTTCCGCCGATAAAAAAATACGTGTCTCTTAGTTTTCGTTACTCTTCCACATAAGAAAAGTTTCAACAAAATCGAAGGAGGACCCGAAAGTGATGTTCCTTGTAAGTCTAAAAAATAGTCAAGAAATCTCACTTTAAAAAAACTGAAATTCAGCAGTTTTTCCTCGCCCAAAGGTATCTCCCCCCTTAAGATGCGCAATTTCGGGGGCGAGTTAAAATGCCGAGTTTGGACTCCAGGCTCCACGGAGCACGCGCTCGAAGCGAACCGAAAGTTTCGTCTGCGATGGCGGACCATGTTGGCCCTGGGGCGTGCGTGTCCCCCGAAGAGCAGTCACCAATCCATTCGCAGTTCGAGTGCTTCTTTCCGTCCGGAAGGAAACTTCGAGACAAGAGAAAGAACCGTGTCACGGCCATTTTCTCTTTTTTCTTCTACGTATAACCCAATTACGAAGAAAACAAAAATATCAAATCGAATATCGAAAAAAAAGCCCCAGAAAAAAAAACACTACGTTTTCACCTCCTGCCCCCTCCCCCTCCTTTCCCTCTAAGCGAACGAGTGTCTAAGAGAGTAAGAAGAAAAAAGAACAGCGTGACGTAAGCGTTGTTTGAAATGCGTCGTTTATATCATTACGTATACACACACGATTGTGTACCGGGTCGCGATAATGACGAGTATATTTCGCGTTATCGACTAAACCGAGAGACATCCCATCTACTCCCCCCTCCATCCTCCATCCGCTCTTCTACCCCCCCTCGTCCCTATCCGCTCTTCTTCTACCCCCCTCCTTTGCTGTTACGATCAGACTGCCCCCACCCTCTGGAACCGACAGCTAGCTCCGCAGGCGATTCTCTTCGTGAAAATGTTTGTATTGTGTCTTAAAGCGATCTACAGAGCGTAACTCTCTTTATTCTCATAAGTTACCATCTCGGAGTCTCTCTCTCCTCTCTCTCTCTCCCCCCCCCCTTCCATGTCCCTCGTGACCATTAAAGCAGTTCGCAAAGTACTGTGACGTCTATTAATCATCGACGTTGCTAGTTGAACTCGCGTTCGCCTGCCTCCCATTCGCACGCGCTGTCCCGTCAATTATATTACTTGTATATACAGCTTTCCTTTCGTACGTCCACGGCAAGGGAGGAGCAAAATTACAGGCGAATCGTTATTAAAGAATTACACTTAGCTCGTGACCGGAAAAACGAGGAATTTTCGTGGATATTTAATGGCAAAAACGTACACAGGTTTTTAGATTTTATTTCAATGTATATTAAGGATGTTGAGTCCCTAATCGCAAATGATAATAAAATTCTGAAAATTCGGTACGTTTTTGTATGAAGTATTTCAGAGGTCCAAACCCAAACAAGTTGAATGCCCCATGAATCAAAATGACTCAACGCAACAAAAGTAATTTTAATCATTTATCTGAATCTTTGGCTATTTTGTACGACAATCTTCAAATAAACAGAAATTACTTGTTATAAATGAAAATAAAATTCTTCGTAGGCATCACTCTATGAAAGTGTTTCTTCAATTGTAAATTTTATAGAATCGGTACAGCCGACCAATTCAAAATTTCGAGGGTGCATGAGGCGACAAAGAATTTACTGTATAAATTTGAATCAAATGGTTAACACATCGTCCCGAAAGTCCTTAAAGAGCACGGTTTTTAGTATCTTCGACAATCTTCGGATTAAAAAATATTTATTAAATATGGAAAGTGCAATGGTTTGTGCAGAGCGCCGTTTGAAAATCGTCCTTCGCGCTGACCACTGCTGCTCGGGAACGAATAATCCGGAAAAAAACACGCATTTAGTTTTCGCACGAAATTATCTAGTGCTTGGACGAAGGAATTAATAAAATATCGAATTTCGACAAAACAGCTGCAGTCCAAAGTGATAGTATCGATTTTCTGTGGGAAAAAACCCTCGATTTTCGTTGGTAAAAAAAAACTATATATGGAAAAAAATCCTTCGTTCAAGCACTGCTTTTCGATGTGTAAATGAAGCTTGCGAAGTTTGAAGTTGATCGGTGCAATGAATTTTTTAAATATCGCGGTCCCTACCTACGAACGTCCATAACACCCTCAACTTCGAACTGGTCTACTTGAAATTTTCGAAGAATTTTTAAAAATGTATTTCGAGAATTCGCGAAGAACGAAAAATCGATATTGAAAAAAAATCAATTAAGGTGATTTTAAAGACATTCCACTTCGAGGACCTTCCCCATAGTTGTAAAAATTACCTACCTTTTGACAAGTCTAAACATATTCATATTCCAAGTACCGAGCTGTCCCCGAGAAATAACGATTCGTTTGTAAAAATATCAAGGACCGTCCTCAAAACAGCCAAATGAGCCGTTAGCCAACATTGCCCAAATATAACCGGCCCGAAATACCCGTTCTTCATTTCTACGTATTAATATAATACAGCATGCGGTAGTTTGCAATCGAAAGGATGGACGGTTACAGAGCATAACTCAAAGAGAGCCTGTGCAGAGATTAGAAGCTGCACAGCAAGAGAGAGACAGAGCGAGAGCGAGAGTGAGTGACCGAAGGGGAGGGAGTGGAGAGTTGTGAGTGGATAGATAATAAAGAGCAGGTCGTCCGAATATTCCAGCGCCGAGGACTATCCTTCTCATTGCACAGATCACTATACACTATATATATATATATATATATATATATATATCAACGTGGCCGATGGTTAAACATTCTCATGTGTTTGGCATGCTCGGGATTTGCCCACATATACCCGAATGCCCTCGTGGTCACTTTAACCTAATTACGAGTGTATGCGACCATCTGGGCGTATGCGTATATATGAGGCATTCCACGCCATTTCGCTCGGCCGTGAACGTGGCCATTTTAAATTAAATTTTGTTTTTATATAAAAGAGTATGCTGTGCAAGGAGTGTTTACACAAATTTTTGAAATTTTTATCGCATGTATTTCAGAAGTTACAATTTTTCGAAAAATATGGATTTCAGAAAGTTCGGAAACGTTCTAACGCTGATATCTCTTAAATTAATCGATATGTCGAAAAGTGTCCATAGATCGATTTTTTTCATATTAGTTCACACTTTCATAAAAGAAGGAAATTTTTTTAAAAATAATCGTTGTCAACATTTTTTCAGCCTGTAAAATGGAAAGTATTTTTTTTAAAGATGATTGCAATTTTTTTTTTCAAAAAACTAAAATAATGTGATGAATTATATGAATTTTAACGCTAGTCCCATTGTGGGCCCATTTTTCCTTGTATTTTTTTTATAAATTCAATTTTTTTTCACGTATATTTCGAACGTTTCGTATTAGTTACTAATAATTTTTATTACTACTAATACTCGTAAGTAATAATGAGTGTACTCATTTACAATTAGTAATTGTAGTGATAATTTTACAATTAGTAGCCCGATCTAATATGTTGAAGAATTATTTTGCCATTACTTTCCTAGAAGAAATAATAAAAATTATGCATTATAAGAGAAGGTATGGATGAAACACTAAGTACATATTTTTTTATCTTGAGAGAGTTAGATATTTATTTTCTCACTCGTTTAAAAAGTTTACACAATCGAAACTGATCAGATTTTGAAAAATTTGATCAGTTTCGATTGTGTAAACTTTTTAAACGAGTGAGAAAATAAATATCTAACTCTCTCAAGATAAAAAAATATGTACTTAGTGTTTCATCCATACCTTCTCTTATAATGCATAATTTTTATTATTTCTTCTAGGAAAGTAATGGCAAAATAATTCTTCAACATATTAGATCGGGCTACTAATTGTAAAATTATCACTACAATTACTAATTGTAAATGAGTATACTCATTATTACTTACGAGTATTAGTAGTAATAAAAATTATTAGTAACTAATACGAAACGCTCGAAATATACGTGAAAAAAAATTGAATTTATAAAAAAAAATACAAGGAAAAATGGGCCCACAATGGGACTAGCGTTAAAATTCATATAATTCATCACATTATTTTAGAGAATTTTTTGAAAAAAAAAATTGCAATCGTCTTTCCAAAAAATACTTTTCATTTTACAGGCTGAAAAAATGTTGACAACGATTATTTAAAAAAAAAACCTTTTTTTATGAAAGTGTGAACTAATATGAAAAAAATCGATCTATGGACATTTTTCGATATATCGATTAATTTAAGAGATATCGGCGTTAGAACGTTTCCAAACTTTCTGAGATCCAGATTTCTCGAAAAATTGTAACTTGTGAAATGCTCAAAGACCACAAATGTGAATGACGTTGAAGTCGTTCTTTTTCTCTTTTTTATTTTTAACATTTTTTATCATTATCCATGTCATTTATTATTTAAATTAAGATCGTTAATTTTTTATAAGAACGCGTAAAAAGGTTTGAACGACTTTCGCTGCGTGTCGGCCGAGAAAAATTGAACGATTGGAAAGATTTAATTTTCGTTGCGTTCCGACGATGCAGGATTCGACGCCATAAATACGCGCGCGTGTATATGTGTGTGATGGTTCCGACGTTTGCATCATTGGGAAGGCGACGATTTTTTTTTAGTTTCGCTTCTTTTCTTTATTCTTTATTATTATCCAAATATTTTTTTTGCGGATTAAGGTGGTAAATCCTTACTAGGGATATGCAAAAATGTACGATTGATTTTCATAGCCTAAATTGGCGACAAAAATTATATTAGGCCTATATATTAGGGGAGGTGCGAAGAATGGATTTTTTCCTTGCTCGCATAACAACGAATGGTTGATATATGGTGTAAAGTATCCCTCGCGCAAGGCAAACCCTGTAAGTGATATTTGGCTTTGTCGAACTACATCTACCTACAGGCCCGATAAAGAATGGCCAAATTTCGATTTTTTTTTCTGGAAAATGGTTGGTGCAAAGAAACGAAATTTCTTCAAAGAAAAAGGCACGTATATTGAGAGCGTTTAAAGAAGAAATCATCAAAAAATAGAGAGAAAGAACAAAAACATGGTTGCCGGGAAATGTCGAAATTTTTTTCGCGACGTTTGGCGATGGACACTCTCAAACGTTCCAGCTGAAATCTAAAAACCAACCACATTATTCAAGTTTACAATAAATACAAGTCGTTGACGTTCGTCCCGGCCGCCTAATAGAGGCCGTAGCTCATTCAATTTTAGGAATATGTCAATGAAATTTTCAGGGAATATAGCTAATAGGTGATACCATCGAATAAAAATATTCTTGGAGAATGCAATTTTTTTTACCCACATAGGTATATGTAGCCCGTTTAAATGAAGTTGCGCTAATTTTTTTTTATGTAGCTTGCTGATTTTCACTCGTAACCAATTGCACCAATGACACGATGATAAAGCATCTGAAAAATGTGTGCCTAATGTTGTACGTATGGGATTCGCGACGTGGGGCAATTTGCACGCGAGAACATCTCGTATTTGTTACCGGGAGAAGAGGGAGAACGGGACAAAGGTCGAAGGTTGATCGCAGCAGCGTGCTCGCTATGGCGAAAAGAAGAGAAAAAAAACAAGCGAGCGAGTAAGAGGGACGGACAGAGGCGTAGAGAGAAAGAGGTTGAAATAAACGTTCTCTTGCGTATTTATATGCGTTGCATGATTGGGCCTTCTCGCTTGTCTCACATTTGCGAAAATCCGCACGCAGCTTCCTTATAGATCGTGCGGTTCATCTCTGGACCGAGTCTGCACTAACGTACAGTAGGGTACCGCACTTGTTCAACATGACGTGTATGTGTGTATATATATATATATATATATATATATATGTATATAAAAACGGATTTTTGGTTTTTTTTACATTATGGGATTCCTAAACACCGTGAAGCAACTGCTACTTTTTAATTTATTTCTTTTACATACAGCGAGTGGTCCACACTCTCCGATCGAATATTAATTTTAAAAAATAATAAAAAAATGGCTGTTACTTCATGGTGTTTAGGAATCCCATAATATAAAAAATACCAAAAATCCTTTTTTCGTATTCACAATTCGGGGAAATTAAAAAAAAAGAAAATAACGAGTGTTTTTCCTTGAGAAAAAAAATATTTTTGCATATTTTGCCCTGAAACGGACGTTCGACTTGCTCAATAAAATCTAAATTAATTTTTTTCTGGAAGGCCATAAAAAGACGCACATTTTCGTTTTTTACAAATGTAAATACGTCAAATCCTGCCAAAGGTACAGCGATTTGAATGGAAAAATGTTAAAAGTGGTAATCAACGAGAAATAACGTCAGAATTTTTTTTTTTAATTTCGACACGCTGAATATTTTTCAATAAAGTAACTCGATTTTTCAAAATTATTTGTGGAATTTTTTTTTCACTTTCTGAAGTGACACGGATCGCCTCATATGTAATTCGGTTGTAAAAATTATATCAACCGCTTGATGATCAAGAACGCGGTGTTTATATCACAGAACGTCTAACAGGTATGCGTGGTTTTTGCAGCAATATGTTGTTTTTGAGTAAGAAAACAAACGAAGAAAAAAGATTTACGAAGAATCTCTACTTCGTTCATAAATAATACTCGAAAAAAGGTGTAAATTTTGAGCCCGAACTGCTTGTGTTCGGACATTGACGAAACTTGTAGGTTAAACGTGACAGCACCGCGTTGAGTGGCTCTGTCGAGTGAGCCACTCACAGTGTCGCATCAACTGGCGGGTATTTCAAAATCGGCGGACGTTCGAAACGTACATACTGTCACAGTATTCGAAATTGATAATAAATTGTATTCGTTCGTCAGATCGACATTTTCAACGTTCTCTCGACTTTGTCAAATCAAAAACTCTTTATAAAACGTTGAACGTTTTTGACCGTGTAAATAACCTGAAGCCAACGGCGCCTTAGCGATAGTTAGTCGTGCCAATGGCACAAATCGCCGCTATTTCCAACTCTATCTGTTATTTTTATTGAATAAAAGTGCAACATACTCACATTCAAATGCGAAAATGGTAACTATTAATATCATTTTCCCGCTTAGAAATACTTTTCCACAATATTATGAATTGGACGTGGCCCAATAATGGGTTATTTTTACATTTACACTTACAATTATTCACGAGGATTTGATGGGGCTGATGTTTGCCTCGTTGGAATGCAACGAAAATTCTTCTCACGTTCTTTTATCCATTACTAATCTACAATCATATATTGCGATTTTTTTTCAGATCGTTAAATAAGGATCCGAAAAATTACTTACATGATTTTCGTAGCTCAAATCTGCCATAGGAAATTTGTAAAATAAAAAGAAATCATTTTCGTTGCATTCCAACGATGCAAACGTCAACCTCATGAGGATTTGGCAGTCTGCCGAAAACTCATTGTGTTTTCATCCCCACTCTTACAGCCGAGAAATGGTATCGAAAGTCCTTAGCGGGGAGATATCTTTAGGCGAGGATAAATTTGCTGATTTTCAAGAGTTTCTTTTGAGCTACTCCTACCGCTTCACACCAGTCATACCACTGATCATACTTGAGATCATACTTGATTCCTTCACAAAAGTACGCAATTTTTATACATTTTCTTCTATGTAACAAGGTCGATAACCGACCCTGAAATTTTACAGAGACGATTATTAATATATTTAGTGAAGCTAAAAAAAAATTATCAAAATCCTATGAATTGAAGTCTGGCGATAGGGGACTACCTTAATGAATGTTCCGAAACAAAATATGAGCTTGAACTTTGCATCCTTGGAATACAGCGATCTGTTTCACTTCCTTCTTTTCATTAGTGTCGAAGATCATATTTAGTACATTTGGATTGCGGATAGTTGAAAAAAGATCACGGGATTTCCATAGCTTGAATCTGTCAAAGAAAACTTGGGAAATTCAGTAAACAAAATATTTCCTTGCCTTCCAACGATGCAAACTTCAACATCATAACAATATGACTACATTTTCCAATAAAAAAAAAGAAAACTTTTGTGTACAACTCGAGTGTCTACGAATTGTACACAAAAGTTGTACACAAAAGTCTCGTTGACGAATCATCCGTTATATATGTATACATCATTGCGAAGTGGAGGGACACGTTGCTGCACACTCTCGATGTAGTACAAGCTCGAGAGTTTCGCTATCCGCCAAACTTTCGCCAAATTTAACGCAAATACATCCGAGAGAAGTCGAGCCACATGAGAGATCAGCGAGAAAGGGGCAAGGTGAGCGGCGTGGAGGCAACGAGTAAGAGCAAGAGGAAGGATGGGATGTTGGCCAACGGAGAAGCGTCTCCGTTGTGTTTTCCTTCGAGTCCACTCCATCTCGAAGCCCCCGCCCCCCCATACTTACTAACTCACTTTATCCCTTTCAACCTCAACGCATATGCATATGACCAATTCAATGCAAAATGGAACAATCCAGCGCGAGTGTCGCATTTGTTATCTCCAAAAGTTCGTCACGACCCAACAACTTTAGCCTTCCCATCTATACGTATAAAAAAACACGTCCTGACTGACTGAACAGTAGGTTGCTTTCGTCGCACTCGGTTTTCAATTTCTTCCACTTCTCCGACGGTCCAGTCCGCATGGTGTTGGAATCTGCATCGTTTCAACGCAACAAAAACTCCTTTTGACATTTTATTTTCCTGTTCATCATAATGGAAAATATTTTTTTAACGATTTATATTGTTCATCATAATGGAAAATCTTTTTTTAACGATTTATATTGTAGATCGTTAAATAAATAACTTAAAAAATAGCTTGGGATTTTTTTCGGCAGAATGCGCCAGAAGAAATTAAGGTCAGAAATATTCATTTTCATTGCATTCGAACTAGAAATTTCCAGACGGTTCACCTTTCGATCTTTCTCGCGTTTCCCTGCGCCTCCCACTTTTTTCGCATCTCAACCCTTGCATCTTTTTTTTTCTTGCCTATTTCCATCCCGTTCGCCCTCGTTTCATACGTGCCCCCCCCCCCCCGCCCCCCTTGGCCAACGTTCGTCCGTACATGCTCGTTCGCTCAGACGTTGAGAGTGAAAAAGTGACAGGGTTCGCGCAGTGAATCCCTCAAATGTGTTTAGCTCAGCACATATAGTATAGTATAGTTGCGGCTGGCAAGGGAGGGGGGGGGCAAGAGAAAAGAGAGAGAGAGAAGTGGTCACGATAGTACGAACTCGCGGACCCAAGAGTGAGCTATGGCACAGTATCATATATATATATATATATACACGTGTGTACAGATTAGGTGACTATATGTATATAGTCGCCCAATCTGTACACACGTGTACAGTAGAACGTCGACTAACGCGTTTTCTATTCTAATCTTGCAGTATTTTGTATATCAATTGTTTTTCATTACATCTTTGTCATCATATTTATGTTTATTTCGATATTAATAACGTAAATATATCTAAATCGTGTTTGCATATACACCGGGTGTCTCATTTTAATCTTACATCTGATTTATCTCGATAAACACTGCTCCGATAAAGTATTGAGTGTGATAAAAATTTTAGGCCTCAAAGGGGGATATGCAAAAAAAATCGTTTTCGGCCCAAAACTCAAAATAGCGGATTTAAGATGGCGAAAATGGTTTTTCAAAATGGTATTGTGAGTTTTAAAAATTTTAGTTATTGTCGATCCACATCATTCGTAAAAATGTCACGCGAAAAACCGAAGCAGATGGTTTTTTTCAACAATAACGTAGTAAAAAATATCGAAATCCGCGGGACTTACTAAACTAAAATTCAAGCATATAGTACACGGGTTCCCAAAGTTATTTCCACCACCCTCCCCCACTACTTAAAATGAAAATGCTCCGCCCCCCTCCCCATATCGCAGAAATATAGTTCTTACAAATTATCCTACATCCGTATTTTAACCTCAAGCAACCTCTTTTACTAACCGCTCGCCTCGCCTGCGCTCCTCTACATGTCATCACGCCCCCCCCCCCCCCCAGGGAGGCGCGCCCCCCCCACTTCGAAAATCAATGATACAGTAGGACATGATCTGGCCTATCGACAGTTGCACGATTATTCATTCGTAATAGGACACCCTGTATATACATAATTCATGTACATCGACGATTTTCGCTGACATTCGAAAAGTCAGGGTAGCTCGAATTCCAATCGATGTTCTACTCTATCACAACCGACAAACTCGCCTAACACAGTATTTAAACGAGCTCTCGTTTCTACGGCCTTACGTAATTCTCGCGCTCGCGACACTGGCCCTTGTGTGGCTCGTCTACTCTCTCTTTCTCTCTCTCCCTCTATATATATACTATACTACACACGCACACACACACACCTACATATATAAAATATAGTATGTGTGATATGTATATGTATATATATATTACAGAATACTATATTTTATATAATGTATATTCTCTCTCATATATTCACATGCATATGACTCACGCACATGCACACACGTCAATGTGTATATATATATATATATGTGTGTGTGTATGCCTGTGTTTATATATATATATATATATATATATGGAAAATAGCAATACAGCGAGTATGCGAACCGCGAGCTACCCGACTGGCCCGCTTACTCAGCGCGTTGTTGCCGCTGACCCGTATATTTTCGTACTCCCGACACTTTTTTGCCCTCTCTTTTTCACGATCCACTGTATATCGGGGATTCCTTGGACGGGCAGGGTAGATAGCTTTGATCTTTTATTTGAAGTGTAGCTCTGAAGTATAGAGCGATACATTGAGGATAATCCAAATAGGCGAGAGGGAGAGAGAGAGAGGGGGGGGGAGGCAAGAGAGAAGCGACACGGAGAGTCTTTATTACTGGTACTTTCTCATTCTGTGTATACGAGCAACATAGAATGTATACATGCATGCATATATATATATATATATATATATATATATATATATTTATAAGCTTTTATTGATTGTACACGTATCGTACATATAAATGCTCGAAGAGAACCGGTTGGCCCTCGTCGCTTCGTCGAGTCGTATTATAAATTTCATCGTAACGGGTACGCTGTGTACACTTCACCACAGTCGAAGCAAAAAGCTATGTAGCCCATCGTTGTATATCTATACGGGGTAGGGATACTTCGAACCCGCCATATTTATGCAACGTCGGCAGTCGG
Organism: Ophion costatus; assembly: GCA_951751655.1. Lineage (NCBI taxonomy): Eukaryota > Metazoa > Arthropoda > Insecta > Hymenoptera > Ichneumonidae > Ophion > Ophion costatus. The sequence goes on along the minus strand of OX632366.1, from coordinate 18,564,504 downwards.
CACGTCTGGCTGTTTCGAGGACGGGCCTTTCGATTACACTTACGTGATAGATATAAATGTGATGTTTTCATTAATGCAGCGACGATTTCGAAGGGGGGGCTTGCGCAATGTTGGGTATGGTTGGGTTCGGTGGTTGAATTTTTTTGGGTAATCTAAGGTCGCCTAGATCACTCGAACGTTTCTGAACATCCTTTTTAGAGATCTTCAGCCTCAATGTGGAAGGACATTTTTCGAATGATAATGTAAATGAGGGAGTGAATAAATTAATGAAGCTTCGTTGCATTCCAACGTTGCAAAATTCAACATCGTATGGAAGTTTCTTTATGATTTCCTTTTTCCCCATTTTTAATGTTATCGAGAATATTTTTCGATATCTTTTGGTTGGAAGGCTCGGATGAGGATCGTAAAAGAATTTTAACGTAGCTTTGATCTGTGAAAAAAATTACTATTGGAGGAAAAAAATGCGTTGCATTCCAACGATATCAAGTTTCAGTATCGTGAGCGTGGGGACAATACGTGGAGTATGTTAAGTATGAGGACGATATAAACGAATGTGACGGTCTTTGAAATCGCCGTTTTCCGTGTAAATAAACGCTCGCGAACGTTTCATACGAGCCCGGTTTCCCGGGCCACTCTCGCCGCTCCTGCTGACTCTTGCGAGAGTAGTAACAGGTGCCCCCCCCCCCCTCCTCTTCGCCCTTCTCTCACTTTGCCGATCTGCAACAGTCCGTATAGTAGTCACATCGTTATGAGAGCGGCGAGCAAAAGAGAGAGGGAGAAACCTCAGTCTCTATCTCTACGCGTTCTTCTCGTCTCCGTTTCTGGCCGATTACGGCCCCCTTCGATACTTGCTCGAATCTCTTTGCCAGCTCACATGCGCGATAGAGCGATCGTGCCGACATATATCCGGTCGGGCTCTACTGCTAAAAAAGCACTGCTAAAAAGTACTGCTAAAGACTCTACTGCTAAAACTATACTGCCAAACGGGCTCTACTGCTAAAACTATACTGCTAAACGGGCTCTACTGCTAAAAGCTCTACTGCTAAAAGGCTCTACTGCTGAAAGCCGCACTGCTCAAGGGGCTCTACTGCTAAAACAGGACTGCTAAAAAAAAAGCACTGCTAAACTCAACTGCTACACTCAACTGCTAAAAAAAAGCACTGCTAAAGGCTCTACTGCTAAAACTGTAATGCTGAACGGGTTCTACTGCTAAAACTGTACTGCTGAACGGGCTCTACTGCTAAAAGGCTCCACTGTTGAAAGCTGCACTGCTAAATGGGCTCTACTGCTAAAACTGGACTGCTAAATGGGATCTACTGCTAAATGGGATCTACTGCTAAATGGGCTCTACTGCTAAATGGGCTCTACTGCTAAATTGGCTCTACTGCTAAATGGGCTCTACTGCTAAATGGGCTCTACTGCTAAATTGGCTCTAATGCTAAATGGGCTCTACTGCTAAAACTGGACTGCTAAATGGGATCTACTGCTAAATGGGATCTACTGCTAAATGGGCTCTACTGCTAAATGGGCTCTACTGCTAAATTGGCTCTACTGCTAAATTGGCTCTACTGCTAAATGGGCTCTACTGCTAAATGGGCTCTACTGCTAAATTGGCTCTAATGCTAAATTGGCTCTAATGCTAAATGGGCTCTACTGCTAAAACTGGACTGCTAAATGGGATCTACTGCTAAATGGGATCTACTGCTAAATGGGCTCTACTGCTAAATGGGCTCTACTGCTAAATTGGCTCTAATGCTAAATGGGCTCTACTGCTAAAACTGGACTGCTAAATGGGATCTACTGCTAAATGGGATCTACTGCTAAATGGGCTCTACTGCTAAATGGGCTCTACTGCTAAATTGGCTCTACTGCTAAATTGGCTCTACTGCTAAATGGGCTCTACTGCTAAATGGGCTCTACTGCTAAATTGGCTCTAATGCTAAATTGGCTCTAATGCTAAATGGGCTCTACTGCTAAAACTGGACTGCTAAATGGGATCTACTGCTAAATGGGATCTACTGCTAAATGGGCTCTACTGCTAAATGGGCTCTACTGCTAAATTGGCTCTACTGCTAAATTGGCTCTTCTGCTAAATGGGCTCTACTGCTAAATGGGCTCTACTGCTAAATTGGCTCTACTGCTAAATGGGCTCTACTGCTAAAACTGGACTGCTAAAACTAGCTTCTGACAGAGGGCCCATATAAGTCCCACTGATGGAGAGTACACTATACTTTTTGCGGTTTGTTTGGGTTTGTTTGGGTTTGTTTGGGTTTGTTTGGGCAGACTCATACAAGGGCTCGTATAAGTCCCACTGGTGGAGGTTGTACTGTACTTTTTGCGGTTTGGGTTTGGGTTTGTTTGAGCGGAGTCTTTAGCAGTGCTGCTTTTAGCATTAGTCTATTTAGCAGTCCACTTTTAGCACTAGAGCCCATTTAGCACTAGAGCTTTTAGCAGTACAGTTTTAGCAGTAGAGGCCGTTTAGCAATAGAATTTTAGCAGTAGAATTTTTAGCAGTTCTTTTTTTAGCAGTAGAACCCTAGTACCGTTCCTCCATGCGTAAGCCGACCCAACTGACCTGGCTCAACCAGGCGCGCTGCTCTCTCGCTATAAAATTCTCTTCTCCGCTCAGCGTTTTACTATTACCCCGCGTGGCCATAGCCTTTTATATACAGATGTATATAACTATAGAGCAAACGTGATCCAACAGTCGGCAGACTTCCGAATAGCAAACAAGACTGGCGCGCGCAGCAGCTCTCGCCATATTACCTATCCGTAACAGGTATGATGCGAGATCCACTGTAACGACTGTCCCAACGATCAACTGCAGGGAACAGCTCACAAAAAATCTAAAACTTGCCGTACCACTATTTCATTGAGCCATTTCTCATCGTATGCGAAAGTTAAACAACGTCCTGTGTAAGCGCACGCGAGACTGCTGCCGATTAGAAGTATCGTAATTATTAAGGGGGGCGATACATTTAGGGGAGGAAAAAAATGCTGGTTTTCATGATTTCTTTTTAGCAGGAAAGATTTCTTTACCATTTTTTCGACTCAGGGTATGTTTTATTTACTTTTATTTAGTTTTAATTACTTTTGGCTCTTACATGGTATATATATGAAACGAAAATATTCAATTTTCCGGAAAAAAAATGAACGGTTCGCCTGATTTGGGCCTGATTGATGCTGCCTTCTCACGTCGGTATGTGGGGACTACTGATTCGCACACATACACACACACACACACACTTCGAAGTATATGCCTCCTACGCCGGATATCCACCGGATCCGTGCATTCCGTGCTATCCGTAACGACCCCCTAACATGGCCCTCGCAAGGTTGCCTGACTCAGGCCTGATCAGTTTGTCTTTATTACACCCGTTCTCTCCGGATTCACCGGATATCCGGCACAGATAAAGTGAGAGCACTTCTACGGTATTCCGGACAGTATCTTGAAACCTGCCTGATCAGTGATCCGACTGCCGGAACAATACTTTTAGTCGGGAATATACAAAAACATCGTGGCATTCTAACCGTACAAACTTCAACGTCACTTCAAGGTTATCTATCGTAGGAATGCAACGAATATTCGTTTGAATTTCTCACTTCACTATCGTCCAAAATCGCACTAGGCAGATTCAGGCTGTCGGTCGCTAAATAAGAATCCTAAAAAAGGTTTGCGGAATTTTCACAGCTCAAATCTGCCAAAGGAAAATTGGGAAAGTAGAAAAAAGTAATCTTCAAAAGTAATCTTGCATCGCAACATGATGAAAACTTCAAGATCTTACGTCTCATCTCGTGCAAGTGTGAAAGCCAAGAAAAAAGCAATGACGTTGAAGTTTGCATTGTCCGAATTCAACGATTTATTTTGGTCATTTTTATTTTTGTTTTCTTTTTGGTTATTATCCAAAGGCTTTTTATCCCGAATTGAGGTCGTAAATCTCTAATAAGAATACGTAAAACCGTTCAAGCGATTTTCACAGCCTGAAGGGGTAACAAAATTTTACACTTAAGGCGTTACCCCCACTTGTAGCGCGAAAAAGGCTTTTTTCGTGAATTTTTTTAAAGAAAACTACAAAACTTTTTTAATCGATCAATATACCATCTTAAAGAACACATCTTGAAGAACTTTCAGTAATTTTTTTATTGAAAAATATTACATTGTCTAATGGCAAATGGCCGTCAATGAAATAATGTTTTTATATACACGGTTTGCGGTGACCAACATTGCGGCGAAGTGGATCATCTGAAAAAAAAATGCGGATGGATTTAGTCAAATATAAGTATAAACTAGTCTTTAATCGAAGGATTTTAAAAAATATTCATTTTTCACAAAATGGCGGACAGTCAAAGTTAATGGTTCGATTTTAACGAAATAAAACGGTCGTTTTTTGGCTATAAAAAGGCCATTTTTTTTTCGAAAAAAAAATCGAACGATTAAAGACTACATTTTTATGTATTAAATAAGCGTGCAAAATTTCAAGAAGATCGGTTCATTAGAGTTCGAGTAATCTTGGTCACCGACTTCAGAAATGCCCCTTTGAGAAAAACGCGTTTAAAGTTTCAATTTCAGTTCTTCAATTCACGGATTCTTCTCTTTCAACACTCATATCTCAGTCAATTATGTTCGGATCGACTTGAAATTTTCAGGACATATTCTCAGATACTTATACTTCAAAAAAATGCAATAAAAAAAATCGATTTCTTCAAAATCGCTAGTGGGGGTAACCCCTTAAGAAGAGTGAATATTCGTTGAATTGCAACGACGCCAACTTCGGCAACATATAAAAACAAACCAAAAAAGTTATTTTATCATACGAGCAAAGGGTAGAATTATTCCCCTGAAGAGCCGGAATTCCGGAGGGACGGAGGGTGAAAAAGTAATCGATCCTCTTTACGGCAAAGTCTGCATCCTGCCGAATACTCTCGTGTAGAGGATGCTCGGACTTCCACGGACTGTATAGCGACGATTTTATAACTGTAACGATGACTTTTCTCCGCCCTTATACCCTCCTCCCACCCCAATAAACCGCTCCCCTCGTCAGCCTTCATTCGCACTGTCTCTTTTTTCCTAATTTTCCTCAAAGTTTTTCCCCGTTCGTCGAGACTCTCCGAGCCGCGACATTCTCGATTCGCAAAGGAAACTTTTGTCGCGCCAACTTTTCAACATCGGGCAGCAGAGCGCCATAGCAGCCTCTGTACTCTTGCTAAAGTTCGACGCGGTCAAGGAGAAAAGGGAAAGAATCCGAGGGAGAATGACAAGACCTAGACACGTTGGTGGAAGGAACACCGGGCGAGAGGGACGGGAGGGGGAGAAAGAAGGAGCAGAGCGAAGAACATAACTTTCGATTTGTCAGTTTCTGTATTTACGTTTGTCGATTTGCTCTCCCCATTCTTGGTCTTTAATTTTTCTTGTGCTTACGTTCTCTCTCTCTCTCTCTCTCTCTCTCTCTCTCTCTCTCTCTCTCTCTCTCTCTCTTTCTCTCTCTCTCTCTCTCCCCTCGCGAACTTTATATCTCCAAAGCTGCGGCTCTCTCTTAACATTATAATTCGATATTGTTGGCAAAAATATGAATTTAATCACACGATTTAAAAAAAATCGCAATTACACTTTTTTGCCTTGCGCTTGAACCTTTCGTTTCGCAAACACAAGAATTCTTGTTTCCCGGCAATTGTCCCGCTCCATCGTAATTCCAATCAGACTCGTTTTTCTCGTAAAAAAAAAGATCATTTTCGATACTGACAAAGATAAAAAAAGTTGAAGAAACGGAAAAAGAACTTTCGTTGCGTTTCAACGATGTAAATCTCAATATCGTGCAAAATTCTGCATTCACGCGGACTAAGGGCAGCAGCCTATTAATAATAATAATAATAATAACGACAATAACAGCAACAAATGCACAATGACAGGATTAATGACAAAATCGTATAATAAGAATAATATCAACGAAAGCTGATGATGAGATTAATAATAACACAAATTGATAATTAAGTTGTTAATAACAAAAATATTCTTATTGTGCATTTTTATTGTTATCGTTTTTATACACTTGTTATTATTACGTTTATAGTGCATTTTTTATTATTATTCTTATAATAAGAATTCGTATTATAAGTATTATCTTATTATCTTATCTTAATATATTATCTTTTCTTATTATCTTATCTTAATACTTATTATAAGTATTATCTTATTATAATATTTATTATAATAAGAAAAAGAATAAATAATGCACTATAAACGTAATAATAACAAGTGTATAAAAGCGATAACAATAAAAATGCACAACAAGAATATTTTTGTTATTAAGAACTTAATTATCAATTTGTGTTATTATTAATCTCATCATCAGCTTTCGTTGATATTATTCTCATTATACGATTATACGATCATTATACGATCTCATTATACGATCTTATAATAAGAATAATAATAAAAAATGCACTATAAACGTAATAATAACAATTGTGTAAAAACGATAACAATAAAAATGCACAATAAGAATATTAATAACAAAAGTGTATAAGAATAATGATAACTAAACAAATCTATGATGAGAATAATAACGTCCCAGCATCTAGAGAGACAGTTCGAGCGAAGCTTTCGCACATCATAGAAAGATAAGTAGGGATAGACGAAGACAAAGATGGGGAAAAAAACCGAAGCCGTACCTAGAGAATTTAGTTCGAGTAGCAACAGCGTACGGAGCGGCGGCAGTGTTGTTCGATGGTTAAACACATCAGCGGCAGCATCGGGCGACACATCGCTTTGCTCTACGAACCATACAGAGTTGAGAGGTAGAGAGAGAAAGAGAGAGAGAGAGAGAGAGAGAGAGAGAGAGAGAGAAAGGAGCCATATAGAGCTGCTTGTACAGTAGGGCAGAAGAGAGTTGGTAGTACACACAGGGTACGTGCACCAGCAACAGCATCGCTAGTCGAACGTGCACGACACACCAAGAGACGTCCCGCAAAGTGCGGAGCGAAAAGGGAGGGAAAAAAAAATTGGCGTTGCGCGAAGGGGAAGGTTGAAAGCCACAAAAAAACGCGATGGGTAGCGTCAACCTGCGTTATCCATGTGTGTGTGTGTGTGTGTGCTATATAAAGGGCATCTCAAAATGACCTGACATTTTAAGGGGCTACACCAGTGTGAACGCTGAAAATTTGGGTGATGTTCGGGAATTTTTCGGAAGAAAAGTACTCAATAAAATGTTTCGGAAAATTAAGAATATATTTGGCTATATTTGACCTATATTACATAGATTTTTCGTAGAAAAATATTGAGATCCAAGCGACTTATGCACTGCCTTCGGCGACGCGAAAAAAAAAGTTCCTCCATTGCTCACATGATCGCGGCCGATTGAGTGGCTGAAACCGAAAAAGAAAAAAATTTCGTTTAACTGGAAGGTATTTCCTGTACAATGACGTAGGATTTTCGAAAAATATCAAAATCTAACAAAATGGCTTAGTTGTGAAAAAAAGTGCGTTTTCTTGCCTATAAAATGGTCGTTTTTCCAATGCCAAATCGTCAATTTTCATCCTACGTCATTTTAGAGTAAATATATTCAAGAGTACTCAGTTCAAATTGCAAGTCAATCGAATAATTGCTCTATGAGTTTCAACGTCAGCAAATTTGAAAAATCTCATTTCCTTGACATTTTTACAGGATATTTTTGAAAGTAAAAACTGTCGAAAAAGGCAAAAAAATCGATTTTTTTTAAGTGTCACTTAAAGTCACCATTAATTAAATTAGTCCCCATTTGTGCCAAAATGTTATTGAACATTTCGTCGAAAGAGTGACCGTTTGCAAACAGGGATGAGGCGGCCATTTATCGCATATTGCCTTCCACACATAACCTCCATGTTTGTACTTTATATTGAAATAAAAATATTCGTACTTTTCAAGTGAATAATGCGTTTTATTAATAAATTAAAATGTCAGGTCATTGTGAGACACCCTAAATATCTACGCAAACAAGGTGTCCCATGAGGTTGACGTTTGCGTCGTTGGAATGAAACAAAAATTATTTTTATCTTATCGGGCTACTTCTACGTAGGTGGATAAAAACATGGCAACTTCCAAAAATATTTTTAGTCGATTGCATCACATTTTAGCTATATTCCCTGAAAATTTCATTAAAATATTACCAAAATTGAATGAGCTTCTAACGGTTGGTCGGCCGAGCCGTGACAGCACCATACTTTAAGGCGTTACCCCCACTTGTAGCGCAAAAAAGGCCTTTTTCATGATTTTTTTTAAAGAAAACTACAAAACTTTTTTAATCGATCAATATACCATCTTAAAGAACATATCTTGAAGAACTTTCAGTAAGTTTTTTATTGAACAATATTACATTGTTTAGTGGCAAATGGCCGTCAATGAAATAATGTTTTTATATACACGGTTTGCGGTGACCACCATTGCGGCGAAGTGGATCATCTGAAAAAAAAATGCGGATGGATTTAGTCAAATATAAGTATAAACTAGTCTTTAATCGAAGGATTTTAAAAAATATTCATTTTTCACAAAATGGCGGATAGTCAAAGTTAATGGTTCGATTTTAACGAAAAAAAACGGCCGTTTTCTGGCTATAAAACGGCCATTTTTTTTCGAAAAAAAAATCGACCGATTAAAGACTACATTTTTATGTATTAAATAAGCCTGCAAAATTTCAAGAAGATTGGTTCATTAGTGTTCGAGTAATCTTGGTCACCGACTTCAGAAATGCCATTTTGAAAAAAACGCGTTTAAAGTTTCAATTTCAGTTCTTCAATTCACGGATTCTTCTCTTTCAGCGCTCATATCTCAGTCAATTTTGTTCGGATCGACTTGAAATTTTCAGGACATATTCTCAGATACTTATACTTCAAAAAAATGCAATAAAAAAAATCGATTTTTTCAAAATCGCAAGTGGGGGTAACCCCTTAAACTTTAAACGCGTTTTTCTCGAAACACTGTTTCCAAAGTCGGTGGATATGATATTTCGAGAACCACTTGATGGATTGTTTCCAAATTCAGGGAAAAGACGGCGAGAAACATTGTAACGTCGTTGACGATTTCACTTTTGTCCAAATCGCTCTTCATTTCTTAATAGTTGCGCAAAAATGACTATGTACTTTGCATAGATGTTGTACGCATAGATTTTGTCGCAAAAAAATATCTTCCTATGCCGGCGGCCACGTTTTCAGTTCTTTTTCTCTGTTTTTTTGTGATTTTTTTTAAAGGCTCAAAACATACGTGCCTTTGTGTTTAAAAAAATGCGTTTCTTTTTCACGAACCGTTTAACCGTTTTTCACCAACTTGATACTTGCTGATGCTAGTTGTCAACGGTTGGTATTCTATGTTGGCCACAAAAAAAAAATGCCGGTTAAGAGCATCCTTAGATTGTAGGACTTATTATTAATTTATGGACCGTTTAAAAAAACGACCGTACCTAACGGCAAGATCGTAAGTTCTAGTTTTCGAAACACATGCATTAACTGCCGGAAAGTTGAATGCTTTTATTTTTATACATTTCAATGTTCAATACTGCCAAATGTACCAATTTTCGGACAGCTGTTAGCGTTACGTACCTATGTTCGGACACTATCATGACCCAATTTTCGAACACGTCCTTATTGACTAACCGACCATTGTGAGGTCCTAGTTTTCGGACATGCAAAAATTAATTCTTATAGTTTCAAGGTTTAAATTGAACAGGTACGTGAGAACTCTTTTTTATTCATCCATAAACTGACCATATATTATCATAATTTTTTGGTGACTCGACCCCCGTAAGCAATAATTCGCTATATTAGTAAAGAAAGTAACTCTCCGGACCCATTTCAAATACATAAGTAAGAAAAAGACGGCATCGATGCCGATGGGCCTGAAGTTTGCATCGTTGGAATGCAACGATTTTTTCTTGGCTTCATTGTGTTTATTGGTATCGAAAATCATACTTTGAACATTCGTACTGTAGATTGCTAAATAAGGTAGCTAGAAGATGGTCTCCGGATCTTTATAGCATAAATCTGTTAAAAAACATTTTGGTAACTCAGTGAAAAAATATTTCGTTGCATCGCAACGATGCAAACTTCAGCATCATTCGACGCCGTATAACCTCGCAGAAAGCCGGCCACATGACCACAAACTTCGTTTGCGTCGCGACTAGTTACGTTGCCTATTATATTATCTAAATATGGGACACATGTACTTACCAATCGATTTTCTCGTCTTTTTTCACTTCTTTTTTCGAAATCGCAAACTAAGTTAGCGATAAGTCATTTGTCGCGAGGTACGCAGCAAAACGAACTGTCAACGCTTGGCGTCAGGTCGTTTTGAGACATTCTTTAGTTTTGTCTGAAGCGTATTTTATGAGTATCGTTATCAGTTTCGAAGATATTGGAGACGGTTGATTTTAATAGGGCATCCAATACACACACACACACACACACACACACTGACACACAGGATTATGGCATACAGGGGCTGAATCTCTCCGTTGCAAGCAGGGGACAGAGGTGAGGGTGACAGCGGGATCGCAAGAGCCACGCTAGCGAGGAAATAGAAGAGAGTATATATGATGAAGGTAGCGATGTCCTATAGGTAGAGCCGGCGATATCGAAGAGAAGCAAGGGCCACCCAAGGGAGGCAGGGAATGGAGGGGTGTCAGAAAGAGATCGAGGTAGAGCTAGACCGAGCGAGAGAAAGAGAGGGAGAGAGAGAGAACGTTCTATGTCATGTGAAAGGGTGGGAAGTTGCAGAGACATCGATCGGACCGGCCATTGCTTGTACCATTCTCTCTCTCTCTCTCTCCCGCTTCCTCTCTCTCATTCTGTACCACCGTGTTACACTAGAAGTCAAGATGCCATCCCACCCAGAGAAGCGCGAGAAACCAAACTCCATGAAACTCTCCCTGCATCTATATACGTATGTATATCACCTTGAAACCCGCCCACCTCCCCTATATACGCACTTGTTCGGGACAAGTGCGCGGGCGTGCATCCGCGCGCGCCCGCGCCCTGTATCCGCGTTCGCGAATTGGGCTCAACCCCCGCAACATATATGTCATCTAACCAACTTAGTATCAACTGTGTTAGCATGCGAAGGGCGGCAAGGAGGGAGAGAGAGAGAGAGGGAGAGAGAGAGAGAGAGAGAGAGAGAGAGAGAGAGAGAGAGAGAGAGAGAGAGGATTGGGACGCGACGCCACTTTGCCTACCAAATCGGCATGGATATACGTGTACTTCTAACTCGTCGTTGAAACACGTACGCGTGGCCACTTACATGCACACAGCATACATATACATATGTATATATAAAGATACATACATACGTAGTGTCACATTTTAATTGGACGCTCCTAATACATCACGATGGTACAGTCGATCAGAAATGTTTTCTGTACAAAAGAACGATTTTCATTATCGTACCACATTATATATATATATATTAATATATCCCATCCTAATATATATATATATATATTAGGATGGGTAAGATCTCAGAAGACAGACCTGTCAATCATCGAGCAAATATTCGAAGCAAGTAGAGGGGCGGGACGAATAGTCCACTGCCCTGCTCGCGACACTGAATTCGAGGAGATTTTCGTGAAGTATCGAGGGGAGGGAACGTCTAATCGCACTATCGGAATTGTAGCCGTGAGTTATAATTTCCGGCCACTTTCCCGTTTGGTTGGTGGGTCGCGATCGAATTCTCCCGGTTTAATCAAGGAGTTATATGCAGTCAGCTATAATGGCTATAAAACGGCCATTTTTTTCGAGAAAAAAAAATCGAACGATTAAAGACTACATTTTTATGTATTAAATAAGCCTGGAAAATTTCAAGAAGATCGGTTCATTAGTGTTCGAGTAATCTTGGTCACCGACTACAGAAATGCCAGTTTGAGAAAAACGCGCTTAAAGTTTCAATTTCAGTTCTTCAATTCACGGATTCTTCTCTTTCAACGCTCATATCTCAGTCAATTTTGTTCGGATCGACTTGAAATTTTCAGGACATATTCTCAGATACTTGTACTTCAAAAGAATGCCATAAAAAAATCGATTTTTTCAAAATCGCAAGTGGGGGTAACCCCTTAATAAAATCTCGCCCACGAGTAGCTGAATGGTGTTTTTAGCTACTCGGGGACATATGTTTTAAACACTTATAACATATGGACATAGTATTATGTCCATAGCGTTTATAAATAATAGTGTATAGCGTAGTATTTATAAACCAGTATTTATACAAAAACGCCCATGGTAAAAGTGGGCATAGTTAAATTCCCTATAGTTTATTGACATCGCAATCATAATATGGTTAACACAACTACATGCGTCTATCTAATCATGACGTTTTGGTAGTGTGTTTGATTATCCAGTATCCCCGAAATAACTATTAACTACTGCAAAATATTCTACAATGTGCGGGCGTTTACGCAGCGCTGAGCAGAAGTTGGTCGAGAGCCGGTACGGCGAGAGAATCGAGGGTGAAGAGTGACGGCGCCCTCCTGCCGCTCGCTTTCAAGCTATGACGTAGATACACGCACAAATGCGCGTACATGCCACTAGTCAGGGTAATGAACGTGAGAGCAAACGGGAGAGAGGGAGAAAGAGAGAGAGAGAGAGAGAGAAAAAGTGGCCAATGGAATGAGGGGTGCTGCGAAGCACATCTCGGCGGCGCATGGGCGCCCGTCGAGATTTCCCACTCGACACGCTATACGTTTTCGTGTAAATCTCTTTTGTATACTCATCCAACCCGCGTTGTTGTTGAATTTCGTATCAATCGCAAACGAGAATATTCGCTTTTTCTTTCAGACGCAAATACAACCGATGAAATTTCAACTTCGAATTTCCAAAAAGTTCTCGAGAGAAACAAATATTAAGGGAGCTTTCCAGTGTGACAGCCCGAAAAATCGCTGTTTTTCGCGATTTTTTTTTTTAAAGAAAAAATAATCTAATCGGTCTGGTTTTTTTTTTTTGTATATTAATTGGGTATTGAAGAATACAAAACAATTTTTTAAAGATCGATATATTTATTAATTAATATCTATAAAAATGATGAAACAATTGTTGCAGAAAATGCACTTGGATGTGGTGTCCACGTTGGGGGTCACAATTTTGATCTGAAACAAAAAACACAAAAACATTATTGATCGGTATATAATTGGCTTTCGTGCTATGGAGGCTTTTTTTTTTTTTTTTGCAAAAATGGCGCCGGTTTGAACAAAAAGTATCGATTTTAGCATTTTTTTGGCAGTTTTTTGTACAAAAAAATAGGAAGATGTCAAAAAAAAAAAAAAGCTTCCATAGCACGATAAACAATGACGTTAAGAATATTGTGTAAAAAATTCAACTCGATAGCTTTAAAACTCTGCCCTCCAAGTTGGACACCGTTTTGAAAAATGCTGTTTCGAGAAAAACGCGTTCAAAGTTTCGCTGTAGCTGTAGCGCTCCGTTGCCTTTTTCCAAGAAATGCTGTACAGTAACCGAAATAATCTGAATTTCGGCATGAAAATTTCAGGGAATATTCGGAAGAGTGTATACTATTCGATAAAGCAAAAAAAAAAAATCTATTTTTTGAAAATTTCACACTGGAAAGCTCCCTTAAGGGGCTCCGTGTACCTGGAGGACCGAAAAAAATAGCCAAATTTTGAATTGTTCTTTTCTGGGAAACGGTTGGTGAAAAGAACCGGATTTCTTCTAAGACGAAAAAAATGGGCAATGAGGGGGAAAAAATATATATTTTCGTTGCATTTAAACGATGAAAACTTCAATGGCATTCGATTTTTGACAGTATTTCAAAGTTGAGCAATCGATTATTGCGAATTTTTGGAAATTTTTTCATACATACCCGTATTGCCCATAACATTTGTTTCGCATTACTCAATTTATTCACCCCATTCAGGCTACAAAAATCACTGGAACATTTTCGAAGATCCTTATTAAGGTTGCGTTACCGGAACTTGGTAAAAAGGGTTTAGATAGTGATACAAGTGAAGAAAAGATATTTTCTTAAAAATTCTCATTGCATTTCAGCGATGCAAACTTCATTGAACCATCGTTTTACAAAGTAAAGTCGTAAATCTTTTACAAGGGCGCGTAAAAACGATCGAGTGTTTCTCATGGTCTAAATCAGCCGAGGAAGAATTTGAGCAATAAAAAAAAATGCATTTCCTTTGCATTCCAAAGATGGAAACTTTAACATCATCTTCTTTGCCTCTTGTTCGGCCATTTTTCAAGTGCACCTTTCGGATAAACATCGCGATGGCAGAACGAATCGAGCGTCATTTTCTGAGCCTGCCAAAATCCGTTTCAGACCTCCCCCCTCTCCCCCAATCAAGTTTATATCACTCAAACATGGCCGACGCTATACGTCTCTTTGAAATATCGCGATTTCTAAAAGTAGCTAAAAAGGGTCAATTTTTTTTTTCGCCTTTCACCCTATTTCAAAGGTCTACCCGATGGAAATTTTTTTCCCGATTACGGATATCGCGGGGTTTTCATCGAAAGCTCAAAATTACGCCGGCTGAATGCAAAAATGTCCTTTATCGTTAATCGTCCAGACGCTCGACTCTCCCTAACGAAGTCACGTTGCGTCGATCGCACAACCGCTCACTCGATGCACACTTCAATTGCGTCAGTCGGAGGAAAATTCGATTGCTTCGCCAGATTGCGAGATTGAAATAATCTCATAAAACGATTGCGCACGTATATAGTTCGTTCGCTATTCAGGACGATTTTTACACGAATGCAGTGAATCGCATCCTCCTCGTCGTATGGCCGTCACCGGACGATAAAGTCTCGGAAAGATGGATGTACGGAGGTTGGAGACGGAGGAAAAAAAAGAAAACAAAAGGTCGGCGGAGCTACTCGGGAGGAAGAGATATATACCGTGTATTATACCCACGAATGGTGAGGAAGAGAGATTACTGTTCGTGGAAAAAGGGAAAGATTATGGTTGTGTGCAATATATATATATATATATATATATATATATATATATATATATATATATATATATATATATAGGGTGTCCTGTAACGAATGGATACTTGCAACCACACTGAAAGAAATGTATAGTAACTTCAACCATATTTCAACCATATTTTATATTACCCTGAAGGGAAATTAATATTTTATAGTCATGGTTAGTGCCGAAAATATAGTACTGCTTATGATATATTAGCAATTGTGTTAACTATGCTCATATGTTAACCGTAACCAACAATCTTTCAAGCATACGTTCATTGTCAATGCTATATAATATAGTAGGTTTTAATAAAATGGATATTTCCTTACACTATAAAAAAATAGTGGTTTTTACCATATTGAATGGTATGTCTACTAAATGTATACAATATTTCATAAATTCGAAAATTCCGAAATGTTTATTTGAGAGTATTACCTGTATGATTGCCATGATTTTTTATTTCCTGACCTCCTGAAACGATGCCTATCGAAGAAAATATTTCCCTTATCCCTCAGTCGACACCTTTCGATTGCGTTGTAATTTGGATATGTTATAAAGCACCGAAAAGTAGGCGATACGTTTTTTTTTTTAATCGGCGGAAAAACGGTTTTAAGGGGTGAAACCACCCCTCGAAAAAAGGCATCTCTAGGGGTAATACAGCAGTTCCACACACAAGGAGTCCACCGATTTTAATGAACCAAAAACGAAAATTCTTCTACTTCGAAGCAATGAAAAATCATAAGGCATATACGCGTGTGCGACTAAACGCAGCTCTTGGCGGTCCTTCGCTGACGCTTGTCCTGGGAATTCAAGGCCGCGTATGCAGTCAACGAGAGCCGCCAGTAGGGAGGGGGAGAGAGAGCGAGAGGGCCCTCTCTCCCATTGGCATCGACGGAATAAAAAAGAGGGCTCTCTTTGTCGGTCGATGCATTTCTGCATCCTGAGATTCCAAGCGTTCAGCGTCTCCTCTCGCGGTCTTCAAGTCCTCTGCTAATTCTTCGCGGTCTCCACGTCTTCTGCTCATTCTTCGGGCGCTAGTCATTTTTTCCTTTTCCGTCGCCTCGTCTCTTGCCTTTCACTCCTATCACTCGCGATGCTCTCATCCCTTTCTCTATGCTCTACATTTATTTCGTTTAAATTTATTTGGTTATTTCGTTTGTCCCTGAAAATTCCTGGACACAAACGAACACCGGTCAATCAGTCTCTATCCAATGAGATTCGTAAGTAAATTATAATTAGGTTTCCGTTCGAATGACTTTCTTGTGCAAGCAATTGCTTTCCTAATGGATTACCATCTAATATATTGGGTCATCTTCTATGGGGTCATTATATTGGGTCATCTTATTAGTAATGCGGGTTTTTTTTCGCCTTCTTAAAGTTTGCATCCTTGGAATCCAACGGAAATTAATTAGTTTTGATCACTCCAATTTTGGGACCTGATTCTGGCCGCTGAAAATCGATCAAACCTTTCTACGTGTTCTTGTTGGAAATTTACGACCTCTGTTTGCAAAAGAGGCTGTAAATGATGATAATAATCAAGAGTTAAACAACGTAAAAAAAAGTTGCATTCCAACGATGCATGCTTCAACGTCACGTTTTATCATTTACATTTTTTTTCGTCATGGGCAAGTGAATTTTGGAACAAGGGCCGTGAAAGTCCACCAGAAAGATGGAAGAGCATTGTCGAAAATGAAGGAGAATATACTTTCCAATGAAAAATTATTTGTTTACCTTGGTTTTGAAAAATACAGGTATAAAAAAACTGCGTTATTTATGGGAGGCCCGAATAAGCAAAGTTTCAGTACGTCACAATGAATCCCTCCGCAGTTATGCGGTGAATAATGATGAAATTTCTTTGTTAATTACCCACGCTGAAGATCTAAAGAATTTCCTACAGCTCGCCATTCTGGTAATTTTAAACATTTCAAGAAAGTATCCAGTCATGCGAAAGTTTGATTATTGTCATGAAAGTACGTGTTTTTACTGCATTTCGGATCACCCTGCTTGCCAGAACCACCTACACGCATTGGCCGTGCAGCAACGCCGGCGCTTCATTTGGAAAATAATGATTATTTTCCCAATTGTCATTGTTTATCAATATTTGTCAATAAAAAAAGCACAAACTTGGTAAATGCGTATTGATTGTGTGAAAAATCCCGACCTTGTCATCCCAACCTGTGCAGAAATGTGACCGGGCATTCCCTACTTTGTGTCGAGGCATGACCAGCCTTGCTTTGTCCGATTTACCTGGCCGGGTCCTCCCATGGAACGAGCCGGGAAAATCGCTAAATCGTTTTTACGGCTTACCCTCTATGCTTGGAAATTACAATCTTCTGGCCGGGATCCATTGCGAGCAAGTACACCTCTCCATAATGTCTACCCGGCCAGAACATTGACATGTCCTGAAAATTGGAGCCTGTTTTTGAGATCTCTGTAAACCTACTTTGCTATTCACCGCATCAAAGATATTTACAATTTATTAGGATGAAACTAATACATGTGTTGTAATTCTATTTATCATTAATTTATCATTAACAGCATTCATTTCATCAATGATAATCGACGGGGATGAGAATGCTTTTCATAGATATCGGGATTACAATAACTAATGATTTGAGCATAACGAATAGCCAAATTATTGAATGAGGCAAAAGTAAAGAAGGTGCTTGGTGGTTTTTCAACGTCTTGTCGCCATGTTGGGAATATCACGGTCTTGAAGATTGCATCGTTCGAATGCAACGAAAATACCTTTTTGTCTTTTCATTGAATTATTTTTGTTATTTTGAAAAATCTCGTTTTGTAGATTCAAATGACAGATTTCTAAAAACGCGAATTAAAAAATGATCAAGATTTTTTCGTAACGAAGATTAGCCAAAAGAAATTCGAGCAATCGAAAACTAATCATTTCCGTTGCATTCCAACGATGCAAACTTCAATGTCATGGAATATCAATGTTCCGGCCGGGAAGACATTACCTGAATGTAGTAGGACTTGAAATTAATTCGTAGCGTTTTTTTTAATGAAAAAAATATTTATTTTGAACGAAAATAAAAAAATACATCAATGAAAGTATTGCCTTCTGCACCAGCTTTAAACCGTGCAAACCACCTCCTACACGTTTGCTCAGCTAGAGCATGTTCACCATACACTTCCACTAATATATGATGAGCTTCAACAGCACTTTTGTTCATATTAACGTAATGAAGTAAAACTCCTCGTAAAAAAACGTTATTCGGCACGAATGTTGACATAAATATAAAGTGTTGTTATTCACGATTTAAAAAGAGGTTATGTACAGCAAATGGCATTCAATGATAGCTATTTCACGATGAATACATTACTGTCGGTAACACCGAAATACTTTACTATCTACACGGAGAAAACAGGGGCCTCGAAGTTTAGAAGTAATACTATGCTTCTAAAAAAAAATATCATTAAATAACAAAAAGTATTGAATGGAAGATAAAAATTGTAATTATGGTATAGTAATAATGAAGAAATTTAAATTTAAACCTACGATATGGCACATAAACTGATACAAATAATACATTTTATTCGGCATATTGTGATTTTTCGTAGTATTCACAAAATATTTTGCCCACGTGATTGGAACAATTAGTTTCCAGTATTCTACAAAAAGTACGGTATAAAGAGTCACATTTTACTAATCAACTTCGTAATATTTTTCGCTATACGCCGAAGATTAATGCTATGCGTATAGTGAAATCTATACATACGCGAAGATTCATGCTATACGTATAGTAAAATCCATATGAAAATATAGCGTGTAATAAAGCTTGGTATTTTACAAAGCACGCATTATTTTTACTATACAGCATATAGGACTCGCGCCTATGCGAGAATAGTTTCAAATGTAATATGCACGCATCATTTTTACTATACGGTGTGAGAATCATTTTTACACTTCTGTAACAACAAGTCTTAGAATTTCCGAACTGGCAGTAAACTGCTATATTTTCTAGCACTGAATATTAGAATTCTGGCAACGAGTGTTAGAATTTGAGGCCGTATTTTTCTCCGTGCACCACTCCCGGACAAGGGAACGGCGGCTCGGCGCCTGGCCTAAGACCCATAACATGGTGAACCTGATCCGCGCTGGGTGGCCCACCACGGCCTGACGTTATTTAGGGAAGGCAGATCAGGGGCAAGACTTTTTCGCGACTGACATTTCTCGAGACTATGTCTTGCAAATGAAATAATGAAAATGTGACACTCTCTTATAAATAAATCAATGAAAAAAGTGACTTTTTCGACTTTACAACTCGGCATTACCCCTCGAGTGACAATGGCGCGCAAAAAAGGCAAGCGAGAGAGCACAGTCCAGGATGCGAGCGACTGTACTATCGGCTCGGAATCGTGGCCTTCTTCCAGGGTACCCACCCTCACGAAACTCAGTGGTAGTAGAACTTTTCCGGGATGAGGAATGTCCGAGCGAGAAAGAAAGAGAGAGGGAGAGAGAGAGAGAGAGAGAGAGAGAGAGAGAGAGAGAGAGAGAGAGAGAAAGCGAGGTGAGAGAAGTGAACCAAAGAGAACAAGACAGGAAGGGACGGTACAAAAGAGGACCGTTCGAGTTCGAGTTTCCAGTTGGAGAGAGACAGAGCGCGCACGATTATACGAAACCCTCGCGATGTGCAAGGAACAGCGGAGTTAAGGGTGGCCGGGGGAGATGCAAAGTTTCGTTTTGGAAGAGCGAAGAGAACTTAACTGAGTTAACTTTGCTGGCAAGCGAAACTTTTGGCGAACTTTAAGTAGTCGCACCCTATTACTATTGGAGCTGCTTTCTCCCTCTCTCTCTCTCTTCTCTTTTACCCTATTATTCTCGCGTCTCGTTCTCTCTCTGTCGCTCCTTCGGTCCCTCTGCGGTTCCGGGCACGCTCGCGCGTGCTCTCAGAATCCAATGGCAAACCTCCTCAAAGTCCTTTATCCTTGTTCGGCGTTTCCCGTCGTCGCCGGGGCTCTTCCGGGAGCTCCTTTCTCTCTCTCTCTCTCTCTCTCTCTTTCTCTCTCTCTCTCTTTCCTTTTCTCCGGGGGCAGCGACAGGAAGAAACGGCTCGAGTCTCCACCGTCGATGGTGGGAAAGGGCTTTTAGGTTAAACATGAAGTATGGACTCAACCTATCGTGATTCTTCCCCGTGATTCCGAAATGAGGCGTCAGAGTGAGAGAGAGCGAGAGGGGAAGGGGGGGGCTTGGAAAGATAGAGTAGAGCGCTCATGTGTTGGGAGTACAAATAAGTCTCCGCCGTTTGACAAAAGATGGCTCCACCGGGAGGTTATGGTCGAAATTTTCAGACGTAAAACGCCATATTGTAAGGTCGGACATCTGGCAAGACCATAACCTTGAAATATTAGCAATTTCCTATCAGCATCACATAATTTTTATCGTGCGAAAATGTCGAGTTTTGAGCCGAATTACCGTAATTTGCGGAAACTTTTGATTTACTTATTTAAGGATGTTGATCCCCTATGGAACATGTTAATGTTAATTGTTCAATAAATAGCTTCTTAATCGACGTGAAATTTTTACACGATCTCCTGAATACTTCATGTGAAAACATACCAAATTTTCAGAATTCTATCATCATTGCTTCAACCTCCTTAAGGGTTGAAATAAAAAATGATAAGAAAATTCTGAAAATTTGGAATGTTTTTGTATAAAGTATTTAAGAGGTCGTGTTAAAATTTCACGACGATTAGGAAGCTCGTTATTAAAAAATGAACATTTTGTTAAGAACAATTTTTAGAAGAAATTAAAAAAAAATTTATCAATAAACTTCGTTTTGCTTCCGTTGCTTTCAGTATATTGTAGATATTGCAAAATTGAGAGGTCAAAAAAAAACTTGTTGCAAAGTTACATCAGGTTCCATGAGACAACATTTAATTTGTGAATGTTAATTGTTTAATAATGAACTTCGTAATTGTCGTGAAATGTTTACACGACCTCTGAAATACTTTGTACAAAAACGTACCAAATTTTCAGAATTTTATCATCATTCGCGATTTGGGACTCAAGATCCTTAATTTGTGAATGTTAATTGTTCAATAACGAGCTTCCTAATTGTCGTGAAATTTTTACACGACCTCTGAAATACTTTGTACATAAACGTACCAAATTTTTAGAATTTTATTGTCATTTGCGATTTGGGACTCAACATCCTTAATTTGAAGAAATCGACAGCTGAGGCGCATCGATTGCTTGCACAAGCATATGGTGAGTCAGGCATCGTTGGAGGGAGATTCGTGCCAAACGCAAGGAGAACTGGCACTTACCTCAAAAGTGACCCAACAAACAATTTCAATTTGAATAAAACACGAAGGACCGTACTTTCGCAATAAATGACCAATTTGTGATTTAAAAAAACGGCGGAGACTTATTTGTACTCATAATAATATGAGTGCGTCCTTCTCTAGCTCTGAAGTCCTAATGAAGGCGTCGAAAGATCTGTCCGGTCGAAAATAAGTAAAATAACAGCAAGAATAACAACAATGATAATATCTAATAGTAATAATAATGGTAATGAGTAATTAGTTACAAAAATATTGATAAATAATACGAAATAATTAGTAATAATAAACAAAATAGTAATAACGACATGGACAGGTGGAGAGGGGAAAGAGAAAGAGAAAGTATAAGGCATATGCATAACCTTGAAGTTAAAAAAACAGATCGATTAAAATTTTTTTTTTTTTCGTCTCAGGTATTGGGATCATAAGGTCGATTTTTTGCACACAGGTAGTACATATTCTTGACGTGTCACCGTTTTTTTTTATTGCAAAATATATACAAACAACGCAATCATTGTTATTTTATCTCAGGACTGTAGCCTCCGCACGGCTCAGGTCAAAAATGGAAAAATATACTTCTAGTATAATGGTAAAGCTACAGACTCATCGGATACTTTATCGAAATTTTAAAAATTGCTTGAATCGCACTGTTTTTAAAGAAAACGTCGATTTTCGACCAAAAATAATGTTGCTGAACGAATTTTCCCCGCGATGTCGAACTGCGGCATCTATAGTGTTTTTAAAAATTTGGAACAAAACATTCAAAAACCATTACATTCTATATGCAAGTAAGCTGTCGATAAACCAATAAAAAGTTGAAAAAGTTTAATATTGTAACAATGGCGATACTCAGAAAAAAAAGATCGAATTTTTACCAAAAATTTTCGTTTTTTATGCAAAAAATGATTGTTTAATTAATTTTTTTTATCGAATATGAAGGTATATCGACGAGGGTTTGCAATTATGTGGCGGGAAACTTTTATCTTCTTTTACTGTTCTTTTATCACTGCCGCAAATTTCGAGGGTTCGTTCAGCAACGGTTGGCGGCAGGTTGCTGATGAACACTTACTGTCAATTTAAAAAAAAATGTTTTTCACGTCTTCTAATGTGCAATAAAATACCCTCCACATTTCGAAACGATTGGTCCAGTAGTTGCGTTGAAAAAAAATCCCGATTTTTTAAATCATTTTCGACCTTTGATATGTATTTTCCCCCTTAAGAGGTGAAACGGGGTCTCTAAAGTTTATATGAGACAACATGTTTTTTTTGATCAGTTTTGCTCGAAACTTGGTATAAATACACTTCAATACAAATAAATAAACATGTATTTCAGCAATTTCTACAATGTTACCCTTAAGTGGGTTAAACAGGAGCATTAAGGCTTGTATTAAATAACCCATTTTTTTACCAGATTTATTTGAAACTTACCAAATTTATTTTATGTATAACACTATACCATGTTTTCCTCGCTGTTCGGTGCGTGTCAAGTAGTACTTTTAACTCCTCAACTGTTTATGCCACAAATATGTGAGCGTTAAAAAAACATTCACACAAACCCAAATAAACCCAAACTTCAAAACACCTGTTTCACCCCCTTAAGGGTCGAATTTCGATTTTTTTTACCTCTCTAGAGAAAAGTCTTAGTCTGGGTAAAATCTGATGGTTGCGTGGTCAGAATCAGAGACCACAGTTATCGTAATATCCCCTCAAAGCCTCATTTGATCGGAAAGAAAAATTGACCAATTACAACAAGTCATTTTCGTTGCATTCCAACAATGTCATATATATATATATATATATATATATACGTATGTACTTATATTCAGAAGTAATTCGACAATTAAACGACCATCGCGCCATTTAGGGGTTAGGGCGGAGAAGGTTTTAAAAAAAGAATATTTCACTTGATGTCTCGCCTAGACTCTCAGAAATCGACCCAGCGTTACCCCAGTTAACCTTCGTTTTTTTTCTTCTTCTTTTACTCTGTCTCGCACTCGGGGTGGAGAGTGAACACTCGTCGAAAAGTTCGTTCGGTGGTAGACAAAGAGCGCTGACTTTGCCCAACTCCTTTGTGGGACGAAGGGAGAGGCACCAATACACGAAAACTCGAAAAGTTATCGTTGCTTCGCCACCGCTGTTCCTTCAGAAATATAATACGCTAGAGTTTGCAAAAACTTTATACGTACAGATAAGAAGGCCGCCCTTTCCTTCGTCTCCCACCGGTCGTGATTGTTTGCTTCGTTTTTTTTGTTTTTTTGTTTTTATTGCCTCCGCAGGAAATCCGCAATCTTCATTTTGTCGTCGATCGATTTTGTGAAATGAGCCGAAAACAACGGGACACATTTTTTCCCTTGTTTTTGTTTATTGATGTTTTTGTTTTTTCATTATGGCAGAAGAAAATAATTTGACGGAAAAGGTCTTTCGTCCTTTCGTGGATACACAAGGAGCGTCAATTTTCTCAATCGGAAGTAGAATCGGGTGTAGTTCCGAAAAGCCCACACCTCTGATTAATTTGGAATTTCGTGTACCCATGTATTTTGACTCGATGATTACGTATATCATAGTGAAAATACCCGCAAATTTGATTTTCAAGATCAGCACTCACGAAAACTGATTTTTTAACAGTTTTTCTGTTTTATTTTAATAAATATTCATTTTAGAGAAAAATGTTTCCTACAAAAGTTTCTATAAAGTATAAAAGTCCTATAAAAGCCTATGAAAATATTGACCTTTTATGCTGTATACAGTTTTTATCTAAAACCATGCCGTTTCGAGAAAAATGGGATAATGGTCCAATAAGTGAAAATTGCTTAGCTCCATTAGTTTCGATATTATCTACTTACGCACTTTACCGCGGGAAGGTTGGAGTTTAGTCATTAAAATGCATGTTTTTTTTGCTTTTATATTTTATTTTAGTTTCTTTTTGTATTATATACTATTTTTGCATTTTTTGTTTGGGTTGTTTGGGTTTGGTTTTTTTGTTGGGCTTGCTTGAGCTTTTTATTTAATTTTGTTTTTCTTTACATTGGGTTGTTTGGGCTTTTTTGTTTAGATTTGTGTTTGGATTTTTTGTTGGTTTTGTTTCAGTTTCAATTTGGTTTTTTTCTTTGGGTTTGTGTGGGCTAATGAACATTAACTATATTCTTGCTGTTACCGATCCGTTACTATAGATAAGTAGATAACATCGAACCTAATGGAGCTAAGCAGTTTTCACTTATTGGACCATTATCCCATTTTTCTCGAAATGGAATGGTTTTAGACAAAAATTGTATACAACATAAAACGTCAATATTTTCATAGGCTGGAACTTTTGTGGGAAACATTTTTCTCTAAAGTGCATATTTACTAAAATAAAACAGAAAAACTGTTAAAAAATTAGTTTTCGTGAGCGTTGACCTCGAAAATCAAATTTGCGGGTATTTTCATTATGATATTCGTGATCAGCGAGTCGAAATACATACGTACACAAAATTCCAAATTAATCAGAGGTACGGTCTTTTCGGAACTTTATCCGTAGAATCATTGAAGATTACAACTACACGAAGCAACGTTGTAGAGATTTGCAATAGAGGCGTGCTTGAATATCGTGGCACTTTTACTACACTGAAATTCCAGCACATCGTAGGACACGATCTGACCTATCGGCAGTTGCAGGATTATCCATTTATAACAAAACGCCCTGTATATACATAAATACGAATGAGCACGCATCTATATGTTTACACACACGCTCATACACACGTAAATTACTTCCAGTGGAAGTTACATTTCAAACGATCAAGCAAACTCGCGTACAGAAAAGTTTTACGTGCTGAAAAATATTCCGCCTCAGAGATGTGCACAATTTCATATTTATACGTATTTCGCAAATCGAGGAAGAAGCTACAACTTTTGCGTGCGGTACGCGGCACAAGGCGAGAAACTCGTGGATACGCACACGTGCACACTTGTCGTCGCATCGCGACGGAAAACCATAAAATGCTACCACCAATTGTAATATCTTGTGTACATAAACATCGCAGAATGTCGATGCTAAACAGCACGTGCGCGCATGGAAATCGTGTGTAGGGCGTTTGTACATATATGCCCAAGTTGTCCGCTTATGTGTGGCTGTGTACGAGGAGAAACGACTCGAGTATACGACGACCCGGCTGGGAGAGCGGTAAGGACAGGAGAGGAGAAAAACACAAAGGCGGCAAGGGGTCGGGGAGGGGGGAGTATACTCGGTCGCAAGGGGCTATAAACTTGATATGGACTTGTTTCTCGGCCAAGTCCAGCAGTTAAACGAGAGTCTACTAAACTCGCGTCTACTATATCGCCTGAACTCTTTACGTCCACGCGAAGCCAAACGCGTCTCTGTGTGTCTTTCAATTTTTCCTTGTTTTTTTTTCGCTCGCGTTCGCTTGCTCGCATTTTCCAGACGCTGTGTTAAAAAGGAACCTGACGTGGCGCTTTTTTCGCGAGCGCGTCTGGGTGGAGGAGGAAAACGGCAATTGTTACGTTCGAGACCGATAAATTTGAGAGAAGAAGAGGAAAGATTGAAACCTTCGAGGGATGCGAACTGGAAAGAAGTTAGAGCCTTACCCACAATCCAAGATGTAAAAAATTTACATTTTTGATTGTCTAGAGTGGGAAAGCAGGGAATTTCGTTTCCTCCTGGAATAATCGGGGAAAAGTCAGGGAAATTTGAAAATGAAATGAAACAGACTTGAAAAATAATTGAAAAGTAAAAATGAATATTTTCGTTTATTTTCAATATTTATATTATTCTTTGTTATGTACAAAAATAGTTGTAACAGTGCCAAACATGGAATATTTGCAAAACCCGCGTCGAAAAGTTGGAAAAGTGAGGGAACTTCTGAGTCAACAATGCGTATCAACCGCGACAATAAATAATCTCGTGACATAAATATCAATAGGCATAATCATAAATGAGACAAAAGTTCATCCTGAGTTGTATAAAACATTCACTGACCCAGCATTTCAAATAATCATGATCGATAATGTTATACTTTTTCAAGTTGGTAGTAACACAAAAGTTTTTCTTCTTATGATATTGAAGTTTGCATCGTTGGAACGCAACGAAAATAATTCTTTTCTCATTACCAACCTTCTTCGGCAGTGCAAAGCAACGGAGAACTTTTTTTTGGATTCTCATTAGAGACCTACAATCTAAATCCATCGAGAATGATTTTAGATAACGATAAAAATTAAGAAAAAGGCGAAATAAAAAAAAGTCGTTGCATTCCAACGATGCAAACATCAATATTTATTTTTCACGTATTAAAACTATGTAAAAGCATGATCTTGCAATTCAATTATATATTTTATGAAGAATTAGCATCTACAGAATAAATCTATACGTCTTATGCATTATTTCGAGGCTCGTTGAAAAAAAAAAATTCATCAACTGGATGAAATCCAGTCATTTGTCATTTGCCTCAACTGGACCGTTCCAACGTCCTTAAGGGGTCTTTTCACTTTAGAAGCTAAAAAAGGCTATCGTCATGAATTTTTTTGATAGATTTATATTATAGATATTGATATAGAAGTTGTTATACTCAATAAACACACTTTCGAAATACATAAAAAAAAATTTAATGCATTTACGTAACCAAAGCAAACTTTAAACGCGTTTTTTTACACAACGTTTTTCGACAGGTGGTTGATAAAATCTTCGAAACTACTGAAGCGATCCTTAAGGAATTTTAACCACATATTTTTTACAACCATAGCTATAGCGCATATAAAGTATTTGAAAAAAAATTGACATTTACTTATTTTGTTCGCCAAAAACGGTGAAAATACACGTTTTTTCGAAAAATGCCCGCCATTTTGTTATTTTTGCATATATCAAAAATCGTACAATATGCGCTATAGTCATTAACATACTTAATCTAAAACCGTTTGATTTTTTGTTTCGGATGATCCATCTCCGAGATTTCATCAACAGCCATACTTAAAATTTTTTAGGACACATTTTTAACTACCATTTTCGTCTATGAATACTGACTCAAATAAATTTAAAAAAAAAAACTTATTTTCAATGTTTTTCGAAACTGTATTAATTAAGTGTAACAACGTTTATATCAATATCTATAATATAAACCTATCAAATAAATTCACGAAAATATCCTTTTTTAGCGTCTAAAGTGAGAAGACCCTTTAAATCAAGATTCATTACACGTGTTTGCGAACGGCAAAACTTTCGGGCCATTTATTTTTCACACAGCGCAATTGCGAACGCCATTCAACAAAACATTACCGACGGACTTTCGTTGTTGTTTATTTTCGATCCTTTGGATAACCGAGGCGGAATAAGCAAGGGTGCATTTTCCTCAACGACGAAGGAAAAAAGTGTTTCGTCTGGGGTATGGAGAGCTTTGAAACGATATCGGGAAATCGAAGGATGATTGGTGTCACCGACAGAGCTGGGTGGAGAATTGAACTCGACGGTACGGTTGCGGGGGAGAGGGGGACGCGTTTATTGAGAGGCGGCGACCACGACGATGGCGACAACGACGACGACAGTGAGGTGGCTACTCTAGTCATAGCGCAGGCAGAGAGAGATATGGTGGAAGGGGGAGAGGGGGAAGGGGCGAGAGGGAAAGAGAGAGAGAGAGAGAGAGAGATAGAGAGATTTGCTTGTGATCGATTTTGCAAAGGGCGAGCCTGGGGCGGGGGTGTTCATCTCTCTTACTCTCGGGCATTGAGTGTGGCCCCTGGAAATACAGAATTCTCACACCCACTGCATACCTCATGTCTGTCGCTTTCACCCTCCCTATCTGTCTATCTGTATCTACTCTCCCTTTTTCTCTCGCTCTCTCGCATGCTGTCTTTTTCCACGCATACAAGGACCTGGGCATACTTTCCAACTCCAATGTGCCTGTTTCATTTCATACTTTCGGTTGAGGTAAATGTCCCAATTATTGAACAATATCTTGTATCTTTATTATTTCTCATTCACCTGCATGCATTTTCTTATTTATGAAAATTTCATTGCATATATGGAACTTTTAGCTATCGAAATGTTACCTTACATGTGCAAAAAAGCATTAATTAATAGAGAAAAAAATTATTTAATCAGCAACGGTGATCCGATTTGACGTCTCGTGGTAACTGTTTATCGTTTTTGCTAAGACGCGCCGCTTCATGCGTAAGGGCATGAAAAATTCAAAAACTTTCGCATCTCAAAAAGTAAAGGCGTTTCAGGTTCCTCGGAAAATTTCTTACAAATGACAATTTTTTAAAAATTTTTCAAATTAATTATTTGTTAAAACATACGGTGTTCGATCATTGGCACATATAAAATGCAGTGTGTCCCAATTATTGAACACTCGAATTCGCCAAGATGGCGTCATTAAACCCATCAAAACATCGAGACAGTTAACGTGTGACAGATCGTGTGAATCCGATTTGGTCAAACAAAAAACTGTAAGTCCCTGAATAAACTTACCTTTATTCTTTTAATGATAACTCTAAGATCGTTAAATATATTTTTTATTTGTACTTTCGTGCAATAAACATAAAAAGAAAAGTAAAAAGAGAATATAACCTAAATTTAACCTAAAAATAGGAATGTTAAATATTTTTTGCTCTCCGATATTTCAGGGACGAAATTTCAAGAGAGAAAGAGAATTCTCGAGAGTGTTCAATAACTGGGACATGCCTGTTCGATATTAGGGACATAGGCACTTCCAGTGTTCAATAATTGGGACATTTGCATGCTTCACATTGTTATTCTTTTTTTTTCATTTGAAATTATTTAAAAATAATTTAAAGGGTGATTTTTCGAAAGTAAAAATATCAAAGTATCATTTGAACATGAAATCGATGGTTTTTTCTTGATTTTATATTTTTTTCTCGAGGAATTCAATCCCCCAGATCCTTAGCTGTTCAATAATTGGGACATTTACCTTATAGGTTTTTTAAAAACATTCGACACGGTTTTCTATTGACATTGCTTTGAGTTGCACGCACACACTTGTTTTGTTATCGCTTTTTAATTATCAAAAAAAATGTTTGAAAGTTTTTTCCCCACTTTTCGCCATTTAAATTTCACTAGATTTGCATTCCCTCGTATTTCCTACGACTTTTCATGCTCATCATATGTCGTAAACTCCGTTATTTTTTACGTTACCATTTAATTGCCTTTTTTTTGTTTTAGCTTTTGACTTTCATTTATTTTGCATCTTGTACCTTAGTTGCGCTCATTTTCATCGTTTTTACTATTACGTTACGTTTTTTTCAATTTCATTTTCTTATTTTTTCCGTTTTTCCATGGGGTGGAGGGGGGAGGGGTTTCGTTTTGTAACAGAGCTCGCATCGTTTCAGTTCTTCGCAATTTTGAGGTTCATAATTTCGGATCGTAGATTAACCGAAAGGTTCATCAGAGTATAATAAACTTAATCAATCACTCTACCCTATGTCTGTCTCTCTCTCTCTCTCTCTCTGCCCCTCTCTTTCTTGGAGCCTCTCAGGGTTGACGTTTCGCCCATAAAAATCCTCGTGCGAGATCAAGTGGTTTTTGAAACGAGCTCAGATTCATTGCTCGAGGCTCATCGACAAAAGCTCCGCGAGGGCTGTGAACTATGAGTGCACTTGCACCGAACGGTGTGTGTGTGTGTGTTTTTTCACCCCGCCGGCCCACAGGGTGTCCTGCTATGAATGGATAACCCTGCGCCTGTCGATAGGTCAGATCATATCCTACTGTATGCTGAAACTTCAGTTCACTAAAAGTCCCACGGCCTTCAAGATTTTCGGCTTTACGTTAAAAAAAAAACCATCTGCATTTGGTTTTTCGCATGCCATTTCTACGAATTATACGAAATCGACAATAACTAAGCAACTTTTTTAATTAATTAGCACGATATGCGTAGTCAATTGTTTTTACACCGCAGCCTATCAAAGTCAGATGTTCGAATTGGTTTGTCCGAAAATTCTGCGTAAGATCGTTTTCTTTTTTTCATAAAGTTTCCTTTACATTTGAGGTCAAAAAGAAGACTTTTCTAGATGAAACAAATAACCAAGAGTACTTGTTTTTTAAACCGGGTCAAAAAAATTGTCGAAATGGCATGGGAAAAACCAAAAGCAGATTTTTATCTCGAAAACCGTGGGACTTGTACTAAACTGAGATAGCAGCATATAGTAGGACATAATCTGACCTATCGATAGTTACAGGGTTATCCATTCATAAGAGGACACCATACGCACGCGCCCACGCACACAGTCACAAAGACATATATACACGCACATGTGACGCTAGCAGTAAGGGGATGTGAAAGAGACGCAGATGTCCGCCAGGGGGTGGCTTTCGAGAAATGCGAGCTCATCTCTCTCTCCCTCTCCCCCTCCCTTCGCTTGTTTCTCGCACCCACTCAGGGTTAACCTCCCGCTGAGCAAGTAAAGTTGCTCCCAGGCTAGACAATAATTGGATAACTTCGTCCTCGTCTATAGCCAGGGAAGTCCTTCCTGCTTCCCTCCACCCTAACCAATCCCACTTCTCTCTCTCTCTCTCTCTCTCTCTCTCTCTCTCTCTCTCTCTCTCTCTCTCTCTCTCTCTCTCTCTCTCTCTCTCTCTCTCTCTCCCCCCTCACCCCACGTTGCACCTTCGCTTTGCCCTCCTTCCCCTTCCGTACTACGCTCCGGCAGCTTTTCGGCTTCGAACTTCCCCTTCGCCCTTATGCAAATGCCACGCTCGATGTGTTTGCCAGGCAATTCACGTCAACACGTATATACACCTTTTTCTCCCGCATTGACAGCCCGAGGGTGCATCGATGATTCGGACAAAAAAAATAAGTGTACCGGTTCCGTTTTGCCAGTTTTCCACGAAAAATCGCGAATTCGGTCGAAATCGTTGGCATCGAGAGCAGTAACAGGTGCGCGCATAAGCTTGGGACCCAAAAAACAGGTCGAATTTCAATATTTTTTGCCGATTTTTTCCCGTGTTTAAATTTCGATTAGGAAGCTCGTTATTAAAAAATCAACATTTTGCTAAAAACAATTTTCAAAAGAAAAAAAAAATTTATCAGTAAACTTCGTTTTGTTTCCGTTGCTTTCAGTATATTGTAGATATAAAATTGAGAGGTAAAAAAAAACTTATTGCAAAGTTACATCAGTTTTCATAAGACAACATTTAATTTGCGAATGTTAATTGTTCAATAACGAGCTTCCTAATTGTGAAATTTTTGTACGACCTCTGAAATACTTCGTACAAAAACGTACCAAATTTTCCGAATTTTATTATCACTCGCGATTGGGGAGTCAACATCCTTAATACATGGTCTTGCCGAATATGTGTTATTTTAAAAGCTGAAAAATCTTGATGAACAATGAACTTATTATTAGTTGAAGAAAGTGCTTGCTGCATTGCCATGAGGTTGAAGTTTGCATCGTTGGAATGCAATGAAAATTAATATTTCACAATTCCTTTAATTTCTTTTGGCAGATTCAGCCGACGAAAATCCCTCGACTATTTTATTAAGATATTTATTTAGCGATCTACAATAATATAAATCAGTAAAAATAAGAAAGATTTTCTATAATAATAAAAATAACGAAAATAAAATGTTAAAAAGCGCTTTTGGTGCATTCCAACGATGCAAACTTCAATTTGTATTGCAATCGTGGGGACTTCTGGCAACTAGGACGATCTTCAATGGAGAATGAAAGAATGTACTTTTAGTACAATAATAAAACTCTCGTGTGTCTGGATACTCATTTAAAATATTGAAAATTACGAGAAAGGGTTAATTATGGAAAGAAAAAAATTTTAATTATCGATGAAAGTCAACGACTTTCATCATTTGTTGCCAACGAATAGATGAACATATGAAGAAATCATTCAGTCGTACGCTAGAAAATGTTATAAGCCATGCTCTGTCCGAATTTGAAGCCAATCGCACGAAAAGCTTGCAAAAACGTTTGCAAAAGAATGCAACGAAAAATAAATTTTTTTTTTCATTTCGTTATTTCTTTAGTCTATGTAATTTTAGTTTATGGAACCCGCGGAGGATCTTCCAAAATGGTCCAGTGATCTTTGTAGTCTAAAAGAGCCGAAAGAAAAACATTTCGTTGCAACCCAATGATGCAAAAATCAGTACGATCGTTTCGAACCGTCTCATAGAACGCAGCTTCGAAATAAACGCACAAACAATGGGGATAAATCGCAGCGGGGCGATGCGTCATCGCGAAGTTGACAATCCGATCCGTCACGAAAATCGATCTCTTTGAATTCTGCATCGTCGAAATGCAACGAAAATTGATTCATTTTAATTGCACAACTTTTTTGCCGATTTAGCCTGCGAAAATCGCCCAAACGTTTCTACGTATTTTTATAAAGAATGTGCAACTTCGATTAGTAAAAAAAAATCTTTGACTAATGACAAAAATAAAGAAATAAAATCGGAAAGAAAAAAATGTTGGATTTCAACGGTGCAAACTTCTACGTCATCGAAAATTGCCGCAAATCGCCACAACACTCTAAGGGCCTATTATTGGCACTTTGAGGATCCAATTATTGGCACCTTGAGGACCCTATTATTGGCACTTTGAGGGCCCTATTATTGGGACTTTGAGGGCCCTATTATTGGGACTTTGAGGGCTCTATTATTGGCAATTTGAGGGCCCTATTATTGGCAATTTGAGGGCCCTATTATTGGCACTTTGAGGGTACTATTATTGGCACTTTGAGCGTCCTATTATTGGCACTTTGAGGGCCCTATTATTGGCACTTTGAGGACCCAATTATTGGCACTTCGAGGGCCCTATTATTGGCACTTTGGGGGCCCAATTATAGGCAATTCGAGAACCCAATTATTGGCAATTTGAGGACCCCATTACCGGCACTTTAAGAGCCACTGCGCAGCTAGAAGAGGACTGTCAATAATTGGTGATGTGCCAAAATAAGGTCACCCGAAAGGGTAAATATTCGGAAGTGGGGCTCCTATTAGAATCAGGCTAATTTTCTTCAAGGGCTCAAACAAACCCAAACAACCCCAAACATACCGAAACAACCCCAACCAACCTCAAACAATCCTGAACAACCTCAAACAACCCTAAACAAACCCAAACAAAAATTAGCCTGATTTCAGCAGGAGCCCCACTTCCGAATATTTACCCCGAAAAGTCTACAAAGGCAGAAAAAACGACAGTGGAAAAAAAACGGCCGAAAAAATTGTCAGGGTAAAGTTCTCCGAGTGCAAAAGACAACACACAATACGCGCATTGTGCATAGCGTTGTCGTTTGATGATCTTTCCTTTTGTGCTGACTTTTTCGTCGCACATGCTGTTTTTCTTCATCGTCGCAAGGAGTGCAGAAAACGGTTGTCGTCGGTGGTTGTGTCGAACGAGGGTTTAATCTGAGGAATCCCTTCCTCCTCCTCCTACTCCCGGTCTTCCTTTTTCCGCATGATACGACAAGGAAGGACAGAGCGAGCTTACTCGTTTTCCCTGAGTTGGCACAGCATGTGTGCCGCGCCTGCCTCGATTCAAAGTGCTTGAGTTTGCACTCTTTTTCTCTCTGCTCCTCCCACAGCTCGATCTAACCTACTAATTTCTTTTGCACTCTTCGTTTCTCTCTCCGCCTCTTTTATTCTCTCTACCCCCTCCCCCTCCTCCGGATACAATATTATGCCAATATATGCTTCCGTAACGTGCCCAATTTCCCGCATGTAAATCCAATCTACGGAAAGACATCTTCGGTTGTGATGCATCGCTGGCTAGCGAGGCCAGTTAGTTTTTTCTTTATTTGTACGTTCACATGGGGCAAAATCATTTGTGGTTGGTCACGATCACGTGAAAGGGTAGGACTTGATTTCTGCTATCGAATAACTCAGTTATGCTTTATGCAAATGTGAACCATTTATCGAGATGTCGAAATATGAAATCGGTCGGCAACAAAAGGTTGCCAACCCATTTCATATTTTTTTTATGTTCTTTTTTATGTTCGTGATTTTTTATGTTCTCTGAATAAAATGAAATCTCCGTCCCATCAATATCTTCCTAACTTGGCTGTAAACCTCTATACGGTTCACGAAGCGGCGAGTAAACAATATTTGCATGTGTATCGTGCCTGACTCTCTCTCTCTCTCTCTCTCTTGCGATCGTTTCCAAAGCCTCTTAGCAACTTTGTTGACCAACTTGCTCGTTGAGTTTCTCGAATGGTGGAAAAGAGTGACTGAAGCGCGAGATATTCCCGATCGACACATATCGATAGTCACAAAGATCGAGTTCGTCAATATTGCGGACGTAACTACTTTGTCGTACGCGTTTTCTCGGTGCAATTTTATTTCCACCAGTCAGTTATATTTGTAGAGTACACGCGAGAACCTGGAGCAAGATTCCAACCTCAATATTCTTTCATATTGGCCTCTAACCTCAATATGGTTTGATATTAGGCTTATATGCCAACCTCAATCTTCTTTCATATTAGGCTTCTATTCTAACCTCAATATTCTTTCATATTAGGCTGATATTCTAACATCAATATTCTTTCATATGAGTCTGATATTCTGACATCAATATTCTTTCACATTAGGTTTATATTCTAACCTCAATATTTCCTCATATTAGGCTTATATTCTGGCCTCAATATTCTTTCATATTAGGCTTATATTTTAGCCTCAATATTCTTTCATATTAGGCTTATATTCTAACCTCAATATTCTTTCATATTGGGCTTATATTCTAACCTTAATATTCTTTCATTTCGGGCGTATTCTAGAATAGAATAAGCCCGAATATTCGGGCTATTCTAACCTCAATGTTATTTTCTATTGGGCTTATATTCTAACCTCAATATTCTTTCATATTGGGCTTATATTCTAACCTCAATATTCCCTCATATGAGGCTTATATTCTAACCTCAATGTTCTTTCATATTACGCTTATATTCTAACCTCAATATTCTTTCATATTGGGCTTATATTCTAACCTCAATATTCTTTCATTTTAGGCTTGTATTCTAACCTCAATATTCTTTTATATTGGGCTTATATTCTAAACGCAATATTCTTTCATATTGGGCTTATATTCTAACCTCAATATTCTTTCATATTAGGCTTGTATTCTAACCTCAATATTCTTTCATATTGGGCTTATATTCTAACCTCAATATTCTTTCATATTAGGCTTGTATTCTAACCTCGATATTCTTTCATATTAGGCTTATATTCTAACCTCAATATTCTTTCATATTAGGCTTATATTCTAACCTCAATATTCTTTCATATTGGGCTTATATTCTAACCTTAATATTCTTTCATTTCGGGCTTATATTCTAACCTCAACATCATTTCATATTCGGTTTATATTCTAGCCTCAATATTATTTCATATTGGGCTCATATTCTAACCTCAATATTATTTCATATTGGGCTTATATTTTAACCTCAATATTCTTTCATATTGGGCTTATACTCTAACCTCAATATTCTTTCATATTAGGCTTGTATTCTAACCTCAATATTCTTTCATATTAGGCTTGTATTCTAACCTCAATATTCTTTTATATTGGGCTTATATTCTAAACGCAATATTCTTTCATATTGGGCTAATATTCTAACCTCAATATTCTTTCATATTAGGCTATAGTATTCTAACCTCAAATTTGTTTTCATATTCAGCTCATAATCCTCAATTTCTTCGATATTAGGCGAATTCAATAAAATTATCATGCGGGAGTCTTGACTCGAGAATGATCAACCAACGTTGATAATTAACTCGATCTCTTTAAAAAAATGATTTACACTCGATGATTTTCAGCATCGGTTTCATCTGTTCTCAAGTTTTATCTGTTTTTATCAAGATCAAGTTTTATCTGTTCTTTTTTCGTTTCTTTAAGGGGTTGCATGCCCCTAAAGACCCGAAAAAATGGCCAAGTTCCGATTTTTCCTTGTGAGGCAGTTGGCGGAAGAGGAACGCCCCTTTTAAACACAAAGGTACATAGATTGAGAGTCTTGAAAAAAAAATCACCAAAAAATACAGAAAAACAAAAACATGGCCGCTGGCAGTTGACATTTTTTTCGCGACGTTTTGCGGTGGACACTTTCCAGCCAAAACGGTCCATCCGAAATCCAAAAACCAAACGGGTTATTCAAGTTAACAATAGATACGAGTCGTTGACGATCGTCGATTTTTCAAATGAATTTTTTTAAACAACGTGGCGACGAATTGAAACTCTTGCGTACAAAATCGATGAGAAAGGTCGTCATTTTTATGCAACTATTCAAAAATGAAGATCGATTTTTTAAAAGTGAGATCGTCAACGACCTCTAAATGTTTCTCGTCGCATCTTCTGTAAATTTGGAAACAATCCATCTATCGGTTCTCGAGATATCATGTCCACCGACTTTGAAAGCAGTGTTTCGAGCAAAAACGCGTTTAAAATTTGAAGTACTGTGCTGCCAGCGCTCGCCCGACCGACTGTTAGAATTTGAGCTCATTCAATGAATGTAGCTTAAAGGCGATACCGTCGAATAAAAATATTTTCGTAAAATGCAATTTTTTGACCCATCTCCGTAAATGTAGCCCGTTAAACGTTGATTCGGCCACCGAGGCGTACGTTACAAGTCCGTTAGTACGCGCTACTGTCATGGTGGACGAGGAGCGCAAAATCATAGCCCGGGGCAGTGGTTTCTCGCGTATTAATCGTCCCATATGTGCTCATCATTTATTCAACGCAGAAAACTGTACAGTGTATATACACGCACGAAAGTCCTCCAAGTACGTAATACATGTGCGCCGCGTGTATGCACACACAGAGCGAGCGAGCAAGCGAGCGAGACGATTCTATTCACGAAGAATCGCACACGCTTCGCGCATAGGAGGGCGCCACGTGTCACGCACTCGGCAGTTTTTCCGCACAGGCTCGTATAAAAGCGCGGCGGTGGGTGCATCGGAACTCTCGCCGCGAGCGGCGCGGCGTCTCAACAGTTTGTCGAGAAAGAGACGAAGCGAGGAGAGGGAGTGCGAGAGAATGAGACAGGCCGAGAAGCCGCATCGTTTGTACCACAAGCGTGTATACTCTCCCCCCCCCCCCTTTCATAATCGCCATATAAAAATCCTCATCGGCCATTTGTCCCCCTCCTCGGAGAAATTCGAATTTCCGCAACGATTTGTCGTCGAGATTCGTCCCGGTTACGATACACGATGAATTTCGCTGCTTTCTTTTTTTCTTTCGTTCCTCCGCGGGAAACAAAAGAAAGGGGCAGCAAAAAAGGAACGTTTCGAAAGTGCCCGCGCTAAAAACGTTAGGCGCGTGCGCGCGCGCGCGGGCTGACCAACGCCATGGGGGCAAACTCGTCTCTCTCTCTCGTTCTCGTCAAGCGTGCGACTATCAACTGTCCCGAAAACATTAGCCCCAGCCAGTGCGCCTCTGGGTACGGAGAGTGCTCGTACATTGGGCTTTTTTTTTCGTCAAAGAAGAGACAGAGAGACAATTTTGTTACATTCACTTTAACCCTCCTTGTAACGCGCGCGCGCGCTTCGCCCGTTCGCGAGTGTTCAATCGCCGTTTAAACGTTATTTCTGGAGGATTAACAACATCGTATCGTACGGCTAATGTGTATCACGTTGGGATCGTAACGTTGGCACTTTTCTCACGTCGTACGTTTAACGTCAGGCGCAAGGGTGTTTCGGGTGCGTGGGAAGCCGGCGCGCTTGGAGGTAACCTATAAATGCTCAACTCTTTCTCTTCGCTCTCACTCTGTCTCTCTCTCTCTCTCACGCACTCTTTCGATCTCGCTCCCCGCCTATCCCGTTCTCCCTTTATGCCCCCGCGCGCGCTTACATCTGTGTGTGTCGCGCTGGGCACAAGCGCCCCGCGCTCACGGGTTCGGTGTAACGAGAATAAGAAGAAAAAAAAACCAATTCCCAACAAATTCGCACTTTCACCCGAGTTCGATCGCGAGTACGGAGATCGAAAAAGAGACGAAAAAAAAACAGACTTCGCTCGTTTAACAATGCGATAGAAACAAGCGCTCGTAATTCGTCAATCTTCCGTATTAGTCCCGTTTCGATCACGCAATTTTTCCGTGCACGGAAAATCTCGTGCGGTCCCGAGGACGCGCGAACACGCCACGAGATTTTCCCAGCACGGCGTGCGACACGCGAGAGTCGAGCGGCGCGTATAAACGAACGTTCCGAGAGAGCTTCTCGATGAATTCTAACCTCGGTCGATGCCCCGTTTGCAATGTTTCAGGTGTCGGCGTTACAGCCTTTCGTGATGTATCGGCGATTCGGCGATTACTGCTTCGTAACGTACAAAGAGTCAGCGTCGCGCAAGCACACCGTGTGACGAAGCACCGGCGCGTCGAGCCAGGGCGATAGAGCACCTCAACAGCCAGGAACAACCTACTAGCGTAGACAGGGAGAAAGCGTCTCGTCTACTCGTTTTTTTTGTTTCCAAGTAGCGAGACCCCGCAGCGCGCTCCGCTAGCGCGGACGTCGAGCTTCCGTCGCCGAGACGACGAGAGGAGGAGAAAACGGCGAAAAGTACAACGGCGTTGTAAAAAAAGAGCGAACGAAAAAAAGGAAAAGCAGGAAAACGCATAAACAAAAAAGGGTTGGTCGTTTGACCGATGGACAAACGGAAGATGTTGACCAAACGCCCTCGAATGGACGCCATGCGGGGCCCGATCGCGAATGGGCCGATTCAGGCCAGACCATTGGTCGCTCTGCTAGACGGACGCGACTGCTCCATCGAGATGCCCATACTCAAGGACGTCGCCACTGTCGCTTTCTGCGACGCTCAGTCCACCTCAGAGATTCACGAGAAGGTAGGCCCTCGTCGGAGCTTTAGCCGATACGCGCACACCGGCTGGTGGAGGTAGAGAGTTCATCCGTAATGGAAATGTTCAAACATCAATGTTTCGCCACATCACTGATGCTGAGGCGATAACGTACGATTTTACGTCTGTGCGAAATTGGTGCATTTTACGACTCGCTGTTTATGAAGTATCGAGACGGGCCCTGAGATGACGCAGTTTGCATTGTTGGAACGCAACGATATTTCTTCC
The DNA here is from genome assembly GCA_951751655.1 of Ophion costatus. NCBI lineage: Eukaryota > Metazoa > Arthropoda > Insecta > Hymenoptera > Ichneumonidae > Ophion > Ophion costatus. The sequence goes on along the minus strand of OX632366.1, from coordinate 18,525,241 downwards.
TTTTTACTATTATCCAACGGCTTTGTTTTGCGAATTGAGGTCGTACGTTTCTATAAATATTACGCAGAAACGTTTGAACGATTTTGACGACCTAGATCGACAGAAAAGGATTTGAGTTATGGAAAAGAATTTTCATTGCATTCCAACGATGCAAACTTCAACTTCATGGCCCCGAGTTTATCCCATTGATCGGCTGGAGCGAAAATTCGACGGGTGATCGTAGTGGAATTTATCCAATCGTAGAAAATTCGTTGCTTCTTTTTCACGTTTCATGGCTATTACGCATATGGAAAACTAAGGGAATTTCTTAGCTCCTGGAAGAATCAGCAAAAAGTCAGGGCATTTTGAACATTGTCTGGAATTTGTCCACCATTTACATTTTGCAAGAATCTGCATAGAAAGAAGAATGAAACCGACTTGAAAAAAAATAAAGACTAAAAATACATATTTTTGTATATTTCTAATCTTTATATTTTTGATTTTATATACAAAACTAGTGATGTTAGTTCCATACATTGAAAATTTATGAGGATGGAGTCCGCATCGTTGAAATGCAACGAAAATTCTTTTTTGCATGTATTATTTCTTCAAATTCTTTTTCATCCAAAATCTTATCCTACAAATTTGAACTTTTGATTTCCGATGAGGATCTTAAAATGTTCAGGCCATCGAACTTTCGTTGCGTTCCAACTAAGGAAACTTCAATACATTGACAACCATGCATTGGACTATAAATTTGCATGCAGTTGAAGTTTGCATAATTGGAACGCAACAAAAGTTCCATAGTCTAACTTCTTTTGGCAAATTTAAGGCCTCCGAATCGCTTAAACTTATTTCAACATCTCGTCTAGAGATCCTCAGCCGTACGTAAGGTAATTTTTTGGATGGTAATGAACATGAGGCAATAATAAAAGTAAAACGAATTTTCGTTACATTCCAACGATGCAAACTTCAACAGCGTAGATTAGCGAATGATTTATTCTCGAATTTTACTGTCCGGTTCCTACATAACGACTCGGTGAGCTGATAAATGAACAGCCCCGAATTCATGGCGTTACTATTGAGTTGCTCCGAAAGGAACTTGGTTCCTCATCGAATGCCACTTGTGGGACAAAAACGAAATCACTTGCCGAACCACCAAATACTTCGCTGCAGAGGCATCTCTATCCTCACAGACAAATCGCTTCCTTTCTTTCTCGATGAAACATTCAGTACCCGTAATTTTGTCCAATACTATTCGAAACCTTCAAACCGGTTCATGTGCACGCTCAAACACGTGAAGTTCAATTACGAAATCGTCTGTTTTTTTTCCCTCGTCGCCTCGGACAGGTACTAAACGAGGCGGTTGGAGCGCTGATGTGGCACACCATAATTCTGACAAAGGAGGATCTCGAAAAGTTCAAAACACTGAGAATCATCGTGAGAATTGGTTCGGGTGTCGACAACATTGACGTCAAAGCGGCGGGTGAGCTCGGGATCGCCGTGTGCAACGTGCCTGGTTACGGAGTCGAGGAGGTCGCCGACACTACGCTATGCCTCATCCTCAATCTTTATCGGCGCACATATTGGCTCGCGAACATGGTTCGCGAGGGAAAGAAATTTACGGGACCGGAGCAGGTAACGGTGATACGTTGTCACTGTAATTTCGAACACTCGACGTTAATACGGCGTTGAAGTTTGCATCGTTTGAATCCGACCAATTTTCCTTATTCATTAATTCCTTCACTTTTATTATTTGACTCTTTTTTCGCAGATTTCGGTTATGGATCCCTAGCAAGGATCTTAAAAAATCTTACGACGTTGAAGCCTGCATGGGATGCAACGAAAGTTAATTTTTCTTCTACCGTTAACGTTTTTTACGCCAATCTAGTCGTTAAAACGGTTTTTTCTTATCCTCGTAAGAGATCCACGATCTTAATCGATAAATCAGAGCGTAGACTAATAAAAATGAAGAAATAGAGAAAAGCTGAAAAGAACTTTCGCCATAAAATCTTGGTGATTTTTGCAGACTAAACACAAAAAATTGAGATTGAGAAGAAAAAAACATTTCCGTTGAATTTCAACGATGCAAACTACAATACCATGATTTTTAATGTGGTTGAAATATTTTTTCGTCGTCGAAAAGACGAACTTTAGGATGAGACTGTAAATCGGAATGAAGCTGACGATGATTCGCAATAGTGCGTTACATATCCGTTTTCGTTGGTCGGTTGCAGGTGAGAGAGGCGGCACAAGGCTGCGCTAGGATACGAGGAGACACTTTGGGTATTGTAGGTCTAGGAAGGATTGGTTCGGCGGTAGCACTCCGTGCCAAAGCTTTCGGTTTTATTGTCATGTTCTACGACCCGTATCTACCGGACGGTATCGAAAAGTCTCTCGGTCTCACCAGGGTCTATACATTACAGGTACACATCCTACATATTTCACCCAAAGCTTTGATCGAATCTTTTGCCCCTTCGTGAATCTCAATTTACCCGGCTGATCGAGCCGACACGTCCGAGTTGTCGCCCTTTTCATCTTACGCTTTTCTCTCTCGCAGGACCTGCTTTATCAATCGGACTGTGTATCACTACACTGTACGTTGAATGAGCACAATCATCATCTCATTAACGAATTCACCATCAAACAGGTAAACCAACACGCACAGCCTATCCTAATTCGTTGAAGTAGCGAAGTGAGGTTTTTTGGTGTTGTTTTTTTTAACCACAAATCTGGCTCACTTTGAATATTATGATCCTCTCACTTGTCCTTCCACCCTAAAAAAATCGCTTTATTTCAGACGCTCACGGTGTTATACATCGAGTCTAAAAAATGGTGAAGAAATATGTCCTTCGAAAGAAAAATCATGAAAATCAGCTAATGTTTTGGATTCTCCCCCCTCAAAGTCATACCAGCAGTTATATCGTTACATTCACAAGTTTAGCTTCAATCTACGATTTCTGCTCCATATGTTCAATTTCAAACCTTTAATTTGAGTTGCCTCAAGCGACAAACGAATGCTCATTTCCACAGTAGCCTAATTCCTTTATTCGCCGCGATTGGCAACGGCATTGACAATAAATTTGTGCAAACCTACACAACATACATTTATTACACACTCCGATGAAAAAGAAAAAGCAACATGTAAAACGCCTAGACTAGCTCGGACGATGAATAATCGTTCGACTTTTTATCCGCTCGGTAAACTTTCGCAGATGAGACCAGGAGCATTTTTAGTAAACACAGCACGGGGTGGCCTCGTCGACGACGATGCGCTAGCGGCGGCCCTCAAACAAGGCAGAATTCGCGCAGCGGCTCTCGACGTACACGAGAACGAACCGTACAACGTCTTTCAGGGTCAGTCCGCGCAATGTGAGTCTTTAATGAGCTAACACAACAGAGCCAAAATTCTCTTTCCCTCGATTTAACCACCACGCGATATCGAGTCTCCCGTCCATGTCCCGGCCAATCCGGAAGATTCGAAGTTTACCCCTGCGAAGAGGGCGACACCGAGAAAAGCCCCGACGAAATGCTTGGGATACACTTCCCAAATTGCTCGTTCGAGACGAAAAGTTATTGAACGATGAAAACAGGCTCCGTTATGCTTTCGGGTTTGTTACGGATATGAAAAACCGGGAATACTCGGGGAGTTTCTTTCCTCCTGGAATAACCAGGGAAAAGTAAGGAAATCTTGAAAATTCTCTGGAATTTTCCACAGAATTTACGTTTCGCAAGTATTACGAAAAATAATACGGACTTGATAAAAACAAAACTGAACAGTTTAAAAAGAAATATCTTTCTGTTGTTTCATAAAAAATATATTTTATATAAATATATAAAATATATAGAAAATATAAATAAATATAATAGAAAATATATAAAATATAAAAAAAATATTTTCAATTTTGATATTATTCTTCATTATACACAGAAAAAGTTACGTCAGTGCCAAACATTGAAAATTTAAAAAACTGAAAACTAATTTACTGTAGCGTTCTGTACATTTGCATTCGATCTGTCCATGCACAACCATCTTATTGTTATAGATAAGTGTTTATATTTATTTTTTATTTACCGTCTACTGTTTATAATTTAAAAAACAGGTTCTGTATTTGCTTTTAATGTATTTTTTTTTTTTACTTTACAATGTTCGAATTACTTTTCGAATATCAGTTTTCAAATTTTATTTCCATTTTTAAGACTTCCATATGTTGAATCTTAAAAATAATTTTTATCCAGTTAAACGTAATTTTTCGATAGAAGGATCGAGTTGAGAATTTCCTTTGTTTTTGTTCAAGTCTGTTAAAAATGTTATGTTTCTTTTTCACAAAAACGATTCGTTGTCGATGCCAGTTGTATCTCGAAGACGGCTTTTCCGATTTTCTCCAAATTTGGATGGAATATTCTTCGATAGTTTTTCGCGTTCGACACGTAGGGCTTTTTCATTTGATTGAACCATTGCTCTTTTTATGCGACGAGAATCGTCGGAAACTGCGAACGAAAAAGGAATGTTAAATTAAAACGGTCGCAATTCTGTCGATCGGAAAAACTATCGACGAATATTGTATCCAAATTTGGACAAAATCGGACAAGCCGTTTTCGAGATACATCTGGCACCGACTTTGACAACTATGTTTCGAGATAATCGCGTTTGCATCGCTTCCAGTCGATGAATTAATTTTTTTTAAATGCCTAAACGTACCTCAATGTACATATTTTCCAATTTAAAAAAAACCCGGATCCAATCGAAACAAAGTCTTTGAGGAAAAAATTCCCGATGTTTATCTGTTTTTCTCGCCGTTTACTCAGGTACCTCCCCTTAAACACCGTTGATTTATTTTGCCACTTGTCTACTCTCGTAAATGCGCGTTTTATCGTTTCGTCAATGAGAATAGAAATTCGCCGTTACTGGGGGGGGGGGGGGGGCTCGAGAGGTCTGAAATTAACGTCCAATTCGTCTGAAAATAAATTTTCCGATTCCATGCCGCGACGTTATTCATCTTTTCGTAAAGTATCGTTTTTTTCCCGAAAATGCGCTATACTGAATTATGGGCTTGAAACTAAAATATCTTCAGCGAAAAAGGAACCGTTTGGGGTTGAAAAAAAAAGAAACAATTGCGGTAATATTTTCGCGACGGCGCACCGCGTAGTGTGGCCATTTTTTTCCCCAGTTACGACAAGAGTGCGCACGGTCGATTCGCTCGCCGAGCAAATTCAAATTCTCCACTTCGAGAATATAATCGTTTTCCTTCGACCCCCTCAAGGTCCCTTGAAGGACGCGCCAAATCTCTTGTGCACACCGCACGCGGCATTCTACAGTGACGCGAGCTGCTCGGAACTTCGCGAAATGGCGGCCAGTGAGATACGACGAGCCATCATCGGTCGTATACCCGATTGCTTGAGGAACTGCGTCAACAAGGAATACTTCCACTCATCCACCGGGTAAGACATACGAAACAGAGAGATAACAGAATATCCCTCCCCTCCCTCAAATCATTAACAGCAACAAAAACACTTTTGTCTCTAACAAACTAACCCGCTCGAGGCAGCACACAAATAAAATTGAATAACGAGTAAAGTCTAACCGCAGAAGCACGTATCAAGACACATTGCCGAAAAAAAAAACACACACACACACACACAACACACACAGAAAAACAGTCCTTGAACAATCTCAAAGTTACACGCGTTACCGTTTACATTCTCGCACGGGAAACAAAAGATGTGGTAAACTTTTTGCAGAAACAGATTTTCAAGCAGATGTTAACGCTCGTGGCTAATACAGCCAAAAGAGAAAGAAAGAACCGAACAGTGAAACAAACAAACAAAAAAACAACTAGAAAAACAAAAAAGTCCCGACAGAGAATTCACAGTGTAAAAAAACAGCCCAAAACAAACAAATCGAATAAAAACCAAAAAAAAAAGAAAAGCAAAAGTAAACGCCAGCGCGTTTAGAGATGCGCTTGAGAAAAAAAAACGACAAAACAAACAAAAAAAAAAAAAAAACGCCAAAACAAAAAACCTTTGGATAATCCTTAAGAGATTGGATTTGGGTCACGTTGGAAAAGGAGGAATGAGGATGATGGGGCATTTAAATGGAAGGTGGCCAATTTCTTTTCGCTTTCTCACAGCAGCTATCCCGAGGCGATCAACGGCGGATACTACGCGGGAGCGTTGCCGATACAGCAGGCTCACTCGACGACTCCCCACGATTCGGCGCCTCCGCCGCCAGGTGGTCACTCGGTCGTCGGTGGTGGCGGTGGCGGGGGCGGCGGTGGCGGCGGCGGCGGCGGGGGTGGCGGCGGCGGTCCAAACTCGTCGTCGGGCGGTGGTGGCGCCGGGGGACCGACGGGGCCCTCGGGCCCAACGGTGGGCGGTGGGGCCGGTGGCCCCGCGTCGGTACCGCCGACTGGCGGATTGCCCGGTTTACCACACAGCATAGTAAGCGAGCCTGACCCACGGCCGAGCCCGCCCGCTCCGAGTCCACGTTGACCTTGAACCCCGCCCCCCGCAACTTACCCGCCCCCCACACGACCATCCGATCCAGCACTAATCTCCGACCCGAATGAAAAATCATCCCCTTCCTCACCACCTTGCGCCAACTTCTTTGTCTGACCCGCCGCCGTCGCCGCTCCTCCTTCTCCTCCTCCTCCTCCTCTTCCTCTTGAAAGAACACCCTCCCCCACCCCCCTCTAGCCATTGACACGCATGGATATTAAAAAAACAAACGATTCGAGAATCATAAACACAGAGGCAAATCGGAGAAAGAAAAAACAAAAGAGAACAAAGAAAAACCGAGAGAGAAGCGAAAAACAAACTGAGAGAGACAGAGAGAGAGAGATGAACGCAAAAAAAACATCGCGGATACTTGATCGAAGTGTAGGAAAATACGAAAAACAAAACGAGAGTGTATATTGTACCGCTCACATGCTGATCTGTATTCGACACGCACGAGGCGACTCAACAGGAGGATTCGTTGATACGCGTTGACACACGCGAAAGCAGTATACATGTAAACACACGCGCGCATATATATGCATATATATATATATATATATATGGGTGTGTGTGTGTGTGTGTATGCGTGTGTGTGTATCTATGAATGTATGTATGTATATATGAACATACGATAGAGAAACCTCCGACGACGACGACCGGCCGATTATTAACTGACGTCCGTTGGGCACGATTGTCCTTGAAAAAAAATCTGTCCGCTGCTTCCGAGTTACATGCCCGCGGCTGCGGCGCCCGCAATAGAGAGAACGAGAGAGAGAGAGGGATGAAAGTTTGATGATCGAAAGACTGCGAGTACGTGAGACAAATCACATGAGAAAACGTACGGGAATGTGTACGAAAGCGATAAGGGACAATGTGCGAGGAACACGTGTTTTCGGATTATTACTATTATTCTTATAATTTGTTCTCCAAACGCCCACATCCCCGGCTCCGAGGTTTCATGAAGATTTTTCGTACATTTTGGTGTTTGCGCGCGGCCCATGGGTGGTTTTCATTCGTGAGAGACTTGTGTCGCCATCTTGAGGAAAGTAAATGTCCGGTTGACGGTTCATGGAGAAATAACGGTATTGGCTGATTACATTTTTCTTCGTTCCTTCTTTCCCTCTCTCTCTCGCTCGCTCGCTATCTCTCTCTGTCGCTATCTCCCTCCTTGAATTTCTGATTCATTCCGAACGGCCGAGGGTGAAAAGTTTGTCCGATATTCTGTATCGATGCTCGTCGCCATCGCAAATCCATTGGTACCTTCTTTCGTCGATTCTCCTCTCTCTATACACGTGAGAAAGTCCCCGTTTGTTCTCCCGTCGCGCTGAGGCTGGAACGTTTCAACGAGAAATTTTGACGGATACTGTCCGGCTTTTTTTTCGGACGTGGACCGATCTTATGCAAGTTCAACGTGAAATTTTCGTATGCTTCGAGTCGTTCGAGGAAAAAGGAATATTTGAGTGTAGACAATTCAGCACGATGTCTCGTGACGAAGCGAGCTGCAATTAACTTGCAGTGCTATGCTGCCGAGCACCTGATACTTTTTCCCGCAGCGATGTAACGGAACTTACGGAAGCGTCGGGAATTGCCCTCATCGGTTGTAGATAGGTCTGGAAAAAGAAACTTTGACGTTTTTAGGGTGGCTCGAGGCCGCCTTGAACCGTGTTCTATCTCCGTAACGAAACGGAAGAGAAAGTATTTTTCGTACACGAGCAATCGCGGGCCGGTCAATTTCTTTTTTCCTCGCGGCCAGGCTTCCCTCCTGTCTTTCCTTCCTTTCCTTAACCGGAAACTTCCCTAACGCTACGTTCGCAAAATGTATCTCGCCGAGCGCGGATTTCTCATTTCGGTTATCTTTAATCTCGGCAAAAATTCACTTGTTTATCCAAGAGCAAAAACTCAAAATTCTATAGCGATTTTGTAAAAAAGAAAAACGAAGATAAAAAAAAAATAATTGAGTAAATGCATCGTTCACTGGGTATATTCGCTTGTTTCCCTTCCCCTCCTTGTATATACTTTTTATTCAACGAAGCAAACCGATAGGGGTATACAAAATTCACGACGGGTCCATCCGAAAAGCCTCGAGACATTAACGAATAATTGAGAATGCGAAAAACCGACGAAACCTTCCGCGTTCTTTGCACACTCTTCGCGTGCTTTTTTCTTTTGCTCGTGTCTCTTCCGCCTCTTTTCTCGTGGCTTTATCGATCAGGACACTTCCGTTAAACTTCCACAACGTGGACCGTAGTGTTCACCGTAGACCAGCGTGTCAGATTCACAATTTTCTCAATGACTTTTTCTCTCTTCCTCTTCCTTCAGACTTTGCAATGTACAGTTCGGGAATTGTTGGGAGCTGTAATTGGCACGTGTTTGCGTGTGCAAAACAGCTCGCTTATCGAGTAACAGAGAGGGCGAGAGGGAGGAAGAGAAAGAGAGACAGAGATCGTCTTTTGTAAAGAGCGCGGAGGAACTTGTATCCTTCGATTGTTCAGTTTCTGTCGAAAAATGAAATGAAATTTATTCTCCTAAGGTTTTCGAGCTTCTCAATATTTCATTAGCTAACACAGTAACAGACACAGAAACGAACCAGCAAACAAAATTGAAGTGAATTCAATTTAAAATGATATTTCATTAGCCAAACGTGTGCAATTGCATTGGCAACCGAAATTGGCAAAAAAGCGAACGACGCAGCGTCGTTCGAACCTCTCGTATCGTCATATCGCTTACATTTGAAGAAAAATCTTGGCTTTTTTCGTTTGTTTCTTCTTAGGAGCTCCGATTGCTTTCCGACAGTTCGGTTCCCGTTGTATTTCCAATTTATTGCGCCCGGCGCCGATTTTCCTTAATTTCCGGTTAGCGGGAACGTCCCGAAACTTTTGGCGACTCGAACTAAGCTTGTTTAGTTCTCAATGATGCAGAGAGAGGGGGGGGGGGGGTTGGATAGAAAGAGAGGGAGCGCCAGCCGAGGGTTGGAACCGAGAAATCGAGAGAAAAATCAAGTTTTATTATTTGATAAGTATAATATGAGTATTGTGTTAAGTAAAAGAAAATGCGATGTTACGAACACTTGAATGTATCGTTGAGAGACAAACGATTGAGAGAGCGACAGAGAGAGAGAAAGTATGAATGACAACGTCAGAGAGATAGAGTGAGGAAATGGACGATTTTTTTCTTTTTTTTTCTACTGAAAACATCCGACGGTAGTCCAACAAAGAGAAAGTATGATAAAGAGTGCGAATGAGCGAAGTTAAATTACGATGAGATCTACAGTAGAGACACAAACACATATCGATTAAGTTTTTCGTTTTTAAATCGAACATTAGACTTTCCTATTTTTCTTTCCTCGGCTTTCTTTTTTCATCTTCTCGGCTTTTCGTTCTCCGCGGATATTGACAAGTCGTGTGGTACACGCCCGCGTGCGTTCGTGACTTCGCCAGCTGTTTTCACGTGAAAAAGAAAAGGCACTACAACGAAAAAACGTAACGTCAAGCGAGCCAGAAATGTTGCGAGTGGCGGAAGTGTCATTTTTCGCGCGCTTCGATGAAAATTCGCGGCGAGGGCGAGCTTGGCGAAGGTTCAAACGTCGAATTCAGTTTCCGGCATTGGCTCTCTCTCGTTGCGTGTCCGTGGGCAAGAGGCCGAAAAACGTCCCTCGTTAAAAGTAAGGAGCAGCGACGTTTCTGAGGCGGATTCGATGTGCGAAAAAGCCCGCGAAAAATCGAACGATACGAAAGGCAGGAGAGAAGAGACCCTCGAGGCGTGAGGGCGAGCGGAAAAATCGAAATCCATTCCGATAGATCGTCGAGACGAGGCGGACGAGACGTTCGACACGGGGATCGAAAAAAAAAACACATCACAATACGCGCTATACACCGAGACACTTGATCTATAATGGAGATTAAGATTCGTAGGAAAGAGGACGCGTAAGACGAATTTAGAGAAAAAGGGGAGTGAAAAATGTGACCTGTGACACTTCGATGTAGATTATACGGCTACGTAGAAGAATTCTGAGAGAAATGAGCGAGCGAGAGAGAGAGAAACAAAGAAATATAATAATAAAGAGAATTACGCGCGAGGGTGTACACGGCTGCTGCACAAGACGATGACCCTCCCTCTCCCAAACGAAAAACAAGACTCGAAAGAAAAAAAATATATGCTTATTTAGAACGACTCTGGACAACCAGGACCGTGCCTGCACATCCCCCGTACGAGTGCATAAAACGTAGAGAAGAATGGAGAGAAAGAGAGCGAGAGAAAACATTATACATACTTTTTTTTCAAGAATATTATTACTTATGAATACATCATTATATATAAAAGGGAGAAAGCGAGAGAGAGAGAGAGAGAGAGAGAGAGAGAGAGAGAGAGAGAGAGAGAGAGAGAGAGAGAGAGAGAGAGAGAGAGAGAGTGGGTGCGTGTGCAAGAGTGATAAAGCGAGACATTTTTGACGGATGATACGAAACAAAAACGAGAGAGAGAGAGAGAAAAAGAAAAAAACACTACGCTAGTGGAGAAAGTGAAGTCCTTATATAGTTTTTAATTTTGCGAGACGTAAGAAGAGAGGCAAATTGATGTAAACTATGCGACAGTCCGCGAAGCATGTGGAAAAAACTCCTGTCCACACTTAACATCCAAAGCGCAATCACACGAGGTCTCTTACCCCTGTCCCATGGTACTCTTTTTTCCTCCGCGTAAGAATCCAAGCCCCCCCCCCCCCCCCCCCCCTCTTCCACAACATTTCTCGAGGGACGAGAAACAAAAGGCAAAAACAAACCACGAATGAAAACTCCCACTCATCGATTTCATTGTTCCTCCTTTTTTTACTTTTCGCTTTTTTTCTCTTCAATAAGTCGTGTTGGATTCTCTCTTTTTCTTTGTTTTTTTTCTGCTCACCTCATCGTTAAAATATCGCCATACACATATACATGTATATAATTGTGCTTTTTTGCGTGGCATGCTTATATACATGTATACGCGTTATCCCTTGCAAGTCCTTTACCTCTATCATCATCACGAGCCCCCCCCCCTGACCCTGCTCCCACTCGACGAAACACAGCGTCGAGATCAGCCTCATCGTTCTACTATTATAAAAAAAGAAAAGGGAAAATAAAAACGAACAAACGAGAAGAATAAGAGAAGGGAGGCAAGAAAGAATAATTAAAAGGGAATTTAAAAAAAGAGAGGGAGATACGAGATAAGGAAACGACGGAATTTAATTGACGAGGAAGTATGGAAGAGTGTAACAAAAAAAACGGAAAAATTAAAATGATGAAGAAAAAAATTAAAAGAAACCAACCACAAGATGAGAAGTGAATGTGGTGTGAAAACCGCAACATTAATATTAATTATAATTAATAATAATAATTATAATAATAAATACAATATTTGTACAATAATCAACGGTGCTGTGGTGAATATGCTGCGGAGACCTCTTTATCCGCTGATATCGATCTCATTCTCTTATCACCCCACCCCTCCCGTTTTTCACTACCCTCCCACTTTATCGGCCCGACGAAATTTGATTTCTCTCCATTCTCGACTCTAATAACAATGTTTAAAATCAATGGTCTTTCTCAAATCACTCGTCGCGGACGTCTGCACATGTTGGGGACAGGTGATTATGAAGAAATTCGACATTGAAGACCTTCCCGACGGTGGCTTATTTTTCCGGGTACTTTGACGTTGTGTTGAATCCAAGTGTATTTGAAGTCAGCTTTGGATGAAGATAGGCATATTTATACGAAGGTCACTCAAGGGCCGTCGTATTTGCAAATCAACGCTGCTCAAGAAAAAATGTGAAGACTGCCCTCCAGATCAGATAAATGTGAAGGAAGCCAACGGTACATAAATATAGAGGTCTCGAAATATTCCCTGTATATATATATACACACAGGGTGTGCTGTTATGAATGCATAATACTGCAACTGTTGATAGATAAGATCATGTCCTACTATATGCTGGAATTTTAGTTTAGCAAAAGACCAACGGTTTTTCACATGCCATTTCTACATGTGATTATTTTTTTGACCCGGTTATTTAAAAAATACTCTTACTTATTTGTTTTATCGAGAAAAGTATTCTTTTTAACCTTAAATGTTAAGGAAAGTTTATGAAAAAAGATCTTATGCAGAATTTTCATACATACCAATTCGAACATCTGACTTTGTAGTCTGCGGTGGAAAAACCGGTGTAAAGTGCCAATTACTTTTAAAAGTTGCTTAGTTATTGTCGATTCATATCATTTGTAGAAATGGCATCCGAAGAACCAAAAGCAGATGATTTTTTTTGCGAAAATCACATAAAGCCCGAAATCTCGAAAACCGTGGGACTTTTACTAAACTGAAATTCCAGCATACAGTAGGACATGTTTTGACCCATCGAAAGTTGCAGAATTATCCACTTATAACAGGACACCCTCTACATACATTTCATGGCTGTTACGCGTATGGAAAACAGGGGAAACTTAAAATTTCTTCCGGGAATAATTAGGGAATTTTGTAAATTCTCTGGAATTATGAAAAGTTTCTGAAATTTCGAAAATACCCTGGAATTTCGAAAATTCCCTGGATTTTCGAAATTCCCTAGAATTTTGGAAATTCTCTGGATCTTTGAAAATTCTCTGGTATTTTGAAAATTTTCTGGAATTTTGAAAATTCCCTGGAATTTTGGAAATTCTCTGGATCTTTGAAAATTCTCTGGAACTTTGAAAATTTTCTGGAGTTTTGAAAATTCCCTGGAATTTCGAAATTCCCTAGAATTTTGGAATTCTCTGGATCTTTGAAAATTCTCTGGAATTGTGAAAATTCTCTGGTATTTTGAAAATTCCCTAGAATTTTGAAATTTCTCTGAAATTTCGAAAATTCTCTGGATTTTTGAAAATTCTCAGGATCTTTGAAAATTCTCTGGAACTTTGAAAATTTTCTGGAATTTTAAAAATTCCCTGAAGTTTTTACATAATTCACTTTTTACAAGAATTATGAAAAATGAAACCGAATAGAAAAAAAAACTGGAAAGAATTTAAAAAAAATGTTTTTGTATATTTTTCGTATTTACACTATTCTTCATTACGCAAAAAAAGTTATGTCAGTGCCAAACTTTGGAAATTTCGATTACTAAAAGCTAGTTCACTCCCAAGCTCTTTACAATTTGCATTCGGTTTATCGATACTCAACCACACAATTATTATTGTAGATAAATATTTATTAATTTTTTTTATTGGCACCGACATATAAAATTTCTGTTTATAATAAAGAACGGTTTCTGTATTTTCTTTCGATGTTTTTTACTTTACAGTGTTTAAATTATTTTTCACATTTGGCTTTTTGAAATTTATTGCAGTATTCAACATTTTTATATATTTGATCTAAAAAAGATTATCTTTGACCCCAATCTCCCTGGAATATTTGCAAAGCTTAGGTGGAAAACCTGGAAAAGTCAGGGAATTTCTGAGTCAATAATGCGCAACAACCATGCATTTGTATGTACCGTTACGTCCAATTAAAATGTAACACGATCATTTGTTCGGCTCTTTCACCCAAAATTTGGCCGAATCCGAAAAAACAAAACCGAATAGTACCCTTCATGGATTGTGTTGGAAATAAGACACAAGGAAGATGCATAAAGGTCAAATAGAAGCTTATCGGATTTGTGCGAAATCTGTCCAATTATGCTACGCAATAAATCCGACGATATCGATTTTGGTGCACGGAGAAAAAAATCACTTCGATCCAAATTCTTCATTCGCAAGTGGCCAACGAAATATTACCGCGAAACACTAAATTATTCGATTATCATAATCGATTAAAATAAGCCAATGTGTCATTTTTTCAAAATCATTCGTCGGCCCTCTCTGACAGATCCGGTCACAAGCCATTTATTTTCCGTGCATAGTTGCAGTTGCCACTGCGAGCTTGATAAGTGATTTGAAAAAGACGAAAAAATGGAAAAACGTCATTTCCTTGATTTCATTTAGTTTTTGTTGTTTTCTTTTCTTTCGTTCGACATTTCCCGGCTAAGTAACGAGTAACGTGGCAAGGGGGCGCGAATTTCTGCAAACGTAATGTCGACGAGGGCTGATGGTCGGTGAGGAGGGCGGCGGGTCTTGCGCAGACTCGCGTTGTAATTTAATCTACTGATTTCGTTGTAAGCTCGTTCCGAGTCGGATAACGGGTATACGACAGCACTGCGGCAATGCACCATCGTCCATTGGGTATAGCGTGGTGTGTCACGTCAAGGAGCCACCGTGAACCCTCATGTGCCTGTTTAGATTGCCGCTCTGACTGAACCGCAGCAAGCAGAGCTTGCACTGATACGGCTTCTCACCGGAATGAATTCTCAGGTGTTTCGTGAGGGTCGAACTGTCCGAGAACGCTTTCTTGCAGTATCTACATCTGTAATTATACAATTATCCACGTATGTTTTGGCTGAGCTCGTTTTGTGGCATTTTTTCCGAATGGTTTCTCGTTGACATTGATCGAGACCGGTTGAAGCGCCGAAAAAAGGTGAATATCGACAATTTTTCATGGACACGCGGTTGATGGAATGAAAATTTCGCTTAGCGGTGGTTGATCTGCGTATCTTAAGGGGAGGCACTTTTAGACGAGGAGAACATTTCCTGATTTTCATGATTTTTTCCACAAGGAAAGATTTGCCCACTTCGAGACTTGGACTATGTTTTAGCACTACCTTTGGCTGTTACATGGTATTTTTTTGTTAATTTTTAAAAGTGTCGAACGTAGGGTACGGTCTTTTAAACTGCATTTTCAAAACTGGCGTGACGTATAGCTGAAAAACTAATCGACCGATTCTGATGAAATTTGGTATAAATCTTTCCAACCTTATCGCCTAAAACATGAACCTAAATGTATGTGAAAATTTATCGCCAGGGTATCCATTTTGTTTTGGAAAAATTCAATTTTTTTGTTTCAAAGCGTACGATTCCATCGATTTTCAACATTTCTCACTTTCTCTTGGTTCATATTCTGCGTATGAGTGTTAATGAAAGAACAAACTTCTTTGGTTTTTTTTCAGATTGATTTTGCCGACGCTACGTGTCGCGACGTCTGACGTCTGTCGCAATTACGTTGAGAAGACCGTGCCGTACCTCCACCATTCTTAAAAACTAATAAACATTGAAAAAATACCATTTCACAACCAAAAGTAGTAATAAAACATACTCTGAGTCTCAAAAATGATGAATACATATTTTCTTTTAAAAAAAAATCATAAAATCAGCAATTTTTGCCTCTGCTAACGCCCCCCTCCCCCCTTGAATATATTCACGAGATTTTGTAACAATGTGTGAAAAAAATTCTTTTCGACGATCTTTTTTTGCCGAAAACAATTTTTCTCCAAACATGCACGATTTTATCGAAAATCGATATTTTTCGATTCACCCACGTACTTAGATGGCGCATTTTTATTTATAACTTAAGATTATTTTGAATTTTCGTTCCAGGTGAAAAATGGCGGAACTCTTGTCAGCAGCAGGACACTATCAGACAATGAAGACTTCCTGCAGCTTCAGCGTCGCCGTGCTGTTACGAAATGTTGTGAAAAAAAATTGTAAAGAGACTTGAAGATGTGTTGAATAAACGCCACTGGGGGGGAGTGGTCATTCTATCAACTGGGTGTCCATATAAAAATGTTGAAATTCGCATTTTTCCGGGATCTAGACTGGTGCCCTTCCTTGAGGGACTCGGCTCCAAGGGACAAGGAAAGAACGAAGTTTGTGACACATTACGAGATTTTTCGTCAAGTGTCTTTTATTGGGTGGTAATTGTAATAACAGAGTGGAGCACCATTTTAGGAAAGTTTTAGTTTTGCGGGCGTTTTAGCCTTGGTACTTTTGTCAAAATAATTAGGACACGGGGACAATTCGCACGAGCGCGAATCGAAAGTACATATGTTGATATGGAGGCAAGGATATTGAGACTCACCTGTAAGGTCGTTCTCCCGAGTGCGTTCTCATGTGTGTCGTCACCGAACTGCTCTGTGAGAATCTTCGGTCGCAAACTGGACATCGAAAGGGTTTCTCCCCGGAGTGGGTCCTCGCGTGAGCCGTTAAATTGGCCGCTTGGCTGAACGCCTTCGAACAAGCGTGGCATCTGAATTCAAACGTGTATACAATATTATATATATATATGAAGTATTCCACGTGAATCCGGTGGACTTTTTCCCTTCCCCCGCCAATTCGATTAATTTTTTTAAATCTGATTCCATTGACTCTAAAAGACAAACTCTAAAAGACAAAAACATTTTTTTTACTAAGGGTTGTTTCGAAAAACGTAAAAAATATTCGATTTTTTACATTTTTCGAAAGAACCCTTAGAAAAAAAAATGTTTTTTTTCCGAAAAAAAACGCCCCGGTTTGAAAATTTGAAAAAGATCCCAAAAATGCGTGATTATATGTAAAAAATGTTATTAACGTTAAAAAAAAATCCGAAAAATTCGGGAACCGTTTACTTCGGGCGGATACTTAAATATTTTGATATCCACAATGAATTTTTTTGACCACTTTCGAATAACCGAATCACAATCATGGACCTTGAACAGTGAGCAGTGGAAAAGTTCTGGTATTAATTTCAATTGAAGTCGTCTTCAGCACAGAAAAAATCATACTTCCACTGCGGGTGATAGCTGGAATATTTTTACATATAATCACGTATTTTTGAGAATTTTTTCAGATTTTTCAATCGGGGCGTTTTTTTCGGATTTTTTTTTCACTAAGGGTTGTTTAAAAAATGTAAAAAAAATCAGGGTGTCTTTTAGAGTCAATGAAATCGAATTTAAGAAAAATCGAATTGGCGGGGGTCAAGGAAAAAGTCCATCAGATTCACGTGGAATACCTTTTATATATATATATAGGTGTCCTGTTATGAATGGAAGTTTTCAAGAGTTTAGGCTTTATGTTATATTTTGAAAAAAACCATCTGCTTTGGTTTTTCGCATGCCATTTCTACAAATGACTCGAATCGACAATAACTAAGCAACTTTTCAATATAAATGGCGTAACCTCAAGGTAATTTGCGGTTAGAATTTGAGGTTAGAACGACTCTTCTAGATAAAACGAATAACCGAGATAATTTTTTTTCAACCGGGTAAAAATGTTATCATTTGTGGAAATGGCATGGGAAAAACCAAAAGCAAATGATTTTCATCTCGAAAACCGTGGGACTTTTGCTAGTGTGAAATTCCAGCATACAGTAGGACACGATCTGACTTATCGACAGTTGCGGGATTATCCATTCGCAACAGGACACCCTGAATATATTCTTGCGAGGAAAAGGGAGACGGAATTTCATCATCGTTCTTCGTACTAAATATCGCACGGAGAGAAATATCAAAGACGGTGAATGTGCCAATACTTGGATGGGTGACCGCTCAGCCGTGCACTACTGTTTGTACTTATCATTTTCTACGCATTTTTTTCATCATGTGATCGAATACAAATAAAATAAAATATCGTTCAATGTTAATCTATTAGAAAGGCGAGCATTTTTGGACCATACGAATTATTGCTCTTAAACTGTACACTCACGATGATTTACGTATTTTACGATAAAAATAGGCACTTTATTAAGAGAACGTGTCATTTGACATGGGCCTCTAGGATAAATGTACGTGCTGCTCAGAAGTGAAACCACTCGGACTTGTTGACGGAGACAGACCATTTACCGATTGCGCATCACAATCCACCCTTTTGTATCAACGCTCGGTAAAAATAATACAAGTTACTTGTACGTCAGTGCATGCATTTACATCAATCGACAGTCGGTGTCGCCCTTTTCATAGTTAAGGTATTATTTTTCTTTCGTTATTCTTTGAATTTATTTTTTTTCAATTTTCAACGATTTCGTAAAAATTCAAAAGGACGACCGAGCTTTGATGATTTTTGTGAGGAAATGAAACACGGTGATGACGCTGAAGTTTTCATTGTTGAAATGTAACGATATATATATCTTAGTGTTTTAAACTTTGTCATTATCCATAGTCTACTAGACTTCGCATAATAGGATCTAGTAAGGTAGGCTAGGTGACGAAGGTAAATAAAAAACTAAGTGAGAGGGTAAAGAGGAGGCGGGAAGAAGTTTTGTTTGTTGCGTCAAACGACTAAATTTTACGGAAAGTCATCATTTCCGGTAAATTTTTCGGAGGTTACGTTCGCGTGCGTGTATTTTAGGCCAACTTTCAACGTTCATATCTCGGAAATGGTACGGTGGAGTGGGTTGAATTTTTTTATTTCAACGTGGTTAATGCCATACTATCTCTTTCTCGCAAAAAAATAGGAGGTTAAACGTTAGTCGATTTTTGAGTTGTTCCTTCCGAACCACCTCAAGCAATATTTTAACTTCGTTAATTAACGATTAACGGATTAACGTTTTTCTGCCCAGCTTTTATTGTCGATAATGTTATACTTTTTCAAGCTGGTAGCAACACGAAAATTTTTCTTATTTACGCAACAAAAATATGAGAATGCATAATATCGCCCTTTAATTATATATTTTATGAAAAATTAGCATATACGGAATGAATTTATACCTCGCGTGCATCTTTTTTAGGTTCATTGAGAAAAAAATGCATAAGCTGTGATTTGACTCATCTGGACAGCTCCAAGCTCCTTAAGGGGCCATCACAGTGTAAAATGTTTAAAAAAATCGATTTTTTTTGCATTATCGAAATCGCTTTCGTTTAAGCGTTTTTCTCGAAATCTCGTTTTTTGAAACTGTGTATACTCTCAAAGGAAGAGTTTTCAACCTATCCATGTCAAATTTCGACCCAGCATTCTTCGCGCCATTCTTTATCTTGCTATGGAAGCTTTTTTTTAATCTTCATATTTTTTTAACGAAAAACTGTCGGGAAAATAGGTTAACCTCGATACTTTTTTCATACCGGCGCCATTTTCTCAACCTACATAGCAAGATGGCGGCTTTCATATTGATTAATAATCTTTTTACAAGTCTCGTTTCAACTAATATTTACCGCCACAACCGTGTACACTATGAGGACTCTTTTTTCGAAGACATTTTCAACCGTTAAAAAAATGTGAAAAAATAAATAAAAATAAACGTTTAAAAATGTATTTTCCGTTCTTTATCAGTGCTTTGATTTGACATAAAAAAATGAGCCTGTTCAGTGTATCTCAACCGTGGAAAGAAAGTTGCAAAAGTCAGCTATTTTTCGACCAGTGATATTGTGGCGATTCCTTTTTTGGGCTTCAGGCTGGTGTAAATCCGTTTGGTACAAAATTCTCATTGCAAAGATCGAGCAGCGATCTGATGATAAAATACATGCTACTGCTGCCTTAAGGCCTTAAGCCACAGTAACGGGTATAAAATCATGTGCGAATTTAACAATTTTTTTCGTAAGGAAAAAAGATTCACTCATAAAATTAATTGCACAAGCTGTTAGAAAACATTTTTTTTTTCGATTTACAAAATGGCCGACTACTCGAAACTTCTCGAAACAGCTTTTTCTCCAAATGGCGTGACAAAGAACTTCAACAATTTTCACTCGATTTACTTCAAATTTAAAAGTTATGTGCCCAATTGCATTTCGCAGAGGAGTACGTACGGAATTTTTGATTAATCGAAACCTTTTCATTTTACGAGCAGTTTATGAGCAGTCATAACGAAATTTTTCACTGAAAATTCATTCCTTAAGGATGTTGTGTCCAAAATTGAAAATGGTAATAAAATTTTAAAAATTTGACAGGTCATCATGTAAAACATTTGAAAGGTTGTGTAAGAATTTCACGACGATCAGGAAGCTGGCTACTGAGAAATTTGAATTCACAAATTACACGCAGCCTTATGGAAACTGAACTTCGCAATTATTATTTTTTTTGTTACAAAAAATGATGCCCAAAAATACAAAAAAATCACACTTGAGAAAAAACGTATAAGAATATAGTGGCAACGTTGCATAGACCGAAAGTAGCGGGAAATTTAAATACTCATTTTCGTTCACGGACGACGTCGTTTCTTGCACCATAAAGCCACTTTTGTTTTTGATATATATTAGAAATAAAAAAACGATCTTCCATAAATATTTCTTCTATTACTTGAAAACAAATAGCAAAGTTTGCTATTTGCTAATAGCATTGCAAAGTTGCTTCAGTTTCCATAAGGCTGCGTGCAATTTGTGGATTCTAATTTCTCAGTAGCCAGCTTCGTAATCGTCGTGAAATTTTTACACAACCTTTCAAGTGTTTTACACAACGACCTGTCAAATTTAAAAAAGTTTCATCACCATTTTCAATTTAGGACACAACATCCTTAAGGGCAGATATACACCTAAGAGCCGGAAAAAAGGTCATTTTGGTGCATTTTTTCAAGGAAAACTATTCGAAATTTCGGATCAGGGTTTTGATTATCTAAAAGTATATACATTCAAAAATATGTTTAATTTTCTTTATTCAAAAATATGAAAAATATACAAGAATATTGTATGATCCTTGGAGCGTCGTAAAAAAATCGGTACCCAAAATTTCTCGAAAACCAATGAACCGATTGCCTTGAGATTTTTTGCGGTTACTCTATACCCCATTATCTAGAACTTGTCAGGATTTTTTTTTCGTTACTTAGTTTTCGTTTTATACTGAAAATAAAAACTAATTTTCGGCCCAAAAATCGCTATTTATGTTCAAACGTCCGCCATTTTGTCATAAATCGATATTTTCAAAATCGGCTGTGACAAGTTCTAGCTAAGGGTGTATAGAATAACCACAAAAAATCCTCAAGGCAATCGGTTATTCCTCGGTCAAAAAAAAATTCTAACAGCTCGATATCCATACTAAATAGATGTGTAATTAATTTTACGAGTGAATCACTTTTTCGTACGAAAAAAAAATTGTTACATTCGCACGTGATTTTGTACCCGTGGCCTAAGGCCTTAAGGAGACAACGAGATAAGAACGTACCTGAACGGCTTTTCGCCGGAGTGAGTCCTGAGGTGTGTTTTGAGGGTGCTAGGCCGTGCGTAGGTTTTGCCGCATATCCGGCACAAATTCGGTCTGCCATTGTCGTCCTGGGCGACGCTCGACGCACCACCACCACCACCCCCGACGACGCAGAGCGCGTGCTCCCCCGACTGCAAACGGGCATGGGGATGGGAATTTGGATGCAGACCGAGTAGACTATTGGACGGGGGTTGATTAACCCTCGTCTGTGCCTCAACGGGGTTGTACTGAGGGGCGGGACTCAACAGGGGCTCCACGCCCCAGGCGGACGTATACTGGTCGTACCTGAAAAATACCCCAATGCACCCTTGTCAGACCAACCCCTATTAACTACAAGCGCACCCCGCGGCGCTCCCTCCCCAGAAAACAAATGGCTGACCGTCATCTTGCACCCTCGGCCCTAATTATCTTTTTTTTTTTTACGTTTTGCTTTATTACTTCCGGATCGCGAGAGAGCGGAACTTTCCGTGCTGGCGAATGCAATTATCTTTGATCGAGATGACACCGGATTAAGGGGTTACCCCCACTTGCGATTTTGAAAAAATCGATTGTTTTATTGCATTTTTTTGAAGTATAAGTATCTGAGAATATGTCCTGAAAATTTCAAGTCGATCCGAACAAAATTGACTGAGATATGAGCGTCGAAAGAGAAGAATCCGTGAATTGAAGAACTGAAATTGAAACTTTAAACGCGTTTTTCTCAAAATGGCATTTCTGAAGTCGGTGACCAAGATTACTCGAACACTAATGAACCGATCTTCTTGAAATTTTGCAGGCTTATTTAATACATAAAAATGTAGTCTTTAATCGTTCGATTTTTTTTTTTTGAAAAAAAAATGGCCGTTTTATAGCCAAAAAACGGCCGTTTTTTTTCGTTAAAATCGAACCATTAACTTTGACTGTCCGCCATTTTGTGAAAAATGAATATTTTTTAAAATCCTTCGATTAAAGACTAGTTTATACTTATATTTGACTAAATCCATCCGCATTTTTTTGTCAGATGATCCACTTCGCCGCAATGTTCGTCACCGCAAACCGTGTAAATAAAAACATTATTTCATTGACGGCCATTTGCCACTAAACAATGTAATATTTTTCAATAAAAAAATTACCGAAAGTTCTTCAAGATGTTTTCTTTAAGATGGTATATTGATCGATTAAAAAAGTTTTGTAGTTTTCTTTAAAAAAATTCATGAAAAATCCCTTTTTTTTGCGCTACAAGTGGGGGTAACGCCTTAATGAAATTCATCGTGGACGAGAAAACATCGAAAAAATAATTTTTTTTCCACCCCCAAATGAATTTCGTTTCATTCATTTATCTCGGGTGAAATTTACACGTTAAAATATCTTCAGAAATGAATGTGTCCGAGAAGAGACCACCGTTGATCAATTTCCCGAAGTAACATTTGCCCAGGAACGATATAATTACCGGGTGGACATTTGCGGAGGTGACGCGAATTAGGGAGGTTAAATTGCAACGGAGGTTCCTCTTTTTGTGATTCTTTTTGGTATTCGAGCGATTGTGACGATGGCTCAAAAAGTATTGCGAATGTTGTTACGTTGTAATGTTACTTGTGTCATTCAAATTGAACAACGTAATTGTCCGACGACTGATTATCCATTATTACCGTTTTGTTAAGGTGGACACCGCTGTGATGAGTAAAAAAAGTTTTTTTTTTTGCATTTTCTCAAAGTACACGTAATCGAGAAAATGTGAAAAAAGGTTAAGTTGAAATATTGAAAATTTACCAAGTTACGGACGATTTAGCGAGAGCATCGAGCGCAACCATTTACGTGTACTTAAGGCTTTAAGGATGTTGAGTCCCAAATCGCAAATGATGATAAAATTCTGAAAATTTGGTATGTTTTTGTATGAAGTATTTCAGAGGTCGTGTAAAAATTTCACGACAATTAGGAAGCTCGTTATTGAACAATTAACATTCACAAATTAAATGTTGTTTTATGGAAACTGATGTTACTTTGCAATAAGTTTTTTTTTTGACCTCTCAATTTTATAATATCTACAATATACTGAAAGCAACGGAAACAAAACGAAGTTTATTGATAAATTTTTTTTTATTTCTTTTAAAAATTGTTCTTAACAAAATGTTAATTTTTTAATAACGAGCTTCCTAATCGTCGTGAAATTTTAACACGACCTCTTAAATACTTCATACAAAAACATACCAAATTTTCCGAATTTTCTTATCATTTTTTATTTCAACCCTTAAGGAGGTTGAAGTAATGATGATAGAATTCGGAAAATTTGGTATGTTTTTACATGAAGTATTCAGGAGGTCGTGTAAAAATTTCATGACGATTAAGAAGCTATTTATTGAACAATTAACATTAACATGTTTCATAGGGACTCAACATCCTTAAACTTTCAATCGCGTTTTTCTCGATCTTTCTCGAATCATAACTCTAGCCATAATTGTCGGATTTTCAATTTTGAAAAGCAAAATGTTCGTAATTGCATTAGCTATCGTATTTTTTTTATGTATATAGCTACTGAATTTTCTATTTTTCAAGCCTCCAAATATAAATTCGATTTCCTATATTTATATGTGCTAAACTCTATTCATTAAAACTGCTAAACTTTACATAACGTTAAATGTTCGTAATTGCATTAGCTATTGTATTTTTTATGTATATAGCTAGTGAATTTTGTATTTTTCAAGCCTCCAAATATAAATACAATTTCCCATATTATATATTTGCTAAACTTTATATATTTATATTTATTTATATATGTAGTATATAATTATATATTATATATATTTTACTACTACAATTTAGCTACTAAATTTCGTATTTTTAAAGCCTCCGAATATAAGTGCAATTTCCGCCAAAATTACACTTTTTTAACGTTAGAAGCATCATGAAATTTCTTCGCGTTTCAAAAAACGTACAACGAGAACTACATTTATGTAGATTATGAAACTTTTTTATTTTCCTTTTTCAGACCAATCATTATTTATACAGAGGCTCTATTATGCCTCAATAACGCTGTTAATTTTCAACTTTTTTGTAAATAAAAATTTACATCAAATAAGTTCGAAGCTCGATAACATATTTTCCAAATTCCAAAAAAAATAATCCAGTAGACAAAAAAATTCGGAAAATGACCTTTTTTCAGCCCGTCACAGTGGTGTCCCCGCCCTTAAAAGTCCGAAGACAAATAGAATCCGAACACGCAAATTTCGTGATATCGTTCATCTCACAAATTGAACGCGGCCAATTTTCCTCTCGCGTCTTTTTTCCCAGTGGAAATTTGTTCTCGAAAGTTTCGAACGAAGAAAAGACAGCCCAGAATAAAAATCCGTCTTCTTTGCGGCGGAGACTTTTGCGCAAAAGCGAGAAAAATGTCGAAAAAAAGCAACGCCACATACCCAGGATGCATGTTCATGTTCATGGTCATGTTCATGGAAACGTTGACCGACATCGCTGGCCCCGGCGCGTAATGCGTAGGGGCGATCGGTGGACCAAGATTCGGTCCGTAGTCCTGAGCATAGTGATGGGCCGATCCACCGGTCGAGTAATAACCGCCCGTTGGACTTCCGGGATGAACGACCGCGTGTTTCAGTGACAACAGGACGTCGGCCACCCCTTCCCCGTTTGGGTTTCCCGTTCTCGGGACGCAAT
The DNA here is from genome assembly GCA_951751655.1 of Ophion costatus. Taxonomy (NCBI): domain Eukaryota; kingdom Metazoa; phylum Arthropoda; class Insecta; order Hymenoptera; family Ichneumonidae; genus Ophion; species Ophion costatus. Next base: position 18,500,160 of record OX632366.1, on the reverse strand, counting down.
CTCCTCTCGTGCAGCCCCAACTAAGTCCGCCACGGATATGCAATCACAGCAATTGCCCTACTTAGGTATGTCTTATTTGCGCAACTCTCGATTTCATTGAGGAATTTCATTCCATCCCGGAACTATGTTTATTTTATAATTATTCATTATTCACTTGTTTCGAAGGATGGCACAGGTCAAGAAAAAATAAATGTTCTTGGTACTGTCTTAAGGGGTTACCCCCACTTGCGATTTTGAAAAAATCGTTTTTTTTTTATTGCATTTTTTTGAAGTATGAGTATCTGAGAATATGTCCTGAAAATTTCAAGTCGATCCGAACAAAATTGACTGAGATATGAGCGTCGAAAGAGAAGAATCCGTGAATTGAAGAACCGAAATTGAAACTTTAAACGCGTTTTTCTCAAAATGGCATTTCTGAAGTCGGTGACCAAGATTACTCGAACACTAATGAACCGATCTTCTTGAAATTTTGCAGGCTTATTTAATACATAAAAATGTAGTCTTTAATCGTTCGATTTTTTTTTCGAAAAAAAAAATGGCCGTTTTATAGCCAAAAAACGGCCGTTTTTTTTCGTTAAAATCGAACCTTTAACTTTGACTGTCCGCCATTTTGTGAAAAATGAATATTTTTTAAAATCCTTCGATTAAAGACTAGTTTATACTTATATTTGACTAAATCCATCCACATTTTTTTTTCGGATGATCCACTTCGCCGCAATGTTGGTCACCGCAGACCGTGTATATAAAAACATTATTTCATTGACGGCCATTTGCCACTAAACAATGTAATATTTTTCAATAAAAAAATTACTGAAAGTTCTTCACGATGTGTTCTTTAAGATGGTATATTGATCGATTAAAAAAGTTTTGTAGTTTTCTTTAAAAAAATTCATGAAAAAGGCCTTTTTTGCGCTACAAGTGGGGGTAACGCGTTAAGATAAATTAGGAGAAAATGTTGGCTCGATCAGTGAAAAGCAACGCTTCCACCAAGTCAGTAATCATAGGAGATAAGTATCAGGGCAGATGGTACACACGATGGCTGATTACGTGTGGAGTTTGATGCACGACTGCCTCGGTAAGTCTTACTGAATAAGATCACAAAAATGAAGCTTACGAAATGTAAAAATACGTAAAAAAAAAAACTTGAACTTCTCACCGAAATCGAATATTGTAAAAAAAATAGTAATCCGTATTCTTACGTAGAATATCAATATTCAGTGTTAAAATAGAATTATCACGGAGATAAGATTTTTAAAAACAATATAAAGCAGCAATCAATATAATTTAATATAAGATTTTTAATTAATTAATTTAATATAAATTAATTAATATAAGATTTTATTAGATTAATTTAAAGATTAATTTAAATAAAGATTAATTTAGATAAAGATTAATAAAATAATTAATTTAGATTAATTTAGATAAAGATTAATAAAATAAAGATTAATTTAGATAAAGATTAATTTAAAGAAATTAATTTAATATAAGATTTTTAATTTTAATATAAGATTTTTAAAAACAATATAAAGCAGCAATTAATATAATTAGCAGCAAGCAATATAATTTGCAGCACTGAATTAGTCGTTGAGCTGTTTACCAGTTCATAAATGATTCTTTCGTAACTCTCCGTGCACGTAGGCACGTTCCTTTTAATATTTTGAGACAACCCCGAAAGAGATTTTTGGCGACTCGCAATAGTTTTCGAGATATTGAATTTTAAAGTTTTTTTTTTCAACGCGCGCCGTCTATATCTCCATCTGGTGCGTCTCCGTTCACACCTGTATATGTTATCGTGCTCTCCGTTTTGACCAAACAAACCCAAACAAACCCAAACCCAAACCAACCAAGCCTAAACCCAAACCAACCAAACCTAAACCCAAACCAACCAAACCTAAACGTAAACCAACCCAACTCAAACCCAAACGTACACCAAACAAACCCAAACCCAAAAACTATTGCGCATCGCCAAAAATTCATTTAGGGGGTTGTCTCGGACTATTAAAAGGGATGTCTGTGCAAAATTTCATCTCGATCGGAGGTTGGGGATTTGCGAAACTTTACCCGAATTTACTGTATACGCGTCAAATGGTAACACAACCGTGTTTCATCATGGGGCAACAATGGAGCTGACTGAAATATGAACGAGGAATAGGCGGATGAAGGGGGAATTCGGTCATGTAGAATAAGCGCGGTGGGACTCACTTGTAGTTACCGGAACACGGGCTGAATAGTCCTGGGGTAAGCGGGTCCAGGTCGAGGGGTGGCAGTGGAAAACCAGCCATATCGTCCACCCAAAAACTCGCCCCGAACTCGCTCACGACTTGTCCCTGTCCGTTGTTCTGCAACTGTTGGCTCTGATCCCCGTTTATGTCATCGGGCGAGTTCTGAAGATCCTGAAGGCGCAGAGTGCCTTGAAGGCCACTCAGGGCTTCCTCATTCTGATGGTCCGCCAAAGCGTCCTCGCTCGTCAGGACACCAAGCGAGCCGGTGCACAAACCCGATACGGGAATGCTCGCCTCGATGCTACCCACCGATCCTGTCACCCCACAAACCCAATGTCGATCATTAACACGACGAGAACAGAGTTGGAAAGAACGTCAAATTCATGGATCAGTGCGGAAGATTCCAGCAATGTTATTTGGCTCTGGAATGATTGAACGTCGAACGAAATCCAATCGCGTCGTCATTCACGTATGCCCTTTTCAGCCTACTCGCCAGTCACGTCTGACCGTACGGTTGATCTCTTCTACTCACAGCTTTACTATGCCGCGAAAATCGTTCTCGGGCTTTTTGTTTCTTTATTTTGCCAACTTCCGGTTTGAACTTGAAGGGGTAGACGCCCAAAACGGTACGGTTACTTTTGTTACGTTTTATCGCTCGCTCGCGAACTTTTTTGTCGTTGCTTTTGGATGGAAATGACATTTCGGTTGGGGCACTCACCTGAGCCGAGGGTATACGGCGACTCCGAGCTGTTCGCCGGATGGTGGCTCTGCAGAAACTCCATCTCGGGGAAAATATCACGTCGCAGCCTCCCTCGGTAAAACCCCCTCGAACACCCTCACCTTCCTTCGGTCCGTACGAAGCGATGGAGAGCTGCTCTCACAGCATCGCCCTCTCTTTCTCTCTCTCTTGCTCCCTCTGACTATATCCTTCTATCTCTTTCTCTCTGTCGCTCGGTCTCTAGTACAGAGACTCGTGGTTCCAGCCCCTTCCGTCGTCTTGGTAACCATACATTGCTCTGCGAATCCCCCCCCGAGGTATGCACGGTCAATTTCACTCGAAAATATACGAGCTGATATCGAGCCACGGGAATATGGCGGGCTACCAATGAAACGGATAGAAAGGGTTGGACAGATTAAATTCAAACGTCGATGAAACCTGTCGAGAATCCTCGCGGTATGACGGCACTCGATTATTTTCGTCGACAAACGGACAAAAGTCACATTTCAATGACGGATCGTAAAATAACTCACTGGGATCAACTCACTTTGCTCAGGTGGATACTAGTGCGACTTCTATTCGGGCTTTGCCTCTGCCATACTTTTATCAAGAGGGTCGAAAGTTTAGCCGATGAATGTTAAAGAATTCTTTTTTTAGCCGCAGATCAAATGAATGATACGCTTTCGAAGTTTTTGTAACGTTCACGGGGGTTTTTTTTTCAGCATAAAATTGTTCAAATGCAGACAATTCGGTGCAGTTCTCTGAGAGAAATCACAACTATGGCCATATTTACCATTTTGAGAAAGATGACAGCAATGGCGAAGAAATTTTTTTTTTTTTGGACAACAATGTAATGGCTGATTGAAACTTGAGAGTTGAAATTTCATTGGACGTGTGAACGTCTAAAAAAATGTGTAGCCTTTGACATTCGTCGGTAAAATCCTCGGTCTTTCTCGAACGAATGTATTCAACCAAACAAATGTGGACTTATACTTTATGTATATGTATATCCACATTGGCATCCGCACAAGTGCATATACAGACTGCTCTTGTGGACAACAATGCAAGGAAAATATTCCAATAAAATTGGATTCTGAGATTGAATTCCGTCGACGATCTCTTGTTTCATCGATATCTGTCAGGGTACGGTAATTAAAAGATAATAAAAATCGTGTGTTCTTCTCGTATCCATTTCCTGAACGATCTCACGATCGACAGGAGCCATCGGCAAATTTCATGTAAACTGAGCAATTAAGGTTTCTTTTTAATATACGATTCGTTATTTTGTACCACTTCGGACCGATTTTTTTAAATTTTATTTTATTTCAATGCATGCAAACCATGCGACTACAAAGCACATTTCAATCGTTGGTTCTTGATACGAGACACGCACCAATATGCGCAATATCATATTCTCTTCGAAGAAAAATTCAAAATTTACAAAATATGTTGTTTTCTTGGGGCTACCTCGAAGCATTTTGTTATAATGAAAACGACACAAGCAAAAGGGGAAACACGAAAATGATAAATTCAGTAATTTATCGAAAAATGTTCAATATACGAAGTGGATTCGTGTTGAAAGACGCGGGGGTAATTGTAAATTGTTATGTTGAATCGTGTATCGTATTGAAGAGGAGAACAATATCAATGTTGAAGGAAATGTCGAGGAAACCATTTTGACTTTCATAGAAGTGAAAATGAAACAGTATTACGTGGAAATTAATTTTCCCTCGAGTTTATACGAATATTGTGGCTAGTTGAAAGTGAAAAAAGACAATTTATCGCCGTATAAAAATAGTTATGTGTTAGAAACGACCAGTTATCGCAAAGTGAATTTAAAAAATCAATAAAAACGACCATTGGCAGCAACACGGTCTGATATAAAAATCATGAACGTCTACAAATCGAGAAGCAAGTGACGTCAAGAAAAAACACCTCACTCGCGAAACAAATTTTCTTGCTGAAAAATTGTTTTTTCGGTTCAATAAAAATAAATAAATTGTCAATCCCCACGTACGTGTACGATAATGTAATAATGTACAAAACTATCCATATGAAGTGGAATATGGTGGGGAATGTAATAAGGGGAAGGACCCTGTACAAATGGAAGCTACAATAGTAATAATAAAAAATAACAAAACTATCCACCACGTATAACAACGTCGTTTGATAACTACAAAAATATATGCCCAAAAATGCGATTTACGGTTGGAAAGAAAAATACAAAATCAATGTCAACGGTAGCAAAAAAACTGGTCAACAGAGAGACACAGATTCCACAGAATTTTATTTTTATTTACTTTATATTTATTTATTTCCCACATTTTCCATTCATTTATTTTCCACATTTTTTATATTTTTATTTTCCACATTCATTTACAGATTTTCCAAAAAATATTTATTTTTCACGGAAACGACGGGAACTGATCGAATGAGGTCCGTCAGGCTCTTGGTGGGCAACGAAAGAGCTTATGAGGTTAAAGTTTGCGTCGTTGGAACGCAATGAAAATGAATATTCCTAAACAAATTGGAGATACTTAGGCTCATTTCGCCTACAAAAATCGCACAATCATTTTTTAAGATATTCATTTAACAATCTCCTACATAAATCTCCGGAAAAAAGATCTCCATAACAATAAAAACAAGGAAACTAAATTGCAAAAAAAAACTTTCGTTGCGTTCGAACGATGCAAACTTCGACACCATAAAACATATGTACAAAAAAAATGCAATGAAAATGAATATTTCTGAATTCCTTTAATCTCTTCCGGCAGTTTTCGACAACAAAAATCGCTCAACCATTCTTAAGAATATTGATTAAGCCGTCTACATTATAAATCTATTAAAACGATCTTCTATAATGATAAAAATGGGGAAAATAAAAATGTAAAAGAGGTCTCGTTGCGTTCCAACGATACGAACGTCAACGCCATTACGAGCTGCTTCCCAAGGGAGATTAAGGCCACAGTAACGGGTATAAAATCATGTGCGAATTTAACAATTTTTTTCGTATGAAAAAGTGATTCACTCATAAAGTTAATTACACATCTATTCAGTATGAATATCAAGCTGTTAGAAATATATTTTTTTTTCGATGTACAAAATGGCCGAGTAATAATATTTTCTTTTATTCAAAAGTTGTAGGTATTTGAACTCGAGAAATGAATTTTCAGTGAAAAATTTCGTTATAACTGCTCATAAAATCGAAAGTTTTCGATTAATCATAAATTCCGTACGTACTTCTCTGCGAAATGCAATTAGGAACATAACTTTTAAATTTGAAGTAAATCGAGTGAAAATTGTTGAAGTTAATTGTCACGCCAATTGGAAAAAGCTGTTTCGAGAAGTTTCGAGTAGTCTGCCATTTCGTACGTCAAAAAAAAATACATATATTTTCTAACAGCTTGATATTCACCCTAAATAGATGTGTAATTAATTTTACGAGTGAATCATTTTTTCATGCGAAAAAAAATTGTTAAATTCCCACATGATTTTACACCCGTTACCAAGACCTCAACGTTCGACTGTCGATCGATCTGAGACGAGCAACGCTCGCCCCGATGGCGAGGGTTGAAAATCGAGTCTTCGGACGAGGGAATGGAAATTTTTATGAATGATCGAAATCGAACACGTGGGCGAGGAGTCTGGAAGCACACATGGATGCGCGTGTACGTGCATAGAAGGCGTGTGACGGAAAGTACCTTTATGGCTTGGAAGACCTGCCGGTATCTGTAAGGGCTTCCGCAGGAAACCTGGCCGCGATATATTTTCATTCACAGTTGCCCGAAACCACGCGTAACCTTTCCACGTGTCGATCCAACGGGTTTTCAACAAAAAAAGCCCGCCAAACTCCAAGTCCAACGAAATTTCATTTTTGTCGCCTCTGTGCTTGCCCGAGGCTCGTCACGTGATCGCTCTTCTCGTCTGACCAAAGTCGACCGTCACTACTGAGCATCGTAGGCGCTTTCCTCCCACGCAAAAAAGCTACCACAATGATTCCTATAGCCCAACTCGAGGGAATAATAAAAAAAAACCACCGATTCGATTCACCATTGTCGACTACACGGATACGAATATCCTCCCGCCGCTTTCAGTCGCACTTTGAAACTTCGCGAAGTCATCATACCCGCGGAATTTCGCGCCGCGCGCTAACTTTGTGCGTTCCGAGGAAGCGTAAAAAATGGTCCGATTGCGAGGAAAGTACACGGTGCCAAAAGTTGTCGTTTTGGGATTGGGAATTGGCGAGTTTAACGAGTTTGTTGGGGCAACAATGGTCGCGGGACGAATCGAAGGTGCATCTCAATGCGGCAACGACGACGGACCCTCCAAACCACTTGTCATCCCTTGGGCGAGAACGTACTGACCGTGTGCACCTTGAAACGTTAACTCGTGACACCAGCGATCAACCCTACTCCTTCGACACTTCACAGGCTAATTATCGACGCACCGAAGTTCGTTCCATTATCACGGTAATTACACCGGTATTCCGATTTTTAGGCACTTCCTGTCGCACATCGGGACAACGTCTGGTGCGTTGAAAAAATCGACAAATATTCGATTGTTAAAAAAAATCACGCCTCGGTTATTCGGACTCGCCTCGTCTCTCTCGATCCTCATCCTCCGCTCTTTCTCTCTCGTCGGTTGACGGCAGGAAGGGTCATTTTTTTGTCGAGCAAATTTGAAGTTTTTTTTCTCCATAAATGGATGCCTTGGTTTTGGGTCTGGTCATCACCGATCACTTTGAGTCTTGAATAATTCTCTCTCTGTTCATCCCGATCGAACGTTTCAAAAAAATCACAACAAATAAACAACCGAGTACGAGAATCGCCAAAAAATGGATTAAAGTCGAATTAAAATTGCAAACTTCCCCCACCACCCTATCGCTCGTAAGTCTCGATCGTTCACCTTCACTCGCGTAACTATTGACACCTCGCCTCACGATCGTACACTTTTGGTCGCGCAGCCGGCGATATCGCGAAGACGAATGTATAAAAAAAAAATGTTCAACGCCCGTGGACACGTGGTGTTCGTGGTTTGATCCCGGTACGACTGACCATGCGCTTTTCGCGCGAAGATGAGAATGCCCCGTGAGAGCTTCTCTTCGGCGCCGCGCGGCTAATTTTTTTTTCCTTCGCACCCACGCGTTTCTCGATTTAAAAGTGTATACATGTATATGTATATATACATGTGGGCACACAACGATGCGGCTCGTTGTCCACCTTGTTTCTCTACCACCGACACCCACGCTTTCATCCCCCTGACTAACTAGTCCTCGTGTAAGCCAAGCGAGAGTGAACCAACGGACACCCCCCACTATAACGCTCTCTCGGGGAAAGGTCCCACTCTTCATTCTCGTCATCGTCATTTCTTCTTCTCATTATTACGCTCACGAGCCATTGCGGATCGTGGCATCTTCATGCCCGTAATATTTTCATGTAACGTATAGGTATTGTCTTACATTTTTTATACATATGTTAGGGTGGTGAAAAAAATGGAATTTTTTTTTCTCAACGCAAAATTGACGTATGTTGAGAAAAAGAAAGTTTTGCGAGATTTGAGGGTTCTGAACAATTTTTTAGTTAGTGCTCAAACGCCTTTTTCATGTTTTTTTTTTGTGATTATCGGAGTATTAATAGTTTTTTATCTCGATGCAGAAAATGTAAGTGCGTGATCCAATGTAAGACTTGATTTAATTTTTTCTGTAACAATACACAATTTTTGTTTGAATATTTTTTTTTTTCGCCATAAACATTTGCAGATTAAGAATCAATATATTTAACGGGGTTGTGAAAATTATATCAACCACTTGATGAACAAGAACACGGTGTTTACATTACTGAACGTCTAACAAGTATGCGTGGTTTTTTGGAGTAATATGTTGTTTTGGAGTGAGAAAACAAATGAAGAAAAAAAAATTAAAAGTCGCTTGAGCACTACCTAAAAATATGTGTCGACATCTCAAATTTTGTATGAATTAGTTTTTCATATAGTAGTAACGTTTTTGGTTGAGTAACGCGGAAAAAAGTTAATTTTTTTGTTGAACTACCCTAATATATATATACACATACACACCTACACAGGGTGTTAGGAAGGTCGACGCAAAGCCTTAATGGGGTGATAAATCACCTCTCTAGGAACATATCTAGCCTAGGTTACCTTAGTCCAGAGTCTAAAAATTCCGAGTTATCGTGGTAAGTATGATTTGTGAAAAATTTTCCAAAGTTACGTACTAACTCGTTTACCTCTTATGTTAATGCTACATTTTCAAAAATAGTATTAACATAATATATATACACATTTATATTTATTCATTTATTTATGAGTGCGTGTGTGCGGGTGAGGACTTCGGCGCACTACATACCTCTATAAAAAATATATATTTCGTAGCCTAGACTTGAGATCGATATAAAAAACATTGTTGTCAAGGCTCTTGTTCAAAACACCCTTAAAAAATATGGAGAAAATAAACGACGGACCATATTATGAAAATACGTATAAAATCAATAGAAACAATAAGTATAAAATATTACGTATAAGTATACGTATATAAATATAAATACGTATACGTAAAATATACGAATTGGGAAAAAACGGGAAAGAAAAAAGTTCCCCGTAGCCCAGTGGGCGATCGGCCTTATCACAAAAATCGTCACAAATCGGTCAATTTTAGGCTTTTTTACAAAATCATTATTGCAAGTGGAACTTAAGGTAGTCCTATCGCCAAGCTTTAATTTATAGGATTTTCATAATTTTCTTTCTGCTTCACTAAATATATTAATATTCGTCTCTGTAAAATTTCAGGATCGGTCATCGACCTTGTTGCAGAGAAAAATAATATGAAAATTGCGTACTTTTGTGAATGAATCCCGAGACGACATACAAAAACCCAATTTCCGGTTGCTACAAAAGTGTACACAATAGTGAGAATCCGTCAGATTCTTAAAAATAATCATATTTACATACTCAACACTTGTAGTAATCCAATGCTCTCTGAAAAAAATACGCTTATTGACCTAATTTTCATGTAATATCAAGTTTAATTTGAACTTCCGGTATTGGATTTATGACCACTTGCTACGATAAAGAGACGTGACAGCAAGGCAACAGCTGACTGTAGTCGTAACCTCATCTCACTCATTCGAATTTCCACACATATTTCATTTTTAACCGACATATTTCGCCGACACAAATTTTCCACGCTTTTTTACCACTCGTGGGCCCGAATACGATGCTTTACATTTCCCGCACCTGACATTGTTTTGACGGATCGACGTTGAAAAGCATGGAGGTTAAACTCGCCCGAATGAGTAAAAAGAAACGGAGATAGAACCAATGTTGCCAAATATCAAACCTAGAAATACTACGCGAATCGTTGGAATAGCTATTTGTTCATTTTTCTAATTAAATGTGAACATTCATTAAACAGTTTACAAATGGAACATTTTAGTTACAACAAATAATTTTTTTTGCATATTTAAAAAATATAAATTGTACAGGTCTCAAGTATGATCAGTGGTATGACCAGTGTGAAGCGATAGGACTACCTTAAGGTCCTATGCTACAAACCGATGCAACAAAAAATCGTATGTCTCGATTTTCAAGTTTATTCAGCCCCCTTAAAAGTGCATCGTCGTTGCACTGTTGTTATGCCGCCTCGATCGACCTGAAAGTGATAGATCGCGATGAAAAACATGCATACGAGAGAAAAAAAGGGAGAGAAAGAAAAGCAACGATTAAAATAAGCAATAGAGCAAAAACCCGTTGCAAAAAGCAACGCGAGCAAGAAGGGCCTCGTTGGCGAAGAGGTGCACACAGTCGCGCTCGTCCCTCGGGCGCGTGTGTATGTCCCCTCGACGCGAGGACACGGGATACTAATTGTTCATTCAACGATCGCCGATCACCTCCGTCGCGTACGTATAGCGAAATCTCCCTTAAACGACCAATGAGACCCGCACCGACGATCACACTCGCTCCCTCGCGGATATATCATATTTGTATATTATATTTTCCACGAGATACCATTACAGTACAGCGTCCTGCCCGGTGGTCCTGCCTCTTGAGGATCATCGACGCATAGCGCTGTGCCGAGGGCCGAGTCAACGAGAAAAAAAGGACGAGAGAGAGAGAGAGAGAAAGGGAGAGTAACCGACGACAAAAGGTTCTCGTCGCCGCGATACCCCTCGAGATCACTGGCTCGTAATGCCTTCCCTTTTTCGCCGATCGTTTCGCGCCCAGCCAACGATGAGCCCGGTATTTTTTTTATGTGGACCTATATTCAAATATATATTCAACATGTGCCAATTCGATCGTGTTCGGTGAGTGATCCTTCTCGATTCTTCTTCGTCCAGGAGGGTGTACATTTTTTTGTTCGTCTGTATTTATATATTTGTGCATATATTTATAACACGATTAGATACATTTTATATATTAGTGTGGAGATAGATAATTTGAAAAACGAATAGTTTTTGTATGTCTATATTTATATGTATTTATAAAATTAATACATATACAATAGTATTTATGTGTATTAATATATAAGTTAGTGTATAATATAAAAGTGTATATTATAGTGTATAATGTGTATAATAATGTGTATAGTGTATAATATAAAAGTGTATAATATAGTGTATAATATATAAGTAACATATAAATTAGTATTAAAAAAAATGTTTACTATGTTTATATTAATAGTTTAAATAATAAATATGTATATATATATATATATATATATACACATTACATTATATATATATATATATACAGTAAACACATTTTTTTAAGTATATACATCCATTCATGTATATATTTACTTGCAATATGTATATACATTATATATGCATATACATACACATATACATAATATATATTAAGCATAATTAACATAATTAATTAATTAACATAATAATTTTTATATGTTTTAATTAATTAACATAATATGTTTTAATTAATATGATTTATGTTTTAATTAAATCATATTTAGGCTTTATGATATGTTTTAATTAATTAACATTATAATTAATTAAAACATAATTAACATAATTAAACATATACATAATATATATATATATATATATAAACATATACATATACATATTGACATGTCTGCCTGGGACCAAAAAGTAGGTCGATTTTCGCTATTTTTTTGTAGCGTAGTGGGATGAAGAGGTCGGGCTTTTACACACGATTATTATCTAGTGTAAACCGATCAGTGAATGGATGAATAACTAGACTGTAGGATTCAAATGGACTGCCGTATGAAAATATTATGAAAACTTAATTTTTCAATTAATTTTCTATTTGCTATAGCTAACCGAGATATTATTCTGATAGTAGACAAAAATTTTCGAAGTAACGGCAACAAATAATGTTGAAGGAATTAATATATAAGTAGACGAATTACTAAATCGCCAGTTAATGGACGAAATTACTGGTAAATGGACGTGTAATGTAGATGGACGCTGTGAAGCATAACGATTTATTATTTATTTTTGTTAAATGCTAGATTATGAAAATATCGTGCTGCACAAAGATTATAATATTTGTATTATGTATACACACATCACACACATGCGCGCGCGCGCGCACACATACACACACGCATATATATATATATATATATATATATGAAAAAATATATTGAAATTATATATTAATGAAAATTCTTCACTTTTGTTTCATTTCTGTATTTCATTACGATCTAAACCCTCTTTTCCAAGTTTAAGTTATGAAACCCTAATAAGGATCTTTAAAAATGTTCCAGTGATTTATGTGGTCTAAATGGGCCAGAGAGAAATTAGGTGTTACGAAGAAAAAAAAATTTCGTTGCATCCAGACCATGCAAACTTCAATACAATGAATTCTAAGCGAAACGAACGAATAGATATTGAGATACGACTTTCACCGTCTCATAAATCATAGTTTCGAGAGAAACGCAAGCGAAAAAGGGGCTTAGCAGAGTGGGTTGCGGTAAAGCAATGAGCAATTCACCCTTCCACAAAAATCGTCATAACTTCGCCATTTTTTTTACTTTTTACGAAATCTTCGATGCAAAGTAGAGTTGAGGCTCTAGACTATAAAACCGCGCAATCAAAAAATCATACACCGTTGGCCAAAAGATTCCCTTTCCCTCCTCATTATTTGTATACTGTAAATATTCGAAATTTCACACAAAAATTATTGTTCGTTATTTAAATCAGGGGAGAGCGGAAACTTTTGGCCAGCAGTGTATTTACCAAATTTTGAGCTTACGCTACCCCCTTAATCATACATCTACCCGTACAAACTTTTTCCCAACGCGTGTCGTTTTGCGCCTATGGTGAATGTCGATCAACAGCTAAGTCGATAAAAAAAAAAGTGATCGTGAGCAACGCGTTTGTGGATAGGGGCCCGACGTGTGTCGATCCCTCTAATGTGCACGGACATGGACAAGGCATCGACACCAGCAAGGGGGATGTTAGGCCCAGAAAGGGGGGAAGGGGAGAGAGAGAGAGAGAGAGAGAGAGAGAGAGAGAGAGAGAGAGAGAGAGAGAGGGAGGGAGGGAAAGAGAGGCTCTTCCTGAAATATCGAATTTCGTAGACCGATAGGAGCCTGATCGAGCCAGAGGTTCGACACCTGACTTGTGCGCCGTAGTTCCGATATGTGCGGACACAGGAAGAGGAAGTCGACCACACGTACGCACTGCCGATCGCACATACTGTCATACGGTATAAGCATATTACGTATGACTAAATAACACACGTTGACATCGGCAACAGCAGGAGTATACACATCGGGTTTTCGTCATATACCTTCCACCTATATGCATGGACCATTCTGCGCGAAATATTAACATTCTATATGAGACTCAGTTCGTTCCTCACTCCTCGCGTAGAACAAAAAAATTCGTCGCTTTATTTCTACCTTTAAGCGAGGAAAAAAATGATTTTCATGATTTTTTTAATGAGAAAAGATTTCTTCAACGTTTTTGAGACTTCGGGTATGTTTTATTACTACTTTTGGCTTTTATATGGTGTTTTATTTATTTATAAATATTTGAAAGTGGCGGAGGTATAGCACGGGGTTGTGGAAAGGTTGCGGCGGATGCTGTCAGACGGCGTGACACGTAGCATCGGCGGGATTAATCTGGAAGGGAACTAACAAGAATTCTTCTTTCGTTAACACTTGTACGCAGAATATGAACCAAGAAAAAGTGAGGAATGTTGAAAAACGATGAAATGGTACGCTTTGAAACAAAAAGATTCAACTTTCCGATAAAGAATGACTACATTTTACAGAAAAAATACTTTTTTACGAATTTTCATAAACATCATGTTTTAGGTTAGAAAACTATGTCAAATTTTATCAGAATCGGTTGATTACTTCTTTTAGCTATAGTCACGCCAGGTTTGAAAATGCAGCTTAGAAGACCGTGCCATTTTTAAAGATTTAAAAATATACCGTATATCAGCCGAAAGTAGTAACAATACATAACCTAAGTCGAAAAAGTTATGAGGAAACGTTACCTTTAAAAAGAAAATCACAAAAATCGGCTAATTTTTTCCTCGCCGAAAGTTATCTTTCCCCTTAAGGAAGGACCCCGCTGTGACGGACCGAAAAAAGGTCGTGTTTCGGATTTTTTTGTCTACCAGATTATTAATTTGGGATGTGGAAAAAAGGTATGTTATTACGCATACATCAAACTGACTTCGTGTAAATTTTTATTTGAAAATAATAAAACTAACAACGTTATTGAGGTATAATGGAGCCTTCGTATAAAAAATGTTGTCCAACGGGCGGATTGATAACTCGACAATAGTTGGTCTGAAAACTGAAAATAAAAACGTTGCAGAATCGATATAAATGTATTTCTCGTTGTACGTAGGCGTGTTTCGAAAAAAATATTCTCAAAATGCCGAGGGTAATAAAAATGTAATTGTGCCTAAATTTTTATTTATATTCGGGGGCTTCAACGATCCTAAATTTAAAAAAAACGGCTTCGTACAACGATGACTACTGCAATTACGGAAGTGTTGATTCTCAAAAATTGAAAATTGGACAATTATAGTTAGAGTTCTGATTCCGGCCAGGTCGAGTAAAACACGATTGAAATTTTTAGTATACGTCAATCGTTGCGCTACCTGCTTTCACTGAACCGTCTGTAATTTGGTCAATTTTCAATGTTTCAACTTGCACATAGTTTCACATATTCTTGAATTTGGATACTTTGGGGAAATGCCAACAAAAAAACGATTTTTTACCCATCACAGTCGTCCAAACGAAGAAGTAATGCTCGCAAACCCGAACACTAAGTCATAGATAACGCAGCAGCTTGCCGGTGAGATTTTTCCAGTTCGTTACATTTTGGAAACCATCAATAAAGTGCAAAGTAGCAGTGAGCGCAATTGCGATCGAAATATGAGGATTGTAACTCATGGATACGATAGAGTCGTTATGATCTATATATACATACCGGGATATAACGACAGGGGGTCCTGTTATATGAATGGATAATCCTGCAACTGGCGATAGATCAGATCAAGTCCTACTGTCTACTAAAATTTCAGTTTTGTAAAAGTCCCACGACTTTCGAGATGTAAATCATCTGCTCTTGATTTTTCGCATGCCATGTCTACAAATGTCAACTTTTTTAACGCGGTTTTTAAAAAAAAAATCGTGTTTATTTGTTTCATCTAGTCTTATTTTTAACGTAAAATTTTAAGGGAACTTTATGCAAAAAGATCTCATGCAGAACTTTTATACAAACCAATTCGAACATCTGACTTTGATAGCCTGCGGTGTAAAAAAAATTCACTACGCATATCGTTGTCAATTACTTCAAAAAGTTGCTCAGTTATTGTCGATTCATATCATTTGTAGAAATGGCATGCGAAAAACCAAAAGCACTTATATCACGCCCTTACATTTTCTGCATCGAGATAAAAGAAATAATACTCCGATAATCATGAAAAAAGCGTCTGAGCACTAACTAAAAAATTGTTTAGAACCATCAAATTTTGCAAAACTGTCTTTTTCTTAACATACTTCAATTTACGGTGTAGAAAAAAACATCGATTTTTTTAACCACCCTAATATATATATAATATATATATATATAGAGAGAGAGAGAGAGAGAGAGAGAGAGAGAGAGAGAGAGAGAGAGAGCCAACGATCTGTCGGGTTACGCTGGTACGCATTGCTGGCCCAAACCTACGGACCTTGCGAGAGCCCAAAGTATTGTCTTACCATTTCCAGCCGATTAGACACACGGTATTCACGTAGACCCTGGCATCGTTTGGAAAGCTCTCATCTCATACCGCTCCTCCTCGTTCCACAGACACACACACACACGCACGCACGCGCACGCGCGCGCACACACACACACACACACACACACACACACACCAACACCAACACACACGCACACACGCACACACGCCTACACACACCTACACACACACACCTACACACACACACACACCAACACACACACACCAACACACACACACCAACACACGCGCACACCTACACACACACACACACACACACACACACACACACACACACACACACACACACACACACACACACACACACACACACACACACACACACACACACACACACACACACACACACACACACACACACACACACACACACCACACACACCACACACACCACACACACCACACCACACACACACACACACACACACACACACCCAAGCACGCACGCACGCACGCACACACACACACACACACACACACATTTGTTGCTATATAGTCGTGCACGCATAATATATACATATATGCCGTCTCGCTCGGAACTGTAACGAAGATCCTTCGTACACTCGGGTGGCAGGCAACAGCAGCTCCACACGATGACATACGTCGTATAGGAGAAATACATATCGTGTAATATCTTCGAAACCAAAAGCGGACGTGTACTACGTTAAAGAAATTAGTCAGGTGTTCATTAGTTTCCGGTGGTTTTTGTTTTCGTGTAATATTTTCATTTTATTCTTTATCCAGGTGAGCCGTGAACGAGCTCCACAGGTAACGTCACATCGCCATCGTGTTTAGACGAGGGTACAGGAAAATAGTGAAAAACCCGTGCCGATAGACGGCTACGTTTTCGCTGGGTTTCCGTACGTAACAAAAGCGCTTTCAGCATTTTCAGCCACTTTGCTTCATCCGCATTCGGACAGTAGAAGCGGAGAAAATGTGTAAAGCGGTTTTAGTTCACTTTCATCGTTGTCGGACTTCACTTTTGGCCTTTTTTCTGGTTATTCGAGAATCAGTGGATATCAAATGATAGAGAATTGTTTTTTTTTTATTGCCATATAGAAAACGAGTTTTTTCCGAGGATATGGGTTATGGGTTTTTTTTTGTATACGCATAGAAAAAAAATTCTTGTAACAACAAAATTGTTCACTGACAGGTGGCCAACAAAATATTGGGATGAAAAACAAAGAATATTTCATTAGCCCGAGGATTCGTTGGTTCAATGGAATAATTAATTGATGGAGTTTTATAATTGTTAAATAACAAGTCAATAGAATTAAAATTGTATCATCTTATTGTCAAGTAACGAGGGTAATGCCCACAAAGAGTACGGCACTTTATAAACTTTTATTTCTAGAAAAATCACTTTTGGTAATACACCTTGGACTTCTTATTTAAATTTAAGCTTTGGTCATTTGGGAATATTATTTTAAATATTAATCTTAAGTAACAATCGTGAAAAAAATATTTTTTAAACGGCTTAAACTTAGATCTCTGCATGTGCGCGCTCTTAGGATGCTGTGTTGCAAAGAGTGCGCATGAGAGCGGAGACAAATTTTTAATATGGTTTTGGAGCAATGTTCCATATTAAATCCAAGAAGTGTCCGGAGTATTGAACGAAGTGTCATAGATACAGCCTCTGAAAAATTCAAAAAACGGGATTTTCGAAACAGAGAGAAAAAGCTATTGAAAAAATTATATGTATTCATAAAAACATCATAATTCGCTTAATGTCACCAAAAATCAATTTTACCAGAGATTTTTTGAACAAATTTTTGTTTGAACAATTTATTTATAATTTTTTGCCGTTTTTATTATTCAAAACCAATGCTCGTAGCATCTTCAATACGGTTGATTTGTTTCAGATTTTAATGTTATCGCAAAGTACTCAAAATTCTCACCGAAACTCACTTTCGGTAACGAATGTACGTTCTTTTAACATCCTTGAGTGATGTTCCTTATCAGTCGGGCTTACGCACAATTCGGTGACGTGAAAACAACGTTTAATTATTTAAAATATCTTGAAAAATGTTTATCTTCCGAACGCGCTTCATGCTTCAAGCTTCCCTCCTGTTTCGTTTGGTTAATTTTTTTCTTCATTTCATTTCATTTCTTCAGTTTTGCTGCACCAAACCGGCTGTTGAACTGTGTGATAACTTGGCACCACCCAATAACGAATTTAGTCATCCCATGGTATTTTTTTTCAGTGTAAAAAGTTTGTTTTTCGTTATAGCTTTGGTATGTAACCTTCGACACGAACCAAATATAGTAGCTATAATAATTCCATTTTAATCCATCATTATTCGAAAAAATAAAATACGATTATACTATAAAAAATACTATAAAAAAATAAAATACTATTGTACAAAAATACTAAAAAATACTATGAATAAAATAATAAAATACTATTATTATTATAAAAATTAAATACTATATTATAAGCCGAGGTGGTGCACCAAGCGAAATCAGTCCATCCCGTATCGTGCGGCTTCAAGCTGCGGAGGATCAACATACCCCGCGCACCCATTTGCCATTTGTATCGAGTTCACCCCCCTGTATTGGCCTTATTGCAAACCGCTCGGCGAGATTGCGGAGCGAGCCCGCCCTGCACATTATCCCGGCCATGTACCAGCGTTATACATATGTATCTACAGGGTGGCCCGAAAAGTGACGTCCAAAGGGCAATCCATAGGTACCTCGTATGAATACCTATCCAAACTACCCCCATAAATGTTCCACGAGCTTTTTAAATTTTCGCGAGAATAAAAACATTTTATTGATCATCATGATGTGCACTGTCGAGAAAGAAATAAATTATTCAAAAGCATCAGCCACTAAAGCTCGGATGATAAAAAAAAATACTATTGGCAGTCTAAATGACGTCCAATCGCTTTTAAAAACTTTTGAGAGGAAAGTACATATACAAAGACAAAAATGAACTAAAACCTATGCTACAGAAAAAAGAAAAAACAAATAAAAAATGGTTTTTTCTCGAAAATAAAACAAGATCGGATATTTTCTACGATCTTTTTAATTTTTCGAGAAAAAGGTCTTTTTTTAATTTCTCTCTTTTGTGAATGTATTTTTGTCGCGATTTGTTTTTACGTGTACGCTCGTCATGATGTGCACTGTTGAAAAATAAAAAAATAATTTGAGAGAATCAATCACTAAGGCTCAGATGATTAAAAAAATACCAATACAAGTCTAAATGACTGCCAATCGCTTTTGAAAGTTCTGAATATGAGGAAAGTACATGCAGAAAGAGAAAAATTGATAAAAAACCTATACTACGGTAAAAATGCAAGAAACAACATTAAAAAAAGACTTTTTTTCTCGAAAACTGAAAAAAATTTAATGGCTATCCATACGAGACGTCGAGTTTTGTTTTTGGGCCTCACTTTTCGAGCCACCCTGTATATACACGTACGGGCACCTGTGTTTGCTCGCACCTGAAATCAAAAGAGAGGCAAATCGAAAGCCCCTGGCTGCCGGTTAGATTTTCCTCCAGTCCGCTTATTCTCTACCCTCGAATATTCGGTAATTTAATTTCGCACAATGCGCAGAGAGAGAGAAAGGGAGCGAGGGAGGGTGAGAGGGTAGATTGCGGTAAATGTTCCGATACTACTGTTCAAGGAGTCACGTGTATTTGCGAATCCTGCTTGCGCACGATACACAACTTTCTTTCATCTTTTACGTTCATTGTCCCCGGCCTCATGAACGCCTGATAAAACCTCCTCCGAAAACTTTTCATCGATACTTTCGCAAGCACCGAGAGAAAAGGCCCTTGTTCTTTCCAACGAACTGTCAATTGTTACAATAATACTCGGTTTATTGATGCCGGTATGGTTGCAGCTGATCAACGAATGCGAGAAATCCATTTAACGATAATCAATTCGATGTCGATTAAGGGGGGAGCTACCTTCGGGAAAACATTTCTTATTTTCAGGATTTTTTTACGAAAGGACAGATTTCTTCACCCTTTTTACGACTTAGGGTATGTTTTATTACTACTTTCAGCTGTCGCGTGGTATTTTTGTATTACTTTTTAAAAATGGTTAAGGATACGTAGCATCGGTGGGATTAATTTAAAAATCAAACCAACGAAGATTTTTATTTCACCAAAGGAGTCCTATCGACAGACTTCAAATCATAGGATTTTCATAATTTTTTTTGCGCTTCACTAAATATATTAATAATCATCTCTGTGAAATTTCAGGGTCGGTTATCGACCTTATTACAGAGAAAAAAATATAAAAATTACGTACTTTTGCGAAGGAATCCCGAGACGACATACAAAAACCCAATTTCCGGTCGCTACAAAAGTGTATACGATAGTGAGAATCCGTCAGATTGTTAAAAATAATCAGATTTACATACTCAACACTTATAGTGATCCAATGCTCTCAGAAAAAAATACGCTTATTGACCTAATTTTCATGTAATATCAAGTTTAATTTGAACTTCCGGTATTGGATTTATGACCACTTGCTACGATAAAGAGACGTGACAGCAAGGCAACAGCTGACTGTAGTCGTAACCTCATCTCACTCATTCGAATTTCCACACATATTTCATTTTTAACCGACATATTTCGCCGACACAAATTTTCCACGCTTTTTTACCAGTCGTGGCCCGAATACAATGCTTTACATTTCCCGCACCTGACATTGTTTTGACGAATCGACGTTGAAAAGCATGGAGGTTAAACTCGCCCGAATGAGTAAAAAGAGACGGAGATAGAACCAATGTTGCCAAATATCAAACCTAGAAATACTACGCGAATCGTTGGAATAGCTATTTGTTCATTTTGCTAATTAAATGTGAACATTCATTAAACAGTTTACAAATGGAACATTTTAATTATAACAAATAATTTTTTTTGCATATTTAAAAAATATAAGTTGTACAGGTCTCAAGTATGATCAGTGGTATGACTAGTGTGAAGCGATAGGATGCAGAATATGGGCCAAGCAAAAGTGAAAAATTTTGAAAATCGATGAAACGGTACGCTTTGAAACAAAAATATTGAAGTTTCCGAAAAAAAGGTTACATTTTGCAATAAGGAAATACTTTTTTTTTCTATTTTCAACATCATTAAGGATCATATTCTAGACACAGAGGTTGGAAAGATTTATACCGAATTTCATTAGAATCGGTCGCTTAGTTTCTTAGCTCTAATTAATTTTTAAAGATTAATAAAAAAAACACCAGCCAGTAACAGCCAAAAGTAGTAATAAAATATGCCCTAAGTCTCAAAAATTGTGAAGAATTCTTTCCTTTTAAAAAATCATGAAAATCAGCAGATTTTTTCTTCACCTAAAGCTATCTCCCCCCTTAATGATAATTAATAAATTAATTAAGTAATCAAATGATTAATGAATTCTAGAGTTTCTTCTTACTTGATAAATTCGGGATTTTTTTAAATTGATAAATCATATAGTTTATGCTTAAGGCGGTACTGCGTGGCTCACCGAAAAATGACACTTTTTGGCAATCGCGTTTGACGATATTTAAAAAATTATCACGATAAGCTTTGCGGGGTTTATTCTCATATGTTGACATGCACAACAAAAAAAAACATGAACAAAAGATACAAAGTGGCGGCTCAGTCGTAGCTACGCTGGAGCATTTTTAGGCGCTCTGCTCCGTTTTGGAGACGGATAGCTTGAAAACTCTTCCTCTGAGAGTGTACACGAAATTTCGAGAAAAGCGCGATTTAAGGGAGCTTTCCAGTGTGAAATTTTCAAAAAATCGATTTTTTTTTTTTTGCTTTATCGAATAGTATACACTCTTCCGAATATTCCCTGAAATTTTCATGCCGAAATTCAGATTATTTCGGTTACTGTACAGCATTTCTTGGAAGAAGGCAACGGAGCGCTACAGCTACAGCGAAACTTTGAACGCGTTTTTCTCGAAACATCATTTTTCAAAACGGTGTCCAACTTGGAGGGCAGAGTTTTAAAGCTATCGAGTTGAATTTTTTACACAATATTCTTAACGTCATTGTTTATCGTGCTATGGAAGCTTTTTTTTTTTTTTGACATCTTCCTATTTTTTTGTAAAAAAAACTGCCAAAAAAAATGCTAAAATCGATACTTTTTGTTCAAACCGGCGCCATTTTTGCAAAAAAAAAAAAAGCCTCCATAGCACGAAAGCCAATTATATACCGATCAATAATCTTTTTGTGTTTTATGTTTCAGATCAAAATTGTGACCCCCAACGTGGACACCACATCCAAGTGCATTTTCTGCAACAATTGTTTCATCATTTTTATAGATATTAATTAATAAATAAATCGATCTTTAAAAAATTGTTTTGTATTCTTCAATACCCAATTAATATACAAAAAAAAACCAGACCGATTAGATTATTTTTTCTTTAAAAAAAAAAATCGCGAAAAACAGCGATTTTTCGGGCTGTCACACTGGAAAGCTTCCTTAACTTTCGAGTGCTGGATTTTCATATAAATTGTCCATATTCATAACCTTCTATACTATCATACAATGCAAAAACAAATCGATTTTTTTTCAAATCTCACAATGCAGCAAATAACGATTTCTATACGTTGCTCGATCGTGAAATTCTCCATAACTAGACCTCGATACTTCCTGATGCCACTTGTCAAAGATTAGTACTCTATGTTCGCCACAAAAAAAATAGCGCGCAATTTAAACCGTCAGGTCATTTTCAGGCACCCTTTATATTTTTCCTACCACTCCAAGTTCCCACTTCAACCATGTAAACTGTTCCGTGCGTCTTTAAGGTGCTCCGAAAAATTAATGTTTAAAAATGTGTATTGTTTTTTAATTTTTCGCGTTAAAATTTTGTTCTCCCCAGTCGTAATGCCTCAGTTAATAAATTCTTCTTAATCACTAAATTCTCTAAATACTCTCATCCAGCAATAGAACATGTTATTACTCAACCCAAACGAAGTCTTTTAAACATTTACTTGTGCTCATCAATGAGAATTGTGACTGATTGTTCTCCAGAGTGACGACTATACTCGCCGCGACACCGTAGTCTCTTTTATCTCCAAAATTCGTATCCTTATAGATAGCCTGCATCAATTTTATGCAAAGTCATCTCTGATGTTCTTTTTTTCTCAGCATTTACGAGTGATCTCAAGTGCGTTATTCTTAGCTTGATCATTCGACGAATTATGGTAGGACGAGGGTTTACACACGCATACACCCACACACTTCGATATATACCCATATTTAAACATTAAATTCGCAGCCTTGCAAACGTGTGAGTGATTGAGCGACACGAGGACATGACAGTGGCGGTATTGTGTAAGCGGTCAAAAGATCGCTATCCCACTAAGTGATTGCTCTTCAGATTAATCACCCTCATGGGTATGTATCGATATATATATATATATATATATATATATATATATATATATACACACACACACATATACATACATACCCATGAGGGTGATATATATATATATATATATATATATATATATATATATATACACACTCATATACGTCTACCGTCGAATTGTCGCAAAACTGATCGACTACATAAGGCGGTCGTATAGTATACGTTTATCTCGGTTTGCCTCAACGCAGCCGCGAGATTCGCCCCGACTATAAATCCCGATCGTAATTAAATTCGGGAGTCCTTTGCTCATGAGAGCCAGGGTGGCTGATAAATACTGCTACTTGTTATATTATGCTATTATATTTTATTTTATATTATATTTTATTGTATTCTATCATAAGATATTATTTTATATTATATTATATTATATTGTATTGTATTATTTGATGTAGTAAAAAAAATCCATTATTTTTGCATGAAATTAAAGGCAAAAATAATGGATTTCTTTTTAGTGCACCAAATATATTATATTATATTATGTTATACACTTACGGAGTTTCGAAGCACCGTGTGGTTGTTGTAAAAGATACTATACTATATTTTATTATCTTATATTATAATATATTTATCGTTATCGGATTATACTAAGAATTCAAATAACTATTCGATATCTGCATACACAATACTCTATATTTACTCTATTATTTTGTTCCTGGGTTCAAACGTATAAACTTGCTTCTCAACCATGTTGACGTTTTCATCGTTGGAACGCAACGATTTTTTTTTTCATCGTGAACTCGTTATCATCCAATTTTTTGGCAATTCTAGGTTACGAGTTTGACCAAAAGATTTTATAGGATTTTTTTTAATTCGTGCGGCCCAAATTTGCAACATAACATTTTCGTCGATAAGAAGTATGTTGGAAAAAAGAAGTGACGGGTGTATCAAAATGACCTGACATTTTAAATTGCGCGCCACTTTTTTTCGTGGCGAACATAGAGTACTAATCTTCGACAAATGGCATCAGTACGTATTGAGGTTTAGTCATGGAGGATTACACGATCGAGCAACTCATAGAAATTGTTATTTGCTGCATTGTTACTGCATAGTTATTGCAGACGAAGTTTCATGGTCGGGTTATTTTGCGCCGCGGCGATGTCAATTGGCCACCAAGATCGTGCGATTCGACGCGCACTTTTTTGTTTGGGCTTTTCTGAAAGGAAAAGTGTATGCCAATGATCCGCAGACCATTCCGGAACTCAAGGAAGCAATTGGACCCACCATTAATGAAATTACTTCGCAATTATGCCTCAATGTTATTGAACATTTCGTTAAAAGAGTGAACGTTTGCAAACAGGGATGAGGCAGCCATTTATCGGATAGTGTGTTCCACACATAACCTCCGTGTTTCCATGTTCCTTCTCCATGCTCCACACATAACCTCCATGTCCTCATAACCTCCACTTTATATCAAAACAAAAATATTTGTACCTTTCAAATGAATAATACGTTTTATTAATAAATTAAGGAGGTACGATCACTTCCACGGGGTCAAAAAAGAGTCTAAATTTATTTTACCCACAGCTGCTCTGATTGATGTTTACTTATGTTGATTATTCGTATTATCGATTATAGTGTGCCAAATGTTGTGGTAAATGATGAATTTCTTGCACGTGAACAAATAAAAACAAAAAAATTAGATTGTCAACGATTAGTAATCTTCGTAATAATAATATTAACATATCCACCATAAAAACGGACTAAGAAGGCAAACAAAAATCAGCCGGAAACCTATTAAAATAGGCTTGAATTACCGCAGCCGAATTAACACGATATGCAGAATATAATTATACATATTATTGATACGAGATAAATGATAAAACTCCATAAATTGTTGTTTGCATATTTTGTGGCGGCTTCTATTCGAATTAATTTCAAAACAAAGCTGGGTTATGTTCGCCAAACGCATCAGCTGTTACTCGCGGCGTTGCTAAGTATGTGGGAGCTATTTCGTCGTTCTGACCACTTTCAACCGGAAATTGAATATTTCTTGTAATGTAGTGCTTCAACTACACGGTGAAGATTGATTTCTCATTTTTTACAATATCTATTATATCTATCGAATTTCAGTTTTCCAACGGGTTCAGTTCGATACGTGAGCAGAAAAACCACGATCACCACACTTCCGGTTGACCGTCTCCATAAGACGACGTGCTACGGTAACTCAGTGCTCGACTTTGGGTGGGGGTAAAAATGTCGAATGACTAAATGTAGAACGACAAAGATTTCGAAACGGTAGAATTATGAACTCTCAAAATAACGAAGGTTCAATTATTCGAAATTTTATCTGTCGACTGATAAAAAAATTGAATGACTATAAATCGAACCATTATTTATTGGAGAGCTAATTTATTCGAAAACGAATATTCAGATCGTCTGCAATTCGGAACCTAAAAATACAGAATCGAAAAATGTAGAACACCCATATTTCCGAAACAGAAAATAGCGAGTGCCTAATATGCGTAATATCGTCTATGGCGAAAAGCAATAAAACGAAACGCAAAATGTCGATGGCCCGAAATGTCGAACGCCGAAAAGTCGAACGGCCAAAATGACGAACGTGGTGGGGCCCGTCACGTGGGAGACTGCCTTACGATATTTTAGTCGACTGACCGACAGCGCCATCTCGCAGCTTCACTCTGAAGCGCAAGTAACGTATTGCTCGATTCGCCATCCGGGCCGTTCTACATTTTGACCCCTCGCGATTTTAACCACTCGACCTTTTGGCCGTTCGCTTTAATGATTTTCTGCATTGTGAACCGTCGCAATTTTTTTAATTCGGAGAATTGTCGTCTCGAATTATTTGGTGTTATGCATACAGGCCCATCGATATTGTGTTTTTCGCTATTTTATTAAATCTGATTTTTGTTTTTCGCTATATATCAACTTCCGAGATGTTCATATTCGTAACTGTTATTTTCGACTTTACAGACTCTAGTAAGAATGACCCATCTATATTCGAACATTCGGCATTTTCGAATTCGACATTTTGGCCCATCTGCATATCGATCGTTCGACATTTTTCCCCCCACCCCTCGACTTTGCAGTTTTCTTGCGGAAAACTAAACGGATGAAATAGCTCAAATTTTGGCAATAGGCGCATAAAGAATTCGTCAAAATCAGATAAAAATTTCAAATCCGAAAGTTGGATTCGTAGCAATGATCGTACCTCCTTAAAATGTCAGGTTATTTCGAGACGCCTTATACGACGCTCATACAGAATTGACCACGGTCTTACATACAGGTCTTGCAAACAAGACAAATTTGAGTGGTGGGGGTAGCCGCGTTATCGTCCCAATTTTTTGCCACTACGCGGCGCAGTCAGTTATTCATAGAAACGCATATGAGTGACATTACGACGCAAGGTTATAAATACCGTGATTAAAATCAATAACAAGAGAGATAAATGCATAACGACCACTAATTCCTGTGTGGTTCCGACTTGCAACACGGGACGAAAATCAGTAAAAGAGTTCTGTGTTCAAAGTTCCAACACATCCGGATAATTTTCCTAGATATAATTTTTCGATGTTTTGGGACATTTTAAGCACATTGACATTGAAAAATGGAAAAAATTCACAAAGCTTCCTTCAAAAAAAAGCAAAATAATCAATTTCGCTCGAAGCTGTTTTGCATTTCGCCGTAAACATATTCCTATACGCATGTATGACTGCGTATGACCATCGAAAGATTGGTTAGGATTCCGCCAAATCCGTGCTATAAACTTATGAAGCTTGCCAATAACTCGTTGCGCCGCTCTCGTGGCCATAAGTTGTACTTACGTTTGGACGTAAACGGACAACCCCCCACCACGTTCGTTGCAAGACCTGTATGGAAGACCGTGGAATTGACAAACAGCCGAGTTCATTGCGATTTCTGTCCACCGCGGGCGCTGCGTTCGATTTCATTACCCCCACCCTATACTCTGCACAGAGCCAATAGGTATCGGCTGATGAAAGTATGCGTACGAGAGCGTTATCTGGACCTTTTTACAGGCAAAGCAACACGAGTTACGCCCTTTTGAGGCGAATGCCCGATACGCACGCGGCTTTAATCTTCGCCTTATCTCATCGTCTACCGTCACCTCGGCAGATCGTAATCGAATGGTGGGGCTTATTAGGTACTTAAGTCCCCGAAAGAAGCGATGAGCGGCAATCCTCTCTGGTATATATATATATATACACACACACATACATATAGTCCCTGCGGAACGGGGTGCTCGTCCGTGGCACGCGCCCCCGTGTAATTCAATCGGCTATTTCGACAAAAGACCCCGCGCGTCCGGCCAGTACGTCACGCGCCCACGAACGATCCCTCTTAATCCCCGGGAAAGAAAAAGAACGACGGCGTAACTCTTATTACTGAAAACCGCGCGTCGTTTAACCGTAGCGCGAAATACGCGGGGATACAGATCTATTTTTTTTTCCTCGTAATCTTCGCCTCCTACGTGTATTTACTTAGCTGCGCGCTCGTCTTTGCAAGCGCCAGGCAGCAGCTGGAAACTGAGCGCCGAGACATTTGCAACCCTTTCTAAAAACACGAAACCCGATACACCATCGCACGTTCATGACGACCGTTGTTGCTCGACGGTCATCCCTAATTGGAATCTCAAGACGTTTAATGTTTTTTCGAGAAAATTCGTTGTTTGGAAGATCTAACGAACTCCATCGATTCTTAGCTTCCGGAATATGGCTTTGTATCGCTTTTCAATTGTCTGCGATGGAGATTTAATTTTGAGGGGGGGGGGGAGGGGGGGTTAACTTTAGGCGAGGACAAAATGGCGGATTTTGATGAGGTTTTTTAAGGGAAGACTTTTTCACTATTTTTGGGACTTAGGGGATGTTTTATTACTACTTTCGGCTGTTAGGCGGTATTTTTTTTGGCACGTTTAACCTGCAAATATCACTGTAACGTTTTCAAAGATACTTACCAGGGATCCTTAACCTAAACTTGCGAAAGAGAGTTTCGAAAGTAATCAAAATGAACGAAAGTGAAAAAATAAAGGAGAATTTTTGTTGCACTCGAACGATACAACACACCCTTAAAGTCGTACATTTTTATGGCTATGAAGATGGATGGAGATATTTAAATAATTTAAATAAATTGCTTAATACTTTTTTCATGTTGATATTGTATTCATGAAATATATATATTTTTATTTTTATTTTTCATTTTATTTTATCTTGTATATTGTATTTATTTTATTAAATCTATTTATTATCTTTAAACGCACAATTCTTCGCGTCAAAAAAAAACAACCATTCGTATGAGTGATTTATCGGAATTTGGCTCCTCGCTGAAAATGCGAAAAATGGTCGGACGAAATAAATATTAAGGCGGAATATACATTTAGACGAGAAAGAATTGAGTATTTTTGACGGATTTCTTGAACTAAGAAATAATGATTAGATTTTCAAAATAAGACTCAGAATTGCAAAAAAAAAAATTTGAATGGTCGTAAAGTAATTGAAATGAAGAAAATGCAAATTTGAGAGAATGGCAGGCATTTACGAAAAAAATCAAAATTTTGCCGCAAAATTTCGGTAAAGTTTGTATTAAAAAGGTAGGTCTTTAAATAATTTTCCAGAAACAATTCTCGTCAAGTGGAATGCCGCAATATTACCAACATTTCTACCAAGTTCCAAATCAATCCGCTTAATGGTTTTTGAGTAATCCAATTTTGAATTTTGAAAATGCAGTTTTTAGGAAAACGCTTTCGAAATTTACGCCCGCGGCGAATCCGTATGTTTTTGTATGAAGTATTTAAGAGGTCGTGTTAAAATTTCACGACGATTAGGAAGCACGTTATTAAAAAATTAACATTTTGTTAAGAACAATTTTTAAAAGAGATAAAAGAAAAATTTATCAATAAACTTCGTTTTATTTCCGTTGCTTTCAGTATATTGTAGATATTACAAAATTGAGAGGTAAGAAAAAAACAACATTTAATTTGTTAATATTAATTGTTCAATAACGAGCTTCCTAATTGTCGTGAAATTTTTACACGACCTCTGAAATATTTCATACAAAAACATACCAAATTTTCCGAAATTTATTATCATTTGCGATTTGGGACTCAACATCCTTAATTTTTTCAAAAGTGATAAAATAATCACAGCATTTTTTAATTTTGACATTATCTATAATTTTCTATAATTTTGACATGAAAAAGTATAAAATTAAAAATTAAGTAGGCTTTGTGATCAAATTTTCATATTTTTGACCATAATCTCAACAATTCTTATTCCAAAAAAGTAATTTATTTACGCGATAACCTCAAAACTGTACGTATACTGAAAAGTGTCTCATTTTCCGGCATGAGGACTTTCCCCCCTTAATATGTCTGCACAATTAAAATTCGAAAAGTATAAAGTTGAATTGTTGCAAAAAGTTATTGAAAACTTTCGACTTTCGAAAAGTGAGCATTTTATTTCAAATTCGTCCGGGTCAAAGTGACCCAGTGTGTCAAGGAGGGGTTAAAAGAGAAAAAATAAAGAAATCGATTTTTTGATCGCTGTAAACGTATATCCCACATTAAGGCGAAAATTGATACTAAACCCAAACAAACCGATATAAATTCTTCGATATCAAGTACACTCAGTTGGCGGCGATACTTTTCCACTCTTTCCAATCGCAATGATAATTTTGTCGTAACCGTAGGCGTAGGTAGTGTACGAAGCGTGAGCGGAGTCACATAGCGAATCCTATGCTCGAATTGTCTGTTTAGAGCATTATATTGTAGTTTTGGCGTGTGTTCCGCGCGGACGATACACAACCCCCAAGATGGCTGCCGCCGTTGGCGGTGGCGGAGGTGGCGGTAGCGGCGATAGTGGCGGTGAATGCTTGCCGGCAGGCGTATCGACGTTTGGCTTTTAGAGGGTTTCCCCGGAGGTAAGCTCATCGGATATTGTGGGTCTTCCCTCCCCTAGAATAGCCCCTCTTTCGGCCCTCTCGGCCCTTGAAAACAAAGAAACACGAGTAATTGAATTTTTTGCCGCGTCAATTAAACGACACCCGCTGAACGACCCTTCACAAAAATCATCATAACACGGACATCGTTTGGAGTTTTTAGAAAATCTTCTATGCTCATTAAAGTTAAGACCCTAGACTATGATACTCTGCATTGGTATAATGTCCTCGTTGGAGTGTATAAAGTATCTCTCTGTTACTTTTTCCACGCACTGGGTGACCCCGAACCTGTTCATTTTCTAGCCGATTTTGGCAATCCGAAGAATTGTAGGTTCCTGCAAATGCGCTTGAGGCAATATCAAGGCAATAATACCGAGCGGGAAAAGCTTTTGATCTTAAAAAAAACCGCATATCAGAATATAAACAAATAGTTACAGGAGACGCATAAATGCCAACAGTAACAAAATTGTCGCAAACGAAAAGAGACGGAATCGTAAAATGCAGACCGAAATGATCACGTAAATCTCTATCACATCTTTTCGATTACCACATGCGGTAAGCTTTCGATTTCTTCCGTACGCAGCGCCACTGTACAGCCAATGTCGCTTCAATCCGCGTCTGATAAGCGGCGTGTCAGGCGCTACGCGTTCTGCGTTTTCCACTTTGCCCAGATCGCAATATACCAATTGAAATACCGTCTGGTTCCAGAAAAAAAATTTGGTTGAAAAAAAGAATATGCGAAATGGCGGCGTTTCCGAAAGTTCGCAACATGAAACTAGAGTGAGAGGAGTCTGATCTGTGCATTTCAAAGTGGCTACAAAAATTTGGTCAAACAGGGATGACGCTACTGTCTCTAAGACCTCGAGAAGTAAGCTGAGTGTCGATGCCGTGTAAGAGAGATAAAGAGGATCGAATACGCATCCCAGCAAATACGAAAATCGACATTGTTTGGCGTCCATATTGAATTTCGATAGATAGAGTGCGTTCACTGTGAAAAAAGTTTCCAATTGAATAATTTCAACGAGAAATCAATTTTTTATAAATCCGGAGGTGAGAAAAAATACATGTTTTATCTTTATCAACGTGAAGAATTTCATTTTCGATAATGTTTGTTGATTTTGTTTAATCCGTCATGAACGTGTACGTGGTGTGCGTAGCTGTCACATTATGGTCACATGCAACGGTGCATTTATATCACAATCACAATGATATTGCTTATTTTATCAAATTTCGTAAAGAATATTAATCATTTTTATTTCCTAGGACGATGGTGAAAATTTGTGCAGTGGGTGACTGCAAGGGAGGCAGCGCTGCAGCCAAATCCGAAAGGGAGCTGCGTGGAGTGCGACAACTCGCACTATTCAAGGTGCCTAAGGTAAATCGACAAATAAAACTCGATTGTTATGCCCACATTCTTTCTTTTACTAAGCATTGTATCGTGTTATGATTTTCCGAATGCATTTTGGCTTTCGGATTGAAGAAGAGGTGCGATGATCGTTTACGGTCGAACGAGTCGATTGTCCGATAGGGATGGTGCTACGATCGGATGGTCCTTTTTAAATTTTCCAACGTTTTCACTTCGGTGACTTTCCCTTGTTATTTGTGATTCGTCTTGGGACCTCTCTTCGACGAACCTTTATATACTCTTTTAATTTATCTCTTATGAAAGCCAACTCTTCGCAACACACAAAATCGATCATCATGATCTTCAGCTGTTTCAAGGGAATGAAATTTCATTTCCTGTATGTCTGCTACTTTTGTAGCAGGTTCCCTGTCATTGTTTTTTGTCCTGTTCAATTTTTCTTTGGTTCTTTTATAATTGTCCCTCATGTTTCATTCGACTCTCACGTTCTGTTTCGTACATTCATCATTCGTCGACGCGAAGACATTTGCACAATTTTTTTAAACCAATTTTGCATCAAGCCCTGCTGCATTTCTACATTAAGAGCAACACTCAATAGTGTCGTTAAAATAATCATTGCAAGTTGTCATTAGTTTTATACAAAGTATAAGCACATAAGTATAGTGCTGGTTTTCCTTTGGTTTCAGAGCGAAGAGGATCGCAGACAGTGGGTCGATTTGCTGCAAACACCTTTGAATAATAATAGTGTTGTGTGCGAACAACACTTCTCCAAAGAAGATGTTCAAACAGCGGATAGTTTCATTCTCGAAGGTTGTCGAGCAGTCTTGCCTCGCCTGCGATGTACCCTGCGAAGAGGGGCATTGCCTTTATTGCGCATCATCGATGACCAAACCTCATCAGCCGGAGACAGCGCAGCAGTGGAAGAAAATACTGTAGGTTGTCCTGACGACGCTGCGCCTGTGGTGGTTAACGAGGTAATTAGAATCGAAATTATGGTCGCTTAGAAATAGATGTGACTGATTGATCTTTATACGTAATCAGTTCGACACAGTGATTTTTGTTACATGTTCTTCATTTTCAGAGTATAAGATCATTTTTAATTTCTTCACAAACATTAATGAAGCATTGTTTTATTATAGGTGGTGGGAATGACAATTGGACGATTAAAAACGATCTTAATTGAAACCCCATTGCCGCCTACCTGGTGTTGGTGTCAATCGAACGAGAAAATCGTTTTTACACAGATCGATCCATTTACGCCGAAAATAAAACTTTTCATCGACATTCAAGCGGATTTATCCATAATAGTGAGCTGTCCCAATGGTCTCGAATTTATGAATTTGAAGTTTCCATCGTTGGAAAACGCAAGAAATTGTGCAACGAAGCCGCAACGAGGCGAAAAAAAATTCCTTGCGTTTTCCAACGACCGCAATTTGGGAACCACACTTTTATATGCGGTGCATATTGATAACTTGCGTCAATTCGTAATTAGTTATTTATTAAACAACTCAGAAGGATGTTTTGAGGAATCTCATTTATATTTCAACCTAATAATCTTTGTTTCTCTAAATAAGATTTATATCAACTAGATCATACTCTATATTCTTTTATTACATCTTAATTCTATTGATATAACATTATTTTTTGAACAATGATAGCAGATGATGAATTTAATACGTTGCTGAACACTTTAGAAAGTGAAAATTCAATTATTTCGTGAATTAACTCAAATTCTGTGACGATCTTTTCGACCCGTCTAAAATGTAATGGACATTCATGCGTAAACAAAGCTCATAATAAAAAGTTGTCTGGCTACATTTACGATATAAAGCATTACCCATCTCTGCGCTATACTTGTAAAAAGTTTTACCTTGTCGGCATAAATATTACGTCACAGAATTCGTGTCAAAAACTGGTCAAGACATATTTTCAAAAAATTTCACGGATTAAACTTTATTAATTTTTGACCACAGGTTCGTTCTCCCGACAACCTCGCGAAAGTCGATCTGGGTCGTAAGGCAGAAACGATGGCATGTATCTTTGACATTATGAAAACGTCTACGGCCTGTAACGGCGCTGGCGTCACACCCAGAAGGTGCCGATTTGTTAATGCGATTAAAAACATTTCCGATTGGAAGTAAAGTTTGCATGTGAAAATAACAAGTCATTTTTCCAGCCGTTCGGTGCATTGCCGTGTTCTTATTTTGGAAGGAGATTACAAACGATCGACTGCTGCGCCTAGGTGCCTTTGTTGCCGAAAATTGAGGATCAAAACTTTGAAAAAAAGGCAACGAAGTTCTAGTAATATTAAAGTTCGCTACGACCGCTGCAAACGCGAAGTATATCACCAGCAACGGCAGTACCAGCGCCTACTTAAAAAGGTCAGTTATTTACAACACTTACGGTGCATCGAACACATTTCATTTACTGTCACTTTTAATGACAGTTCTTAGGAAAATTTCTCTATTATATGCTTTTACGATATTGAAGACTCAACATCAAGCTTATATGGTACAGTATAATATAACCAGTTGCAATAATCTTTAAAATCTACATATTGTATATCCCTAAAAATGTTCTCTCGATTTGAACATTTGTGAGGTTATGTTGACCTTTTGCACGTCGTTAAGACTGCAGTGGTCGCCATTTTGAAAAACCACAAGCATATTTTGTTAATTTGAAAGTTAAAATTAAACTGTAGAGTACTGTAGATTAAACTAGTGAAGTTGAACTGGAGCGAGTGTGGAACGAAAAATAAAAAACGCCGAATTACCAAATATTACATGACAATGCTCAGCATTTCGTCGGTACAGGATAAAGTAACAAAATAACTCTCGATAATTTCATCTCTCGTATTGGGGCATTGTACTAATGTAAAGCAGTTTTTTTAAAGTTTTGTGCGACCTTTCCTGGCCTTACAGCGGTTACTTTTATTACTAATACGCCAATGCTTTGATCGCAGTTACAAAATACTGCAAAATTAGCCACTTTCGACCAAAAATAATTCGAGCAAGGCACATGTGCCAAGATTTATGGATCATAGATCGCGAAGCGTTTTTTCTTTCAAATACCAGCAAATGTACACACTCTTAAGAGCGTGGAAGGGTCGTAAGCCCTTTGCTTCTTCGTTTTTCGTCGGAGAGAATGAACGTTGGAGTCTTTATTGACTGCCAGTATTCGGTACGAACTTGACGTCACGTGGACGGATGTAGGCGCGTAAAATCGAATCGCAGGGTGGCCAATAAGCCATCCCAATGACTTATTTGCAACGAGGTTAGAATCGATCGAGAACGATTTTGCCATTATTGATTTCCATGAAAATCTCGCGTATTGGTGCAGTTCTCTCGCCACAATAGTGTGAAACAGCATTTGCCCGTGATGTGTGTTAAGATATGGGGACGACTGAAAGTTGAGCGTGGAACTTTTGATTGACTCTACACCCGAGTGGCTGCGCCACATAAAAGAATCGTCCATGCGCATAGACTCGTATACTATAAAGTATTCTTCCGAATGACGTTTGAACTTCGCACGTATAACCTTGGTGAAAATTTCAGCCTTAACAGTAGTCTTGATCGACGTTTTTCTTCTTAACAATTCTTTTTCATTGGTTATCAACAATGTCTTTTGTCCTCGAAAAATCGAAGAAAAATAATTATTTTTTTATCAAATGAAATACGATAACAAGGAAAATCTCCGTCAATCTTCGCCAATATTATGTATATTGAGGGAAAAAAATCGTTTTTTTTGTTCCAGATCGACCGGGTGGCCAACGTCAAATACACCACAGGTCCTTCGCGAGATTTTTTATAACTTTAATTATTAATATTGTTCCACGGAATTTGGTACACAACTTTGTGAATATACATATAAATAAGTGTACCAACGATTTTTCAATAATTTTACTTGGTCCGTAATGTTTTTTTCATTCGTCCTGACTTTTGGGTCGCCACAACAGCCCAACCCCTCAATAGCGCAAGAACTTAAGGCGCCTGCATAAGCTTGGAATTTCGAAAGTACAATTTTTTACGACTAGCTTTTTAGTCTAGGGTCTTAACTTTAATGTGCAGCAAAGATTTAATGAAAATTCTTTGAAATGACCGAGTTGTGACGATTTTTGTGAAGGACCGGAACCTTTTTCCGTCTTCTCCTGCGTTTTTCTCGAAACTGTTTTATAAAACGGTCTTAATCTTATCTAAAAGTCTGTCGGATTCACTTCAAATTCGGACGGAGCATAGTTTACATAACATTTTCTTTCGCACGATCGGATGATTTTTTGATATATTCATCCATTTGTTAATAACAAATTATCATACTTGTTCTTTTTTCGTACAAAATCTAACTTTTTTTCAACAGCTCACCATGTTCGTAATTTTTAAAACAGTATCCGGTCATGCAAAAGTTTCAGTTATGATTCTAAAAGTACATTTGTCTATTATCCACTTTGGATCGCCCTAGTTGCCGGAACCACCTACACCGATCGGCCATGCAGCAACGGCCGCACATTGTTCAAACAATAACTTGATTGTTCATCAGTAATTTTCAATTCAAGACGCGACATGCATTTACCACTTTGAAAAAAACGATTTCTTTTTTTCTTTAAGGCCTTAGGCCACAGTAACGGGTATAAAATCATGTGCGAATTTAACCATTTTTTTCGTATGAAAAAGTGATTTACATAAAATTAATTACACATCTATTTAGTATGAATATCAAGCTGTTAGGAAATATCGTGTACACCATACACGTTTTGAAAACCATAATTTCGAGGAAAAAGCGATTAAAGTTTTACCATCAGTTCTATCGTTGTAATAATAAGTTTACCTTCAATCTGCGATTCCCGCACCATGTTTTGGACCTTCCCCTTCAATTCGACTTGCTTCCAGCAACTATCGATGTGTTTTAGATTTTCACCGTAGCCTAACCCCTTCAACAGCGTTTCAATAGTCGAGTAAGTGCGCGTACGACCGGAGAATATCTAATAATCTATGGTTTTTCGTCCGTCGCTCGCTCGTTCAGATACGTCTGCGTTGACACAATGAAGGAGCGCATAAAAGTTCTCCAAGACAGGAAAATGACAATCGCCGGAAATCTCTTGAGCGGCGGGGAAAAAGTAGCCTCGTCGAAATTCTCGCTCGACGAAATGAAGTTCCTCTTCGGCATTTAGCACGAATTATCGTCATTGCCAGCTGACCTGTGTAAATAAATATCAAAGGGGCAAAAAGAAGAGAAAAAACAGACGCTGTTGCACAAAGGCCCATGCCGTGTGTCACAATAATAATTTTATGTATACTATGTGACTTCATGGCTTCGCGCACATAAATACTCTATTCAAATTACTTGATTTTTGCGTTATGATAAGTATTGCCATCAATGCCGGCTGGCTGTTGTAAAAAGAAAAGTAAAATAACAAAATGAAAACCAACGCCATTCAGAAAAACGCCCATTCTGTATGATACGATTATAATTTTATTATTATTAACCTCGTCACAGTGTGTACGTGTACGTATAAATAATCAATTGTAAAGTACGTGTAAATAATCAATAAAGAGTATTTCATTTTCGCATTGTAATGAGTATATTCGTTGCAACTGATTTCATTTTCCAAATTGCCATAAATTGCCGCAGGACGCGTTCGTCTACGGAAGGGACGCTCTCTCTCTCACTCCCTCTCTCTCTCTGCACTTGCTGTTCCAAATTCCGTACGAGAAGTATGTCCGAGACCTAGAAAATAAAGGCAACATTTCGCAAAAAAAGAAAAAGGAACTGGCTTGAGTTTTTTTCTTCGTTAAGGTATTTCTATCGCCGGCTTCAATTCGTAAGATTTTCATAATTTTTTTTGAGCTTCACTAAATATATTAATAATCATCTCTGCAAAATTTCAGAGTCGGTTTGTTTGGGTTGGTCGACCTTATTACAGAGAAAAAAATATATAAAAATTGCGTACTTTGGTGAAGGAATACCAAGACGACATACACAAACCCAATTTCCGGTCGCTACAAAAGTGCATACAATAGTGAGAATCCGTCAGATTCTTAAAAATAATCAGATTTACACACTTAATACTTGTAGTAATCCAATGCTCTCGGAAAAAAATACGCTTATTGGCCTAATTTTCATGTAATATCAAGTTTAATTTGAACTTCCGGTATTGGATTTATTACCACTTTGCTACGATAAAGAGACGCGACAGCAAGGCAACAGCTGACTGTAGTCGTAACCTCATCTCACTCATTCGAGTTTCCACACATATTTCATATTTAACCGAGATATTTCGCCGACACAAATTTTGCACGCTTTTTTACCAGTCGTGGCCCGAATACAATGCTTTACATTTCCCGCACCTGACATTGTTTTGAAAGATCGACGTTGAAAAGCATGGAGGTTAAACTTGCCTGAATGAGTAAAAAGAGACGGAGATAGAACCAATGTTGCTAAATATCAAACCTAGAAACACTATGCGAATCGTTGGAATAGCTATTTTTCATTTTTTTAATTAAATGTGAACATTCATTAAACAGTTTACAAGTGAGAAATTTTAGTTACAAATTATTTTTTTGCATATGTTAAAAATATAAATTGTCCAGGTCTCAAGTATGATCAGTGGTATGACTAGTGTGAAGCGACAGGACTACCTGAACACCACATGCGCGTTGGCCGTGGAAACGTGGGAGAGGGGATTTCTCCAAACAAACTCGACGAAGATCCGGGCAAAGCGGAGGGCGCGATAAGATATATAGGTACAGCCAGGTCCTTGACACAGAGCAGCATGGAGTCTATCTACGTTCCATGTATGTAAGCCTGAATACGTTGCCCATGTTTTTGTAGTCACTATTTTCAAATCTCTTCATAAGAGTTCGGGCTCCTACTCTAGTCGCCATGGTTCGCAAATAAACAGTCGCCGAAAGAGTTCCGAGTTGAACGGTCGCGCATAGAAGATACGCGTATCAAGAATACGAATATGCCATACACCGAGGATTACCTAAAAAAAAAGTTGCTTCAAGAGCTGGAAGCTTCACACGTCGTGAGTTGAAACATACTTTTCCTCTAATCTCCGTTTCCCTTTGATCTCATCCTTGTCCAAAAGCATATCTTCAAACTTATCCCCATTGGCGTCAAACGACAAACGACTTTGACATACTTTATTTACGGACACGTATGAGCGGCTCTATCTTTCTCGTAAATTTGATAAATCGGCAGAATTCCAGGTGTTTTTCGTGCTCCGCGATCCCGTCGCTTTTATCGAAATAGAAACGAAACACGAATATTTCCAAGCGTGCGTGTGTGTTACGAATTACTTTTGGCGTCGAGTGCGTATATTATACGATTGAAAAGTAAAAGCGGCGAGTCTCCTCGTACGACGTTCCTCGAACGATTCGTTATCGCGGGGGCTACGGTTATTCAGCGGGATCGCGACGTGGCCTAACCTCAAAAGCACTCGCCGTCCCACTTTGCTCCGCGACCTAAAGAAATCTCGACTTTGACACGAGACGTCGCGAACGTGGGCTCGAACGCCAATGGGGACTGTGATCCTTAACGAGCCCTGCGAAAAAAAACGAAAAAACAAAATATACCAAGTGTACATGACGCCACACGTTTTCCAGCGTTCTCTCGCCAAACACCGAGCGATATAAGCGCGTATTTACGACGCGAGATTTAAGGATTATCGAGGAAGCAAACGAGGCACCAAGAGGCGCCGAAAATCGTGAGAAAAAATGGGCGAAGGCCAGCGTCTGCTGGCGATCGTGGGAATCGCCGTAATATTGAGATGGTGCGTAGCGTATCATCCTTACAGCGGTCAAGGAGAACCGCCGATGTACGGCGACTACGAGGCTCAACGTCACTGGCAAGAGATCACCAAGAATTTGCCGCCGACGAGTTGGTACACCAACACCAGCGACAACGATTTGCAATACTGGGGCTTGGATTATCCGCCATTGACGGCCTATCACAGCCTCCTGTTGGGTCACTTGGCGCACGAGATAGATCCGGCCTACGTCGAATTGGGCAAATCGCGAGGCTACGAATCCGCCGATCACAAGTACTTCATGAGATTGTCCGTAA
This sequence comes from Ophion costatus, assembly GCA_951751655.1. Classification (NCBI taxonomy): domain Eukaryota; kingdom Metazoa; phylum Arthropoda; class Insecta; order Hymenoptera; family Ichneumonidae; genus Ophion; species Ophion costatus. Next base: position 18,460,232 of record OX632366.1, on the reverse strand, counting down.
TGGCGGCGGACCTTCTAGTCTACGTGCCCGCGTTGGTGTACTTTGCGCGAAAAGCCGTGTCGCGCGAAGGAACGATCTGTCGCGGCGACTCGATCGACGCTTTCGGCCTCTCCAAGGACGACTCTATTTTGATAACAGCTCTGCTCTATCCGGGATTGATTCTCATAGATCACGGTCACTTTCAGTACAATTGCGTCTCGCTGGGGCTCTTCGTAGCGGCGGTAGCTGCGATTCTGCGAAACTCCACCATAGCCTCGTCCCTTCTCTTCGTGCTGGCTCTGAATTACAAGCAAATGGAGCTCTACCACGCGCCGCCGTTCTTCTTCTACATTCTCGGCAACAACACACCCGGCAAGAGGAAAAATCTTTTGTCGTGCGTACGCAGCTTGATCTGCGTCTCGCTCGCCGTCATGCTGACTTTCATTCTCGTCTGGGCGCCGTTCATACAGAATTGGCAGGTTTTCAAGGACGCAGCGACGAGGCTTTTTCCCCTCGATCGCGGCGTCTTCGAGGACAAAGTTTCCAACGTCTGGTGCGCTCTCAACGTGATTTACAAATTGCGGACCGGCCTGGCGAACGCGCAGATGGCGCGTTTGTGCCTGATAGCCACGAGCCTCGCCATTCTCCCGAGCTGCTTGAATCTCTATCTCAAACCGCACAAGGAAAGATTCGTACTTTCGCTCGTCAATTGCTCGCTGGGCTTCTATCTGTTCTCCTTTCAAGTGCACGAGAAATCGATACTGCTCGTCGCCATTCCGGTCCTCATGCATCTCCATCGCGATCCCTTGCCGTGCTTCTGGTTCCTCCTCGTATCCACGTTCAGTATGTTGCCCCTCCTGATAAAGGACAAACTCGTCACTGCCTATTTCTCGCTGAGCATCTTCTACGCACTCGCCGTTTACTTGATGTGGCGACGGGAAATCTCGAATCTCGTGTTACGAGAGAACAAGGAAACTCTGAGCAAGAGCAAAACGAAGATACACGGGCAGCCGAGCCAGAGGAAGTTTCGTGTTAAACAAAGTGGGAGATCGCGCACCGGTGACTCGAGAGGATGGCCCCACCGTCTCTATGACAAGCTTCAACATTCGCTGCTAGGCAAAGACGTGCTGACGTCGAAAATGTTCGCGTACTCGTCGACCATCAAAATAACGGCGTTCAGCGTGTCCGTAGTCGGGACTCTTGTCATTTCCGTAGCCAGTGTGTTTGTCAAACCACCCGATACTTATCCCGATCTATTCGCACTTCTCGTTTCCCTCTATTCGTGCTTACACTTTGTCGGATTTTTCCTATACTTCAACTACAAGCAAATCTACGGATTGCAGAAACATTCCGGAAAATCAAAGTCACATTGAATCAGTCAACGTTAGGGCATGCAATTACCGGATGGATCTCAATATCGGTACTGAGTTTCGGAATTGGCGTCTCATACCGGAATCCCGCTACTAGGCTCGGTTTTTTTTTTAATGTGGGTGGCTGGGTGGTGGTTCGATATATTGCTCATCAAACCAAAAACAGCCTCGCATAAATGAGAAGCTGGCGGACAAAACTACACTTGTACACATTACGTCAAATTCTTTCTTTTTTTTCGTGTTCAAGCACACCTTTATTCGCTGTCAAAATATTTTGCATCAAATCCGGCGTTAGACATCTTTAAAATGGTCAAAAACACTTTTCAAGCAGAAACGGACTTCCCCATGGCTGTCTGGATGAAAAATTAGTAACGAATTATCACAGTGATGACGTATGACGTTGAATGCGATTGGTGTAAGCCTGACATGGAAGAGTTTGTTTAGGATTGAGAAATTGACGATAAAAGACGAACTTATATTCAATTCAAAGAATCTGTTTTATTCTATAACTGGATATGTCCATAAGATTTTCATTCAAAAGCGGAGTTATCCACCATTCGAATTCAAAATCAGACTTGTCCGGAATAAAAACAAACACATGGTAGTTAGTCTTTTTATTTAACTGAAGCCAGGCCTAGGCCCATTTGCATAGCCTTCATATATCAAAGCTTGAAAATTCTAATTCATCTTTATTTGGTTATTTTTATTTTTCACCTCTCCTGTAAAAAAAGTACTTCATGGACGAGTCTGGTTCTGTTCGCCAGTGACTCAGGTACACAGGGAATAGCACAAAAATGAACGAGGTCATCCAAATAAAACGAAAATAATTATAACAGTTTTAAACATAAATTCTAATTTTAAACAATCAACATTCATAAAAGGTGACATTTACGTGAATAATATTTTACTTTTCTCTCAGTCTTTGTCTTAATATTGTGAAGTTTTCATCAATCCTTCTTAGCATTGCTAAAGAATAAAATAATAATTACTTAAAAACTCGAGATACCTCTATGTTTCGTCTTCATATCTGAACACAGTATTTCAGATCAGTCAGTCTAGACAAACAAATTCCCAAACAGTACTTATAATTGTTGAAAATAATAATAATAAAAAACAACAAAATGGAGTCATTTCAGTACTTTTAAACGTTAGTAAGTACCCGTGCATCATGGCTTAAACCCACAATTGGCCTAAGTAACCCTTATCCGGCCTGAAAATTGGGTTCATTATAAGGTTTTGACACTTCAGACGCTAAAAAACTCTATCTTTCATGATTTTTTTTGATAGGTTTACATTATAGATATTGATATAAAATTTGTTACTCTTAATAAATACGCTTTCGAAATACATTTAAAAAATCATCGTTTATTTAAGTCACTATTTATAGACGAAGATGATAGTTAAAAAATGTCCTAAAAAAATTGTAGATCTGCGCTGTTGATGAAATCTCGGAGATGGATCATCCGAAACAAAAAAATCAAACGGTTTTAGATTCAGTATGCCAATGGCTGTAGCGCATATCATACGATTTTTTATATATGCAAAATTAACAAAATGGCGGACATTTTTCCAAAAAAACGTTTTTTTCGCCGTTGTTTGGCAAAAAAAAAGTAAATATCAATGTTTAAAAAAAACTTGTTATGCGCTATAGCTATAGCCGTAAGGAATACGTGGTTAACATTTAATAAGGATCGGTTCAGTAGTTTCGAAGATTTTATCAACAAGCCGTCGAAAAACGCGTTTAGAGTTTGTTTGGGTTACATAAATATGTAAAACAATTTTTTTATGTATTTTGAAAGTGCATTTATTAAGTCTAACAACTTTTATATCTATAATATAATATCTATAATAAAAGTCTAACAACTTTTATATCTATAATATAATATAATATAATATAATATAATATAGATATAATACAACTATTATATCTATAATATAAGGCTATCAGAAATTGATGAAAATAGCCTTTTTAGCGTCTAACGTGAGAAGGCCCCTTAATACCGGTGTTCCGATATTCGAGGCGCCAATACCGCTAAAACTTATCCGGGATTCCGGTACTCATGCCCTAGCCAACAGTACACACAAGATGGGCTTGTAGTTTGCATCGTTGGACTGCAACGAAAATTCTTTTCTATTTCTTGTTTCCATTGATATCGAAAATCATATATTGCTGATTTTTTGTGGATCGTTAAATGAGAATCCTAAAAAATGTTCGCGTGATTTTCGTGGCTCAAATCTGCCGAAGGACATTTGGGAAATTAAAAGAAAGAGGAAAGGATTAAAGGAGAAAGAAAATAATTTTCTTTGCATCTCAACGACGCAATCTTCAACGTCATCTCACAAGTACACAACGTTCGTAAAAGTTCAAAAGGTCTACGTACAAAGTGCGATTCGTGTATTGTCGAACGTGCATATAGCTATGTCGTAAAGGAGGGTAAGCAGATAGTAACGCATAAGAATATGACGAGGCGTCGATTATTATCAGTGGTAATCGAAACGTACAGACTTTGGTGGGTTCTCGATTCGAAGCATCGATTTTTACGATCTCAATTGTTGAATCATCGATCTCAATCGTGTGTGACGCTTTTAAAGCGGTCTATGAAAAGCACCGTTTGCAAATGATATTTCAATGTATAGCTGCGTGACTCTGTCGGGTTTCTGTGACATTACCGTATATGCTTACCATCCAAATTGCCAATCAATAGATTTTCATCCCCTACGTCCCGTGAAACGATGTATTGAGATTGAGCACAAACGATCGTTATCTTCCTGGTATGTGATAACTAGGTGATAATAATGACTAGCTTGTTAAATGCTCAAGCCCCCTCGAAGATCTATCAAACCAACGCTCGCATTATCCGACCTTCGGTTTTGACATGGCCAGCGTACGAAAATTCGCGCTGGAAGTAACATTCGAAAATTCTGAAAGTGTAAACCATACCAAAGATATGATGTTGAAGTTTGCATACTTGGAACGCAACGAAAGTTCCGTAGTCCATTTTTTTTTGCAATCCTGGCCTCTACAATAGCATAAACTTTTTTCGGAATCCTTTTTCGAGATCTTCAGCGTAAATATGCAAGTCAACTTTTCGACTGATGATGAAAATGAGGCAATACACTTTTTAGAATGATTTTTCGTTGCATTCCAACGATGCAAACTTCAACATCTTAAGATATTTGTGAGCACTGAAAAAACAGCAATACGATAGAAAAAAAAAGATTGTCTTGGAGTATGCTCGGGTTGAAATGTGATGAAAATCCCTGCTTTTTAAAATTCATTCAAATAACTCGAAATAAAAGTTTATTATCAAATAAAGTTTGTAGATTAACGAGCATACTAAAAAAAAACAAGTGACTTTCGTAGACTACTAAAGAAGACTATGGTATTGAAGTTTCCATCGATGGAATGCAACAAAGTTACTTTTTTCTTCGTATTTCCCAATTTTGGATACAAATATCACTGAAATATTTTTGAAGATCTTTATCAGGGATCCGTAAGCAAAAACAGCAAAGGAAGCGTTCGGCTAGTAATCAAAATAAATGAAAAATAAAGAAGAATTATCGTTGCATTCCAACGGTGCAAACTTCAGTGACAGAAGAATGTCAGAATTGACATTGGCGGTTCCGCAGCGTGGAAACTAGGATTAATCAATTTATCAAACGTTATTCCCGCGCGCCCTTAAGGTATTCCTTTCACGAACCCAAATATTTAACAATGAACCGATTTTTGTCTATAACCAAGTAACAATACATCACAGTATACTGGTAAACTTTCAAGCCAAGTTACCGGGCTTTTCACGAAAACTTACCACGCTCAAAATCGTCTCATTTATACGCCGCTTTATGGAGATAACACGCTGGCCACATTTTTTCCAATAATTTATACGCTAAATAACTCTAGATGTAAAAACATCGAAAGATTTATGAAGTTTAGAAAAATGTTTCTAGCAGAATAATTTTCGTAGTCGGGCCTTTCCAGAGAAAACGTAAAATTGTGTAAATTTATTTAATTTGTTAATCCAGTTTATCATTGGGTATAGTATATAATGTCTCAGAATTATCTGACATTTTAATTCATTAATAAAGCGTATTATTTGTTTGAAAAGTACGAATATTTGTATTATAAGGTACAAACATAGAGGTTATGTGTGAAACAAAATATCCAATAAATGGCCGCCTCGTCGCTGTGCAAACGTTCACTCTTTTGCCGAAATTTTCAATAACATATTGGCATAATTGCGGATTAATTTTATTAATGGTGCGTCCAATTGCTTTCTTGAGCTCCGGAATGGTCTATGAATCATTGGCATACACTTTTCCTTGCAGAAAGCCCCAAAGAAAGAAGTCCAATGGCGTTAAATCGCACGATCTTGGTGTACTTGGTGCAACCTGCCACACCGTGGCACGTTGCGCCATCTCGGTGGTGGAATATGTCTTCCAAGTCCATGCCGTTTATGCCATCTCTCGGGTATTACTTCCACACATAACCTCCATGTTTGTACCTTATATCAAAATTAAAATATTCCAACTTTCCACATAAATGATACGTTTTATCAATAAATAAAAGTGTCAGGTCATTTTGAGACACCCTTTATTCGATTGTGACTTATTTTTATCAAGCGCTACTGTAGGGCCCCCCTTGTGCCCCCACAAAATACAACGCGTACTTTTCATCTGCGCCTGTGGACACAAATTTATGAGATTGTACATAGAGCGTTCTGGTGCACCGATCGTTGTGCACGCCGAGCAATCTGTAACACGATGGTCGCGTGAATTTTTGAAATTGTTAAAACACGCGTCATACGCGATATCGATCTGTGTTATGAATGTGAAATGCGAGGCTAGTTTAAATTTTGGAGTGAGGGAAAGGTCTCTTCGTGTCAAGTTATCGCTACGCGGTATAAGCTGGCGATAGAATAACGCGTCTCTTGCATAGCTTGACGCGTCAACGAGATATATCTTCGCTTTTACTTTTCTTACGTTCCGTTCTTCCTTACGAATAAAATATTCAAGTCACTTACCAAGCGCGTATGAATGCATTATTCCCTGCCTCTTCCATCCTGTTGTTCGGCCCCCCTTTTTTTCTTTTCTTCCCACTTCGCTGGCCGCGGGGCCGCGCGAGCTGGCCACGAAGCCATCGCGAGAACATTAGTGTAAATATACGGAAGAGTGCACGTATCACAATCATGTTCGTGACATCGTACGAGCGGAAAAGTGATATTGGCAAACGTACGTTTGTTCCAGGAGGTTGAAGACCAGAGTGACGGCTGCGGCGCCAAGTTTTCCGTGCTCATCGTGTCCGACAAGTTCGAAGGAAAACCACTGCTGCAACGTCACAGGTAAAAGACGACGAGAGCATAAGGATTTATTCTGACGCGGCGCTTGAAGTCGGCAAGGCCGTACGAAGGAACTTAGAAATATAAACAGAACCAATGTGTCAACTTTTGTTTCCAAATAATTGGAAACAGCTGCGGCGAGACACAATCACCAATTTCCATCTTTTATTACAGGCAATTTTTTAACGGAGTGACATTTGGGCCAGTAAAAAATGGCTGATTTTCATGATAATTTTTTTAACGAAAGATTTCTTCACTATTTTTGAGACTTGGGGTATGTTTTATTATCACTTTAGGCGGTTGCATGGTATTATTTTTATTTATCAACCTTTAAAAATGGCATGGTCTTGTAAACGGGTTGCAGCGAATGTTGTCGGACGGGGTGACAACAAAATTGAATTTTTGAAAAATGTCTTCATCTTGCAATATAAATAGACTTTTTTCATTTTCAAAAACATTTAGAGTATGTTTGAGCTGATAAGGTTAGAAAGTTTTATACCAAATTTCATCAGAATCGGTTGATTAGTTTTTTTTAGCTACACGTCACGCCAGTTTTGAAAATGCAGTTTAGAAGGCCTTTCCGTACCTCCGCCATTTATAAAGATAAATTTAAGGAAAACAACAATTAAGTGCCTAAACATTCGTTCACAGTGGGAGATGCGTTAAAAAATACTTGCAACAAAACAATCATGACTCTTTTTTTTCTCCATTTTTTTATGATCGGCATTGTGAAGACATCATTTACTATAGTAGCGCAAAATTAAAAATATCTTTGAGCATTTTCTATCGCCACCCACTTACATGTAGTAATTTCGAATTTTCGTTTATTTATTATGACGTACACCCTTTTTCCAGCTTCGCTGAGCATAGTACGATGTTTGTGGGCACGACCAATGACAAATCGTCTTTTTCATCGGAAACTGTGCAGCGCATTAATATTTTTTTTCTGTATCATTTGTTGCCTCTTTATGCTCTGACATAACCTTTGAAAACGCCGACCGACACGAAACGCGCGTAACACAGCTGCGACCTGTTATTGAAGCTTGTGTCTATTCTAATAAGATTTTTAAACATCAACATTTAATTTTCCGATAACCCTACCGCCTTCAAATTACCATACATGTAAATAATCATTACGAATATCTACCGTACGTTAGAACATTTTCGCGATATGCAATCGTACACGTAATTAATATTTCGCTACAATAAGTTGGCACTGGTGACGTCGCACAATATCATAAGAACTTCGTTTCTCCCTTCCACCTTACAAAAATGATTTAGCAACAGCCTTAAGGTAGTCCTATCGACAGGCTTCAATTCATAGGATTTTCATAATTTTTTATGTCATTCACTAAATATATTAATAATCGTCTCCGTAAAATTTCAAGGTCGGATATCGACCTTATTACAGAGAAAAAAATATAAAAATTGCGTACTTTTGTAAAGGAATCCCGAGACGACATACAAAAACCCAATTTCCGGTCGCTACAAAAGTGTATGCAATAGTGAGAATCCGTCAGATTCTTAAAAATAATCAGATTTACATACTTAACACTTGTAGTAATCCAATGCTCTCAGAAAAAATACGCTTATTGACCTAATTTTCATGTAACATCAAATTTAATTCGAACTTCCGGTATTGGATTTATTACCACTTGCTACGATAAAGAGATGCGACAGCAAGGCAACAGCTGACTGTAGTCGTGACCTCATCTCACTCATTCGAATGTCCACACATATTTCATTTTTGACCGACATATTTCGCCGACACAAATTTTCCACGCTTATTACCAGTCGTGGGCCCGAATACAATGCTTTACATTTCCCGCACCTGAGATTGTTTGACAGATCGACGTTGAAAAGCATGGAGGTTAAACTCGCCTGAACGAGTAAAAAGAGACGGAGATAGAACCAATGTTGCCAAATATCAAATCTAGAAATACTACGCGAATCGTTGGAATAGCTATTTTTTTCATTTTTCTAATTAAACGTGAACATGCATTATGCAGTTTACAAATGGAAAATGTTAGTTACTTAGTTAGTTACTAGATAATATTGTATCCGTCTCATTGATCCTCTTTTTTTCAGCATGAACATAAGTATTGCTAACGGATCGACGGTTCTCGTGATGTTTCAGGCTCGTGAATACGATCCTGGAGGAAGAGCTGAAGGAGATTCATGCATTCTCGCAAAAGACTCTGACCACCGAGCAGTGGGCGAAGCAACAACAGACTTGATCCAATTTCCTTATCTCTGTATACACCCATCCCTCCGAGCGTGCGTAAAACGAAAGCAAAAAGACCGCGAGTAAAATGACGATGATCGCTTAGCAAATGTATAGTTGATTTTCATACTCGGAGGTGTCACTTGTAACCCGCGTGTCGCACGAGTCGCTACGGATAGGAGACACACACAGCGATAATGGCGGAGTTTCGAGTGTCCGCTCCTGGCAAGGTGATACTTCACGGCGAGCACGCGGTCGTTTACGGCAAAACGGCCGTGGCTGCGAGTCTCGATTTGCGCACAACTTTGGATTTCAAAGAACTGCCTCCTGACAGCGAGTACATCGTGCTGTCGATGCCGAAAGTACGTTTGCTCGTGAATATCCCGCTAAAGCTTGTTCGCGAGTACTTTTGCAAAGACTCGGCCCCCAACTTGTCGTCCCACGGCCACGAGATTTTTCACCCTTACGTGGAAAGATTCGTCGAGGAAATGACGTACACGAACGTTCAACAAAAATATGCCCTTCAGACGTTCTTATATTTGCTCGTGTCGATATTGGAAGACGAGGGCACGGAGTTGCGACCGTTTCAAGTAGTAATGGAGACCGCCCTGGCGATAAGCTCGGGTCTCGGTAGTTCGGCATCGTTTTCCGTATGTCTCGCAGCCGCGATGCTTCATTGGTCTCACGTACAGAAGAATCGTTCCACCGCGATGGACGAGGAACGATTGGCGGCTATATCGAGACACGCACTCAATGCCGAGAGAATAATGCACGGTAATCCATCGGGTATCGACAACTCGGTGTGTACGTACGGCTCGATAATCGAATTTCGACGGGGCGAACCTTTGATACCGTTACACGGTGTCAAGAGCATGCGAGCGTTGCTCGTCGACACCAGAGTGCCCAGAAGCACGAAGGCTCTGCTCGAAAAATTCGTTAATCTCAAGCAAACGTATCCCACGATATTTTTGCCCATTCTCGAATCTATCGACAACGTCTCCAAAGAGGCTCTGAAAGTTATCAAGAAAATACGAGACTTGCCGGACGAAACGAGCGAAACGCTGCTCGCTGCTTACAGGGATTTAATGGTGAGCAGACACAGCGTTAATACACACTAGTGGGGGCCATTTTCTTATTCGAGGGGTTAGGCTACTGTGGCGACAGCGGGATTGTTTGAACAAATTCATTTTCAAGAACGCAAGATTATTGAAAAATCGTTGAGATATTTATTTGTATGTAGATTAACGAAATTGGGTAGCAAATTTTGTCATAAAGTATCAATAAGTAGAGAAGTTATTAAGACATTGAATAAGTTTCCGCTGCGTGCCAACAGATGGCGTTACCGGAACTGCGTGCGCGTAGCTTCAGGTGGTAACGCATCTGTGAAGAGGTACTACAAGCAAGCTCGAAATTCAGTATATGTCACTTAGCCGAAGTGTAAACAACTTTTTTTTCATCGTGTTAAACTTGTCAAATTTCGTGCTAAAAAAGAGTACCGAGGGGCTCAACAGTGTACTCGATTTTTGCTAAGCGGTTGATCTGAACCGAGACTTGCACGAGCTTTCTTTGTTATCGTATCTCAATCGACAAAACATTTCGAATTTTTATTTCGATGTTTCAACCCATAATGACGTTGATGGTAATAACTAATGAAAACAAAAATTAAGAAGAAAAACATCGGTCAAGACGAAACTACTATTGCGCTGAATGAGTGTACCAAATTTCACGGCAATCCGTTCATTAAATGTCGAGAAATCGAGTACACCGTTTTGAAAAACATAATCTCGAGGAAAACGTGTTTAAAGTTTTATCAGCACTTCAATCGTGCCATCATAAGTCACGACATTTGCATCGTTGGAATGCAACGGTTTTTATCCTACTCTTACCTTTTTATTATTATTCGAAACCTTTTTTTGCAACTCGAGGACGTAAATCTGTAAAAAAAAATAGGCAAAAACAATGAAATGATTTTCGTAGGCTAAAACGGCTCAAAATAAATGTATCGATAAGAAATGATTGCTTTTCCTAGCGTTCCAATGATGCAAACTTTAAGACCATCATAAGTTGACTTTCAATCTGCGATTCCTGCACTAGATGTTGGACCTTCCGCTTCAATTTAAGTTGCTTCAAGAGACGAACGATTTTTATTTCCACAGTAGCCTAGCCGCTTAACTATAACAACAAAGTTGTCTTTTTACATTCAAACTTGAATGACTCGTGACTCGTCATAGGAAAACTTGAATAACTTGAATCACTCTTCAAACGATCAGAGGGAGCGGTCAGAGGAAAAAATGCATTCCAAATTTGACATGAAATCTTGTTCTTCGAACATGTGTCATTGACAATGTTTGACGACAGGCAACATGCGTTAAACGCGATCAACAATTCTCGCGGACTATACGTCGAGTCTCATGACGTTATGCACGACACACGCAGGTACTGGTTGAAGTCAATCAAGGATTATTGGCGACTTGTCAAGTGTCCCATCCGTCGTTGGACAGAATTTGCGCAGAGGCGAAAAATTATGCCCTCGCAGCTAAACTCACCGGTGCCGGGGGCGGTGGTTACGCTTATATTCTCTTGCTACCGGACACACCGAACGAGACCATCACCAGCATTACCAAGAAACTCATCGCGAACGGATACCTCGTGACCCTTGCGAATTTGGGTGCTAAGGGTGTTATGATCCACGAATAAAAATCGCTTTTTAACGCCGGGTAGAAGGTAATATTAGGCTTATGGTGGCATCATCTACGGTAAAAAAAATTCCTTGGGTGAACGAAATTGTTGTTTTTCGGAGGTGGCCAATGGAAAATTGACTCGAAACACTAATATATTAAATTATTCCAAGTATTCGTTAGGTGAATGGGATAAACAATTCTTAAGGGGTTAAGCTACTGTCACGACCCGAAAATCAGGATAATTGAAAACAAAAAACTTTAAAGACACGAGTAAGATGGTTGAAAGGTATTTTGGACATTTATTTATATGTACACTAACAAAGTAGTGCACTAAATTTCATTTAACGATATTAATAAGTGAAGAAGTTACGAACAATCTTATGAAGGACCTTTGAAAGTGGAGGTTTTAACGGTGTACTTGATTTTGGCCACCCGGTTGATCCCTAATGAAGAAAACTCGTTTTTTCTTAAAATAGATAATATATCCTGAGACTTGACGGAGTTTTTTTTGTTCTCGTGTTTTGTTCATTCAAAAAACTGATTTTTTCGATTTTTCTAGCGAAAGTAACAGCATCATTGCTAATAACTAATTAATTCTTACGTTAAGAAGAAAAACGTCCGTCAAGACTAAACTGCTATTGTATTGAATAAGTTAACCAAATTTCAAGTCAATCCGTTCGTTAGATGTTGAGAAATTGTGCACACCGATCTGAAAAACATAGTTTCGAGATTTACGCATTTAAAGTTTTACGGGCAGTTCTATCGTTCAAATTGTAAGTTTACCTTCAACTTGCCATTCTTGCGACACATGTTGGACTTGCCTTTTCAATTTGCGTCGCCTCAAGCGACGAATGTGCGTTCGTCATTCTCACAGTCGGCCTGACCCCTTAAGGTATTCCTTTCGCGGAGGGCCGTATTTTGCGAGGGCATGAGAAGGCCCCTTCTGAATCATAGCCAAACGAGAGTGGCGTTCAATAAAAAAAAGTCACGATCAATTACTATACCCAACGATAAATGACGTTGAAGTTTGCATCGTTGGAATGCAACGAAACTTCATTCCTTCTAATTGCTCAATTTTTCTTTCAATTCGCAAAAAAAGCGTTGGATAATGATAAAAATAGAGAAATAAACAAGGAAGAAAAAAAACGTTGCATTACAACGATGCAGACTTCAATGTCATAACGATAAACTGAAATAAAAAATATCGCGCAAATTTAGTAGATGAGACATTTTTATATTTTCTTTGTAAAGTCGCAGCTATGAAAATTCTACTGCTAGTCACATTTTTTCAAGTTTCGCCGTTTATGTTTTCTTTAAACATTGGCGACGGTTTGTTTTTATTGGCGTTACGGAATCTTTAGATTTTTTCACACGCGTGAACAGTTTGTCAGGCATCTAGAGTTATTGAGTGCATTAACTGTTAGATAGAAATGTGGCCGTCGTGTCATCTCCATAAAGCGTCGTATAAATGAGACGATTTTTAGAGTCGCCCTTTTTCGGTAAACGTTCGGTAACGTGGCTTGAAATTTTACCAGAATACTGGGATGCATTTTTACTTCATTCTAGACGAAAATCAGTTAATTGAAAGGAATACGTTAAAGTAATCTAATATTCCATTCATACTTATATTTCCATAATTCGTTGGCGTCTATGATCTTGAAGTTTGCATCGTTGGAACGCAACTGAATTTAACTTTCTTTTTATCGATAAAACTCCTTTTTGGGCGATTTAGGCTATGCATTTTTTTCGAACGTTTTAACGTATTTTCATTACAGATTTACGACCTCAAGTTGTAAAGAAGGCTTCCAAATAATAATAAGAATGGAAAAATAACGAAAACGTTGCATTCCGACGATGCAAACTTCATTGGCCTCTCCTAATTACGGATTTAGTCAACCCAAGTACAATTTCTGCAGTTTAGGGGACAAATTAATGCCCCTTGATGCAGTGCCTTTTTGTCACTGTTCGCGTCAGTTGCAACGTATTATTACTGTACGAAACAAATGGTTTCAAACGTACCCGCATCTGTATTATATTTCAGAAAAAAGATCCTTACATGCGCTACCATAGCCCAAAGTATGGAAACACTTTACGAGTTATCGGTTGGGCCGAAGACTTACATCGCAAAAACACCAGCGATGTTTCAAATAGTACTCGAAACATGGGAAAAAAAGGATTTTTTCGCAATTTTTCTACTCGAATAACCTCGCGTGGCGCTTTTAGAAACTCGAAATGGAAATTTCGTCCCCGAGGGACTCGGCAGAGCCGAGATGTGCTTCGAAGCCATTTTGAGTTTGATTTTGACGCGGAAAGTGTGTCCATACTTTTGATCGCTTCTGTACACACAGATTATTTTACGGGTAATCGTAAATATAAAACGCTCGGTTTAAGTTCAAGATGTTTCATATACATCTTTCTTTATTCCACTTTTCGCACTGCTCTTTTCACGGTTATTCGGTACAATACGAATGTTTGCTCAATTACATCTGCATATTCGCAGTCTTTCCGTTTAGTTTTCGTCTATACGCAACAGGGCACAGTTAGTTGGGGTCAGTCCAAGCGAGAACATCCTTAAATCGTGAAGCGATGACACGATGAACGCTTTTCGTTCGTTTCTTTGTTCGGTTTGTTTTTTTTTACGAGTAAATTGTAAATCTCCGTTCTACGGCAACGATTCGTCGTAGACACATTTTGGTATGTAATTCACTAGAGCTCTCTAGTTCGGAATGAATCTCGGTGTAGAATCTCTCACTACCAAAAAAAAGATACTGCGCGCACACAGAGTATTATTTACAATTACGGAGAAAAGTATACGGAGGCATTATTAACGATAATTTGCGGGTAAAAATGGTTATTTACATAAATAAATATCGCCACACTCAACTCGTGTGGTAATCAATTTCTTTGACTATAGTTATATTTTGATATAACTATAGTAAAATATTACTATAGTTTTTCACTACAGTCATATTTTTCGCGAGAAATATTTGCGATGGAGAAAAGCAACGATGCACACTTGGCCCGAGGCGTATTTTTCACGTGCCTCGTGACAAAAAATGCTATAGAAAGAAATTTTGAAAAAGGTAAGTTGCACGAATTCCCGAATTTCATTAGCAACGGCACCGAGAAGGGTACGATCATATTTTATAGCGTGCAATGATGCTTGTCAAGTGCAATGGTGAAGAAAAAGTTGACGAATTCAACGAATTATCGAAACTCGATAACGCGTGCGAGGCATCGTGAAACGATTGAATAAATAATTGGCTCTCTACGTACGTGTAACGTTTACGTATGTCAAAACTCAACGATATATATTTTAATACCTCGTGTGTCATCGTGAGACGAAGACCGCAAACGATAATAAAAAATATTTAAAAAAATGCGTTTTTGTTCGATACGAAACCTCTGTCTGACACATATCTCCGCAAAGGAACGGGATAGTCGTCAGGCGTGTTTGTATAAAAGAAATTGGAATTGGGACGATGAGTATTCGTCCCGCCATAAATACTGGATTATCCAAAAGTTTCGTTACATCGGACTAGTCGTAACGCCGTTACGAAGATGAACGGCGCTGTCTCTCCGTAAAATAATTTGTTCGGGATCCAAATCGCCGTCTTCGATGCCGATCTCGTCGAAGCTGCCCACCGTACCGGATACCTCTTGAAGCTCCTCCTGCTTGACCTCCGCCACCCATTCCGATATCTCGTTCGTGTACATGCGTCTTTGAAGGACCTCTCGTGTCCGGGGTCGGGAGCCGATGTAAGATGCCGTTCCCTAAAATTGCCACAAAATTTGTCTTTCGTTACGTTGGGTTGGTAAAAAAGTCTTGCGACACATTTTCTAAATAAACGTAACATTTTATTAAGATTCACTTATAATTTTCTTTTTTTAATCCGTTGAAAAGTACTTTTATTCATATTCGAATGAAACCAAAAATTGTTCTCGATTTACTATAGGTAATAGACGACATTGACGTTTTTAATATCGCAAAATGATCGAGCACGTATGCTACTATTTACCATACAATATCAAAATAAAATATGAGTCATTGAAAGCAGTTTCCTCTTTCCTCTAACCCTTAAACTAATTAACATAGTAATAATGAGATCATAAAATATCAAACATAATCAAAAACAATTATTAACGAATAAGAAATATAAAACTTCTAAAACTTCCATTTCTTATTTTAACGAATAAGAAATATAAAACTTCTAAAACTCATTATCCGGGTTTGAAGATTTGGCGGATATCCGGATCGCAAGCCCTAGTCGTGAAGAAGACGAACTTGTCGACGTTTACGACATTCAGTTCAACAATTTCAGACAGCTTCTGTAATTGTGCAGAGTGGATCTCGGAATTTATTGCGGTGTTAGGCGGAGGCTCACAATACGCTTAGAAAAATATTTAACCGAGCACTTTAGTGTCGCAAGACTTTCTTACCAACCGGATAATTAATTTTTCGGATAAACGTTCGGGTCGAGCAGCGAGCCTAACCCAATAAACGATGAATCCAATCGGTACAAACACTCACCCCAACAACGACGTTCGAGCGCAAATGTTCCAAAATATGAAAATCCTGTACGATCGATTGCAGCTTGTCCCATCTCAATTCGACTTCTTCGTGAAGCATTTTCTCCTCTGTCGAAAAATATTTCAAGTTGAGCCTTATTCACACACCTTTTTCGACGGTTTCAACGCGAAACGTAAAGAAAAAAAGAATCAAGATCGCGGATAACTGAAGCGTACCGTCGCGTTTCGAGGTTGATCGCTTGTACTGTATCCTGAATCTGAAAGCTTCGAGAAAGCTCGACACAACGATCGTCAGAACGATCATCGTAACGAGATAAAACGTCATGAAGAACACGCGACTGTAGTGGCCGACGGTAAACGCGTAAGCGTTCATGAGTATGAACCAATTGTTGACTACCGTCAATTCGAAGAGTGTCATACCACTCGCCATCAAATTGTCAAACGTGTTGAGATAATAATATCCCAGGGTCGTACTTCGGTTCACCGAGTACTTGTAAAATTCCTCAACGGTCGTATTCCTGCGAGAGAAGAGAAACATTTATATTAATGTCGCACTGTGATCCTTGGAGGAAGCAAAAAAATTGTTATATCTCGGGATTGTTTCGTTGCATACGTACTGGCAACAATTGCGCATGTCGTAGCCGGCGAACATTTCCATTCCGATGATAGCGAAGAAATAGTACAAAATTAACATGACAATTGCGGTCGAGCACATGAGGGGCGATAATATGACCAGCGTGCCGAACACGTCGCGATATCGCTTCTTCACTTTGAACAATCGCATCATCCTCAACGGTCGGAATACAACGAGAAACGTTGCGCTTGGAAAGAGCACGAGACCACAAGCTCCCACGAGCGACATTATCGAAGCTCCGAGATCAAAGAGATTCCAACCCGAGTTCAAGTAACGTCTCATGCCAAGTCCGAGCACTTTTATCAGAGCCTCCATCATGAACACTGGAAAGAACGGGTACGTTTATAAACATTTTTACACCGGATGAAAAGCGGACGGAAGACGTCGATCCGAATTGGCTGTTTTTTTTCTTCGTATCCTTATCCGTTTGAACTGTGCATGCAGGACGTTTTTTTGTTGCATTTTTCAACTCTGTTTTATCGTAGAATTGATATCCAATGCTGGTAGGGTAGATTTTCACTTTATCGACTCAGTACAGCGCTCGGTGCGCGCGCTCCAGTACGGCTACCCGCTGCGCGTCCCTGGCAGCTATTGGGAATAGCTGTTTTGAATTTATACCTGAGGATACCCATATACACGTATACTTCTATACATTTACTGTATAGTAGTAGCCGCTCTTTTCAATGGTGAGCGAAAGAACGCTCTACCGGTTAGTATTGTATAGTAAAGTAAACTTTAAACGCGTTTTTCTCGAAACGAATTTTTTCACCTGGCGTTGGTGATTTCGGAAAAACGGCTCATGCAATCGGGCTAAAATCTTTAATTCATATTCAGCATGCGTATGGCTAACGTCCGAGCTAGAATTATTTAAAAATATTAATTTTAACTTATACTTTCGCCCGAATTACGACGAAAAACATCTTTTGTTCGAAAACTTTTGTAAAAAACGACGAGATTTTGTTATTTAACAATATAAAGTGATATATAATAATTGTTGGTTTCCGATTACCTGGCGAACGCAAATTTTCAACGCCAGCAACATACTTTGCTGTATGCGTTTGCACGATTATAAATTGTTAAATTAATACACAGGTATATGCAAAAAAAATTGTTGTCTATTCTGTAAGGGTGGACGTCTGAGCGAAAAAAATGTTGTACCGATAGATGCAACAGTTTTCGAATAAAAATGATTAAAAATAGCTTCGTTCCGTCACAGTAGAATAGCCCGCCCCTCAGGATCATTGCAATGTTCGTTCAACAGAGCCAAAGCAATAAAATACGAGTCGCGGGCACTTACACGCTCCGAACAATAAAGTGTCCCAACCGGCGGCAAATATCAGAGCCGATTCTTGCAACGACGTCGAGCGCTCTATCAGCCCGTTCAACATCATAACTCCGTTGCCGATTATAAGTGCGTCTGTGTGATAAAAAAAAAAAACAATGAGCCAAATACAGCGTAATCATTTTCGTATCGATTTCTTTATCGTTTACTAGTGGAATAAACATTCGCCGAGTTGTATACCCACAGACAATTGGCTCGAAGTAGGGCGACTTTATGCAGGCGTTGGCTCCGTTGCATAGCATTTGCACAGGTCCCCAAGCGGTGTGATACCATGGTACGCTCGAGTATTGTGGCTCCCACTGGAGTGTCGTAACGTCGTAAACACTGAGAAACTCCTCGCAGCTGAGTGAACCGGTGCCGGATGCGTTCATGTGGTGGAACATCAAGACAACGTCCAATGTCGCTGCGATTAAACATTCACGTGTTTTATTTATCTGCTTACTCGGCACTTCCCAAATACGGATATGCACTATCGGAGAAAACGAAGCCACAATGAATTTTCGATCCGGACGAAAAGTTACAGACCTCGGTCAAAAAAGGCGATAAAATGTTGATGTACTATTTGAAAAATAAAAGAAAAAACCAAGGTCCTGTATGCTTTTGTTTTCGCAAGATTGGTATGAAAAATGTTTGTTTTCGATAGACTTTTGTCCAAAGTAGTGTCATTTTCCAAGCATGCGCTGTAAAGGGAAAAAGCTCAGTGGGAAAACAAATCAACAAATTAGAGTATGAAATAAAATCAGAGGTCTGTTTTTATGGCCGCTTTTGATCTTTACTTTTTGCCCGTGGGGTACATACATTCAAGCTATTGCAACTCTATTATAGACGAAAATCAATTAGTCGTTGAATATTCGGGTTCGTGAAAGAAATACCTTAAGGGGTCTTCTCACTTCAGACGCTAAAAAGGCTATTTTCATGAATTTCTTTCATTGGTTCGTACTATAGATATTGATATAAAAATTCTTACACTTAATAAATACACTTTCGAAATACATTTAAAATTTTTTTTCATGTATTTATGTAACCCAAACAAACTTTAAACGCGTTTTTTCTCAAAACAACGTTTTTCGACGGCTCGATGATAAAATCTTTGAACCCACTGAACCGATCCTTATGAAATTTTAACCACATATTCTTTACAACTATAGCTACAGCGCATATCGAGATTTTTTTCAAATTTTGATATTTACTATTTTTTTTGCCAAAAACGGTAAAAAAGCACGATTTTTTTCGAAAAATGTCCGCCATTTTTCATTTTTTTTGTTTCGGATGATCCATCTCCGCGATTTCATCAACAGCGCAGACCTAAGATTTTTTTGGACATTTTTTCAACTGCCATTTTCGTCTATAAATAGTGATTTAAATAAATAAAAATTTTTAAATGTATTTCGAAAGTATATTTATTAAGTGTAACAACTTTTATATCAATATCTTGTATTGATATAAAAGTTATATATATATATATCAATATATATCAATATAATATAATTATACGTATCACTTGTGTACGCGTGTATTAGCATTGTTTGTGATTGGACGAGACGCACGAGACGGCCGAGCAAATACGACATTTGATCCCGCCTGGCTAAATGTTCCAGAGCCACATTATTCCCCGCGACAATAAAACTTTATCGAAACATCCTCCTTCTCTTGTATCTCATTTCTCAAACGTCCCCGTGGTGTACCGTATCAAAGGTCTGACATTTATTGCCCGGGACACGGAGACGATGGGGAGCCCGTATCTTATCCAGGAACGAGAAAAAACTATAACCGGGATTGAGTCACGGATAATAATTGAACATTTCCGTATTTGTCGATTTCTTCCTCGAGGATTATACATTTATCGTTTATTTTCATACCCGAACTCGACCCACTAATATTTCAGAACTTTTTATTAGGAATATATATATATATATATATATATATATGTTCAAAAACTCCAAAGTTAGCTTATTTACGAAAATCATTTTTTGATAACTTGCATTGCTTCTATGGAGTTTCCGTGTCACTTTGTACCCGGTGAAAAGATGAAAAACTTGCATGAGCCAACGTACCTTTGTGGGGAGCGTAATAGCGCATCAAACCTTCGAACTGACAAAATCTCATTCTATCCGGATTCTGTTTGGACACCAATAGTTTGAACGCGTGCTGACAGGCCCGCCTCTTGTGGAGATACAACTTTTTAAACTTGTCACGCTCGGCCGACGTGAAAGTCTCGTTTACGACGGCCAACATGAGATTCATCATGACGTACAACATTGTGCAGAGATACGAGACGAAGTAAATGGCGTACCACTTGCTTCTCGAGAACGATGGCATCATGACGTCCGGAAAACTGTGAAAAATTCAGTTAAAAAATGCAATGTCTCGTTGCGAGGTTTTATCTAGTGATTATTATAATGCAGCTAGTATCGTATATTGACATAGCGATAGGTATTAACGGTATACATTAATGATCGTTTTATTTATATATTATGTTATATGTGAAAAATCGTTTCGTTCGTCCTTTTCACAATCGTTCGTCTTTTTTTACAATACCAATAATGGTGGAATACAAAGGGAGTAAAAATCGAGCGGAAAATCGAAGCGAGTCTATATTGAGCACTTCGAGAAATGAGAAAATTGGTTTACGAGAAATGGAGAAGAAGAGACACAAGGAAATAAATACATCCAAACCTATACAATATAAATTACTTATAAGGAACATCACAGTGGCGCTTAAGGGCAGATGTACACCTAGGAGCCGGAAAAAAGGTCATTTTTCTGAATTTCTTCAAGGGAAACTATTTGAAATTTCGTATTGGGGTTTTAATTGTCTAAAAGTATAAAATTCTCCCAATATAAAGCGGCGAAAAATCCGCTATGAAATGTATTTTGAAAAAATTAAATTAAGGAGCAACACGCCGTTTTTTCAGGCGCCATTTCCCTCGCTTCAAACCGTTTTTCCGCCGAGAAAAAATACATGTCCAATAGTTATCAATGCTCCATCACATATGTGAGTTTCAGCAAAATCGAAGGCGGATGTTCCTTGTTAGTCGAATTGAGTCTCTTACTTGGCCGTTGTGAGTAACACGAACAGGCTGACAAAGCTGTCCTGCAGCGTCGCGAAATTTCTATTGGTCTCGGAGAACATGTAGTAACCGAGCACCATGTACGTCGTGATGAAGAACAATAAAAGGCACAGCATGTCCAGTATCGGCGGTAGTGTTTGCAATATTTGCCGGATGAATCTTCTAACCCCGCCGCAATATTTCGTGTCGACGAGGAATATCGGCCTGAGCGCTCTCGTCACCCGGAAGTGCGACGATTGACGAACGAGTACCGTCGTCGCCTCCACAAACATTATCGCCAATGTTATACACTGTAACGAAAAAACGTGTTATATAAAATAAAAATAAACGGGTGAATGTTCAGGGAAAACGACAAAAACCATTCTCCTTCGGGCGGAAGTGCAGAGCGTACGTATCTTTTTATTTATCTCTGAGGAAAATTTACTGTTACCCCGTCAAACAATATTATTAAGTATCATTAAAACGAACCTTTGATTCCAATAAGCAAAACAAGATGCAAGAATGACGAATGATACGTTTTTTTAATGACAAATGGCAAGATAAAAAGAAGTTATTCTTTTCGTTACACGAATGAGGCGTCAATTTTTCTAGAACATAAAACTATGATCTTGTGCACCGAGTTTTTCTACTCAAATGTATGTCATGAATGTAAGCTCAGACATATATGTATATTAGGGTGGTTGAAAAAAATCGATTTTTTTCTCAACGGAAAATCGAAGTATGTTAAGAACAAGAAAGTTTTGCAAAATTTGAGGGTTCTAAACAATTTTTTAGTTAGTGCTCAAACGCCTTCATGTTTTTTTTTTCATGGTTATCGGAGTATTAATTTTTTTTTATCTCGATGCAGAAAATGTTAGTGCGTGATCCAAAGTAAGTCTTGATTTAATTTTTTCTGTGGCAATAAACAATTTCTATTTAAATATTTTTTCTTGCCATAAACTATTTGTGTTTGCAGATTAAGAATCATTGTATGTAATTGGGTTGTGAAAATTATATCAACCACTCGATGAACAAGAACACGGTGCTTACATCACTGAACGTCTAACAAGTATGCGTGTTTTTTTGGAGTAACATGTTTTCGAGTAAGAAAACAAACGAAGAAAAAAAAATTTGCGGAGAGTCGAGAAAAAAAATTAAAAGTCGTTTGAGCCCGATCTAAAAAAATGTTTAGACCTCTCGAATTTTGTATGAATTACTTTTTCATAACGTAGTAACATTTTCCGTTGAGAAACGCGAATAAACAAATATATTTTTTTAAACTACCCTTTTATATATATATTTATATATATATATGTCGACTCCGACATTCAGGGCAATGAATCTTTACACGCACACGTGCGACCAGTTGATCTGCTTCAGGCCGGATTAACCTGGTATCAATGCAAAACCCTCATTACCGCGTCTCTCATACGTCTATACGCGCCGTTGCATAATGGATCAATGATGCTACCGGCGGCGACTTTCGATATGTACATTCATTAGTGGATGTATCTGCTTAAGGGCTCTTCTCACTTTCGACGCTATAAAAGGTTATGTTTATGAATTTTTTTGATAAGTTTATATTATAGATATTGACATAAAAGTTGTTACACTTAATAAATGCACTTTCGAAATAGATTTGAAAAAGTTTTTTTTCATTTATTCAAGTCACTATTTATAGACAAAAATGGTAGTTAAAAAAATGTCCTAAAAAATTGTAGGTCTGTTATAGTTATATATAAAAAATCATACGTTTTTTGATATATACAAAAATAACAAAATGGCGGACATTTTTCGAAAAAACATAAAAAATGAGTTTTCATCGTTTTTGGCAAAAAAAAATATCAAAATTTACAAAAGTCCTTGATATGCGCTATAGCTATAGTTGTGAAGAATATGTGGTTAACATTTCCTAAGGATCGGTTCAGTAGTTTCGAAGATTTTATCAACAAGCCGTCGAAAAACGTTGTTGCGAGAAAAACGTGTTTAAAGTTTGTTTGGGCTACATAAATACATTAAACATTTTTTTTATACACTTCAAAAGTGTATTAATTGAGTGTAACAACTTTTATATCAATATCTATAATATGAACCTATGAAAAAAATTCCTAATAGCCTTTTTTAGCGTCTAAAGTGAGAAGACCCCTTAATCGACAAAATTGCGACCAGCGCGTACAATGGAAAAATTTCGCGTGTACCTTCAGCATCGTACGTTTGTGTTTGAGTATTGTTCCCCAGCCGATCCATCGTAGCTTGAATGCCAGCTCAATTCCGATCGTCGTCAGAGCTAAAAGTTCGATAGAGCCGTGAGCCCAGACTGGTACCTGACATTAAACGGTATTCAATAGTGTTATATGAGTAAAACGATTGAACGACATCGACATCGAACTGAGCACGATTATTGCATTAACGTATCTAGCTACGGAGGAATTACAAAGAGATTCATTTTTGTCCGAACATCGCGGACGACAGCGGAAGGAAATAAGATAGAGGGATACTTCACCAACGTTTCTATCCGTAGCTAAAAAAATCGTCTAGACTTTTTCGCCTGTTGAGGGGGACGGGGGGGGGGGGGGGGTCGAGCGTTTCACCGATGATTGTCAAATGATACTAAATTTTTCGAGATCGTTTTGGAGAAAAAAAATCATATGGCGTTGAAGTTTGCATGGTTGGAATGCAACGATAATTCTGTTCCTTTTTTTTTACTTCTTCGGGTATGTCGTCGTCTATAATTTTTTAAATAAATTAGCGTCGTGGGGCTCCGTGAATGAGAAAAACCGTTTGGGTGCTTTTCGTACCCTAAATCGGCGAAATAAATGTGAGCAATGGAAGAATGATAAACTTTCGTTGTGTTCCAACGATGTAAACTTCAACATGATAAAATCAATGGTGTTGAAGTTCGCACCGTACACTCTGAAAGCTTTTCAAGCTATACGTCTCAAATTTTGACACGACAGTCTTCACGCCATTCTTTATCTTGCTATCGAAGCTTCTTTTTAATCTTCATATTTTTTAACGAAAAACTGTCGAAAAAATAGGCTAAATTCGACACTTTTTTTCAAACCGCTGCCATTTTGTCAATTCTGATTTAATCTGATCTGATTTAAAATGACAAAATAAATAAAAATAAACGTTTAAAAATGTATATTCTGTTCTTCACGAGTGCTTTGATTTGACATACAAAAATCAGACTGATCAGCGTATTTTGACCATCGGAAAGAAAAAATTGCGAAAATCAGCTATTCGAACCTTTACACTGTGATGATTTCTCAAATTGCCTAGATTTTGATATTCTCTCGAGCTCAATGCAGCTAATGCAAGCTTCGAGCTTTCGTTTGGCTCATCAACGTATAAAGCAAGATATCAGTATTCTTTGGCATTCATCTTTGAAACGATCTCCTGCGATAGAACAAAAACAGTAATAAGTCTTTCGACCGAAATCACTTGAAAAAGTGGCACCGCCGGCTCTTCCACGAACGCCAACGCCAGGAGTAGCAGGGAAGTGAACAAGTCAAGTCCGTAATACCAGCTGTTGTGAACCAGCAGATAAGCAGGCAAGTCGTTGGGATGACGAGGATGGGAATCAAACTTCTCGTTGTTGCGGCCTTCCTGCAAAACATTAAAAGCCCAGCGTTGTTCTCTTCTTCGTAAATCCGCTTACGCCTTAATCGCGCTCAACTCGCGTAATTAAATATTGCAATAAACCGCCTTGGTTTCTAGCTCGACAGGTGGCTATGCGTATGTTAACTCGACGACCGTGACTCGGTGACCCGTATACTTCATTATGGGAAATTCTTCTCGCAGGTTATTGGTATTTTACCTCCAGAAAAATGGCCGCCTCGTGATAATTCATCTCCCAGTGCACATCGGCGTCCAACACCGACGGCAGTCTGGCGAATGCTGCTGTCTCGGACAGTGCATTCTCGCCGTCGCCTCCGGCTGGCCTTCCTCGCGAACTCGTCGTTCGGTGGCTCAATTCATTCGGCGTGACGTCTTCGCGCGGCGATGTTCTCAACTGACTGTCTGGGAAAGCGCAAGACAACATAGATCCATATTCTAGAAAACAAATTGAAAGCATGCCACAGTATAAAGCGTCCAATAGCGTTAGAGCCGACTGCCCGCGTTTCGACTGGTTAGACAAGTTTACCGAATTAGTGCCTAGGATACATTGATACAACATTTCCTTACATATTTAGGCTGACGATCTCTAAAAAGCATCCTGAAAAAAGTTTAAGCGATTTTGGAGGCCTAAAGTTGCCAAACAAAGATTGGACTATGGAACTTTCGTTGCGTTCCAACGATGGAAGGTTCAATATCTTTTGAGAAGACCGCCCTCTGACCTAATAAACGAATCAAAGTTTAATTATCCGAATTTTTAATCAGTGGTCGTTTGAGAATTTCCAGCTACAGACCCGCTCTTCACGGTCCTTCAGTCGAAAGTCTTCGCAGTAATACAATTTCTCAAATATCTATGTATTTTTCAAACTCTAATCTGCTTGATTTTCTTCAATCAAATCTTTTTCCCTCTCGGCAATTCTACTCTGAATCTTGTGATTCTTGAGGCACATTTCCGACAACTACTCTAATCTAAGGAAAGCTGAAGGAACTTGTAAAAGTGCCAGAAGGAAAATTTAGAGGCCAATTTATGATAGAATGAAAATTGAAAATGGTGGCGTTGAAGTTCACATTATTAGAATGTAACGGAATTTTGTTTCTATTTTCTTAATTTCTTCATTTTTATCATGATCTATAATGGTTTTTATAGATTAAGGTCGTGGAACTCTCCTGAAGATGACAAGAACCGTATGGGTGATTTTTCTATCCTGAATGGGCGAAAAAAATGTGAGCGATAGAAGAAAGACTAACTCTGTTGCATCCAAACGATGCAAACTTCATCATAAAAAATCATGCTCAGGCTCACCCAGTAAGTTGAAAGAACGGTCATAAGAAATAAAGCATAGTAGATCTTTTTTTTATCTTCTAAATAATACCTGCAGCCTCTGCGCCTTTCACTTATGATGTTTCTTTTATAAACTTTTTCGTTGATTAAAGATTGCCATACATTATTTTGCGTGAATTACATATAGATAAACTTCAAAAACTAAACGTATATTTAACTTAGGTACGTGTTTGACTTTAGGCGGGGTTTCAACACCATCTCGAAGTCCAATTTGCTTATCGTGATCCGCAAATTTTTGTGATAATGGAAAGTTCACAAACAGTGCCTATATGATTTGGAGAAGTTGCTTGAAAATATATTTGAGTACCGGTGGTTAAAAGTGTAGCTCAATGTCCTGTTGAAAATTCCTGAGCAAGCTCATTGTTCGCGTTACTGGCACCGGAGCATAGAAGGTTGCGAAATATTGTCCCGGAGAAATGTTTCGCCCGAGAGGCTCGAAATGCCGCATGTACACGTGCGTATGAACACATCATACAAACAAGTGTACAGCATGGACAGCGAGTCATTGCGAGTACAGCTGATTTCGTGAACTGAATAAACGATCATCAGTTCGCTGTCCCTTGTCTAGGTGTACGTAGAGGAATGAAATTCAATCGGGAGATAAGTGCTCAGCTGGGACAGTAGTACGCCAAGAGAGAAAAATATTAACAATGCGGTTCGTACGAATGAACCAGAAGTAAGAACGATTCTGACAAGGAGATAAAGATGCAAATGTAATTAGGTTGGTGAGAAAGTCTTCCAACAAACATGACAACTTTTCTACATAAACATAAAGGATTACTAAGATTAATTCATAATATAGTCTCGCTCTTCATCTACAACTCGTGTCCAGCGCTCTGGAAAACTTTAAACGCCAGCCATCCAGAAATCCTATGACGAAGTTTGCATCGTTGGAATGCAACGAAAATGTTTTCTTTTCCCCAAATTTCCCTTGGGGAATTTGGGCTACGTAAATCACGCAAACCTCTTTTTGAAATCTTGTGTAGCAATCTACAACCTAAATTTGCAAAACATGACTGGATAATATGGTCTTGGAACTTGCATCTTCGGCATGCAGCGGAAACTCTTCTGCATTTTTTATTACTTTCTGAACTCCTTTTTTTGTAGGTTTAGCTTATGGATCCCTCGTTAGGATCTTCATAAATGTTGCGGTAATTTTGGTAGGCTAATTGTGACGAAAAAATATTTTTGTTGCATTCCAACTATGCAAACTTCAATGTCATTGGGTAATAATGAAAATAAGGAATTGAAAAGAGTTTTTGTTGCATTAAAAAGAAGATCTTTATCATAATGGCAATAAGAAAATGAAAATGTGGGAAAGACATTTAGTTGTGTTCCAACAATGCAAACTTCAACACCATTTTTTACCAACCTACTATGTACGGGAAATACGTTGTACAGTTATTCCTGAAATTAACACGCCGAAGCGTGTAATGATTGTTAATTACACACGTACATCCGCTAATTGAACATAAACAACAAGGACTGGTGAAATTATTCTAAACCACCTGCACCAAGCACTGAGCGTATAAATAAAGCGATACACAAGTGACGAAAATCGAAGTGTTATGTTTTTTTTTAAATCGATGTAAAATGTCATAGAATGAGTATGTTATGCGTGGGAGCGTTCATGATCGTGGAGGTTTTGATTGCGAGAATGGAAAAAGAAATTATCGTGGAGATTGTAACGACAGGTCGATCAGATAGGATGGACTTCGTCATTTCTATATTTCCCTCGACGATTATCAAGTTATTGTTATTGGTGCAACATATATACACATTTCAAATATACACCACACATACAAAGAGAAATGGCGTAATCGCGATGTTTTTTTTTCCATGTCAGGAGTCCCTATATATGTGTACATGACGTGTGTTTGTGTGTTGTGTGCGGATGTACAACGCGACTTACTTGGACCGGTACCGTAAGACGTGTCCGCCCGATAATTCGGATTGGCCTCATCGTCGAAACGCTGATAATTCGAGGGTCCTTTAACGCTGGAAGTCATTTGAACGCACTTATGACAGCGCTGTGCAGTTACGCGTGCCGTCGAAACAACGCGTCAACAGCACTGGAGGACTCTTCCGCCAAGTTTCGACAACCTCGCTGAGCTCTCGCTCGCGCGACGTCCCGTTCGAGACTGGAGACGAAGAGGCAGCAGTGATGCCAGAGGGTCGCTGCTGTGTACCCCTAGAAATGATTACGATTCCCCCTAAAAAAATACCTATACTATCCCCACCAAAGAGACTGCGAATCACCGCGGTTTTTCAAATCTGACACATGAGTCATTAAGACGGAATGACACCTCATCGCGGTCGGTATGGTAGAACAATTATAGATACCCAAAAATCTCTGAAACGGCTCTTCAGATCCCGTCGAAACTTTGCCAAACGACGTCAAATAGATAGACGAACAGCTGTCTGCCCCTCAAATTTTCTGAATTTGAGAAAAAAAACGTAGATTGGCTTATCATCAGCTGATCTACGTTTTTTTCTCTCAATAATATAATAAACGTGCATGATCGATGCCTATTACGTTGGTATGGCAGATCACCAAGTAAACACGCAAAGGTTTTTAACAAGTGTCCCAGGAGGTTTTTTGTGATTTTGACGGAGACTGGGAACAAAATAAATTCCCAGCAAATGCTAGCTTGGAAATTTCTCTATTCGCAATTGTATATCGGAAATAATTTTATATTAGAAATTCTATATTGGATTTTCCTATATTAAAAACATCGTATTGAACACTCCGATATTAGAAACGTACATCAGAAATTTCTATATATTAAAACTTTCCATTTTATAAAAATGATCCACAGTGAATTTCTCGTACTCCTTTTTCATTGAAAATAAGGCATGAAAACAAACTATCCGTTAGATGCGGAAATTCACCGCTTCTCGCAGGCTGGAGTTTTTTTCGTAGCGCCCAGCTTGAGGAATTTCGATACCATTCCATGGCTGCAAGAGCCGGGATGAAAATAAAATTTCGTATAAAACTAGTGTCGAGTAATCTCCAACTCATAATATTGTTGAACAATATTTCTAAGCCGGAGAATGATATCAATACTTATAATTTTTGCAATTAACCATGAGAATGTTGCCAATTTTTTTAAGAAAAAATAACCGATCGACTCGGCAATAGCGGCCGTTTCTACCATTAGCGAGACTGACTATCGCTAAAGCGTCTTCGGCTCCAGGTTATTGACACGGTGAAAAATATTAAACGTTTAACATTTTATAACGAGTTTTTGATTCGACAAAATCGAGAAAACGTTATAAATCTCAAGCGGTCGAATAAATACATTTTATTATAAATGTCAAATGCTGTAATACCGTTTTCAGCACTCGCTGATTTTGAAATTCCCGCCAGTTAGCGCTTGACTGTGAGTGGCTCACTCGACATTCAGTCAATGCGGTGTTGCCACGTTTCACCTAAAAGTTTCGTTAATTTCCGAAAACAAATCGTTCGAGCTCAAAATTCACATCTTTTTTTCGAGTATTATTAATGAACGAAGTAGACTTACCACTTAATTATTTGACATGATATTCTTAACACTCGAATCGCGGTTTGCTTGGATTTTCATCTGCATCGCGGTATTATTTTGTCCCCACAGGCCTGTAGCTAGCGTTTACGACGTGTCATGTGTATTACCAAATGGATAAAGGTTCAATTCGAACATTGAAAAAATATTTTTTCAAAATAAGCTTTTATTTAATGTACTAAGAAGTAGAAAATAATTTTTTTTGCCAAGTCACCTATTTTTGACTATAAATAAAAGCTTGAGATGCTTAACTTTTTAAATTTTTAATAAATTCCATCAATTGAGTTTGATTAACCGTATTTAATTTGGCGCAACAGTAATTAGAGAAATTATTATCACACATTTATAATCAGTTCCAGGATTTTTATTTAAGAAATCTATGATTGTTTTACAGTAAATTCAATACAGTTGATATGTTAACGAATTTATGTAAATTAAAGATTGCATTTCTATATTTTGAGCGCCCCAAGCTTTTATTTATAGTCACATATACAGTGGGTGAAAAAGTATTTGTACATCTTGTCTTTTTCACATTATCCTACGAAAAAAATTAAATGCTTTATTAAGTTTCTGTGTTTGATAGCCTACCCTAAATATATATGCTGTCTGTTTACAAAAATCTTGGGAAAATACGAACAAACAAATAAAGCTAAATTAACGACAATTTCGTCTAAGATGTACAAATACTTTTTTTACTCACTGTAGGTGACTTGGTAAAAAAAGTTATTTTCTATCTTTTAGTACTTTAAAAAGTACTTTAGTACATTAAACTAAACCTTGTTTTTAAGAATTTTCTTTACATATAGATTATTTTCTACTTTTTAGTCTTAATTGTTTTTAATAATTAGTTGTTACTAGTAGTTTACTAGTTTACGAGTTTGTACGTTAGGAACATAAAATATTCCTATATTTTCCGTTTTTCATATTACAGAAATTCAAGTTAAATAAAAGTTTGTAAAATATCCAAAACTATGCTGCGAAACTGATTGATTTTCGGATAGTTAATGCATCCTAAATTAATCGCTCGCTGGTATAATTTCCAATCGTCTACAAGCATTTCGATTTTAGTCGCGAAACTCTTCAATTAGTTCAGTCGAGATAGCAAATTTTTTATAGCCCGCTACTCCGTCGATAAGGAAATTTGAGCCACTGGCATTGGAGTTGTCAGACGCCTCTACATGCAGACCTTTCCCATGTTAAGAAAGTGTTCACTTTTGTCCCCAGCGTTGTCGTTCAAGTATAACTATATTGTGTAGCGCTGGTAGTCCAGTGCCCGGTTGACTATATATATATATATATCGGTCACAAAGCATAGCATTCGCAACGATGCTGGGAGGGGGGGGGGGGCTGGCACGTGACTCCCAGTGGCTCTAGCGGTGAGCGACGTTTCGTGATCCACTGAACTGCTCTGTGTCATGAATCTGGACGGAACCATCGGAATAACACGTTTACCGTAACGTAAAAAGATGACTATAAGCAGATGCAAAATATACACGGAAGTTGTGACCAAAATTAGTCTCGATACAACTTATTTCCAATATTCATCTCGGAGAGATGCTTGCGCGATTTTTCTACAATTCGGCCGGAAATTCGTGTTAAAAAATAACGTTGCGTTTGAAGAAAATATTGCCGAAGAAGTGCTTGCGGTACATGACCCCATTATATTGCAATGCGAAAAGTATCCATGACCGGAGAGAGCGAGAGAGAGAGGGTTACATCCCGCAGATTTTTGAACATCTCGACGCGCTGCGAGGGCGCCACTGTAGCGTGGTGCCCCGTGTACGTTATGTATATATACATCCGATCGTCCAATGTGCCGCATCGCACAGAAGCAGCCTCGCGCACTCACGGGGTAAAATGTTCACGTTTATTCGCATCTTATTTTTCGAAGTAAACTCCTCAATAGACCGGAGATTTTTTCCACGATAGCGTTGAATAACGAAAGAAAAAAAGCACAATCGTAATCGCTTATGACGATAGAGTTACGCGCGCCGTCAATTTTCGCAAAACATCGACGAATCGTGTCGATCTTCCTTTTTTTCTAACGCAGCTTTTTCCGTGTGCGGATACACTCTGTCAAGGCATGGTCGGCGTGCTCGGGTAATCTGTCCCTCGACGTCCTCGTGTTCGAAGACGATTTTTTCTCGAGCTCGAGCCGGAATTCACGCGCCGACACGAAACACGCGAGCGAATTTGCACTATTAACGTCGCATATTATTTCGTTATTTACGCGATATGACGACAGCTCGCTCGGTGATTGCCGAGAATACGAACTATCGTCATTAGTTTCGCCGAAAAAGTCAGCCTGCTCGACGCTATTTTGTATGCTTTTTCTTCCTAAAAGTTCGCGATACTTTTTGCGAGAAGGAAAAAAAGAAAACGTAAACAATCTGTTCGACAAGGAGCCGCGCGATCGTTAAAGTTCTGGCCACCTCTCGCAAGCGTATTCGCTTCCGCGGGATTTCCACGGTTTTACGAATTCGAAAAAAAAGCTCTTGCAAAAATCCGTTCACGCGAGATCGTGAAGTGCGTGAAAATTTGGGTAATTTTTTTTTCCTCTGATTCAACGCTATTTGTTGAGATCGCCACGTTCCGATACACGTAAGGAGCTCAAAGAAGGTTCGAAAATTCATCTCTGGCATTAAGCTCGCGTAGAAATTTAGCGGAAGCTTTTTCTGTACCCTCGATCTCCGCTCTCTGTTTCCACGACACTTTGTCTGTGCGCTTTGTGTGCAACGGCATGCGGAAGGCTTAAAGACATCGCCTTCCGAGTAGAAATAATTCTTACCTTGCACGAGGAGGGTGAGTTTGGCTACAAAAGGAAGAAATGGCATGGCCCATTTTTAGTTCGAACTCTTGGACGGTGATTGCAACGTCCGTAAAGTTTGCGTTCGCGTTTGGAAATTGTATGGCAAATTGTGTCAATGATTGTGACTTGCACAAGCACGTATAATTCAGTGCAAGCAACCGAAATTGGGTGGAAGAAAACTCGCTAAAAAGTAGAAACATTGAGCCTTCTTCCGCCAACTGAGAAGAATTAATAAAAAAAGTGGCTGAATGAGTTAAATCGTCGCCATTCGATCTCCGAGTCCTTATTTTTATTTTCAATGTTGCTCCGAACGTTCCTGAGAGCTTTTACGATCCGATCCCTTTCACTTTTACCTGGCACTTGTCGCACTGATGCACCGGAGACGGCCAACCGTGCATTGACCATTGTCGGTCGATTTAGAATGTCTTTCCGAACAGGGTACTAACCGAACGAATTGAAATTTCAGGGTAACGACGCAGCGATGGAGTTCGGGGTGGGCGATGTAGCCCAGATATCCGGAGAGCTTGCAGGCGTTGTGGAAGCGATGATGTCCCCGGACATACCTCACGAGAGACGTCTCGACATATACAACGCTTGCGAGCGTTTCAAGGAAACGTCGCCTCTGTGCGCTCAGTGCGGCCTTTATCTGGCGCAAAAGTCACCCGACAGAAGTTCCATAGTGCGGCACTTTGGCCTACAGCTGATGGAGCATTGCATCAAGTATCGCTGGACCCAGATATCGCAGACCGAGAAGATCTTCATCAAGGAAAACGCGATGAAGTTGTTGCAGGACGGAACGGATCCGCGATCGCAGGACGAGACGCACATCAAGGACGCCCTCTCGCGGGTCGTCGTCGAGATGATAAAACGCGAGTGGCCGCAACAATGGCCCACGCTGCTCGCCGAATTGAGTCAAGCTTGCACGCGCGGCGAGAGCCAGACGGAAGTCGTATTACTCGTGTTTCTACGCCTCGTCGAGGACGTCGCTCTCCTCCAAACCCTCGAATCCAATCAGCGACGAAAGGACATTTATCAGGCTCTCACCACCAACATGGCCGAGATATTCGCCTTTTTTCTGCGTCTCATGGAACAACACTTTTCCGAATTTCAGAAACAGAGCGCTCTCGGTAACGCAAACGAGGCCAGAGCTCACAGCAAAGTTGTTCAGGTATGTTGGACGGACGAATTTGTGAATTTGCCGAATCGCTGTTTTCTTTTTCTCAGGATCACCTTGTGTGCACGAATCAACCAAACTTTGTTTCATTCTTAGCACCAAGATTCTAGAAAATACGCGTAGTATAGTTATTATCATGTTTACCCTTCCGTGTTTTCACACCGCCCTGCGTTTTGATACCCTTTTACACGTTTCCTTCTTTTTTTCCGTTAACATTTGTCTTTCGTCCTTTTTCTCCTTTATGCTTCCTTTCTCCATCGAAAACTGTGGGATTTTTACTCAACTGAACTTCCAGCATACAGTAGGACAATATCTGACCTATCGACAGTTGCGGGATTATCTATTCGTAACAGGACATCCTGTATTATAAGTGTTTCGTGTATTTTATTATACATATACAGTAAGACTCCGATTAACCGGGGTGCTCAGGACAGAACGATGCACGGATAACTGAAACCACGGTTAATACGAAATATATTTTGTACAATTTTTTATAGTTATTCATTCGATCTCAATTTTATTGTACTGTACACATGACTCCTTATACTTAATGATAGTCATCTACGGTATACTGCGTCAGATTTTACTCTTGTTTTTCGAAGAAGCTAGGCGGAAATATATATATATATCTACATACACACACACATATATACACACATAGTCAAATACAGTATGTATCTAAAACTCTCTACCATTTGAAAATAGCAACTGGTGCATAATTCACAATGTTTTTCAATAGCAGTGCCTCTATTATGTTAATGCCTGGTTTTCCAATCGAAAATTCGATTCATAATAATTGAGTAATGCGCCAACTCGAGTTTTCGAATTTCCCTTTCGATCTTTTATTTAATTCAAATTTGTAATAGTAAGCTTTGCCGTTTTAGACTAGTAAATAACAGACAGGTTCGTATTGATAAGAGATATGCAATCGCAGTACATGCATACATAATCGAGGTCAGAAACATCAAAACATCAAAGCGCAGTCACACGAAATCTCCGGAGAATATCAGGTGCTGAGTATAAGTGAGAAAAAACGAACTTCGAAACCGACGCTGGGGAATAAAACTAATAACGTGTAAGCGCGAAGAACGTAGAAGTGAAACTTTATTAGCATTTTTATGAACGGAATCTGCCGGGGCTAGAGAAATTTGACGTACAAATGATAAATAACATACGTACAAGTGCAAATAACAAATTAATAACAAACGTATAAGTGCAAAACGTATAAACGAGGTTTCACTGTAATAAAATTTGAAAATAGTTCCTTAAAAGAATGCTCATGATGGATGACCCCTTTCTTTCGTGTGATCATCGCTGATGATCTCCCCTACCCCTCGGAGTCTCACCCCATTGTTGGACGCGCCTCTAACGACAAAATTCCCTCCGTACGATCAGGTCGTTCTGCTCACGCTCACCGGATTCGTGGAATGGGTCTCGATAAATCACATAATGGCGGAGGAAGGACGTTTGCTGCACATACTGTGTCTACTGTTGGGTGACCCAACGTTCCAGTGTTCGGCCGCCGAGTGTCTTCTGCAGGTGGTAAATCGCAAGGGCAAAGCCGAGGACAGGAAACAGCTGATGGTACTGTTCACCGAGGAGGCGCTACGATACATATACTCGGCGGCGATCGCGTCACCGTCCGGCGGCACTCACGTGGCGTCGCACGAGAATCATTACCTGTTTTTGAAAAAGTTGACGCAGGTATTGACGGGTATGGCGACTCAATTGTCCACGCTCTGGGGCAAGGACGACTCTACGAGCATAAGACCAAATCACTTCGGCATATTTCTCGACGCTGTATTGAGCTTCACGATGCACTCGAGTCTGACACTGACGCATCTCGCCAACGCCATCTGGATAATGTTGTTCAAGCACGAACAGATTAAGACTGACCCGCTAATACTCACTTATATACCAAAGTACATCGAGAGTACGGCGCCGAAATTGATCAAGGTCGCGTACCCGAGTGGACGAAACGCAAACGGCATGACCGCTTATTGCCTCAATGATTACGATTCCGAGGAAGAATTCGCCGTTTTTCTGCATCGTCTGAGGATGGATTTGCTCGAGGGTTTTCGTCACGCCACGATGGTGTCGCCACTCGTCACGTTCGCCTACGTGCAACAATGGCTGACCGCGAAAATAACGAAAGGTATGGCGAACGTGCGATACAAGAGCGATCCCAACGATCCCGAGTATCTCGAGTGGGAGGCACTGGCGCAGGCACTAGAATCGGTCACTTCGCGCATTCTCCTTGTCAACGAAAGGCCCAACGTGCAGAGCGGCCTACAACTTCTCGAACTTTGCCTCGGATATTCGCCGCAGGATCCGTGGCTTCTGTCCACTCTGTTGTCGTGCGTAAGCGCCCTCTTCGTGTTTCTCTCGATGTCGACCGGCTCCATGAGCATGCCCGGTGTCGCCATATTGCCGAGGGTATTGGAAAAGATATTCGCCGCGTTGGTGTTTCAAGCCAATGGCGAAACTAAGAACACCCGATCCCGGGCTACGAAGAATGTTCGACGTCACGCAGCGAGTCTGATGGTGAAAATTGGCCTCAAGTATCCGCTTCTTCTGCTGCCCGTTTTCGAGCAAATACACACGACCGTCAGAGGCTTGATACGCGAGCCGAGCCAACTCTCGCGTATGGAGAGCGTTATACTTTACGAGGCGTTGCTGCTCATTTCCAATCACTTTTGCGACTACGAGAGACAGACGCGATTCGTTGCCGAAGTCATTGGCGAAGGTTCCACCCAATTTGTGACACTGGGACTCGAGGCCTTCAAGGGACCGATCGAATTGATAAGATTCGTCGGATTGGACAGAGCCCCCGTTGACCTTGGAGTTGACGATCCTGCGCTTGTCAATCGAGCCAATCTCATGTTTTGCGTATCGACGATACTGAGCGTCGTCAAACGATGCTCCATACCCGAGGATCCTGATCGTGCCGCGAGAGGTGGATTCGTCGCGGCCCTCAGCGAAAGCGGCAATCCGGTGTACCGAAATCCAGCCGCTCCTCACGTCATACCAGTCTTGCCGACACTCTTCGCCCTCGTGCGCGCCATGAACGCTCTATTCACACCGGCCGCCTTGGCCTCTGTTTCCGAGGTAGGTCGGTTTTTCCACGACAACGATCCTAAAATTGTCTTTCGGACGTTTGCTTGGTTCCTTTTTACGGGACTACATCTACTTAGAGGCCCCAACAAATGGCCGAATGCCTATGTTCTTTTTCTCGGAAACAGTTGGTGGAGAAGCAACGCATTTTTTTAACACTGAGGTACACGTATATTGGGAGTCTTTAAAAAAATCGCCATAAAAACAACGACAAACAAGGCCGCCGGTAGACGAAATTTTTTCGCGACGTTTGGCGGTGGACACTTCAGCTAGAATAGTCTATCCGAAGTTGATAAACCAAACCGGTTGTTCACGTTAACAATAAATACGATGACCGCCGATATTTAAAATAATTTATTTCTACCAACGTGGCGACGAATCGAAACTCGAACATAAAAAATCTTTGAAAAAAAAGTCATCGCTTTTATGCAACTATTAAAAAATGAAGATCGATTTTAAAAAAGCCAGGTCGCCAACCACCTTCATGGGGTCAAATGGGTTTTAAAGGGCAAAAAACATATTTTGTCATTTTTTAAAATATAATAGAATAATTATTTTATTCAAACGTTAAGCATATGAAAGTACAACATTAGCACAATAGTTTATAAAAGTTTCATCCAAAATTTTTGTAAATTTAGCCGTTGAGAACTGGTTTTCGGAGACCCCTTAGAAAAAAGTATCCTCACCGTGGTCTGGATGATAGCTTTATCAAAATGATAGCTTTGTCTGAAATAAACATAACGAAATATTTTCTGTGATTAGGTGAATTTTATAAGAATAAGGATTTATAAGAAATGGAGATTTGAATTTTTGGCAGAGTTGTACACAAAACAATACGATTTTCGGTAAGATCTCGAAAAAGTATTGCCTTGTAACGTAAGTTGTGATCGAAAATAAAAAAACCTTCGTTCAATCACTAGTCGATACTATCTAGACGTGTGCAAAATTTCAACAAGATCGATGCATTATGTTTTGAGAAATCGTGTCCGCCGATTTCAAAAATACAAATTTGATTCCAGCCGATTCCAGTCCCTTTGGGAAAATATTCTTGACAGGTTGTACTATTAGACAAATTGAAAAAAAAATGGATTTTAAAGAATTTCAAAACTCACGTAACCCCTTAAATGCTTATTACCGTATCTCCATCTAAATTTGGAAACGATTCATCAAGTGGTTCTCGAGATATCATGCAAAAATGCAATTTTTTAACCAACTACGTAGATGTAGTTAAATGAACTTTTTTCTAGATATTTTATTTCAACCCCCATATGTCTCGCACATTTTACTCGTAGATATTTTATTTCAGCCCCATTGTTACTACGCATTTATGGAAAAAACTGAATAACCAGTCGGCAAAAAACAATTTTTGCTTCTGCAGGCCAATTGGTGGTCAATCTATGAACTGACCTAACGAGTGAAAAAAGTAGTAGAGATGAAGGGAATAAATGTACAGCGGAGGCCGTTTTGGTATCAAATACCTGCCTCGTAAAGCGTAGCCATATTATTTCTCCGGTGTCTCCGCGCTGCGCGAGTGTAAGAATCGCGAAACGTTTTTTTATCGTCGCATTATTGTTCAAGGGTTATCGACACGCTCACGGTCTGTTGGAGTCGGAAAAGGCGAATCTTCTCGGCCTGAGCACGGGCAACGGTAGCGACAACGCTCCCGAGACCGATCAGATACCCACCGCTCCGCTAGCACGGATGCAAGCGTTTCTCTCCAACATTCACGACCATTGCTATCACATGCTCGGCAGCGGTTGCCACACCATCGGACGAGATTTCTATCAACTCCCAGGCCTCGCCCCAGCTCTTCTCAACTCCGTTTTCTCAAATATGGAGGTACGACTGACGCTTCCTTACGGGCAAAATTAAAAAAAAATGCTCACCCAAAACTGCGCTCGTTGACAATAAAAATCCAGCTGAATTCCTTGGACGTAAATACATTCAACGAGAATTTCTGAAAAATCCAATAAAAATAACCAATCGAGGATGATGCTCGGTCGCTAATTGGATTATTCTCTTTCAGGTCATTCCGGACTACAGACTACGGCCAATAATACGAGTTTTCCTCAAACCATTCATATATTCGTGTCCACCCGCATTTTACGAAACTGTTCTCGTCCCGGTACTTACGCACGTATCCACTCACAGTAAGTTTCAACGCGCTGTTTCGTACCTCGAACGAACTCTGACCGTCAATATCATCTGAAACAAAATTCGTAAAAAAATTATTTAAGGTTAACACCACTCTAACGGCAGAAAATGAGGCCTTCGGCAATTTATTTTGGGAGTATGAAAAGAGGAATATGATTTATTTTGAGAGGATTTATTTAACACACATTAAACTATAAAAAAAAATCATTATCATTTTCATACAAAACGGCGACGATAGAGCCCATCTTGAAAAACGTGTTTTTTTTTACAAATATCTTCACGGGAGGACGGTTTTCTCGTAAAGTATAAGACCTGGAACCGAAACAAAAAAAATTATAATGTATATATTGCCAGCTATGGGACTACGTAGGCATTTTTTTAACCAAATTTTGAAAAAATGCCGCACTTTGAACGAAAAAAATCGATTTTTTGCCCAAAAAAGTAAGCAGTAAATTGTTTATAAAAAAAAGTTTACATTTAATCAAAAAACGGCTACTCCCATAGAGAGGGTTATTGTGAAGCTACTATCAAAATTTCAAATCGAACCATGCAAAGGTCTTCGAGTAATCCGTCCTCCCGATCGAAAAAAGTTTTGCCACAGCGCTCCGAGGCGCTGCGGCAAAATCGGTGGTGATTCCCTGAAAATAAAAAATTCCTGCAGGACCTATTGCATATTGATTTTATGACCCCAAAGTATTTTTAAAGCAAAAAAAAGAAACGATTTTTCCAAAATCCTAGAGTGGTGTTATCCCTTAGTCAGTATGAAGCCGCTATCCAGTTATGGAGGTTTTCGAAAAATCAAAATTGACAAAATGGCAGTCGTTTGACAAAAAAGTATCGAAAAATATGAAGATTTAAAAAAAAGCTTCCACAGCAAGATAAAGAATGGCGTGAAGAATGTTGTGTCAACATTTGAGACAGATAGCTTGAAAACGCTTCCTTTGAGAGTATACACCGTTTTGAAAAAACGACATTTCGAGAAAATCGCGTTTAAGGGGTTAGGCCACAGTAACGGGTATAAAACCATGTGCGAATTTAACAATTTTTTTTCGTATGACAAAGTGATTTACTCATAAAGTTAATTAATTATATTTAGTATGAATATCAAGCTGTTAGAAAATACATATTTCTCTTTTCGATGTACAAAATGGCCAACTACTAATATTTTATTTCCTTATGTTTTTTTAGGCGCTCGACGGCGTGACATTTATCATCCGCAATTTTTTACCTAGAACAAAAAACAAAAATTCTCGTCAATCTACATTAGAATACCTAGAGAAGTACGTACGGAATTTAAGAAATAATATTTTATTCAAAAGTTTTAGGTATTCGAACTTAAGAAATGATTTTTGTAAAAAAACTTGTAAAGCAAGTTGTGCAAATAAAACTCAATTATTATATTAACTTAAGAAATGAATTTTCAGTGAAAAATTTCGTATAAAACTGCTCATAAAATGAAAAGTTCTCGATTAATCATAAATTCCGTACGTACTTCTCTGCGAAATGCAATTAGGAACATAACTTTTAAATTTGAAGTAAGTCGAGTGAAAATTGAAGTTATTCGTCACGCCCATTGGAAAAAAGATAACAAAATAAAATATTAGTACTCGGCCATTTTGTACATCGAAAAAAAATATACATTTTCTAACTTTCTATATTCATGCTAAATAGATGTGTAATTAATTTTATGAGTGAATCACTTTTTCATACGAAAAGAAGTTGTTAAATTCGCACATGATTTGATACCCGTTACTGCAGCCTAACGCCTTAAAGTTTCGAGCGCGGAATTTTCACATAAATTGTTTCCTCATGATCAATCAGCGATTCCAGGTCCATGTTTATAACCGTCTATACTATCGAATAATGCAAAAAGATAGATTTGTTGAAAGTTTTACACTGATGATTCCTTAAGGCGTTACCCCCACTTGTAGCGCAAAAAAAGGCTTTTTTCATGAATTTTTTTAAAGAAAACTACAAAACTTTTTTAATCGATCAATATATCATCTTAAAGAACACATCTTGAAGAACTTTCAGTAATTTTTTTTATTGAAAAATATTACATTGTTTAGTGGCAAATGGCCGTCAATGAAATAATGTTTTTATATACACGGTTTGCGGTGACCAACATTGCGGCGAAGTGGATCATCTGAAAAAAAAATGCGGATTGATTTAGTCAAATATAAGTATAAACTAGTCTTTAATCGAAGGATTTTAAAAAATATTCATTTTTCACAAAATGGCGGACAGTCAAAGTTAATGGTTCGATTTTAACGAAAAAAAACGGCCGTTTTTTGGCTATAAAACGGCCATTTTTTTCGAAAAAAAATCGAGCGATTAAAGACTACATTTTTATGTATTAAATAAGCCTGCAAAATTTCAAGAAGATCGGTTCATTAGTGTTCGAGTAATCTTGGTCACCGACTTCAGAAATGCCATTTTGAGAAAAACGCGTTTAAAGTTTCAATTTCAGTTCTTCAATTCACGGATTCTTCTCTTTCAACGCTCATATCTCAGTCAATTTTGTTCGGATCAACTTGAAATTTTCAGGACATATTCTCAGATACTTATACTTCAAAAAATGCAATAAAAAAAACGATTTTTTAAAATCGCAAGTGGGGGTAACCCCTTAATAACTAAACGGCGGTAATTTTCTTGGCAGTGTGTCAGAGACTGAGTGCCAAGTGGCAATACCTAACGAGGCTGCACGAGTCGAGCCGCGACGAGGAGAATACCGATGCCCAGGAGGTAATCGACGACATGCTGAATAGAAATTTGACACGAGACTTCGTAGATGTATTGAAAGTGACGATCGTGGGTGGAGCGGCGAGCGACGCTTCGCCACCGGACTCGATGGACCACGACAGCGGAGGTATGGCCGTTGATCCGCCAGCTTCACGTGGCAACAGTATAGTCGCCGAGGTTGTCAGCGAGCTGGGGGCTTTCGTGCTTCGTCATCCCTCCACTTGTCACAGTGTTGTGCTCTGTGTCCTTGGGTGGGTGCGCGTTTGTTGCTTAAAATGCTTCGAAATTGCGATTCGTTGAAATCTCGAGCTTCCAATGGACGTTTAAAATTTGCCAAAACGTGCAAAAACGACGTTTGGTAATTATTCGTCGATTTTTGTGACAGCGCCCTGTCGTGGAACGATTCGAACGCGAGCCTGAAGGCGACGATGCTTACCGGGCCAATCGTTCGAGCACTGGCCAGTGACGGCAGCCTTACCCCGGCCATGGCAGCGCACATAATGGGCGCGGTACTTCAGGGCCTTCAACTTCACGGACAGCACGAGGCCAATCAGGGCTCTCTCGTGACCCTCGGTGCTCAGGTTTACGAGTGTCTGCGCCCCAAATTTCCGAACATCATTGAGGTCATGCAACAAATACCGGGCGTCAATCCAACCGATTTGCAACGATTCGACGAGAAAATGGCCGTGACCAGTACCAAGGGGAATAAAGTCGAGAAAGGCAAAAAAGATCTTTTCAAAAAGATCACGAATCAGGTTTGTCTTAAGAATTTCAATTCAAACTTCATTATTTTTAATAATTACAACAATCGCAGTTGGGATTTACCGTTAAATGGGGTTACTTTGGACGGGTTTTGGGAGTTTTTGCGGGTAACTTTTTTTTTTAACATACTAAATTCCAACTTTTTTGCTCCAATGTTTGTTTGCCAAAACAAACAAGCCCCACCAACGCGCCACAATTGTATACTCCTTTCTTTAAAGGTCAAAGTAACTTTGTGTGTGGGGTTTCTTTGACAAGGAATTGAAGTGCAACTTATGTTAAAGATTAAGTTTGTACGTTAGGTACATGGACTGCTTGTTAAAAATAACAAAGACTGTAATTGGAATTGAACTTGCGACGAATTGCTGCATATAAACTTTTCACATACAAACACAGTCGGCTCCGAATTTGTTTGTATGCATTAGTGAGTTTTTATACAGGTGATTAGATGCCGCTAATTTTACATGAAAAGTTGAAAATGTTATGGACATTTTTTTTTTTACGTTGAATTATGCATCGTCACTTTTGAGATGCACGTTTGTAAAATTTCAGAGCTCTAAGTAGACGGGAAGTGTGTGAAATATCGATTTTCCATCTCACGGAAAGTCAAGTTAAATAAAACCCTGTAAAAGAGAGAAAATAATCGCTAAAAATGATTCACAGTTGATCGGCAGAAGCGTGGCCCAGCAGTTTCGCAAGGAGGTGAAAATCGACAATTTGCCGAGATTAGACGTGACGGGAAAGCCCAAGCTCATAAGGGTCGACGATATATCGAAGATCGCCGCCGATACGGGACTCGCGGCGATCTTCGCCGAGCCCACGTAGCAGAAAGCATTGGACAACCGTACGCTCCACGGTTGGTCTAGTTCAATAAGTAACTATAACTTGTCATAAAGCGAAGTGTTTTTTCCGCTGTCTCCATCGACCCGCAACGACGAGGAAGAAGGAACGGGACGGCGATGACGGTGATGCTGATGATAGCCTGCGGCACGGAACAAAGTCATTCTCCTACGAGCCTCTCTCATCTACGGGAGCGATCTACGGAGAAAAAAAGGATGCCAAGCGTATGAACGGGAGCGCCGGAATATCGTTCAACCGTGCGACGCTGCATTTTCACGAACACACTATGCACGTTGCCATTCTCCGGACGCTCTTCGCGTAATTTCTACCCTTTTTTTCGCTCTTCTGCCACATTGTCCGCGAACGACGAGATTTACGCGAATACTGAACGAAGAGTCTTCAGGGAGGTTCGAGCCCTTCACTCATAAATCTTGATTGCTGGACGAAGAAAATGTAAATCTGGACAATTTGGTGCATTTTCTTCTGCGAATTCGCGAATTGAGCTGGGGCTTCATCAACGAGTGCACTTTATACGTCAGCAAGAGATTTCAACTCTGCCGACGTATGGAAGATGGCGGCATCTACAAAAAAATCAAAAAAGCGTTTTACCATACAGAACAATGGGACATTTTGTACTGATTCAAACGGTACCGTAAACCGGGTTAACTTTGGTCACAACTTTGGGACATCGCGTAATATGCAACTTTGGAATTTCCCACCAACACCATGCCTGAATGGCGTTGAAGTTCGCATCGTTGGAACGCATCGAAGGTTCTTTAAATTTTTCTTCCATCTCTTCATTTCAATCACAATCTTTAATTGTCTTACAAATTAAGAGCGTGGATCTTTTAAGAAACAGGTTGATGATTTTTGTACCCTAAATCGGCGACAAAAAACATGAGCAATGTGAGGAAAAACTAGCTTCCATTGCATCACAACGATGCAAACTTCAATATCATATGCCTTATGAATTGGCGCACATTCGCCGCTACTGCCATACGCTGGCAGGTACGTACGCGAAAAATATTCGAAACTGTAGTTGTACTGACGTGTCCCAAAGTTACCCAAAATTGTCCTAAAGTTTATGGTTTGCGGTACCAAAAACGTATTTACGATTTTTTTGGCAGACGCCGCCTTCCCCATGACGGCAGAGCTGTGGCAACGTTCATGATATTCGATAAGAAACTGTTAAATTGCCTAGGTATAATTCTTTTTTTCTTGGTTGCGATGTAGAGGAATTTTCGGAAATTGGAAAGTTGAACATGCGCGATTGGAACAACATTCTTTAACGTTCATCGGCAAAGTGCTCGACCCTTCTTGGCGCGAATCGCGCGTTCTTTTATCGTCACGACCTTTGGGAATACAAACTCGCGTCGTTCGTTGCAATATCGCGTATTTTTTTTCTTCCCCTTACGGCGATTTCGTTGAGAGACTCCCCCTTATTCTCTCTCACTTTAA
The DNA here is from genome assembly GCA_951751655.1 of Ophion costatus. Taxonomy (NCBI): domain Eukaryota; kingdom Metazoa; phylum Arthropoda; class Insecta; order Hymenoptera; family Ichneumonidae; genus Ophion; species Ophion costatus. The sequence continues at coordinate 18,415,534 of OX632366.1, read as the reverse complement.
TTTGTTCCAATCGCGCATCGTCTTGGCGTCTCGAGTGTGCTGCATTGCTGGCCGATTTGCACCGTGAACAGAGGATTTTCGTGAACGCGTCGAGATACCTTTTTTTTTCTACACTCGGGTAAACAAGAAATCGCGAAAAACGTTGAATTGCATGAATTTAGTCGCGGAGCTTCGCTTCCGATTTGCCGATCGTTCGCATCGTTGGAACGCGACGAAAATTCACTTCATTTTTATATTTCTTTATTCTGCTTGTTATTTAAAAAAAAGTTTTTTCGCGGTTTCGGGTCTCGAATATTCAAAGAAAACGTTCGGGTCGTTTTCATTTAAAAAAAGAGCAACTTTGCACCTCACGATGCAAACCTCGACATCGTATATCGTTTAGTGTCATCCGTGCATCCTCTGCGTAAAAAATGCGCGACACAGAGACGCGTGAAGCTTTTTCAACGATTTTTTTCATTATCAAAATTGTTGGTACGTTTGTGGTGGGCCGAGCAAATAATTGATCGAGGATGAGCGTACGAAGAAGTGTAAAAACGCTTTACCGTAATTACCCTTGGAATCTCCGATGAAATTGTCGTTGCAGTCATTGAAGAATTAAATGTCTTCGCGTCTCTGAGGTGTGCGCAGCGCGCGTGCGAAAATTCGCAAGTCAGCCACGAATTTTCGCACTCCGCGGATACGGCGGCGGTCCGTTGGAATAGGAGAAAAAAGGCTCGATACTTTTCCACTGGTCGAACTATGGGAAAGATGATTTACGAAGAATTTTACTCGAAAAAGAAATGTCGATATCGTCTTCGCGCTCGACGTCGCACGGTTGAGAAAAGAAAAGTCCGAAAATCGTTACGAGACGGCCGGGCGATACCCCGATGAACGTTAAAGGATCCTGATATTTATTCTACACGTATCTGCGCGTGAAAAAAGGAATTAGCATTTTCAAAAGTCAAACGGTGTAGATTTCGTTCTTGTTTATCGTACGATGAAGCTTGGCGAACCAGGATTCAATTTTTGTATTAACATTTGTACCATGTTCCATATGTATGTGAATGGAATAATGCGAGCTGCACAGCTGTTAAACAATTTCGTTGAATGCAATTTTTTTTGTATTCCCTAGGGCGAGCAATCGCAGATTTCGTGTATGGGCTTTCCCTTAATTATCGCATAGATCGTTTGACACGATTCTATGAATGGGTGAATTGCCTCCTTGTTTCCGTTACGAAAGAATTTGTACACTGTTTTTTTAATGAACTTCGAGCTGCTACGCGGTTTCGCAATAAATAATGCGAATGGTCAAAATCGTCTGTTGTTTCGAGAAACACTTTTTTCGACTGTTGTCTTTCGCCAATAATCATTCCTCGAATACACACGTGTGGATGAAGCATTTACGTAATTCGAGAGAATTTGGATTCTCTCCCTCGTCCGCGAGCCCGTCACTGTCGGGGATCGAAAATTTTCCGAACTCTTCGCTCGGAATAGTCCTTCCATTCCAATGTTGTGGAATTCGCGTCTTTCGACGATATAAGAATACGCGATAGAGATATAGAAACCTGTCGTTCTGAGATATAAGCTAAAGAGACAAACGACGAGCAGAACTGCGCATCATTCGAATGAAAACGTATTTTGAATAAGTTTTTTTACCTACTTATTCGGGATTATTTAGCAGCATGTATCAAAATATTGCAAAAGAATGATCGCCCGGAATTATCGATAATTAAACAAAACTTACCGTCATTATTTTGAAAAAAAACTCTTATTTTTGTCAAATGGCCGTTAACAAACATTTATTTTTAAGAAATATCTATTTTCAATGCTGCTCCATTCGAACGCTGCTTCCCATCGGTACACGGGAATAACACCACCGAACTTTTTCGCATACCGGAAGTGGACGTGTTTCACATATCAATTATTGCCTTTCTTCTACCGATCTATCGACATCTTGTTTTCTACAGTGCATCAGTTTTGTCGACCAGTGAAAATATTCTCGTCAGTAAACAAGGAAATGAAACACTTTTTTTTCACTCGTACTCCACGGGCCTGGCAAACTTGTTTCATTCTCTCGAAATGATGCGAAAACGAAGCAGCCATCCCCGCGCGTCGCTGTACCGACGCGGTTTGAAAAATGATGCTAATCTTGTATATATTGTATTGTAATAAAGAAATGCATTGACAATATACAACAGCGTGTACATGATGTATGGGGAAAAAAACGAAACTCACTCTTCTCTGTACAATTATACATATATATTTCGCCATACAATTCCGTACAATTGTCAAAGATCAAACGAATGATTTTATACATTTTATTTGTAGTTTGAATCGTTTTCGTTAGAAAATAAGACTATGCTTTCGCAGTGTACGAGGTGGGGTAGCGAGGAGTCGTGTCTCGTTGTTAATTTGCAAATTGATGCATGAATACATGTATTCGAATACATGAGTCGAGAGTGTTACTGTTATGCCACACTCGGTGAGTGTACAACGGCGTACTACTGTTATATATTATAATAATATATTATTTCATGTGTTATTTTTAGTTTGATTGACGAGCCATTTCGATTAGGGCCCTCCGTTAGAGCCACCTATGCGAATAGTCGAGAGACGCGTGACAAACGCGCTCGAGACAGTTGCAATCACATATTCATCGAGTGTAATTATATACCCGCGGTTCAGCGTAATTTATGGTGTTAAAGTTTGCATCCTTGGAATTCAACGAGTTTTCTTTATTTTGATTACGTTCTATGCTCTTTTTTCGCAGATTCAAGTTATCCCTGTGAAGGATCTTTAAAAGTCTTAATTTTTGCAGCCTCAATGTGCCACGGAAAAATTGAGCAATGAGGGGGGGAAAAAAACATTTTCGTTGACTTTCAGCGATGCAAACTTCAATAGCAACGTAATTTTTATTCTATCTTTCCGCCGCTCGTGATTGTTCAGAAACGGCGGAAGAAATAAGCGCAAAATATCGATGAAGTTTTGTACAATTGTGCCAGAAGTCGGTATAACATTTGACATAAATTATATCAGAGTATTCGTCGTTTACAACCCAACAGTTATATATATTTCGTCTCGTTTGAGGAACTATCGAGCACAAAGACCAAGATTACGAAACAAAGGAACGTTTGTTTGCGTTTTCTCGTTTCTCCGTAATTAATAACAATTCGTCGTTCTCGCCGAGCAACGGAGAAAATAAAAACAATGCCGCGTTGGGACTCGAGTGTTTCATCGACGAAGCCCTCGAACCTCAGGGGACTTAGAAAACGTGCTTTTCCACAAAAACCCTGATAATAAATACAATCGTCCCAGCCCAAAGGAACCGCCGTTTACAGACGAGACGCTCCGAAAAAAATTCACAAACAATACAATTACAACAATCACGGCAGAGGCCCCACATGGGCTTTTCTGGCCGAGCAAAAATTCACAATTATTTTATAATTACAAAGCGTTGCGGAAATCGTGTCGTTTCTCCAAAAATATTCGAATTTCCGTAGAAACGCCCGAAGGCCCGTTCGCCGGGTCGCAAAAAATATCGCCGTATCTCGACAACGGTACGAATTTATAACACTATAAAAAAATGCAAGCGATAATATATTACTCTTTGGAGGCGATGACGAAGTTCTTACTCTTCAAATCTGCGAATTATGCGATCAATATCGCGCGACAACGGAGGCACTTTATCGTCTTCTCCGGTTTTCGTTTTCTCGCTTTTTCTGTAACGTCACTGCGAAATTGGGCGATTATTCGAGGACGTGCTCGCTTGCGATCTTCTCGCTGATTCGAACGAGCGGAAAACCGAAAATACACGTCACATCTCACGGAAATGTGCAAATGATAGTTGGAATGTCGATTACACAATCGCGACTAATGACACATGTACAATGATTGTCTCGTCGGCACGTTGGACTGATAAAAACAAATTCTACGCCACAATTTACATTGCAATAATTATCGAGGCCGCTCCAAAGTGTACGGAAATCCATTTTTTTCACGAGTGTTGAAATAACGATAGTTTTCGAGTCCATTGAAATGTTCATTTACAGTATTCATATCTGAATGCAATGAGATTCGCGTGTATTAATTTTTCGATTCGAGTAGTCAATAACTCGAAAACATTTCGTCCAAATATTATTTTGTCTTTTTCAATATCCGAAATACAAAAAAATCGAGAACGTCTACTCGTTGGTGAGTAGGTCCGAGCTAATATCTGACATGGCCAAAGGCGTTGAGTATAATCGTTACATACGATAGTACGATAGTTTCTTCTGTCGTAAATTCGAGAACATTCGAGCCCGCTTAACGTACAACAGATACAGGTATTTGTTTTTAGAGCCGATTCAATTGTGTCTTCGTAATTCCGGATTTTCGTTGTAACTTCAATGGTCAACCACGTCAACGAGAATTGAATGTACATTTTTTTCTTCCCATTTTCGATATCCAACTTTTATCATACCGAAAGGTTTGTTTTTAAAATGAATAAATTTAAATAGTAAAATAATGTTTTTAATAAAATTACAAGTAAAACTTGCCGAATCAGACTATCTTCAACGTCGTGTAAAAACATGTTCGCTTTTCAATTTGAATAATGCGGATGAGATTTGCACCGAGAAAAGCTACGGAAAAAATACTAAAAAGTGTTAGGTCATAAATTTACATTCCGAAGTTTCTTATTTTGATTTTTCACTGTTTTGAATAGCATTTCGTGAATTCTTGCAGTCGATATTTTTTCGGTATGCAGAAGTGCGATAAAGGTTTTGTCTTTTTTTCGATAACGAATTATTCACAAGTATCTCGGATTTCTGAAGAACCACCCAATCGTCCAACTTGAGTACCGTTATATTTCACATAACCGTACGATTTGATTAGGCGATATTTTGCTTTTGTATACTTGGCAAAGGCCGGCATTGGCATGTCTCTCCCTCGAATATCAAATGTATCATCATTCTTCTTCCCTCCACATTCGCGGTTGTACAAATCAACGATATAAATATACGTGATATTTACAAAAATACAATATCTCGGAATAAATATCTCTTCGTTAACAGAGTTTTGAGCAGTCATCGAATAAGGCGAGTGCTTTATCTCATAGCGTACTTTTCCTCCTACTTCCCTTTTTCGTTCTAACGTATCCACTAGTATATTTTTAAAAAAAGGAAACAAAAAGCTTTTGAATCTTACTCCTCGCTCTCTATACATTAATTACACTTAATTACCGCTCTTTCGAAGATCTTCATTGTTTTCAGATCTCGAGCGAGATTCAGACGTGTCCATCCTCCACTCTTCGCGCCTATCCTTCGTGACGTACCTATAGCGTGTATCGAAGCAGATTTCAATTCTTATTCCTTCAAACAAGAGTATCAGATGTGTTTCAAAAGCCCGCCAAATTTGAGCTCTTAAATCCAAGTTTAACCGGTGGCACTCGATAATTTCTTTCTCTATTTTATTTAGAGAAAATACTCGAAGCTGACGTACGCGGCTTTTCCAAATTTTTTCTTCAATCTAGATATTATTATTGTTACGTAAATCCACAGGCTTGAAAACAACGCATGTATTGCTGTCAGAAATAAAAACTGGCATTTTTTGGATGGCTGTAATTTGTGTAAAAATACTAATATCAGGATGTGTCGGATTATCGCTATTGATTAGTTTTTGTTGGAGTAAGCAGTGAATTGTCGGTGTAAATCGAACGGGCAAGAAATTATGGAGCGCCGCCACATAGACTTGAGGTCGAGAACTCAAATTTGCCAAGCATTTTTGTAAACCCGATACTATCGTTCGACGAGATAAGAGTACATTTTTGTTCGACACACGCTAATATATATATATATACATGGTGTCCAAAAACTTTTGACCCGCAGTATACATATGTACAAATCTATCGATCATTAAGTACAGGAAATGACAGGAAAAATATTTAACATTCTTTTTCGGCTACGTTTCTCTCCTTTTTTCGTTCAGTTTTCCTCGTACCGATAAATTCTCACGTCTCAACAGCAAGAAACGTTATCGGTGACTAAATAACGTTTTCCTTTGTTCTCCCCAATCTTGCCGTCGTAACCGCTAAAAATGCACGCGAACTTCGTCAGTCGACGAATGAAGATTAGCCCAAGAGAAATCCCCGAGGCATCATTCTGCGCCCGTATCATTGGTGAGGCGACCATCGGCGTTCCTTTTGCCATTCAGCAGGAAAACATTCATGTTATCCTTGCCCTTGACGTAGACCTGTCCGCGCGGCTCAAACTCGTAATATTCGGACAAAACGTCGAGGCAATTGCTGGCCAATTGTATCCTACCGGGAACCCCGGTGGAGTCCATCCTCGACGCGATGTTCACCGCGTCGCCCCAAATATCGTAATACAATTTCGTCGCGCCGATAACGCCCGCGGTGACATCGCCGTGATTGTAGCCCACGCGTAATATCAGCTTGAATCCCAAAAGATCGCGATTGAAATCGTAAATAACTTTGTGCATGGCGACGGCAAAGTCCAACAATTCGATAAGATGCGAATACTCGTGTTCGCTCTGCTGTCGTACCTGAGGATTCAAGCCGCTCGCCGCCATGAACGTACTGCCGATCGTCTTGATCTTCTCGACGTTCGCGAATTCCGGCTTCTCGAGTATTTCGTCAAAATCGCCGATCAACTCGTTCAGCACTCTCAGATATTCCTTGCCGCCGAGATAGGACTCGTCGTATAGTTCGTTGAAATTAACGATACTCGCGAATATGATGCCAACGGTTTTGTGATTTTGCGAATACTTCGCGGTAGTTTTCAACTGATCAGCGACGTATTTTGGTATTATGTTGTGCAACAGCCAATCGGCTTGGTTCTTCATCGATTGTACTCGCGATTTGTCTCGGGCGGCAACCGCGTTACCGTGAAAGCTCAGACGATAGCTTATCTCGAATTCACGATTGAGAAACCACACGAGTATGAGCAGCAGCAGTATGTCCAGAAATATTTCGTTGTCGTAGAGTCTCTCGTTGTAAAGTTGCGTCGGTTTTGCGTTCGCGCCTGCGCGGTCGTTTGTCTCCGTGGAACTCGCTATAGTGCCGGTGGTCGGGTGATCGTTGGGTATCGGTAAAGTGGCTGGAACGGGTGGCACTATGGCGTGCTCGTTGAAATCCGGGACAGGTGGCGGAGGTAGATCGTCCACGTCGCGACGATATCTACGAGTCGGCGCGTCGAATATCCCAGCGACGATCGGACGATTCTCCGTCGAGACTCGAGAGAGCGCAGCCTCGCCTCTCCTATACGATATATGACCGGCCACGAGGCAAACGAACAACACGCCCGTGAGCGCCACGAGGAAATTTTTCATCCAACAATTGAGTTGGGTGAAATTGCAAAAGTGCACGAGGCCGACGAATATAAGATAACTGTAATAATACTCGAAGTGATTCAAGCCCGAGCTAAATGTGTTGCACGAGAAATTCATGAGTATCGAGATGATGGGCAAGCCAACGAGTACCGCGCCGCAAACGTGCCACGGATACCAGCGCGAAAAAAACTTGAATATCTTTTGCACGTACGTGGCGTGATGGGAATTCGGATTGAAGAGCTGTCGAAGGCACAATGCGACCACGATCGCGTGGATGGACGTTGCGATCGTGCAGAAAACGACGAAGTACAACGTTGGCTCGCACAGCAGAAAGAGCGACGCGGTTATAGCCGAGTAAACCAGCGCCGAGACGAATATGTCGAAGTACGTGTTGAATCTCGAGGTCGCCAAGGTCGGCGGGTTACCACCTATATCCTCGTTCGCCTTGTGGGCGTTCTCGCGGTACTCCTTTTCCATTTCTTGGCTCTTGAAGAACAACGAGACACTCGATAATGGCGGCTTCACGAAATACGAACGCTGCGACGTCACGTTGTCCTGTACGCATCTGAAATTTTGTTAGCTGATCGTTAGACATCCGTTAGTGCCGTTGGTCGATACGAAAAAAAATAGAAGGGACAATGGGCCCACGATGAGACTAGTCTCAAAAATCATAGAATGGGTCACTCTATTTTGGAGAATTTTCCGAAAAAAATAAAAAGATGTAATCATCTTCAGAAAAATAGTTTTTACTTTGGAAGAAGAAAAAACGTTGACATTGATAATTGATTATTTTTTTCATATTTTTTTACGAAAGTAAGCTTTAAAATGAAAAAAGATGATATAGTGACATTTGTCGACATCTCAATTAACTCAGGAGTTATCAGCGTTTAAAAAAAATCAGGAAAACCAAGAATGGTCCGGGTCACGGGCTAGGCGAAATGGCGCAAAATGCCCCATATGTGTGTGTGTAATATACTTTATAGATATAGTGTTATAGTGTTTTGTAGATATATAGTATATATTTTTCCACAAGTGTCCAAGGTATACGAAGAACCAATATGTGAGGACTCGATCGAGTGTTTGGGGTGTAAAGCTTGATGGAATGAGAAATGCACCGCTCATACAAATGTGGGCAACTTTATTTCCTTTTTGTGTCGATTGATACTTGCGTACTCCTATCGATCCCCGTGCTGATTCTTAAACACCCGTATGTCTAGGAGCTCGCAAATCCCGTTTTGTAGATTTTAGTTCGTTATTTTTTTTTAACTACGATTACCAAGTGTCGCTCATAATTGAATTGAAATGCTAGATATACTTTTCTTTAAAACAAAAACTGGTTCGTAAAATGTATTTGTTTGTTTTTTTCAACCCTTTGAAGCTTAGGTGCGTACTCCTATACCAACCTCACCCTATGAATATGTGAAATATGCAAAAATATTAATTTTTATACTTTTACACATTTTGTGCAATTTTTTTCTTTCAAGTCGGTTTCATTTTTCGTAATACTTGGGAAAAGTAAATTCTGGATAAATTCCAGAGAGTTTGCAAAATTCCCTGCCTTTTTCCTGATTATTCCAGGAGAAAATAAATTCCCTGAGTTTTCTCGGTTTTCCCCGTTTTCCATACGAGTAACAGCCATGCTACTGAATCCAAATAAAAACGATTGATTGGGAAAAACGCAAAAAAATACTCGAGCAAACTACTTTGCACCTGTTTTAGGAGCATAGCTTTACCTGATCAATTGTAGGTCCGACTGTTTTCGTAATTTGTGAAAACAAGCGCCGAAAGTGTCGGTAACAACCGGCGGAAACGGATAAGGCGGCACGGACGACGAAGGTTCCTGCGTCGAATTCAAGGTAGAACTCGACGTATAATAACCGCTCACTCGGTGACCCAAGAGATCACCTTGAGCCATTCCGTTCATGAGGAATAGCTGTAAAAAGAGTATAATTCGTTATCATCAATTGCACGTTCTCGTACGCTACTTGTTCTTTTTTGTGTTTACTAAAAAATGCAATTACGCATCGAGAGTTTACGGACTTGTTGCTGTATGCTGCTTCTCCGGCTATTGCTCCTTATTCCCGAGTCTTTTCTACTACATATCGAGGACGCGTGACTCAGTGATTCCTGGCCGCTGAGCAACGGACTCGAGGGCATGGGATTTGGATCCATTTCGATACCATTACTCACCGGTATCTGAAGATCAGATATTCGGGCTTTGGGATTTTTTTCCATACGTCATTGATAATTCGAAATGTTTCTACCATTCTTCGTCGATTGATCGACAGCAAACTAGCGCGAAAAGCTATTTTCCATTTTTTTTTTCGAAACTCAATGGATTCGAATACGCGCCATTTGTGAAAAATAAATCACGAATGATGTTGTTTTTTATTCGCATCGGTTACTAGGATTGTTACGCATTATTGACTTTTCCAGGGTTTCCATACAGATTTTTCAAAAAATTTCAGGCTTTGCAAATTACCCAGATTAGGGTGAGATAAAGACCACTTTGTTTTCATCAAATATACATTTTTTTCAGTTAAAGACCACAAGTTGACTCTCGTTTCAACCATACTAGTATTTGTAAACGTGACAAACTATACGGGAAAATTTATATACGTAGAAATAGCAATGAATCATTTTTGTAAAAAAAAAAACGTTTTTAACCGACTTAAAAATACAAAGGAACTTCTCAATTCGATCCTTCTATTGAAAAATTATGTTGAAGTGGGTAACATAATGTTTTTAAGATCAAATATATGGAAATGTTAAAAACTGAAATAAATTTTTTTCAAACTGAAATTCAAAAAATAATTTAAACATTGTAAAGTAAAACAAATACATTCAAAGCAAATAAAGAACCTGTTCTTTATTATAAACAGAATTTCTTATGCCGGTAACGATGAATAAAAAATAAATATAAACAGTCATCTATAATAATAATAATGGTGTTGTGTATCGACAGATCGGATGCAAATTTGTTTAAAGTTTTTTAAATTTTCAGTATTCGGCGCTGACATAACTTTTTTGTATATAATGAAGAATAATATAAATATTAAACTAATGTATATTGATAAAAATTAATATAAATATTAAAACTATGCAAAATATTTACTTTTATACTGTTTTTTTGTCAAGTCGGTTTCGTTTTTCGTAATTCTTGCAAAAAGTAAGTTCTGAGAAGATTCCAGAGAATTTCCAAAATTCCCCGACTCTTCCCTGATTATTCCAGGAGAAAAGAAATTCCCTGAGTTTACGGGTTCTCCGTTTTCCGTATGCGTAACAATTCTGATTACTTTAGAATTTTTCTCCCGATCATTTTTATCTTGAAGTCGAATAGCTACCGCGGCAATCCAACCGGCAATTTGCCACGATTATCGCGAATACTAAGCGATAAGCTCACCCCGTTAAATCCATTGCAACTCTCGTCGCACGTGGGCAGAGTTGCCTCGACTTTGGTCTCTTGGGCGACGACAATTTTCTCATTATCCATGTCGAATGGCGCCATTTCCTCGGTGGTTCTCTGACGTTGCAAATATTTCCACGGCTTGTTGCGAAGTTTCTTCTTGCCGTAACTCGCGGTCGACGTTGGGCTCTTGTTAGCCTCGTCCTTCTTATCGCCGGTTTCCTCCTCGTCATTCTCCGAATCCAATATACTCGGCAACGAGTTCGCCTTTATTCTGTAGCTGTTGGTATTCGTCACCATGTGGAGATAATGATTCCGTGGCTTGATCTGATTGTTGCACGATGCTAAACGGTGCCGCGCCTGCATCAACGGAGAAATGCTCGTCGGTGGGTTCACGCTGTTGATGAATTCGCTCACGAGATCCGACTTCCGGCCCTTTATGAAGTACGTCTTCATACCTGCGACGGAAAAGAATAATCTTTGGAGTTTTCGGCGATAGACAAACGTATCGCAACGCGAGTGGAGGCGGCGCGGTCAACGGGCGTGACTGTAGCTAATCGCACGCGTTAATCGGCGTTGTCCGCGGCCATTATTAGGGTCGGTGACCGCATATACACGAACTGACTCGCGCAGGCTGGCTTTACCGAGTTTTCTACAGTGAGCCTACACTGTGGAAATGTCGCCTGTATCGGCACAGGTTTTCCACAGGTACCCTGAGCCCTCTTGGGGCCGGATGTCTAAAGAACTAGAAACAGTGAAGTGCCGAGTGTAAAAGCCCGAAAGTAAAATACGATAAACGTTTGAATATTCTCTTCCTCTCCCTCCCGCCCTTTCGATTCGTTTTTCAGGACAGAGACAACGGGGCACGACGGACCATAGAATAGTCGAATATTTACCTACCATTGATGGTATCACCCGGCTCCGTCAGATACTCGTCACCGAGAAAATTAATCGTTTTCTCACTGAGATGAACCCTACCAGGTTTTCCGGTACTCTCCAATTTGTTCGCGAGAGTAACGTCGTTCGACCAAACGTCGAATTTGAATCTCTTCGTACCGACGATACCGCACAGTACCGTTCCCGTGTGAACGCCCACTCGCATATTAACGCCCTCGCGTCTCTCGATGTCGAATTGTTTGATCGCCTCGATCATGGCTGACGAATTCAAAGCAAATATCGTAAATCGATCTCGTTGTCGAAACAATAATCTCGAGTGTAGAAAGGACATCGCTCACCTAATCCCATTTCGACGCAACACTTGGCGTGATCGGATCTCGGCTCGGGGCAACCGCTGACGCAGTAATAACAGTCGCCCAGGGTTGATATCTTCTCGCAGCCGTGATGCTCGCAAAGATCGTCGAATCGCTCGAAAAGATCGTTGAGTATGCCGACGAGTTGTTCGGCGGTTTTGTTCGAGCTCATACGTGTGAAACCGACGATATCGGCGAACAGTATACTGACGTCCTCCATCGAGTGCATGTTGAAGGGACGAAAGAGCGATCGTATGTCCGTATGATTGGACGGTATTGAGCCTTTCTTCAGGGAATCCTCGCGTTCTCTCTCCCGTTCGCTCTCCTCCATCAGCCAATCGGCCACTTTCGGCGGCATCACGGAATGTATCATTTTTTCCTTCAATTGCTTCTCCATCTCGAGTTGACGACGTACCAGCAAGGATTGTCCGACCTTCATGAAAGTACCGCGCATACGGACGAACGTCATTATCAGAATGTGAACACCGATTATGTGGATGCATATCTGCATGAGAATGCGGATGGCGAGGGTGGTGGTGAAGTCCACCTCGTCGAAGTTACGGGGCGAGCTCAAGCTGCGTATCAAACGGCTCCCGCTGCTCTCCGATTGCCTCGACGAACTGCCGTTGATGGCGTCTCGGACGATCGAGCCTGGATCGAAGCTTCTCAGGAGATCCGAATTTACGATGGCTTTGGTTATTTTGACGGCAACGTTTCCATCGTTCGATAGGCCCGATAAGAGGCTCGACGCCTCCCCGAAGGCTCCGGTAGCGTTGCTCGATGAAACGAAACTTCGCGCGTCACCACCTTCCAATATCGTTACGGTCGCGTTTACATCGCTATGTTTTCCACCGAGTTTCGCCGCGTCGCTGGAGTAAAATGTCGACGATGAGGCACTCGAGTCGTAGAGATAAGCCGTTAGGAACTCGAAGAGAAGCGAGTACACGGTGCAAACACCGACACAAGCGTAAAGTGGCATTGGCACTACGGTGTATACGAGCAACAAGATTTCCGAACACAGGGCAAAATGGCCGACTAGCGTTAAACCGTCGCTTTGCGGTGGCACGAGAACGAGAAACGACAGGGACGACAGGCACAACAACGTCGCGACCGCCAGTGACGTCGAGAATACGTAGGATTTGTAGTATTTGGTGTACGTGAGATAAAGAGCGATCATCATCAGTGCACCGAGGCTGCCGAGGGTTATCGCTATTCCGGGCCAAGTCGACGTCTCGTTTCGCGTACCCACCACCACGAAATAAACCAGCCAGGAGAGCGATACCAGCAGTATGTAAATCAGCGCGTACCTGCAACGAAAATTTCATGTCAACGGTTACCTACCATCCAAAATTTGTGAAAAATCGTTTTTTTTCCCTTCGTATTCTTGTTTTACGTCGCGAAAATGTTCCAACTCCAAGTCGGAGTTTCAATTTTTATGAGCTTGAAGTTTGCATCGTTGGAACGCAATGAAAATTAATATTTCTGAATAAATCAGGACTAAAAAAGGTTCTTATTTAGCAACCTAATATGTAAATCTATGGAAAAAAGAACTTTATAACAATAAAAATGGGGATATTGAAATGTAAAAAAAAAACTTCCGTTGGGTTCCAACGATGCAAACTTCAACACCATTGGTTTTTTACGGTTCTACAGGAAGGGCGGCGGACCCGCATATTTTGTGCAGCCCTTGAGCAAGCATTTCTGTCGCAAAGTTAAGGAGCTACGTCTGCCTAGAGGCCCGAAATAAATGGCCGAATTTCGATTTTTTTTTCTGGGAAACGATTGCTGAAAAATGCATTTTTTAAAACACGAAGGTACATATATTAAGAGCTTTTAAAAAATTACCCAAAAATAAAGAAAAAAAATTTAAAAAGCATGGCTGCCTGCAGATGATACTGTTTTCGAAGTCAGTGGACATATGTAGAGAACCACTCGATGGATTGTTTCCAAACTTACAGGAGATACGATGAGAAACATTTACAGGTCGTTGTCGATCTCACTTTTTTGAAGTCGATCTTAATTTTTTCATAGTTACGTAAAAATACAGTAAAATGACGACTTTTTAAATAGATTTTGTATGCTCAAGTTTCAATTAATCGCCAAGTCGTTGAAGAAAGTGATTTTGAAAACTGACGATTGTCAACGCCTCGTATTTGATAACTTGAATTTCTCTGCGGTTTTCCACTTCCCAGAAAGCCTCGACTACCCTGAAGGGTGTAGAGAATAAATTATTCGAACGCCTCGTTCCTTCTTCACCGAAAAAATGGGAAAATGGTGGAAAAACGTTGACGCACCTGAACCTCAATCTTATCTGAGGAAAGGCGCTCCGCTTGTACTGCTCCTCGAGGATCTCCGAGTCGAATCTCGGATTCCACCAAGATCTGGGTGCGGCTCTTTCGAAAGGTACGGGCAAGCCGATACCGCAGCATCCCAGTCCTTGGTTGCTGTGAGCAAGATAGGTCTGTATGTACGGCGCCAGGGATATGTGGATCTCGTCGTCGTTGGGGTCTTCCGCGTCGCCTTTGCCTTTGCTGTAGCTCACCGAGGAGCTACGCTTGCGCTCGCTAGTGGGCGGCGTCATGACGGCGCCGGTGTCTCTGCGCACAATTTACACGCTACATTTTCCAACAATTATTATTCTCGTTCCGAAAAAAGATTCGAGCGACTAGCGAACACTGCGTTCGGACGAAAGTCACGTAAAAATCTGAGAAAACGAGGATCGAGGAAATTTCACGCGACAAATTCGATAAAACGAGGCTTACCTGCCGTTCAAGAGCGACAACGCCGAGAAATTTGACGTACCATTCGGCGATGTTGCATCGAGGCGATAACCTCGAATAGATCGCAAACGAGCGGAAGATCGCTGAGATATCGGTATTTACGCGTATACATATATATATGCGTGTGCATCTATACATAGGTGTACGTATGCACATATGCCCCGATCAACAGCAAGTGTCAGAATTTGACATTTTCCCCGAGTTATATGGGCTCGACGGCGAAATTTCTTGGATTTGTCGGTCACGACGTGAAAAGCTCGATAGTACAAAAAGCTTGCGCGCTCTACTGTCAATCGCAAATTACACTTGAGATTTCGTGGATTCAAATAAAAGTAAGTAAAAAAAAAAGGTAGGGTTCTTTTAACTGATAAAAAGAGCGTACAGATCGCCCTTAGAACCAATTGTGGCGGCCATCTTGAACTTAGTTCTTGACGGCATATGTAGCGTGAGGTTGCGCACGCGCGGACATCGCTTATGCGTGCACCTGTCGTTGCACGCACATGTCGGGCGACTTTCAAGGGGCGAGGGGGGTGGCAGGTAAGTCTCCAATTTTGGTACGTAAGATGACCACTATGCGTCGCTGCTGACGAGCGAAGTAGCCATATCGCGATTTTTGTCGCCAAATTCATGGAGGCAGTGCAGCCAGATCGCGCTCGAAAGTTACCCTCTCTCTAGTCCCTCGCGCGCCCATCACACAATCATAGTAGCGCGTGTCCGTGAGCGAGCGACGCTCGGACATCTTCGGAAAGAGCCGAGTGCCGTCGAACTATCCCGACCGCGCCTTCGGCAGCTACACCAACACATAGACACGCTGAGCACGTTCATGTGCGGCCAAGCGAACGAACTGAACGAAGGCTTCGAGGGAAAAAGCAATCCGAGCACGGCCCGCGCGTGACGTCACGCGACGGCACGCGCGAGACTTTTAGATGATTTCAATGCTTATTTAGCTCTTGATTCTCTGCGTTATTAATGTATACCAAAAATGTATCGCACACTCTGATCGCTTATTTTTTTAGTTTATACGTTAATTTAAATATAATAATAAATCTAAATTACAACTTATTTCTCTTCTAAAAAATTGTTTACGCTTTACTCACACCCGTCCTTATGCCAAATAAATTATAATTCATAAAAGTAAGCGGAAATATATTTATCTCCGTATTATTATGTTAATTCTCATACTTTCATCAAGGGATAAAGCATTATCCGCAAAAACAAACCAATCATCTATTCGACCGCGAATCGTCAGTACCAGAAAGTGCACAAATTCTACAAGCGATGAGATGGTCCTGTCGGTAGCGTTCCTGGTTTCGGTTCGCAGGGGCGCGGGATCGATCCCGCGCTCGGTGCTTTTTTTTTTTTTTAATTACTATTACTATTAATTCTTATTTGATTAGTTATGTTTATTAGTTATCATTATTATTTTAATTAGTTATCTTTTCGTGTCGAAAAATTTATTGCGCACTCCGACCGCTTATTTTATTAGTTTGTACGTTCATTTAAATGTAATAATAAATCTAAATTACAACTTATTTATCTTCTAAAAAATTGTTTGCGCTTTACTCATACCCGTCCCTATGCCAAATAAATTGTAATTCATAAAAGTAAGCGGAAATATATTTATATTCGTATTATTATGTTCATTCTCATATACTTTCATCAAGCGATAAAGCATTATTCCCAAAAACAAGCCATTCATCTATCCGGCCGCGAATCGGTAGTGCCAGAAAGTGCACATATTCTACAAGCGATAAGATGGTCCCGTTGGTAGCGTTCGTGGCTTCGGTCCGCAGTTCATACATTGTATGATTTCTCGAATAAACAATTCGCCCCATAGAAGTCAGGAACGCTACCAACGGGACCATCTTATCGCTTGTGTTAAAAATGCACTTTCTGGCACTACCGATTCGCGGCCGGATAGATGAATGGCTTGTTTTTGGGAATAATGCTTCATCGCTTGATGAAAGTATATGAGAATGAACATAATAATACGAATATAAATATATTTCCGCTTACTTTTATGAATTACAATTTATTTGGCATAGGGACGGGTATGAGTAAAGCGCAAACAATTTTTTAGAAGATAAATAAGTTGTAATTTAGATTTATTATTACATTTAAATGAACGTACAAACTAATAAAATAAGCGGTCGGAGTGCGCAATAAATTTTTCGACACGAAAAGATAACTAATTAAAATAATAATGATAACTAATAAACATAACTAATCAAATAAGAATTAATAGTAATAGTAATTAAAAAAAAAAAAAGCACCGAGCGCGGGATCGATCCCGCGCCCCTGCGAACCGAAGCCAGGAACGCTACCACAGGACCATCTCATCGCTTGTAGAATTTGTGCACTTTCTGGTACTGACGATTCGCGGTCGAATGGATGATTGGTTTGTTTTTGCGGATAATGCTTTATCCCTTGATGAAAGTATGAGAATTAACATAATAATACGGAGATAAATATATTTCCGCTTACTTTTATGAATTATAATTTATTTGGCATAAGGACGGGTGTGAGTAAAGCGTAAACAATTTTTTAGAAGAGAAATAAGTTGTAATTTAGATTTATTATTATATTTAAATTAACGTATAAACTAAAAAGTAAGCGATCAGAGTGTGCGATACATTTTTGGTATACATTAATAACGCAGAGAATCAAGAGCTAAATAAGCATTGAAATCATCTAAAAGTCTCGCGCGTGCCGTCGCGTGACGTCACGCGCGGGCCGTGCTCGGATTGCTTTTTCCCTCGAAGCCTTCGTTCAGTTCGTTCGGCTTGGCCGCACATGAACGTGCTCAGCGTGTCTATGTGTTGGTGTAGCTGCCGAAGGCGCGGTCGGGATAGTTCGACGGCACTCGGCTCTTTCCGAAGATGTCCGAGCGTCGCTCGCTCACGGACACGCGCTACTATGATTGTGTGATGGGCGCGCGAGGGACTAGAGAGAGGGTAACTTTCGAGCGCGATCTGGCTGCACTGCATGGAGGCTAGAGTAGAGGAGGCCGATCTGTGCATTTCAAAGTGGCTACAAAAAATGGACTAACCGAGATGGCGCCACTATCTCTAAAACCTCGAGCGGAAGCTGAGTATCGATGTCGTGTAAGAGAGATGGAAGAGGATCGAATACGCATTTACATCTCTCTCGCACGCAGCCTACTTCTCAAGTTGCATTCTGTTCCATGCACAGCTCACTTCTCATTATTTACTTGATCCGTCTCTGTCACACCCAGCTCGTGTCTCGAGGTTTTAGCGATAGTGGCGCCATACCGGTAAGTCCACATTTTTGTAGCCACTTTTTTCAAGTCTCTCCATAAGAGATCGGCCTCCTCTACTCTAGCCTCCATGGCCAAATTGTTCATTTTTTATACGATGACGGGCATGATCTTTCGTAATTTTCGTACCCCGCGTTTTATATGAATTTCCGTTCGCGAATGCACCACATTCTATCACCGCATCGTTCGAAATATGTTTCCGTATCAACCTAGGAGAAATTAAAAATACGCATGCGCAAACGGCTTCCGACTGTCGCTGCGCCGCTCCGCGTTGAAATAATTCGTGCCTTGTCAACCGGTCATCCCCCACCACTTTCCTTTAGCTGTGTAAGACCGTCCAGTCACGTGACCGTCGCTCCGATCAGATTCGCCAACGCGAAAACTTCCGACCCACGATCCGGCAAACTTCGCGCCGTCCGAGGCGCGTGTGTGCGTGCGCGGGATTCGGCGGCGTTTTTTTTCTTCGTGCAGGACTCTTCCTTCCTAACGACAAACGGTCCAGGCAGCCAGGACGCGAGTCGGGAGAGAAGATCGGTGGAGCCTTGTTGGTGAATTCGTTGCCACGCAAATCGACGATCGACCATGAAAACGAAGGTATTTATGTACATCGAACGATACGTCGTAGTGGCTGTCATGGAAAAACTGAAGTGAAACAAGGGCTGAAGCGCCCATGACTGCTGAAAAAGCCGACGAACGCGTATCGTTCTAATACCCCCCCCCTCTCCCACCTATACCCGGCCATACTTCCCTGCTTCAGTATTGTTTTTACACCGAGGTGCGGCGGGTGCAGTTTCTTTTCTGCAAATCGCACATCACACTTATTCGGCACACCTACGTGCGCGCGTGCGCTGCTCCTCGCCTATGTACATGTACCGTACACGTTTCGCGTGTTAGAGCGCGAAAAAAAAGAACGAAACGACGTTGCAACAATAAACGTGCCGTAAGCTCGCGTCAGAAGAGTTAATTGACGGCGAAATTTTCGACATCTTTTAACCTCGTACGACTTTTTTCCGACGCGAAGAAAACATCGCGACCATCGTATTTTTCATCCTTTTTCATCGATATTCTCATTCGCATCCCGAAGCGCGTCGACGTGCAGTTGCGTTGCTAAAAAGAATATGGTGATTGTAATCGGACGACTTACAGATTGCCCTTTCTAGCTCAGCAGCTTAGAAGCAACCGATGCGGAATTGGAATACCGGGCCAAGCATCATCACGGTAGGAGAAACTGTCATTCTACCCTGCGCTACCTACCGCGTACATCCTCGTTATTCTTTACTTTAGTTAACGAATTTCGCCCTACCGCGATCTTTCGAATCTTCTCCGTGGAACACATTCGCACTTTTTTTTTCGTTACTTCACGTTACTAGGATTGGAACTAATTTGGCTTGAGCCGCGAATGCCCCTCGACGAAATTCGTAGAAATTTCACGTGCGTGAAAAGAACCATAGTGGCTGTGTAATTTCTAGGAGCTTACTAATGTTTTTAACGCGAGATATTCGTATTCCCAGTTGACACGCGAAAAGTTTAACGCTAAATCTTTGTCTTTATTTTACAACGTTTTATGGGGACCACTTTCTTACGCCGTTCCGGTGCTAGAACAACGTTAAACGTTTTGGTTCATCTTCCGCACACGTTTCAAGCTCTTGTACTATTTTCATTCAGTGTTGGGTGCTCTGAAGCAGCGGGAACTTTCGTGTAGCTCCTGTGGCAACGTTCTCAGTCAGGAATCATCGGAGATCTTCGCACATCCAGTGTTTGGTATTCTACAGTGCAGGGTAAGAATTTGCATATCTTCCGTATCTACAACTTGTCAGAATAATCCAAGAGCTCGCCTCTCGGAAAGAGTATAAGCGTCCCATGGAGTAACGTGTTTACATTTTTGGGAAAAGAGTTGTAAGCCAGATGACATTGGCTTAGAACATGACAAATGGCTCTTCATACTACTCCATAGCTGTTACGCGTATGGAAAACAGAAAAAACTCGGGGAATTTCTTTCTCCCTGGAAGAATCAGGAGAAAGTTCAGGAATTTTGAAAATTCTCTGGAATTTTGATAATTCTTTGGAATTTTGAAAATTCTCTGGAATTTTGATAATTCTCTGGAATTTTGAAAATTTTCTGGAATTTAGAAAATTCTCTGGAATTTTGAAAATTCTCTGGAATTTTGAAAATTCTCAAAATTATCTGGAATTTTGAAAGTTCTCTGAGTTTTTGCAAATTCTCCAGAATTTACTTTTTGCAAAAATTACAAAAAATGAAACAGACTTGAAAAAAAAGAACAACTGAAAAGTATAAAAAGAAATATTGTCGTATATTTTCAATATTAATGTTACTTATCGTTACCGTAAAACTATACAACTATGGTCCAGACTTGTCAACTATGGTTCAGTCTAGTCAACTATGGTCCAGACTTGTCAACTATGGTCCAGATTTGTGAACTATCCAGATTTGTCAGGTTCCAAATTAGTGTTTCTCCCACTAATGACTGGATTTATATACTTAATACCTTGCTGTTACATATTTACCTTGGACTTATATATTTAATAGCCACAGCCAATGCAATTTTCTTTGAAGAGGTAGCTGGACTATAGTTGAGGCCCTGGACTATAATTGCATAGTTTTACTGTATATACAAAGAAAGTCATGTCAGTGCCAAGCATTGAATATATGAAAGACTAAAAATGAATTTGCTCTAAAGCTCGGTACATTTTCATTCGATTTGTCGATACACAACCATACAGTTATTATCGTAGATGAGCGTTTATATTTATTTTTCATTTATTAGCACCAACATAAAGAATTCTGGCTATCATAATGAACAGGTTCTGTATTTGCTTTTAGTGTATTTTTTTTTAAACTTTTTAGTGTTTAAATCATTTTTCAATTTTCAGTTCCATTAAATTTTATTTTGATATTCAACATTTTCATATATTAGGTCTTAAAAAAGTTATGTTCTTTATTCGATCTCAATCTCCCTGGAATATTTGCAAAACCTGGAAGAGTCAGGGAATTCCTGAGCGAATAGTATAATCTTGAAGTTTGCATCGTTGGAACGCAAAAAAGATCAATTTCTTTCCATTGGTCAATTTCTTCTTGGCCGTTTGAGGCCATAAAAATCATTCGATCGTTATGGCGTATTTTCATCACACATTTACACAAGGTTGAAGTTGGCATCGATTTTTTTGCTCATTTTTCGATTCTTTATTTCAATGCTTATCCAAAGCCGTCTGTTTTTGCGAATCAACGTCGCAAATCTCTCATAAGAATATGTAAACAGTTCGAGTGGTTTTCAGGATGAAGAAAAGTCGATTGTCAAAAAGAATTCATTTTCGTTTCATGCCAACGATGTAAACTTCGACATTGTACATTTAGGACCTCAGGTTGCGAAAAAAGGTTCCGAATAACAGTAGAAATGAAGAAATAAGATAAAAATCGCTGCACGCCAACGATACAATCTTCAACGTTATGCGAATAATGTGTAACAACCATGTGATCGGACGACCGTCTAAGTTGCATCCTTCCGTCTTCGTACACGCAGAAATGTAACGACCACGCCGAGGAGACGCTCGCTTCTGCTGAGAGCCCCGCATCCTGCCTGATATGTGGCGGAACGCGCAAAAGTTCATACAAATGTGACCAAAAAAATTGTTCGTACAAGTTCTGTCAGGTGTGTACATTATCGAGACGGTCCACTCGACGTTGCGATTCTTCGCTGTTCAGTTCTGAGATTCACGTCGTTCGTTTCCAGGCTTGCATTAAGAGGAATGTGCCGCAGTCGCTGACGGAGGTGGAATCGAAGAAGTGGAAATGTTTTGTCTGCAACTCGAAGCCCCTGTGGAAATTGCGCGGTACTTGCGACGCAGTGATGAAATCAATGTCCAAGTGAGTAGAACGAATCTTCCTTCCCCCCTCTCCCCCCAATGTCCCAGTTTTTCTTTTCGTGTTTTCTGGTTTCGATAGTTTTTTCGATGCATGCGTCACCCTTCTCGCCGACATCGACCGGTATCACGTCGCCTCGGCGATCGTTGGTCTCATTGTGGAATCAACGAAACTTCTCGTAAACGTACGTGTGCTTCCGCGTTGATCGAAACTAACGGAGGCACACGAGACGAAAACCACGTCGCGACATGAAAATTGTCGTCCGTGACTGTTAGTTGCTTTCGCGCGTCTCAATTCGCTCCGACAGGGGCGCGTATTCAAGCATGAAGCATTGCGTCAAATCTCTGTCAGTAGTTTGCCGTGTCTTTGATCATTTCATCTCTCATCGGCACGTAATAACTGTTATTTTTTAACTCTCCTCCATTTTTTTCTTTCTTCGGTAGATGGTTTTAGTTCTTTTTTTTTCTTTTCTTCTCGTTTTCCGACTCCACGACGACGACCGAAAAGTCGCATCGTCGGAGGACGTACGCTTTAACGTTGTGAGCACGGTGTGCGAATAAAATGAGTCTGAGAAACTGTTAGTCGGTTCTGTTTACACTCGAGTCCAGTGTGCCTTCCAGGGTGCTCGAACCTCACGGAAGATTTCAAAGAGAGATACGCAAGCAAATGTGCCGAAAAAAAAAATGATCAAGGGACGCGACGATCTAACGGAAGTTTGAGGAATACAAAAATCGGAAAATAAAACGATATAGAAAGCATTAAAGTATATGTATGTGTACGTATGTATATATATATATATATATATGAACAAAAAGAACGAAAATAAACAACCAAACCTCAGGACGCAGGACTGGCTGACAGGGATATCTATAAGAAAGTAAGAAAGGTCGAGAGCAGTGAGCTGGGGTAAAAAATTGCGGTGGTATGCATGAGAACATGTACCCATGAAATTCATAATGAAAAAAAAAAAACATGAGAGAATAATAATAATAATTGAAATAAATTAAAAAGAAAAAGTATTCGCACCCTCAATACACAATAATTGAATCGAAGTGTAAAAATGATAAACCACGGAATCGCGAAACTTCTGTTTCAGAAGGACTAAAAGAAAAAAAGTCTCGGGGCACAGATCTAGTGACGCAGAAGGCGATATTTCAGACTTGAAAAACATATCGTACGTCAGGAGACGTCGTCTGAACGAGACTAAAGAATTGAGCAAACGTTTGCGCACGGTCTGCGACCAGGACAGTCCCACAGAAACGGAACGCTTGGAATCCGTGTATGATCGCAATAGGGGCGAAAGTAAGGTTGACAAGGACGCGGTGAACAAAAAACTCGAGGGTTACTTCGGCTATGGGAATAACGGGTCGCGAGAGGAGGAGACGCTGCCGACGACGAGCGACGATGATTCCGACGTCCAGGAAATAAAGTCCGCGCGACACAAGAAATCTTCCAAGTCTTCGAATCCACGAGACGCGTCCGCGGAAACGAGAAAGAAGCGCGTTAACGAAGCGCGAAAGGATTCAACGCGTGAGAAACATCACGAGAGGAGCAAGAATTTCGCGAGTTCGCGAAAATCGTCCACCTCGAATTTGAACAGTGCCGAGAGTGACGAGACCGAGACGGAAAAGCGTAACATGTCCGAGGCGAAGAGAAGGCCCAAAAGTGACAACAAAACTTCCGTAGATAAGAGGAAGTACACGTCGGAGCAGGAAGATACCGATAACGAGGAGAAACGAGCGAGAAAAAGGCGACGAAACGAATCGACGTACGATCGCGGCAAGAGCGTCAAATGGTCATCGAGGGAGGGCAAAAAATCGGCTAAAACTACCAACGTGGATGAGGATTCGAACGACTCTTCCAGCGAGATGAGGAATTCGTCGAAAAACGTGTCGAGCAAACGAAACGGGGATGGGCGAAAATTCAGGGACGATGAGAGGTCGCGAAAATCGAGGCGGGACGAGAGTTCGCCCGGGAAGAACGAAAATTCCGACGAGGCGGCTACGTCGAGGCGTACGTCGCGCGACGAGAGCGACAGAATGGACGGCAAATCGAAAAAAACTCTGGACCATCGTCGCGTCGAGAGTCAAAAATTGACGAGTGACTCGAGCTCGGGCAAAGAATTTTGCAAATCCAAACTCTTGCGCGACAGTTATGTACCGCTGAGGCGTTTCTCGGAGCTCGAAACAGATTACACGAAAACACCGGACGACAGTCCCGAACCATCGCGCGACCTTATATCGAAGGATCAAACGTTCGCTTTGAAAAACAACGTTGCCAATTTTTATGCCGAATTGAAGAAGGCCGCGAGCAAATTGATGACCGATATCGAGCTCGCGGAATCGAATTACAGTACGAAGGTTTCGATGCGACCGACGGACGTCGATCGTTTGATAATCGAGAGCAACAACGTCGTCAAGAAATTCAAGCGTTGCATCGATCACGGCCAGAACAAGATTGACGATTATTACGACAAATGGTGTCGAAAAACGAGAGTCAGGAACGTGCTGAAAACGAGGAGGACGAGCGACGAGAAGGATAATGCTTCCTCCTCTAGACGGAGCACCAAGAGGTCACCCACGAAGGACTCCGAGATGGACGCATCGCCGCGATCACCCTCGAGGAAAAATAAGGACAAGAATCATGGAGAAACGTCCGACGCCGGTGGTGCAGCAAATCTCACCGTCGTTTCCGACTACAACAGCGACGAAATATTCTCCGGCGACGAGACCAGAAATCCCACGAGAAAGAGCCATCCGAGTTCAACGGCTAGGCGGGACAGCGAAAAAAGTACAGAGCCCGTTGACGACGAGAGGTCGGAAAGCCCCGAGGTTGTACCTTCGGAGCCGACGAGCGACTGCGACCCGGCCCCCCTGGACGATCAATCTGGCGAGGTATCGAGCGGATCTTCCACGGCTAAGAAGGCTCCCAAATCGCCGATAAAATCAATTTTGTCCACTAGCCTCGTCACCAGGAGGGACAGCGTTGATCCGTCGGACGTCGATTTATTCGAAGCTACGATTGAGTCGTTCGACGAAAATTCACCGAACAAGAGCGGCGCCCTGATCAGCGACGCCGAGGAAGTGTCTTCCAGCAAGGAATCGGCGAAATCTTCGCGAACGCAAGCAGCGGCTGGAGTTTCCTCGACGAGACGAGGAAGCGAGACGAAAAATGCCACGAAACATTCCGATGGCTCCAAATCGCGAAGAAACTCCGGCGGCTCGAATTCGGAGGTTGCTTCGGACGCTGAGGAGCCTGCGAACGGCCCCGCGGCTGTCGACGGAAGCGCCGAAATGTTGTTCGAACCCGAGTGCATCCTTGATCCTCCGAACGACGACGGCGATGACGCACAACCGTTATTGGAAAACGACGAATTCTCCAAATTGCTAAGCGACAACGAGGACTTGGAAAACTGCAACTCGGCGCACGAGAAAATTTCCGAGTCGCGCGATTGCCAGGGCGAGAATGATAACGAAGAAGTTGAGGGTACGATGAGTCCGTTGCACGTTGAGAAATTAGCCGACGATGAGGGGGAACCGCGAGACGAAGAAGCTTCGAGGAAGGACAACCTGGAGAGTCCGAGAAACGAGGAACACGAGAGCGCACACTCGGCGGACACGATGCTCGGGGAATTCAGCGATGACAAGAATCCAAGTGAACGTCCACCCGAGGCCTTACTCCAGGAGGATGACGCCGGGGGTGCCTTGACGGGGGCGGTAACGACGCATGACGGGGCAAGCGAGAAAGACGGCTCGAAATCTCCGAGCCCTCAGAGAACCTCCACGCCGGATACCCTACCGGACGAAACGATCGAGCACGCGAGGGGTTCGAGGTCACCCAGCAGCGATAAACTCGGTGCCTCACCCCTTACGCTGATGATGGAGGAGGCGCGGGACGAGGCGGAATCTCGCTCGAATTCTCCGATTACACGAGATTCCGTAAAATCGTCGTTGGAGAACAACGATGACTCGGGACGAAAGTCAAAGATCGACGAATGCGGTTACAGATCATCGGCGGACACGTTGATCGCCGACGTTGTCGGAACGGAAGATTCGGCCGCCAAATTGTCGAATCTATCGTCGCGGAGCTCCACGCCCTCGGAGTCCGAAGACCGTAGAGCACGGGACATGCTGCTGCAGTCGTCGAACAGCGACGAATCCAGTGTCGAGGATTCGTCGACGTTGCCGAATTCCGGAACAATGGATAACGAGGATGCACCGCCAACACCGCCCGAATCCGATTCGAACGGTCCGAAAAGTACGACGAGGGACAGAAGCGAGGCCGAGCCCGACGCCACGGGAAAGTCATCCAAAACGAAGCGTAAAAGATTTCGCATTCAGAATTATCCGCATCTCATGGCTGACGAACAATTGAGGCAACGGTGCGAGATTCGCTTGATAAGATTAAAAAAACGAGTACTCGAACGATACGCTAGAGCTTTGAAAAAATCACGAGAATACGTGGAATCGAAAGAGCTCAAAAGGTATAACAAAACTTAAAAAAGCAAAAGAAATACAGCATGACAAAATCGTAGTGCGAACTCTTGCTTCGGTTTTTTTTCTCGATTATTTACTTGTTCATTTTATTCATTCCGTTTGCGTTTCCAAAGATTTTGTCTTTACTTCAGTCTCTGATTATTTCCTTGCCCCGAGAACAGTTCGAATCGTTTCACGATTTTTGTTCCCCGCTTTATCCTTGCAGCCTGGTCTCTCTGAATAAGCTCGACAAGAAGACGAAATCCGGAAAGAACTCTGACAGCGCGAGCGACGATGAATCCACCTCGGGGAGCTTGAAGAGCAAGAAGAAAGGACGAGCCGCGAAGGAACGCGAGGAAACTCTACTGGATCATTTGGAAAAGGTGAAGAACGGCAAGACCGCTGAGGAGGAAAGCGACCAATCCGGAAGCGACGGACCCGACAGACCGAAGAAGAGCAGTAAAGACAAGCTGGACGATCGTACCGAGGAGAGCTTGTTCGACGAAGCGGACAGGATGGCGAAAAAACGTCTGCTCGAGAGTTCCGACTCCGGTGGAGGTGAATACACGCCATCGTTATTTACTACCATATATTTTCATTTTATTTTTCCAATGTTTTCGTACCTCTGCGTGGCTTCTATTATCACAGCATAATATATTAAAATTTCCTAAATACAACTACAATGACAACACAATATATTAAAATCTTCCTAATACAATTATTATCACAACACAATACATCAAAATGTTCTAAGTACGGCTATTATCACAACACCAGGGTATAACATTTTTCTAAGTACAGTTATTATTACAGCGTGATATATACAAAAAAAATCTCAATACAGATATCATCACAGCACAATATATTCAAATGTTCTAAAATGCAACTTACCATAGCATCGTGTATTAATTTTTTCTAAGTTCAACTATTTTCACAGTACAGTGTATTAAAATGTTCTAAGTAGAATCATTATCACGACTCAATGTATTAAAATACCTTAAATACAATTATTATCACCACACAATGCATTAAAATTTCCTAAATAAGACTATGATCACAGCATAATATATTAAAATTGTCCAAATACAGTTATAATCACAGCAATAATGCATTAAACTTTCTTAAGTAAAACTATTATCACAGCGTAGTGAACTAAAATTTCCCGAATACAACTATTGCACAGCATAATGTATTAAAATTTCCTGAAAAACAACTATTTTCACAACACATATGACAATTTCCTAAACACAACAACTATCAGAGCAACGATGTATCAAAATTGTCTAACTACAGGGATAATCACAGCAGAATATATTGAAATGTTCCAAGTGCAACTATTATCACAACGCAATGCATTAAAAGTACCTAAGTAAATAAGTGTCTTCGAGGTCATTGAGACTTATTGTCGATAACATAAATAGTTGAACGAGAACATGTATGCCCGTTGCAGAGGAACCAAGTGCTTCTGAAACTCAAGACAATGAGGACGCGGAGAAGAAGGAACAGAAGTCTAAGAAAGTCGCGAAACAAAGCAAATCGGATAAAACTCCGGAAGAACAAGAGGTGCGTATTTACTAATTTGAACAAATAACAACACCTTTCCCGGCATAAGTAATATATCGTACCAACATTCCTGTGTGTCTTTTTTCAAATTTGTTGCAGAAAACTCCCGACAAGGCCGACAAGAGTCGTTGGCGAAAGAACAAAATCTTGACATTGAAGATATCCGACTCAGACTCCGAAGAAGAGGAGAAGAAGTTTAACTCGTCCCAGAAAAAGTTGGCGGAGAAAAATAAAAACAAGGGGTAAAAGCTTCGAGCGTTTTTTTTTCGCCGAATTATTTTAAGGGGCTACATCTAGAGGCCCGAAAAATGGCCAAATTCCCAATGTTTTTGGGGGGGAGCGGTTGGTGAAAAAGAAACGTATTTTTTCAACACAAAGGCACATATATTGAGAGTCGTAAAAAACAATCACTGAAGAATACAGAAAAACAACATTCGAACTTCGAAAAGAACGTTGGGGGTGGGCGGTATTCCAAAAAAACTAGATATTGCAGTAACACGTGGCGAGTAAAAGTGACAGGGATAGGATCGTAAAAGTTCGCAAGTGTTTAGGGAGGAACAGTAGAAATTTTTGTACCTTCCGAGGGGCTTGAAAAACTACCTTAAATCCTCATCGGACACCGACCGGGCCCTAACCGCTTTTTTCCCCTCGACAACTTGCTTGTCGTGTCTTGAAGAATTTCTTTCTTTATCCCGAGCAGATCGGATTCCGAAAGCGAGCCGGACGAAACACCGAAGAAGAAACGCGTACGTAGGCGAGTTTTGCACTCGGACTCGGACGTTGACGTGTCGCCACCGAGCGACTCCGAAAGTTCGGACGACGACGACGACAAGAAGAAGAAGAAGAAGAAGAAGGGCAGCAGCGATGAAGAGGGGAAGAAAAAGACGCGCAAACGTTTAAGAAGGGGAAAACGCAGCTCTAGTTCGTCCGACTCGACGGAAGAAAAACGGTAAAACTTTGCTCGAAGCTGTTGACCCACTACTGCCGAAACTTCTCATATATATGGCTATGTGGAAAAAACGATAAATTTGTTGAATTTAATTACAAAATATATTTATGTAGCCCCAAGAATCGAAGGAAAAGGATAAAGGCAGCGGCAAGCGACAGCGACAGCGATTTGGAAAATTCACAAGGAACTCCGGGCAAGTCAGGACGAAAGAATATTCGAAAAGTTATCAGGGACAAGCAGGTCGCGGACGACACTAAACAGGCCGCCAAAGACGAAGAGGAGAGACTGCAGCGTATAGCCGATCGACAAAAATTGGTGAGAAAAAAAACAGACTAATTTTTGTCTTGTACGGAGAAACGTCCAACGAAAGTTCAATTTCGACGTTTTCGTGAGCATCAGATCGTTCTTGAGAACGTTTTTGTTTTACTGGAGGCAATTTCGAACCATTGCCCATGAAAAATCGCTGATTGAGCTGGAATATTATTACCAACTAGTGTTTGATTCGCGTGTACGTCCGAAATTAATATTACAGGGTTGTTACGCATATGGAAAACAGGCAAAACCCAGGGGATTTCTTTCCTCCCGGAATAATCAGAGAAAAGTCAAGGAATTTTGTAAATTCTCTGGAATTTTCTCGGAATTTACTTTTTGAAAGAATTACGAAAAATGAAACCGACTTGACAAAAAACCTGAACAGTATAAAAATAAATATTTTCGTACATCTTTAATATTTATATTATTCGTCATTGTACACAAAAGAAAAAAGTTATGTCAGTGCCAAACATTGAGGACTTAAAAAACTGAAAACTAACTTACGGTAAAGCTACATTTTCGTAACTACTGTATAGTTTGTAACGTTTACAAAGACTAATATCTCTCTAACTCAAAAAACATATGTTTGACGAAAAGAAAGTGTTCTTTATTTGGCCCTAATCTGGCTAGTCTGAAAAACCTGAAATTGTTGCAATACCTGTATGGAAAACCTGGAACAGTCAGGGAAATTCTGAGTCAATAATGCGTAACAACCCTGTGTTAGGCCATTATGACGATTTATAAATTGATAGATGTCATCTCAGCTTCGCATGCTAACTTCATCAGCTTCATTTTACATCAGAACTAAAGAACGACCGCACAGACACTACAATTTTATATCCGTAAGATTGAGCGCTGCTGAATTCACGATTTTGTATAAGAAGCTCTTATAAATTGCCTACACTTAAGGGGCAATTTATATCTACATCTACACCTATCCAGATATCTACATCTACACCTATCCAGAAACCCGAAAAAACAGCCAAATTCCGAATGTTTTTCTCGGAAGCGATTGGCGAAAAAAGAAACGCATTGAAAACCCGTATAAAAAATTCCCTAATATAAATTCTATTCATCCGTTCCGGGTCAAAAAAAAAATCACTAAATAAACGTACTGCAAATCGGGTTTCCCGCTTTAAAGTGTGAAGTTTGATGCTATATAGCGCTCGGCCGCCTGTCAAAGCTGTAGCTCGTTCAATTTTCAGTATATTTGAACGAAATGTTCAGGCAATATAGCTAAAAGGTATAGAATAAAAATATTTTTGGGAAATGCCATTTTTGCACCCTCCCAGGTGGATGTAGTCCCTTAAATATCTCTTTCCTCGAAAAATGCTGCGGCGGAACTTTCATTGGTCGCATCTCCTTCTAGAAGAGAAGCCTTGACGGCTTGTGGTCAACGCTTCAAAGCCTATAACTTTTCCGTCGATCATTCTTTAATTCCAGTACAACCAAATGTACGAGAACCGCCTCGCCGGTGAGAAGAAGGTCGACAAGCTCGTGCTCGACTTCGACGAGGAAACGCAGGAGCCACTGATAAGCGTGAACGAGGATTTGGTGAAGCGACTGAAGCCCCATCAAGCCCAGGGCATAAAGTTCATGTGGGACGCGTGCTTCGAGTCGCTCGAGCGAGCGAAGACAACGAAAGGTTCCGGCTGTATATTGGCGCACTGTATGGGTCTCGGAAAAAGTTTTCAAGTCGTGGCGCTCTCGCACACGCTGTTGCAACACGAGGAGTCTGGCGTGAAAACGGTAATGGTCGTATGCCCGTTGAGCACGGTGCTCAATTGGGTGAACGAGTTTAAGGTGTGGCTCGAGAATCTCGAGGACGGCGACGACATCGAGGTGTACGAGTTGACGCGTATGAAGAAGAACTTCGAGAGAAAGTACCAGCTACAACGTTGGCAAAAAACCGGTGGCGTATTGATAATCGGTTACGAGATGTTTCGCAATCTCACCAACTCGACGAAGAAAGTACGGAAGAACATACAGGAGGCGTTCCTCAAGAGTCTCGTGGACCCGGGAGCGGACTTGATCGTTTGCGACGAGGGTCACTTGTTGAAGAACGAGGACACTGCTCTGAGCAAAGCTATGCGTCGGGTGAGAACATTGCGCAGAATCGTACTAACCGGCACACCGTTGCAAAACAATCTTATCGAGTATCATTGCATGGTGCAATTCGTAAAGCCGAATTTACTCGGTACGAAGAAGGAATTCACCAACAGATTCGAGAATCCAATAACTAACGGACAGTTCGACGACTCGACGGAGTACGACGTTCGACTGATGAAAAAACGGGCTCACGTGTTGCACAAGATGCTTGAGGGTAGCGTACAACGCTTGGACTACTCGGTCCTCACGCCCTTCTTGCCGCCCAAACAGGAATACGTTATTTTCGTTAAACTCACCGACATACAGATACGCATGTATCGCCATTATTTGGACAATTATGCGCGTCGCCATCGGGGCGTGGGTGGCTCGTTATTCGCCGATTTTCAAGCGCTCCAACGTATCTGGACCCATCCGTTGGTGATGCAGATGAATCGTAAGAAGGTCGAGCTCGCGAACGAGAAGAAACGTTTGGACGCTACGGATTCCGAGGGTTCGCTGCGGGATTTCATCGACGATAATTCCGACAGCGACTCGAGCGACAGTAGCGACCCACGCTCGGGCAGCGGCTCGGACGACGAGGCGACGAAGAAGAAACCTGGTCGGGTGACCCGGTCTTGTCCGGTGGTGGCGGAGGAGCCCACGGTGGTTCCGGAGAAGCCCGAGGAGCCGACGACCAACGACGAGCTCGATTGGTGGACTGAATTCGTCAAGGAGGAGGATTACGAAGACATGCATATATCGTCGAAATTGTTGTTGCTCTTCAGTATCTTGCAGCAGAGCCACACGATCGGCGACAAAGTCCTCGTGTTCTCTCAATCCCTGTACTCGCTCTCGTTGATCGAGGAATTCTTACGTTTGATCGACGACGCGACGCACGGCGGTGATGAGGGTCCTGAAAATCTCGACGGGCACTCGGGCAGCTGGTCCCTCGGACTCGATTATTTCCGTCTCGATGGTCAAACGACGACGGACAATCGGCGACGTTGGTGCGACATTTTCAACAGACCGAGCAACACGCGCGCTCGTCTCTTCCTCATATCAACGAGGGCCGGTGGCCTCGGTATTAATCTCACGGCTGCCAATCGCGTAATAATATTCGACGCAAGCTGGAATCCCTCACACGACGTTCAGAGTATCTTTCGTATTTATCGTTTCGGCCAGAAGAAACCTTGCTACGTTTATCGTTTACTCGCCGCGGGCACAATGGAGGAAAAGATTTACAATCGCCAAGTTACGAAGCTGTCGCTCTCGTGTCGCGTCGTCGACGAACAACAGATCGAGCGCCATTACACGAACAACGCCCTCACCGAGCTCTACAAACTCGAGATATCCGAGGACGAGCAAACCTTGAATTTGCCCAAGGATCGCTTGCTCGCGGAGATCTTTTTGCAGTACAAGCATTGCGTGGAAAATTATCACGAGCACGACTCGTTGTTGGAGAATCAAACGGGCGAGGAGCTCGACGAGGAGGAGAGACAACAGGCTTGGCTCGAGTACGAGGAAGAGAAGAAGGGCAAGCGCATGATACCGCAAACATCCTTCATGAATTATCAGAACGAAATTATGCAACAGATGAATCTCATCAATATGGCACAGCAAGCACCCTCTATTACGAATCCTGCGATGATGCTCGATTACGAGAATCTCAAACAAATGATGTCCAAGGATTATCCGGGCGTCTCGGAGGCACAGCAGAAGGCAATGGCAGAGCGAGCCGTATACGAGATGTACAATTATGTCGAACGCCAAGCAATGACCCATCACAATCCAATGGGAATGATGGGCGCTCCCATGGGCGCGATCGGCTACGACAATCGCATGGGACAACCTCAGCCCATCATGCAAACCCATCCGACACCCGACATGATCAGGGCGTACCAACAGGGCTTGGTACAGCAACAAAATGGCCAGATGAATTATCCGATGAATCAGGTCCCTATGATCGATCCTACTGGACACATTCGAAATCCAACGATCATCCAGAACACGCCGTTAACCGCGCAATCGTTGGCCACTTCCTCGTCCAACGTCGACGACGATATCGTTGAGGTAATTCCCTTTAACAACGCTCCGCGATAATTCACGCATTTGTCTCGTTACAAGATTCTTTTGGCTCAACGAGTCGCAACGCGTTGTCGTAACATTTTTCAGCAAATGCAGGTGACAAAAAAAAAACAAAAGCGGAACATCCACGCGCTTTATCGAGCTACAGGAATATTGGTAACTTGAGTTTAGTCGGTACGGGGGATATTTCCTCATTAGACAAGCGAACATTTTCTGTACTTTGTCAGGCTCTCATTTGTTAATAATAAATCATCCTTATGATACCAAATGCCGAGAGAATGCTTCTTTTTATTTCTCTGTTGTTTGTGTACGGTTGATAGGTTGGATTGATGTTTCAGGAGAGTCTAGCGTTGCAGCGAAGAACGTTGGAGGGTACTGATTTGGAGAGTCGCCATAGGCGATAAGCGACAAGCCGCTAACTTTCATGTCGAATATCTCGATTTATGCGGGTCATCCCACGACAGCTACTTTTTTCGCTGTTTTTTGGAATTTTTTTAGAACCATTAGAACGCTATTCTTTATTTTTTACCATGCATTACCATTTTTACAGTCCTTGAGAATTTTTTCAAACAAAAATAACGAGTTGAATCTGCACCACGCGGAGCCTCGGGTAAAAAAAGATGGTTGACGGCTGCCATGATTCCGGAGGTTTTGCTCATCTGAAATTGTAAAAACGAAACGGCATTTCAATTCGTAGACCTGAGGCTATCGCCTGAACTAGAGTCAAGTAAAATATATCGAAAATTGAATCTTTGGCACGGTTTTAAAAGTTAAGTTTCAACTTTCGTCACCTTTTTCGACTTTTTCAGCTTTAAAAAAAAAAACTATGGCGGGTATCAGAAATATTCTAGTTCGGGTGAGATCTATGGATGTGCTGACTATGCCATAAAAATTTTAACGAAATCCGTTCGATAGTTTTTCAGATATGGAAGCCAATTTGAGAAATACAGTTTTGAGATAGACGCGTTTAAAAGTGCGAGTATGATTTACACAACGAAAATGTTGACTCATCGTTAGCCTGCTATGGCAGGTCCATATAACACGCACGAATTTGTTTCAATTTGTGTGAAAAAAAAAATTCGATTTTTTAGACCTGTCGCATGGGATGAGACGGCTTTAAAAACGGAAGAACTTGAACTTTTACAAACTGTTCGACAGTTATTTTCCTTCCGCTCGAAATTTTAATACATTCGTCCAGAGGCGTTCTGGAGCCAGGAGCACGATTTTTAAATAAAAAGAACTATGATTACAAGGAACATCACTCAAGCGCCCGCCGTCCATTTTGTTGAACCTCATATATGTGATAAAGCATTGAATACTATTAGACACATGTCTCTTTTTATTAGACACGTGTCTCTTTTTATCCGCGGAAAAACGATTTTAAGGGAGGAAACCAGAAAGAAAGGTGTGCGAGGGTTGGTTTTGCAATTTGATCACCAATCAGTCCACCGATGTGAATGAAACGAAAACCAAAATTCTCATGTTAAGCGATGAAAAATGCACTATAGAATAATTAACGAAAATAATTAAATTATGGGTAACGCACTTTTCTTTGAGGGGTCGTTTCCCCCCTCAAAAAAGTTTTTCCGCAGGTAAAGAAATACGTCTCTAATGGTTTTCAACGCTTTATCACATGTATGGCTTTTAATAAAATCGAAGGCGGACACTCAAGTAATGTTGCTTAGTTTCGACGATTATTGCTCTCGAAAACAATGCAGTAAATCTTATGAAGGTTTCGAAGTCGAACTATTTCTATGGCCCACAAAAATCACTATCCTAGAAAATTTACTAGTGAAAGTCTCGATCCTCTTTAAATTCTCGTCAGGCTCCGTGTTTCACCTTTTTTTTCGTCTTTGTTTCTCTATATGGAGTGAACTATTTTTGTTCAGACCAGAACAGGGTTCGTTCTCGTTACGCCTGTCCCGAGGATTTGACGACAAGATCGATACTAAATTTTTCGTGTAAATACTACGCCATGCCGGCATAAATAACGTCGTTCGAATAACGCTATGGAAAGTTGTTCAATATTCTACGAAAACATATAAAAAATACTACAAAGCTACGATACAAACGAAAAATATAATTACATATTATAATACTATCAGGTTGGTAAGAAAGACTGGCGACACTAAAGTGGTCGGTTAATTATTTTACCTAGCATATTATGAGCTTCTTCCGCCTAACACATAAGTGTCGAGATCTACTCTACACAATTATGGAAGATGTCTGAAATTATTAAACAAAAACGTCGTAAACCTCGACAACTTCGTCTTCTTCACGACTACGCTCGACCCCACGTAGCTAAAATGACACGAAAAACTATTTCAGAATTAGAATGGGATGTACCACCTCATCCATCGTACTCAGCGGACTTAGCCCCGTCAGATTATCATTTATTTCGGTCTCTGAAATACTATTTACGCGATAAACAATTCGATAATCAAACGGATATTAAAAATACCCTTCGAGAGTTTTTCACTTCAAGACCTAAGGATATCTGGACGGCTGGCATTTAAAGTTTCCCAGAGCGTTGGACACGAGTTTCAGATGAAGAGGGAGACTATATTCAGGGTTGTTACGCATATGGAAAACAGGGGAAACCGGGAAAACTCGGGGAATTTCGTTCCTCCCGGAATAATCAGGGAAAAGTCAGGGAATTTTGAAAATTTTCTGGAATTTTCTCACAATTTACTTTTTGAAAGAGATACGACAACTGAAACCGACTTGACAGAAAAATTGAATAGTATAGAAATAAATATTTTTGTATATCTTTAATATTTATATTATTCCCCATTATACACAAAAGAAAGTTATGTCAGTGCCAAACATTGAGGACTTAAAAAACTGAAAACTAACTTACGGTAAAGCTACGTTTGTAAATTAAAGTAAATTAAAAGTAAAGCTACAAAAATACATTTGTGTTCGATCTATCGATACACAACCACGTCATTATTATTATAGATAAGTATTTATGTTTATTTTTTGTTTATAATGAAGAACAGGTTCTGTATTTGCTTTTAATGTCTTTTTTTTACTTTATAATGTTTAAATTATGTTTCGAATTTCAGTTAAAAAAATAAATATCAATTTTATCAAACTTCCATATATTTGGTCTTAAAAAAATTATATTATCCAGCTCAACATAATTCTTCAATAGAAGGATCGAGTTGAGAATTTCCTTTGTTTCTTCAAGTCGGTTAAAAATGTTTTTTTTTTCACAAAAATCAGTCATTGCTATTTTTACGTATATAAACTTTCCCGTATAGTTTGTCACGTTTACAAATACTAGTATGGTTGAAACGAGAGTCAACTTGTGGTCTTTAACTGAAAAAAATGTATATTTGATGAAAACAAAGTGGTCTTTATTTCACCCTAATCTGGGTGATTTGCAAAGCCTGAAATTTTTTGAAAAAATTGTATGGAAACCCTGGAAAAATCAGGGAATTTCTGAATCAATAATGCGTAACAATCCTGATATTATGAATTAATCTTATCTTAATAAAAATGCTATGTTTATTTAGAAAAGGTGTCGTTTGTGTCGCAAGACATTCTTACCGGCCTAATATAATGCCATAAATATATACAGCAAAGTGCACCATGCTATGCAACGCTCTGCTCGCACCTGAACAAACCCAAACAAAAAGAGGCAGTGTATCAAAACGTACAGGGTGTCCTGTTATGAATGGATAATCCTGCAACCGTCGATAAGTCGGATCGTGTCCTACTATATGCTGGAATGTCAGTCTAGTAAAAACATACGAGTCAGTATAGACTTCGTTTACGAAAATAAAAATATCAGCTTGCCAAACAATTGGGCCACTAGCCTCATTTACCATGTCCACGGTTCAAGACGTAAGAAACAATAAAAGGAAAAGAAAAATAAGTCGCATTTTGTTTCAGATATCCTCGTCCCCCGAGAAAAATCTCGTTGCTCCGGCGCCTGCTCCAGGTGGAAGTCGCAAAAGCCAAGAAGAATAGGGCTGAATAAGTGACCAGTTTTATTTGTATTAACCTCGCGGTGACCGGGTAAGCTGGTCTTTTGGTGTACCCCCAGCCTCCACACTTTTCGGTTTATAAATCGCTTGTTGATTCACACCACAAAGAAGGGGGAAGAAGAACGGATGGAAGAAGTGTGTATCAGCCTAAAATATTCTCGGATCGCGAATTGCGCGATACAACGAGAATCGAAACGAAAGCGAGACGAAAAATCCAATATCCTGTATAATATTTAAGAATACTTGTGTTTAGTATAGAGCTCTTCCTATAGTTGTTACGTGGCACGGTGATGGCGACGTGAATGAATCAAGATGAAAAAAGAAACTTTACAGAAAAAGGCACAACGGATAGACAAAAAAAAAGGAAAAAAAACCCATGTTGGAAGATATTTTATATTTAATCTATTATTATATCGTATATGGAATGCATGTTATCGATTATTCAACCGCTCGCGCGCGGTTAAAATAGAAGCGGCGATTTGACCCAAGCTAGTGTTTAATAGATTTTTGGCTGTATATGCGTTAGCGCTCGGTCGCGACTAGTAGACGTAAAAAGGAAGAAGCGAATAAATTAAATGACTCGTATACATCATACTTTTCTTCGTCGGTGCGTCTAATTTAATTCCCTACGTCCTCTCAACGACGAACGTCGTCGGCCTCGTAAACTGTCAGTTTTACGTTGTATGGAACTTTACATCGTTCAAGATATTCCTCTCACGAATCCGATTATACAACGGTTAACTGTTTGGTAATTATGCAGTATGAGGACTTTTCCGAAAAACGACGGGAAATTTTTTTTCTCACCACGACGTTTATTCCATTATAGTAAGTGTTATTCCGTCGGGGGAGGCTGACATTTCTCATTAATTCCATATGTTATGGGGTATTGAAGTTCCCAGAAAAAGGAATAAGCGAGTTAACGGTGAAAAAACATACCCGTCGTTTTTCGGAAAAGTCCTCATACTGCATAATTACCACTGTTTTTCGTCTGCAACGAAGAAAAAAAAACATCCCACTATACTGGTAAAATTTCAAGCAGTTACCGAACTTTCAACTAAAATTACGATTCTAAAAATCGTCTGATTTATGCGGCACTTTATGGAGATGACACGCTGACCACATTTCGGAAGGATTTTTTAGAAAAAGAAGATAAGTTATTTTTTATTATGCTCCACTGTAATTTACCGATGATTCAGGAGGGCCCTCTTCGTGCCCCCACAAAATATGGCCCTCCGCGAAGTACTTTAAAGGGAGTTCCACTGCAGATTTTTTTTGTTTACTTGAAGATATGACTCATAACATCCTTGAATATTATCATCCTCTTACCTTCCTTCCTTCCACCCAAAACAAAATCGCGAAAAATCACTTAATTTTAGACATTTACAGTAGTGGAAGCCCTTGAGGGCAATAAAAAGTGAATTGTTCCTTCAATTTTTCAATTTCTCATTTCTTTTTCTACAAATGTATCATTCGCCAAGCTGATCGATGGCTCCATAAAACTCTCCTGGAAAATAAATCAGCACGAAATTATGTCTCCGAATGAAATTTTCCAGGAAGGAATTTTCCCTTTTTTAAGCCTGTATAATGCTTTTAGCCCACATAGTGCTAATTCATCTTATCTTCCAAAGTACGATGAATTTAGCACTATATTCAGATTGAACTGGCAGATTTCGGATAATAGTCGAAATACCTTATGGAACATTAAAGCATAACGATATTCGCAATCCTTGCCGAACAATCGTCACTATTCGAATTAAGGGGTCTTTTTGCTTTTAGACGCTGAAAAAAGCTATTTTCATGGATTTTTTGATAGGTTTATATTATAGATATCGATATAAAAATTGTTACAGTTAATAAATACACTAAATACATAATTTTTTTTAATTTATGTATTTATGTAACCCAAACTCTAAACGCGTTTTTCGATGGCTTGCTGATAAAATCTTCGAAACTACTGAACCGATTCTTATGAAATGATAACCACATATCCTTTACAACTATAGCTATAGCGCACATAAAGGATTTTTTTAAATTTGACATTTAATTTTTTTCCGCCAAAAACGGTGAAAAAAGCGCTTTTTCGAAAAATGTCCGCCATTTTTTTATTTTTGCGTATATGAAAAATCGTATGATATGCGCTATAGGCATTAACATACTGAATCTAAAACCGTTTGATTTTTGTTTCGGACGATCCATCTCCGAGATTTCATCAAGAGCGCAGACCGACAATTTTTTTAGGACATTTTTTTAACTACCATCATCGTCTATAAATAGTGACTTAAAGAAATCCATTCTTTAAATGTATTTCGAAAGTGCATTAAGTGTAACAACTTTTATATCAATATCTATAATATAAACCAATAAAAAAAAATCATGAAAATAGCCTTTTTAGCGTCTGAAGTGAGAAGACGCTAAAATCCTATCCCCCAATCTAGCGAGAAAAATCGTGTATTTTTTCCTCTCAAATGATGGCACGCATTCGAAACCTGTCGCGAATTTCAGCTTCAGTTGGAGCTTCCTCGACGTCAATCAAATCCAAACATTGCCAAAGAGAAGTGACTTCGTACAATGGACAAATATTATTTGCAACAGAAACATGAGAAACTTTTCAGAGAAAACGATTTTCTAGGAAATTTTTACGGTAATTTTTCTTTTCGAAAATTTCCTATGGAGATGAAAACGTGCTGCCCAGGCGAAAAAATTGAAAACTTCGCATTGCTGAAGAATCGTTTAGAAAAAGCTCGTTAAAAAAATCGCCAGAGAATTCCCCAGCCCATCTTGATCTCACGTCTGTTCGAATCGAGCTCCGTTTGCTTCCGGGAGAGCCTCTCTCCATCCGCGACGCAGCAATCTTCTGAGCTCCCTTTTGACGTCGTGGAATTCCGGATTCCCCGCGATATTCGAATTTTCCCCCGGATCTACCTCGTGCTCGTAGAGCTCCTCGGCCAGGATGGTGCGCCAGTCGGGTGTTCTCGTCTCCTGGACAAACGGCAGCCAAGCCGTGTAACGATAACGCCACGTTCGGAGAGTGTAACCCATAACGGTGATGTCCCGGAGTCGTGGCTCGTCGCTGTTCGGCCTCGAAGACGGCTCCAAACCCGGTCGCGGATACTGACCGAACGCTGCAATTTTCCAGACTATCACCTGCAATCGTGGAGATTCGATGAACCCATTAGTATTATTATTGCCACGTTTTTATCACCTCGCTTTCTCGTCTGTTTGTTATGATTTGTATCAACTCGCTTTCTTGTCTGTCTGTTTGTTCGGTACGAATGTTGCAATCGATTGTGAAGCTCCGGATGAGCTGGAGACTCGAAACTTTAAACATAGCTCAGAACTATTCCTATATTCCCTATGGATGCTGTCGAGTTTTTTTTCAACATTACCAGGTAAAGTATTCATACATTTTTCTTGAAAAAAAATCCAGACAGCAGAGGACTATTGTCCGGGAGGGGTGAAAAAACGTCCAAAGTATTGACCGTTTCGTTTCCGAAATACAGTCACGGAAAAGATGATTTTTCAAGCACGCTTAGACGCGTGAAGTTGTACGATCGTTAGGAGAATAATCTATAGTGTATCGAATAGACAATTATCTCATGTGTTGGGTAATTATTTATTTTAGTGACTTTCCCGAAAAATGAGTTAAAATTTTTACTATTTTCTCATTAATTGGGTTATAAAAGATTATATTCAGTAGGAAAGCTGACATTTTTCATTAACAAATTTTTTATGAACACAAAACGTTAAAAGTAATTTTGTATTTTTCACAAACGCAAGATCAAAGAATAATAGAAGATCGAGATCGGAGTTGGTGTAATGTTGGCGTGTCTGTCGTGTGAGCCAGTCGACGGCACTGAAGACGTTTATAAGGAAATAAAAATCCAACCCGGAAAAGTGAGCTTTTCCCCCGCACCAGGATGACCGTCAAATTTTGTACGTAAAGTTTTGAAAAGATTCGCGATGCATTTCACCAATTGCCATGAACATGGCATGCACCCGATCCCGAAGTTTTGCGAATCCTCGACGGAAGAGGAATCCGGCAATGTAACCGTTCATGTGGTAATCTCGTAGTCCGAGCTTGGCGAGCTCACAGCGCATATCTCGCCTCTTGTTTTTACGAGTTCATAAGTACACGAGCAATGGATGTTTTTATTTTACTGTATTCTATACATTTCAAATGTACGAAATGTACGAATACGTTCGAAATGTACGAAAATCGAATGTACGAACGGTTCAAAACTCGCTACTCCTATTTTATCACGTGTTTCCGCCAACTTCGAAATTCCACAACTTTTTATGGGGCGGGAGGGGTGGATTTCAGCTTCCTCCGACTAAATATCATCATTTACAACCCACTTAATGAGAAAATAGCCGAAAAAAAATTGAGACTAATTTTTCGAAAAAGTCACGCCCTATCTTGTCACGTGTTCCCGCGAACTTCTAAACCCCATAACTATTTATGGGAGGATGGATTTCAGCTTCCCCCGTCTAAATATCATTATTTATAACACAATTAATGAGAAAATAGCAGAAAACAAATTTTAGGCTCATTTTTCGGAAAAGTCACTGTAGTAAATAATTACCATATAAATGTGGGAAGCTTGAGCCTTCTTTCAGAAATTTCAAAGTAGTATTAGTACTTATGACGTTTGACGCCTAAAGCTTTAAAACTTTATATTTCATATTTTTTTTATTTCCACGTGTACCTTTTGAGTACTTGCACCTATGAAGAGTGACCAAGGGACTTTTGTGTAGTTATGCTGTTCACTGAAGTTACATAGGTATGCCAAATTTTAGCTCAGTCGGCTGCCAGCAAGTGTTTGAAAAATGGATTACAAATTTTGAACCGTAAAGACAGACATCCGAACGAAGCAAGTTGAATAAAAGCTTGTAAAAAAAGAGCCAGTATCCTCCAACGAACTTTCTCCGTTTAGAAAAGAAACCGAGAAAAGAACTCGCTTCGTTTTCCACTGCAGCCTTTATGAGAGGCAACAGGCTCGTTCCTTCGCTGCAAGGGTTCACCGACGCCGTGTCAATATCAACACGATTTGAACAAAGTGCTTTGGGATGCGGACAGACGGGTATCGGAAATCCAGCCAATTCCGCGATCGTTGGAAAAAGGTCGACGAGCTCGACGAGTGCGTCGAGACGCGTGACGTTGCGCTCGTCCTTGAAGATCCGATACTCGGATCGCCTTGGGCCTTTTCGACAATTGGAATTTTTCGAGTTGTCCCTGCGTCGCGAATGAGCAGGCTGGCGAACTTTTTCCTTCCCTCTGCTCCGAGTCTCTTGTGTCTCGGCCGCGGTCGGATTCAAGAAGCCACGGCGACCAACGTTCGTGACCGTCACGCGCGGCTTCGTCCTCGGCATCGAGATGATCAACGGCAC
The DNA here is from genome assembly GCA_951751655.1 of Ophion costatus. Classification (NCBI taxonomy): domain Eukaryota; kingdom Metazoa; phylum Arthropoda; class Insecta; order Hymenoptera; family Ichneumonidae; genus Ophion; species Ophion costatus. The sequence continues at coordinate 18,372,781 of OX632366.1, read as the reverse complement.
GCGAATCGCGACGTCGAAGTTGCTGTACTTCGCCCACTCGGCGTGTTCACCCAACGACCAACCTGCGCGAACGAACAGCATTGTATTGGGTTTTTTGTTTGGGTTTGTGTGGGTACGACAATAGCTCAAATGTTTTTTTCGGATCCTCAGCCATCTATATGAGGCCACACGACGCGCTGCGTTGGCTTGGCACCGACACTCGGATGGGCGACCGCTCAGCCGCACGCCGGCTGGCGAACGGCCGAGAGCAGACGACAAAATTTACCATGGTCGGAGGTCAGTACGACGACGGTGTCATCGCGAAACTTGGAACGTCGCAATTCGTCCAGTAGCGCGCCAACGAGATCGTCGATATAAGTGACTGCCGCGTAATAAGACTGTACGATCGTCGTGGCGAAATCCTCTGGCATAGCGGGACCAGCGTGTTCGTGTAAGCGAATGGAAAAAAAAACGTAGATGAGAATACATACAGAGATAAAAAAATCGATTTCTTAAATTTGTTGTTTATATTTTGCTGGTCTTTCTAATGACCCACGTCATTTTTCATTTAATATTCTATACTTGGAATAGAACATTCCAATGGTCTATTTTAATAAATTTATCACGTTGACACAACGCAAAAAAGAAAAGGTGGAAAATGTTGTCTAAGAATGAAAAATATTACATCACGTGTAAACAAATAAAAAAAACATCACTTCAAGACGAAATTTGTAATAAATTACCAATTTCAATTTATAAACTGAATACTCTATGTTGAAGAATTAACAAGAAGTCATAATATGCAATTAGTTTAATCAAAGAGAGAACCAATTTTAATATAAAATAACTAGTGAAATATAAATGATTCTGATCTAAAGTCAAAGCTGTGCCTCACCGCTCAGATTCGGAGCGCCGCAGGTAGAAGCGAGAGCGCAAAGGGGCTGGCAGAAATGAGCGAAAAGTAATTTAATTGACAATTAACGATTACAATTACCACTGTAATTGATAATTTAATCACTCTTTAACAGATTATTTAAGTAATCGGCTACCACAAGTACCTAGTGCAAATTAATTCAAATTCTATGTAATATTTAAACGCGTTTTTCTTCAAACTGCATTTTCGAAATTGGCGTGCAGGATTGCTCGAAAGCTATCAAGCCGATTGAGTTGAAACTTGGCAGAAATATTGATAATATTACTGCCTTTAGTTGATGACAACTGATTTAGAATAGTTCGAAAAAATGACTACTTTTTTAATCAAAATGTTACAGAAATGTTGCGTGAAATGGCGATTTTTTTTTGGCAATGCGCGTCGCTCTCATAAATTTGCATTTTCTTCATTTTAGTTACTGTCAAATAGAAACTATACATGTTGTAACTGAAAAGATTTGTTAATTTTTTTTAGCAAATCAAAGGCAACTCTGTAATACTCTGCCACAGCTCCGGCATTTTGATGATAAACGAATTAAAAATAATTGTTTTGTATACTTAAATATGCTATAAAAGTATACCCACAGTTTGATAAATGTAGAATGATGATTTATTAGTTTTAAAAATCCTTCAAAATTGCTTAGTTTTTTCGCGTCTGTATATCCCGCCTCAGAGACGAATGACGATATTCATCTCACCTGGAATTTTTTCCCAGGGAAACGTGAGACGCAAATTTCTCACGTCGTCGCGTCGTCGAATGTCCGTCCAGGGATTGTAAGCAACGTCGCTCACGTTTTTCGGCCACTCGTAGGGACCAACGATATCGAACTTGCTCAGCGGATGATATCCTGTGTGGTACGTGAAAATCCGACGGGTTCAGAATGGCAAAGCGTCAAGTTGGGAAAAAAAGCCAAGGGGGCAACGATCGTAAAGATCCGCAAGGACAACGAAGCAACGTTGGTAATTAAAAAAGAAAAGAAGGAATATGAATAGTTTAGTAACTGAGATATTCGTGTGGGTACTTCAACGGAATGTGAGGCTTCTCGAAGCCCACTGCAAGAAAAAATGGCCTCGCGTCGCTCTTCTGATTTTTCAGAAACTTTTTCGCTGCTTGCAGAATCTCCAGATCGGGCAACGTCCCTCCCGGCATTGAAGCGACCGGCACCGGGCATACCTGGGGGCAAAGCGTTACCAGCACTCATCGTGGGCCAAAATTCGTGCCAAACGTGAAGAATTCCGGCGTCCCCCTACCAGATTCGCCGCAGGTATTGATTCTTCGGACGAAGTACAGACCGGCGAGTCTTTGTAACGATTCGTGCGAGGATGAAAAGGTGCGTCCGTCCAGGAGTACGGACCGTCGTCGGAGTTATTGGAACTCATGCCTGAGAAGAATTGAAAAAAATGGATCACACGAACGGACCAAGCTTACACTTCTAATGGGACGACTGATGGAGACTTTGCACGATGAACGAATTCGAAGGGCGAGTAAAATAACGTCGTTCTTTTTACAGTTGGTGAATGTTCGTAAAGAGATATTAGAATAAAAAACCTTTGTTTTAAAAATGGGAATCTATATATTTCTAATGGCAGAGTAATTATTCTGCGTGCAAAAAGATCCTCGATAGAAATCTACAATTTGAACCTGCGAGAACGATTTTTGTCAATAATATAAAAACAAAGAATGCAGAAGATAAAATTGAATTTTCGCTGCACCACACCAATGTGAGCTTGGACTTTATTATGAGAAGACATTGTCCTATTAATTCTAGGACTATCCATCTTTTCACAAACCACCTCAAAAAAGTCAAAAGCCAACTTCTACAAAAACATATAACTTTTTTATTCCCTGTATTATTAACGAATCAACAATAATTTCAAATATTGATTTTGTTGCAGAAAAAAGCACAATACCTGGATGAAATACTTTTCCAATGGACTTTGTTCTGTAACCTTGATCTTTCAGATGCTGTGGCAGAGTGGTAAAATTGCCAACGGTGTCTCGCCAGTAACTGTAGAAATCGTACAGGTGAAGAGAGTCGGGCCTGCGACTCGTTAAAAAAGAATTTCTGCTCGGAGCGCACAGGGCTTGCTGCAACGGGAATAAAGGAAAAAAGAAACAAAACGAGATCAGCGTGTAGCTAGAATCCTAAAGTGCGTTCGGAAAACGTTCGTTGCGAGTAATTTTTTTTAATAAAACTTTTCGCATCGCGGACCTGTGCGTAAGCCCGACTGAACAGTACTCCGTTCTCTGCCAACCTGTCTACATTGGGAGTGTGGGCCTTTTGGTCGCCGTAGCAGCCCAGCGCAGGCCTCAGGTCGTCTACGACTATCAGAAGAAAGTTGAGGCTCTCGACAGCTCGCAGGGTCAGGAAAATCAATGGCAAAAATGCCGCCATCCAAGTTGATCCGAAAGATCTGACTCGCATTTTAATGTACTGCCCTGAAAATAAATGAAGAGTATGGCAATTTATTTTATCAGACTTGAGACACCGCAAGGTGGGGCTCGCTATTGGTTGAGTCTGTACGGGTTGTTACGAATGATTACAGCGAATAACGAATAGCCAGGACTATATCGCTGTATTAATTATAAATAATGCTTACCCAAATGTGAATTATCATCCAGATTTTGGATGAATGCTGTTTTGAATGAAAGAGTGTTTGTAAGATTGAAATATATCGTCGACAAACTACGTCGTGATAACCTACCTTGTCAAACGCCAAGTTCTCGTATGTTTGTAAATTTCATGTTGGAAACTAACCTCAGTTTGTCCATTTAAATTACATTTGTATAAATAACAGCTCAACAGCCGATTTGGTGTACTGTACTATCTCTGTACTGATCCTATTTTAACACTTGATATCGAAATTCTACGTAAGAACACGAAAGAATACATTAAACAAAATTAAAATGTCTTTTTATCGGAAAATTTCAGTTTTATTAAATATTTTTACATCGCGTAAGTTTCTTTTTCGTCAGTGCTCGAGTGAGGCTTGTCGAGGCATTCGCGCATCAAAATCCAAACGCAATCAGCCATCGTGTTCGCCCATCTTTCCTCGTACCTATATCTTTCATGATTTTTGTGCTTGCGGAAGGCCAAGACTTTCTGCGAATTTATCTTGATCCTTTAATGCTATCCCGAAATAAAAAAGAAAGACAAAAGCCCTTTTCACGAAATCTGTAAATGTTTTTCAAAATTTTCGAATAACATGCCGCATATGCAACAAAACGTATTAGGCTAGTTCGAACGAGCTCGTCTTTGCTTTGCAACCGTCAACATATCACTGAATTCATTTATAACAGCAAATAATAAAAAAAAAGAAAAAAGAAAACATTTCTCAAGGCGTCTGGCTACACTGGCCGCTCGGAATATATATTTTTTAAATTCATAAACTCGAAAGAATAAAACGATTTTTTTTAACATCAGATAAGAATGCCTCAAATAAATTTTAGTTCGAAATATTAAAAAACGGCGGCGATGCAAACATCTCCGCGGAACTACGGTTTAAATTGTTCGGAACCTTTCAACATTTTTTGTGAAAAAATGAAAAACAAATAAATTCATGGTGGACGTCTTAAATGAACTGCCACCGACACACACTATGAACCTAAAATTCATTCGAAAGCTCGTGTAATCAATTTGGTTAACATACCGTCTATTCCGAAAAAGAATTTGATCTCGTATCAATTTAAATACCGACAAATTTCTACGAGCTTTTAATTAACCAACAATAATATGAATTTATCTTCGACTCGTTTTACATAATTCATTTAGACGATGTTTCCTCAGCAACATTATATTTCCTTCCTCTCCTTCTGGCCGCTTCCCGCAATATTCAAGAAAGCGCCGTTTACGTAAAAATTTCAAGATATCGCGCCTCTCCATTGCGCACGCGCACGACCCTCTCGGCCGTCGATCGCCCAATTGCAGTGCTCGACTTTACTTGTCAGTAAAAACGTTTGTTAAATTGATAACTAATCGCAGTTGAACCAATAGGAGAGTAGTATCAGTGTCAAACGTTTAATCTCATATGCGCGCATTGTTTATGCACGCGCAGCACCCACGCGCACGCGAGAGACTATACACAGCAGAGTGACAAAACGGGCTCTGTCGTTTAGGGCCCCCGGGTACCCCGCGACCGTATCCTGTGCGCGTGTCGCGCACCTTCGGTCGAGTCAAGTCAGCTGATTACTGTTGTCACCGCGATAAAAAGAGTGGAAGGGGTCTAGGGAGCAGGGGGGGGATTATCCATATCGACTTATATCGCGGGCAATAGCTTCGTAAATGCATTCGGAATGAAAAAAAAACAGCGTGCTCAATAATGGAAAAATTATCGTAAAATGAGAAAAAAAGCGTAAGTCGTGAAAAGGAGAAAGAAAAAAGGTCTTTCTTCGTAGGGACGCGACGCGCAACCGCCAGCAAAATATATGTATACGCACGCGTCTCTAAGGAAAATACAGAGAATACGACTGACGTTTGGTTGCGCGCGCGCATAGCTGCGGCAAGGCGGGGCGGGGGGGGAACAAAGAGGAAGCGCGGACGCGGAGTGGCGGACGCGCGGGGGGTGACATCATACGGGTGCGTTGGTGCTGTTGGCTTTTGCGGCTGTCAGTCGGTTGCGGAATGACGCAGTAGACGGTTGTACGGTAGGGGGGGCACAATCGAGAGTATTCGCGGTGGTGGGGTTTCGTGGAACTTCCGCGCACACAATGAAAATTCGTTTTTGCAGAGAAGTAAGTCCGCTTTTTTTTCGTATTTTTTGTCCCGTAAAGCCGGGAAGGCACGATTGTTCTCTGGGCTATTGTAATTCTCGTTTTTTTTTATGCGGACGCGCAAAGCGACAGTTTTTTTCCGAAAGTGTTGGAGGGCCAAGCGTAAAAAAAGAATCTCGACGCTTCCCTTTGTTGTGACGACGAATGTGTGTGTGTGTTAAGAGAAAGAGAGAATGAGAAAGAGAAGGGAGGAGAGCGGGAACGTGGGGGAGAGATAGTGTCTATTTTCTATTACCACTATACACCTCTCAACCACTCTAGCATACACAAGAGCGTACGCCTACGCGCGTCTTTACGCAACTACGTAAAAGAAGCAAATCGTTTTTTTACTTTTCCGTAACAATGACCTTCGCCCTTTCGAATTTTCCCGTCATAGCACCTTTCGACGATCTCCGCGCTCGTCACGAGCACTCGCTTTTGTTTTACTTGCTTCCTTTTTGTTCCGCTGATGCTTTTTTTTCTCCCCGAATGCATTCCGTGCGAGTGAACAGCTGTGCTGTGGGTTGTGCAATTCTGTGTCGGAGAAGCAAAATAGATCTCCCCACCACTTTGGCCTGTACCATTGCATTTGTTCGGAGTCCCGCTCTCGCGCTCCCCCCCTTTTTTTCCCTCGTTCCCACTTCGTTCCGAGTCATTTTCAATGTTAAATAATGCATTTGACGTTTGCTTGTCTTCGAGATTGCACCTATGAGTGTGCCTCTCAGTTTTTCTTCGAGCGCGAAATTCGCGTAGAATTTGTCGAATGGCCGCGTACGTGGTATACACATGCATATACGTATGGGAAAAGGATATTTTGAACTCGTTATACGCATGTAATGTTGGCTGTCAGGGGATCTAGCTACTTCGGAGACAACCCTTAACGTTTTCTTCAAGCCAGTCCACTTTGGGGACCGGACGGTCCTTGAAATGACCTTTATCAAAAAAATGCTACACCCACACATATATGAATTTTTAGGTTTCTGGAATCTGATGGCGTTATTTATGCCCTTCAGTGTAATTATGCACACACATGCAAATATGTAGATTCACATACGCATATATACTTGGTTAACATACCAATGACTTTTACGTAATTACGTTACTAGCTTAATCGCTTAGTTTATGAACAAGATATTGGAGGGTAACTTTTCGTGACCTTCAACGTGTCGACAATGACCTTGAATATTCGGACAACTTACATGCTGGACACTTTTCCCTTGCAGCTTATGTCACAGAAAACTTTGTGACGATGAAGTATGTGTCTGTTTTGTCTGTTGGTGCGCAGGAGAAGACTGCCAGTTTAGAACGGAAAAATGTCAGCGGACTCGCCTAGGAGGGGTCTGCACAAGGGGGCCCAAGTCGTCTCGCCCCAGCCGATCAGCGATCGTTCGATAATCGACAGCGTCGCCGGCATTATCAATGACATTGTACCCCAAGTGCGTAACGAGCAGCGGATAACGCCCTCGATAATGGCCATAGCAATTTATCGCGCTTGACCTCGCGGGCCGAACGAGGAATTCTTGTTACGACTAACGACTCGTTCGGTCAGAGGCGCTTGTGTCGATATGAATTTTACGGACAGTTTTTGATGTTGCTTGTTTGGGTTCGGAACAGGCGTACGCGGGAGCTCCGAACGTGGACAATAAGGAGACGATAACATGGGCGAGGTTCGAGTACGCGGACGTGAACAATTCTGCCTTTTATCCGGACTACATAGAGGGCTCGGCGACGCCGCCTTTGCTACTGGTACTCGGTTACACCACGGGAGTACAGGTGAGCCCGAGGGAAAGAACAGAATATCGAAGAACATTCTTCTCAGACTCAGATTCGTCCGGTGAAGGTTCAACTTCGGCTTTTGCACCTTAACGGGCTACTTAGAGGCCTGGAAAAATTGCAAAATCGCGAATTCGTTTTCTGGGAAACGGTTGGTGAAAAAAAAACGCGCTTTTTTTAACACAAGGGTACATACGTTGACAGGCTTCGAAATTTAAATGTGAGAAAAATATTTTAACAAAACAAGCTTTTGCCACGTCGATAGACGCAGTTCTCGACTGTAGTAAGCCGATTATCTTCGGGGGAAAAGTTACCGACGAAAAATAGTTTTATTTTCTACCAATAGGTGGCAATTTCACCAACTGTAGCGTCTACGAAACTGTTGACAGCAGAACTTTTTTCGTCCAATCGACTTGAAATTTTAACTGCAGCTTCTTAGATCGCTTCAACAGTCGAGTACAAGCGTTTTTTTCGGTTAATTGAGAATCGTAAAAAATATATCAAATGAATAAAAAGTGTTTTTTTCAAATGTAACAACTTTTAAATCAATATCTATAATATAAACCGATCGAAAAAATTAATTAAAATAGTCTTTTTTGGCGTCCAAAGTGTGAAACCCCTTAAAAATTCTGTCAAAATATCCCTACAGTTTGATTAACGTAGAAGAATTATTGAAGTTCAAAAAATCCCTCAAAATTGCTTAATTTTTTGCCCGTCTTACACAGAGAGAAATTTGTAGTAACCTCAACCATATTTTATATTACCCTGAGGGAACAATAATATTTCATAATCATGGTTACGCCGAAAATATAGTACTGCTTATGATACTTTAGCAGTTGTGTTAACTACGATCATATGTTAACCGCAACCAACAATCTTTCAAGCATACGTTTATTGTCAATGCTATATAATATAGTAGGTTTTTATCAAATGGATGATTCTTTACACTACCAATAAATAGTGGTTTTTACCATATTATATAGTATGTCTACTACATGTATATATTTCATAAATTTTCAATTAAGACTACACCGTGACCTGAAATTATTCCTATCGAAGAAAATATTTCACCTACACGGAGATTCGAACCTACGACCTACCTATCTATATTCAGGCACGCTGCCACTATGCTACCGGGCACTTATGGTATTTCGATCGTAGATTTGCCATAACGGATAAAAGTAATTCCAGCTGCATTTCCGAATAGCCGCTACCTCCGATATAGGTGGAATTTTGCACACATTGCTTTCTTGATAATATATGTCACTGCTTAAATGGATTTTTGGCGCGGCCCAATAGTTTTCGAAATATCGGATTCTAAAAACTGATAAACGAATGCGCTAATATATCTATATCAAACATAGCGTGCCACCGCTGTCTCGACTTTATTGAAAAATGATTCACGTCTTCACTATACGATTACCATAATGTTGTTCGTATAGGCACTTTTCGTAAGATCTTTTAACAGTTTATATTCAACAAGTGTTAATGTCAACCATATAAATAGTACAAACTCGCACTGAGAAAAATGTCCATAGTATTTATCATATAAAAAAAACGCCCATGGTAAAAGTGGGCATAGTAAAATTCAAATAGCTCATTGCTACCGCAATCATAACATGGTTAACACAACTATAAGCGTCTATCGAATCATGCCGTTTTGGTAGTGTGTTTTTTTTTATCTAGTATCCCGGAAATAACTATTAACTACTGTGAAAGCCTTTACAATATCGATATAGTTAATTCAGTTAATATTTTTACAATAGTTAGTTGTTTTTCCGGGATAATAGATAGTCGAGCACGTCACCAAAGTTGCATGTTTAGATATATTTTTCGCTTATAGTTGTGTTAAGGCGTTACCCCCACTTGTAGCGCTAAAAAAGGCCTTTTTCATGAATTTTTTTAAAGAAAACTACAAAACTTTTTTAATCGATCAATATACCATCTTAAAGAACACATCTTGAAGAACTTTCAGTAATTTTTTTATTGAAAAATATTACATTGTTTAGTGGCAAATGGCCGTCGATGAAATAATGTTTTTATATACACGGTTTGCGGTGACCAACATTGCGGCGAAGTGGATCATCTGAAAAAAAAAATGCGGATGGATTTAGTCAAATATAAGTATAAACTAGTCTTTAATCGAAGGATTTTAAAAAATATTCATTTTTCACAAAATGGCGGACAGTCAAAGTTAATGGTTCGATTTTAACGAAAAAAAACGGCCGTTTTTTGGCTACAAAACGGCCATTTTTTTTCGAAAAAAAAAATCGAACGATTAAAGACTACATTTTTATGTATTAAATAAGCCTGCAAAATTTCAAGAAGATCGGTTCATTAGTGTTCGAGTAATCTCGGTCACGGACTTCAGAAATGCCATTTTGAGAAAAACGCGTTTAAAGTTTCAATTTCTGTTTACACGAAGAACGGATTCTTCTCTTTCAACGTTCATATCTCAGTCAATTTTGTCCGGATCAACTTGAAATCTTCAGGACATATTCTCAGATACTTATACTTCAAAAAAATGCAATAAAAAAAACGATATTATGATTACGGTGCCAATAAACTATACAGGATTTTACTATCCTCTCTTATGACGTGGGCGTCCATCATAAATACCATGTAGTTTTCTCTCAGTGCAGAATTAGTATTTGTGCGCCGATTTTGCGATACAGCTGAATTAACCATATCGATATTGTAAAGCCTTTTACAATAGTGTATAGTAATTTCGGAGATACTAGATAGTCAAACGCGCCACCAAAGTCGCATGTTTACCTATACTTACCGCTTATAGTTGTGTTAACCATATTATGATTGCGTTGACGATAAACGTTGACGATAGGGAATACGACTATGCTCTCTTTTAACATGCGCGTTCGTTGTAAACAACATGCACTTTTCTCTCAGTGTAGGACGGCGAAGATCGTCCACGGTGGTTGTGCTTAAACAATGCGAATATTGTTCGAAGGTATGGGTGGTGGCGGCGTCGGGTGAAGCGACCGAGGTACTCTCGTGGCGTCAATGGGTCGTCCGAACGCTGAGAATTCTCCCGGACCCGAAGACCGACGAGGACAATGCCGATCCGTTTCACGAAAAGCGTCCGATGGTCGCGATATGCGACTCGGCCGGGCCGGGCCCTCAGTTCTGCAGCGTGAGCTTCGTCTCGTTGAGAACGGGGGAACAGGCGAAGAGCATAAAATTCAAAAATCCGGTCTGCGACGTGCTCGCCAACAGGCGCTCGGTAGTTGTGACGTTTTCGGAAAAAATCGCTGTATTCGACGCGCGCACCCTGGAGGACGTGCTGACGGTGACGACGTGTTACCCGAGTCCCGGACCGAATCCGAATCCCGTGGCTCTCGGAACGAGATGGCTCGCTTACAGCGAGAAAAAATTGTTACCGGCGAGACGAAGCAGCGGCGGGAGCGAGGGCGAGGGCGTGCAAAGTTACACGGCCGCGGTGCTGTACGCCGCGAAATCGTTGGGCAAGGGACTTCGGGGTCTCGGGGAAACTGTCGCCTCCAGCCTAACCGGAAACTCCTCGACGCCAATGGCGACGAACAACGTGGCCGGTGACGTGACGCAGCCGGGAGTCGTTACGATTCTCGATCTACAGGCCTCCAAGGAGGAAAAGGACATGGACGATTCGTCGATTGAAACCGTTGTTGCTCACTTCACTGCCCACAACGACGCCATCGTCGCGATGACGTTCGATCTCACAGGCGCCCTACTCATGACCGCCGACAAGAGGGGTCACGACTTTCACGTTTTTCGCGTACAACCGCATCCCGGCGGGCCCACCCTCGCTGCCGTTCATCATCTCTATGTACTGCATCGCGGCGATACCACCGCTAAAGTACAAGTGAGCCATTTCGACGCCTCTCGCATCTGCTTTTTCTTTCTGTCGTTGGCTTCTTCTCGTTGTCCGGGGAAATACGCATAAATCGTCGAAAACGACGAAAAACTTGGCGATTTTTCGTCCAACGCTACTACTCGACCAATCGTTTTGAAATTCGTTGGGTATTTTGTTGTACTTCGGAAGACACGAAAAACCATTCTTTTGTAATCGACAATAAGTGCAGCAGCCTGCAGCCAATTGTTGCTGAACGAATTTTCCCCACGATGTACAACGCGGCAGCTGTGGTTTAACAATATTTGAAACGAAAAATTCAATCGTTACATTCTATCTGAAAGTACGCTGTCGATGAACCAAGAAGAAATTGAAAAAGTTGAATATTTTAATAATGGCGGCACTCTGAAAAAAAGAGAGCGAATTTTCGCCGAAAATTTTCGTGTTTTTTATGCAAAAAAATGATTGTTTAATTAAATATTGTATTGAATGTGGAGGTTTGTCGACGAGGGTTTGCAATTATGATTCTAAAAACCTTTGGTTGAAATGAATCAGATAAATAGTTTTTTCTTTTTACGGAGTGTCTCCCCGTCTGGTTATCGGACGAATAAGCGTATGTTATTCGTCCGGATAGCGGCTCAGTCCACGCCGTATTTCCAGTAGGCGTACATATTATTGTGCTTCGTGTAAATGAAAAGAATGTGTTAAATTGTTAAACAAACTATCCGGAAGAATAATCTACACGTAGTCATCCGAAGAAAATCTTTATAATTTTCTTTGGGTTTTGGTTGGTTGGTTGTGCTCGGGTTTGTTTGGTTTGGGTTGATTAGCTGTGTTTGGGTTTGGTTTGGGTTGGTTTGTTTGGATTTGTATGTTTTGGGTGGTTTGTTTGCGTTTGGATTGATTTGCTAGAGTTTGTGTCGGTTTGAGTGTTTGGGATTGTTTGTTTGGGGCGTTGTACGTTAATCCGGACGATTAACATACGCTCATTCGTCCGATATCCGGACGGCTAGCCTCAACGTTTTTTATCGCTGGCACAAATTGCGAAAATTCGTTCAGACACCATCGGCCGCAGGCCGCTGATGAACACTTATTGTCGATTAAAAAAAATGTTTTTTTTCGTGTCTTCTAATGTACGATGAAATACTCTACAAATTTCAAAACGATTGGTCCAGTAGTCGGGTTGAAAAAAAATCCGGAAATTGTTCGGGGCTTTATATAAATATTAAAGTCGTAATTTTTTAATGAATTTTGCTATCCATAGTATCCGAATTATTCACATTCAGTTGCTTTTATCATCTGAATTAAAAAAAGTGGCGGATATCCGGATAATTCGAAGTTGCTGATTTTCATGATTTTTTTTTAAAGGAAATATTTCTTCACCATTTTTGAGACTTAGACTTATGTTTTATGTTCATGTTTTAAGTTTATGAGGCTTATGTTTCTATACTGCTTTTGGCTGTTACATGGTATATATTTTATTAACGTTTAAAAATGGTGGCGGTATGGCACGGTATTTTAAACGGTCATGTTGACCCAAACAAATTTCAAACAAAATGCTCCCCGTTCCGAAATGGGAAATTTTTGAATAATTTTTTACAGCCAATCACTTTCATATTTTCCGAATTTTAATTATGCAGACGTATTGATAAATGTTTAAATTATATCCCTGATTTTCCCTTAAAATTAATAAATACAATCTTTTATTTTCACAATTAACAATTTTTCATTTTTTAACAATAAAAAAATGTTATGAATAATTTTAACAGTTAACAATCGAAAAATACAATTTTTTAATTTGCACAAAGATTTAGAGTCATGTTTCGGACAATAAGGTTAAAACGATTTATACCAAATTTCATCAGAATTGGTCGATTAGTTTTCTCAGCTATACGTCACGCCAGTTTTGAAAATGCAGTTTAGAAGACCGTGCCACATCTCCGCCATTTTTAAAGATTGATGAATAAAGAATACCGCGTAGGAGTCAGAAGTAGTAATAAAACATACCCTAAGTCTCAAAAATGGTGAAAACATTTTTCTTTTGGAAAGAAAAAAATCATGAAAATCAACAAATTTTGTCCTCGCCCGAAGGTATCTAAATAAAGTCGCCCCCCTTAATAAAGTCTTATCATATTTAAGGTTTCCATTTATCAATCTCGATGAACAATGGAGTTATGGTTATAGAAACGAAGTGTCATTGCTGCAGCATGGCCAAGCGATGAAGGTGGTTCTCTCCTGAAGTGATCCGAAACAAAAAATAAAAAAGTTTACTTTTAGTATAACAATGAAACTTTCGTACAGCGATACTTATTTTTCAAACGCTAAAAACTCCAAAAACGGCAAGCTGTAGAAAAAAAAACCTTCAATTTTCGACTGCACAAAACGACTTCGATCAATCATCAACCAACGGATGAAGATAAGATCAAGACGAACTGTTTAAAAAATGGGAGATGAAAAACAAAAGGAAAAATCGATTCAAACTACAAGATCAAAAGAAAAAGTACAATCGTCTTAAAATAGAAGATCAAAAGAGCACCTTAAACCGTCGACAAATAGAAAACAAATTATTTCAAAGTAGGACAAAAAAGAAAGAATCGTCGGAAAATAGTTCAACAGAAGAAGAAAATTATCTTAAAATATATACAAAGAAAATTTGCAAAAAAACCGTTTTAAAATTCAACGAAAATTTTACACTCAACTACGCGCTACTTCGCCACTGTAATTGTTTTTTTTTTTATATCTATGACTTCACTTCTCCGTAGAGGTAAATTCAATTTGTACTCGCGTTCCAAAGTCCATTCGTGTTTGCTTTTTGCACTCGTCGGCGGTACACGAGTTGCTAATATTGAAATAAATGATTTTCCAAAGGACATGACGTTCTCGGGTGACACGCGATGGGCGGCGGTGTCGACGGTGCGCGGAACGACTCACGTGTTTCCCGTGGCTCCTTACGGCGGACCGGTCGGTGTGAGGACCCATTCGACGCCCCACGTTGTAAATCGCCTCTCGAGATTTCACCGGAGCGCCGGTCTCACCGACGACAGCACGAGATCCCATTCGCCGGTTTCTCACGCCGAATTGCCAATCTCGGTGTACCCTTACACGAATCCGAGGCTGCCACCGTATCCGCACCCGACGATACTTCATCCCCTCGCACAGATACGTCAGCCCTCGACCTTGAATCACACCAACAATCAATCGCAGCCGAGGTAACGCGTGGTACTTTGTTACCACGGAATCTCGTTGCCGATAAAAGTCTCCCTGAGAAACTGCCCCTAATTGTCCAGATTTTAAGGGGCTGCATCTACCTAGTGGCCCGAAAAAAACATGGCCAAATTTCGAATATTTTCGGGCAAACGGTGAGAAAGAAACGCATTTTATTTTTAACACGAAGGTTTATTAAGAGCTTTGGGAGAAAAAGTCACAAAAAAATACGGAAAAACAACGAACGTGGCCGCCAGCAGACGATGACATTTTTTCACGGCGTTTGGCGCTGGACGCTACAACTTAAGGGGTCGCTAAAGAAAAGACTATTTTCATGAATTATTTTGATAGATTCATACTATTGATATTGATATAAAAGTTGTTACACTCAAATTCACGAAAATAGCCATTTTTTAGCGACTAAAGGGAGAAGACCCCTTAAACGGTCCATCCGAAATCTAAAAACCAAACGGGTTATTCAAGTTAACAATAAATACGAGTCGTTGACGATCTTCGTCTTTTAATATATTTTTCTCGGCAACGCGGCGACGAATTAAAAATCGAGTATACACAATCTATAAAAAAATGTCGTCATTTTTACGTAATTATTAAAGAAAGGATCAGTTTAAAAAAAGTGAGATCGTCAACGGCCTTCGAGGTTGTTAGAAGCTGTGGCTCGTTCAATTTCAGAAATAATTCAATGACATTTTCAGGGACTATGTTTAAAGGATGTTACTATCGAGTAAAAATATTTTTGGAAAATGCCATTCTTTGACCCACTTAGGTAGGTGTAGCCCGTTAAAATTTTTGTTCACGTCGAAAACTGTGCGGAATTTACGGAGACTTCGGTATCGATAGACTCAATAGAAAGTCTCGCCATGTGCTTTGGGGACATTTTTTAAAACCCGTGGTGCGCAACGAACAATAAAGCATCGCGTTTGTTCCGCAGCAGGCCCCAACAGAGACAGCGTTTGCACTCGGACGACGGGGGAACTCTGCAGTTGAAGATATGCGCGTGTTTCGCCCCGCCGCGGGCTTGGATCTACGCGCAACGCGACTCGACGAACAAAGTGGCGAAGCGGGCGGTAGACTCGCTCTTCATAATGGCTTGTCACGGAAACATGATCCAATACGATTTGGAGCCGAAGCCCGCGGCAGGTACGTTCATTGAAGTGCCCGTAGCTTAAAACGGCATATACATTTGGACGGGAAAAATCAAGTAATGTTGAAGGTTTTTTTAAACCACGAAATAATTATTCTATATTTAGCAAACTGTAGGTATACTTCAATAGCACATTGGAGTATACGAAACAATTTTTAAAAATGCATTTATCATCAAAATGGCGGCGCTGTGACTCAGTGTTACATCGGCGTGCAGTCTAACTTAGTGTAAACCGTGAATTGCTAAAAAGTTCGAAAATTTCGGTCACTTTTATATCGATATGTGTAATATAAATCTATGAAAAATAATTCACGAAAATAGCATTTTTTAGCAGCTAACGTGAGAAGAGCGTGCTTCGGATGACGTAAAAACGAAATTTGCCAACCCACAGGTGTACCGAAAGAGAAGGTCTGCGACGACACGACGATCGAGTTGGAGGTCGAGGCGAAGGGCCAGTGGCCTCTGCTGAGAACACCAAACTCGTTGGAAATTCTTACGCCGCTGTCGTCCTCGAGTCCTCTTCTCTCGACACTCGGATCGCCAAAGTGCTCGCGACAATTCGACACGGCCGATGATCGTTGGCTCAGCCAAGTCGAGATTGTTACCCACGCTGGACCTCACAGGAGACTGTGGATGGGCCCGCAATTCGTTTTCAAGACTTACAACGCTCCCAGTGGGTGAGTCATTCGCGTTTCGCAAAAACCTTAATAATACCAATAATTATAGCAAGATGATGATAAAAAGAACGATGACGATGCTTACGAGCAATTTTCATAACTTTTATTATTATGAATATTATTGGAATGTTGAATAAGCCCTCGCTGTTTTCGTGAAAACTAATAATTTATTTTTATCAAATTACTATTTTACTAAATAGATATTAATTGTATAGATATTAATATTACATTTATATTTATCATATTTCCATATATTTGGTCTTAAGAAAATTGTGTTATCCAGTTCAACATAATTCTTCAATAGAAAGATCGAGTTGAGAATTTCCTTTGTTTCCTCAAGTCGGTTAAAAATGTTGTTTTTTTTCCACAAAAATCAGGCGATGCTATTTTTACGCACTAAAATTTCCCGTATGGTTTGTAACGTTTACAAAGATGTCTCTAGCTCAAATAATATATGTTTGACGAAAAGAAGGTAAAACCTGGAATTTTTGCAAAGCCTGTTTGGAAAACCTGGAAAAGTCAGGGAATTTCTGCGTCAAGGCGTTACCCCCACTTGTAGCGCAAAAAAGGCCTTTTTCATGAATTTTTTAAAAGAAAAGTACAAAACTTTTTTAATCGATCATTATACCATCTTAAAGAACACATCTTGAAGAACTTTCAGTAATTTTTTTATTGAAAAATATTACATTGTCTAGTGGCAAATGGCCGTCAATGAAATAATGTTTTTATATACACGATTTGCGGTGACCAACATTGCGGCGAAGTGGATCATCTGAAAAAAAAATGGGGATGGATTTAGTCAAATATAAGTATAAACTAGTCTTTAATCGAAGGATTTTAAAAAATATTCATTTTTCACAAAATGGCGGACAGTCAAAGTTAATGGTTCGATTTTAACGAAAAAAAACGGCCGTTTTTTGGCTATAAAACGGCCATTTTTTTTCGAAAAAAAAAAATCGAACGATTAAAGACTACATTTTTATGTATTAAATAAGCCTGCAAAATTTCAAGAAGATCGGTTCATTAGTGTTCGAGTAATCTTGGTCACCGACTTCAGAAATGCCATTTTGAGAAAAACGCGTTTAAAGTTTCAATTTCAGTTCTTCAATTCACGGATTCTTCTCTTTCAACGCTCATATCTCAGTCAATTTTGTTCGGATCGACTTGAAATTTTCAGGACATTTTCTCAGATCCTTATACTTCAAAAAAATGCAATAAAAAAAATCGATTTTTTCAAAATCGCAAGTGGGGTTAACCCCTCAATAATGCGTAACAAGCCTGAATAAAGATTTTTTATTTCTGCTCCTGTAGAGTGAATCTGATTGAGTCCGAGGCCATAGAGATCGGCGTAACGGGAGGTTCACGGCCGGCCCGATCGAATCCCGTGAACATGCCGCACACGGCGGCTCGACCTCTCGTCCCGCTCGTCATCGACGGATCCGGAAGTGAGTCGTTTCTCCGAATATTACGACAGAGTAAACCGAAGCTACGTAAGATAGAAGAGGCAAAAGAAAAATCGAGAAAATCAATCCAGGAGGGTTATCCGTTGAGGATGCTTCCAGTTAACTTGGCCTTTCGTTTGTTTCACGCGACTCCAGGCAGCTACGAACAGTCGCCGAGATTCATGGAGGCGTACGGAGACTCGCTGGAGAACGAGACGATGGGCATTGGGAACGGTGAGAATCAGCTTCGCGAGGATCTCGCCGAGGCTATGCTCGAGACCTCGACCGCGCCGCATCGTGTCGCAGGTACGTTTCCCATGCACTTCTTTTCTCAGCAACGTTCTCGTTGAAAAGAAACGAAAGTTTTGGTTGCAAATTCGTACGACTCTCGGATTCGGTTCGTGCCGATTTGATGAATTTTCGGTCGTCAAGCGCGACAACGATAAAGTACCGATGATAGGTTCTTGCAAGCGGAACCATATCTTCATAGATAGAGGAAAAAGTAAGAATAAATTTAAAAATACCGGCCAAGCGCCGTGCGAGGAACAACCCGGAAGTTCTTTTTTGCCCTACGATTATCGAGTTTTCCACAATCCCGCCCAACCTCCGTCGTACTCGTATCCTCGTCACGGTATCGAAGTCTATCATCGTCTAACTGCAACGAAGTTTCTTTTTTACAAGCTTTTATTTGAGGGGCTATACCAGTGCGAACGCTGAAAATTTTGGTGATTCACGGGAATTTTTTGGAAGAAAAGTACTCAATTAAATGTTTCGGAAAATTTGGAATACATTTGGCTATATTTGACCTGTAATGCATAATTTTTTCATAGAAAAATATTGAGATCCAAGCGACTCGTGCGCTGCCTTCGGAGGCGCCAGAAAAAAGTTCCTCCACTGCTGACATGATTCCAGCCGATTGAGTAGCCGAAACCGAAAAAGGAAAAAATGTCGTTAAACTGGAAGGTATTTCCTGTACAATGACGTAGGATTTTCGAAAAATATCAAAATCTAACAAAGGGCGTAGTTATCAAAAAAGGCTGGTTTCTTGCCTGTAAAGTGGTCGTTTTTGTTCAATGCCAAATCGTCAATTTTCATCCAATCGAAAATATCCTACGTCATTGTAGAGTAAATATATTCAAGCATTTGACAGCAAATTTGAAAAATCTCATTTCGAGAAAAAACGCGTTTAAAGATTCAACTATCGCATTTTATACCTTCGAGCGGTTGCTCTTTAGAAGGTTGCCATTCGGGGAGTATTAGAGATACGACATTGACATTTTTACAGGATATTCTTGAAAGTATAAACTGTCGAAAAAGGAAAAAAAACGGTTTTTTGAAAGTGACACACTGGTATAGCCCCTTAACTTAACTTTATGTGAGATCCATAACGGAAAATCGATATTTCACCCTCTCCCGACTACTTAGAGATCTGAAAGTTTGCAAACATGCATCTAAAAGATGATGCATCGTTCGACTAAAAAAAAAATATATATATATCCATAAAATTTTCAACTTTTCATGTAAAATTGGCGATATCCAATCATCCGTGTAAAATCTCACAAACACGTACAAATTCGTAGCCGACTGTGTTTGTGTGTGAAAAGTTTATATGCAGCAATTAGTCGCAAGTTCAATCCCAATTAGTCTTCGTTATTTTTCACAAGCATCCCATGTTCCTAACGTACAAACTCGTAATCTTTTAAACCACTAGTATCAACTAACTAGTAAAATCAATTGAAGACTAAAAAGTAGAAAATAATTTATAAGCTTTAATCTAATGTACTAAAAAGTAGAAAATAATGTTTTTTACCAAGTCACCTATACGTGACTATAAATAAAAGCTTGGGGCGCTCAAAATTTCGCCATACAATCTTCGATCCACACAAATCCATTAACATATCAACTGTATTTAATTTACTGCGAAACAACCTTAGATTTCTTAAATAAAAATCCTGAAACTGAGTATAAAGGTGTGATGATAATTTCTCCAATAACTACCGTGCCGAATTAAATACGATTAACGAAACTGAATCGATCAAATTTATCGAACATTCAAAAAGTTCAGCGTCCCGAGCTTTCATTTATAGTCACATATACCTGACTCGGTAAAAAAAAACATTTTCTACTTTTTAGTACATAAAATAAAAGCTTGTTTTTTAAATATTTTTTTTAATACACACATTTTCATTTCCCGATCTCTCGTCCCCTCCAATATCGTTCGCGACGAACTGCACCAAAACGAGTTTCCAAAATTTTCGTAGCCGTAAAAAAAAATTGAGCAATATTGGAGAAAAATATGTTGCTTTTCAACGATGCGCAACTTCAACTTTCCACTCGGGGAAGAGAGAAAAACCGGAGTTCCATTTGCCCACTCTTATTCTCAATCTGTAATGGTTTTTTTGTGTTATTTTTTCGATGGATCAATCCAACAAGTTTTTCGGCTGATACTGATCGATGGGCGAGTAATCGACGCGGAATCATTTAAATTTATTAGGACTCTTGAAATTCAAGTGGACGAGAATTTTTCGAGCTCGATGGATTCGCACGAGAGATAGAGAGTGAAAGACAGGCGGGAGAGCGATTGGTCCTCTGTGCCGAATCCTCGTTGCGAGTTCCGAAAAGCATGCGAACATTTGGGGTGGGAAGACGAAAAAAAAAATAAGGCACGAATGGGATGAAAAAAAATTCTTCCTTCGCGTGAATATATATACATACGTACATATATATATATATATATATATATATATATATATTCGGCATGACGCAACACGTGCACAGATTAAATGCTTTCTCTGCACGATGGTGACGGGACGTTCCCTAGAATTGTAAGTTTGCAAAGATACAGAACTGGCCAGAGGCAGGTATCTCCGTTAGAATTCCTAAATCGTTTCTTTATTTTATCTTCTTTTCTTTCCATCATCGTTGCTCTTCAACTTTCCTCTAATTACCATTCACTAACAGCGGTGTAAAAAAGAAAGCAAACAGCCTAAGCGGCGAGTATCTTGCAAGATAGCAAACACCGCTCATTGTACGAAACACTAATAATGTAAATAATGATTTCACGCACCGATCGCAGTGGATCTTGCAACATACGACATATACATTTATTTATCAATCCATCACACAGAAAAAAAAACGAGAAACAATTCAATTCAATGCCGGCAAAAGAGTTTCACTTCGTGTCTGAAAATTCCTCTTTTTTTCCCACTCTGCTCTTTTGACTCTCGACTCGCTAGAATTTTCAGTGAGTGTCTGCGTGAGCGGAAAATGCCTTTTTTCCAAGTTTTATAGAAGAAGGAAAGCTTGCTAGTCAATGTTGACATTGCCCTCCACCTCGCACTCCCTTCGACAATGCATAGATCGAAGTAAAGAGACAGCAGTACAAGAATGCAACTGCAATCGACGCTTGCTCGATGTTCATTACATTGCCTCGCTGTATTAAAAGTCCCCGTACGTTAACGAGGCTCGAGCGTTCTTCACCGATCAATGTTGAAGGACGCCGATTTTGTTCTTCGACGTAGATGTACGCGCAGTAAAAGTTCAACTTCCAAGTTTCCATAAGTTTCCCTAAATCGCATTTGGAGAAAACAAAATCTGATATCAAAATTCAGACAATTCCGCGCATTCTTATGGAAGATCGTGAATTCAGTCGCAGTTGATGTCTCTCGCTGACGCATTAACTGCCCTCATTGACATAGTACCAGCCGAATACGCGATTATTCTAAAGAAACTTCCTTACATCCTTGGATCTGCCTAGGATCTTGATGTTGTTTTCCCCGAAACCGGCGCGAGAAACTTACGGAAACTGATTTTCAACTTTCATTGAACGTATTACGCGTCGAAAAAAAAGAGTATTCTTCAACATTAATCGGCGAATGGCTCGATCCACCTTAATTGAGTTTGTTTATCGTTGCTCGTTCCTTGATACTCGTGTCTTACCAAGTGGCCTACAATTCTTGTCGCGAATAGCCAGAAACGGAAAGGGCACAACGGAGCGTCCAAAAATCAGTAGTACCAGCGATATCAGTAAAATATTACTTAAAAAATACATCAATCGTATCCGTAAAATCAGCAAAATATCAGTAAAAAAAGATATAACAACTGTATCAGTAAAAACAGTAAAAAATCGGCAAACTCAGTAAAATCGGTTAAAAATCAGTAATTTATCAGCAAAATCGGCAAATCAGTTGAATATCATTAAAATCGGCAAATCAGTATATTCAGTAGAATATCAGTAAAATCGGATTTTTAAAGTAAAAGCAGTACAATCAGTTAAAAATCAGTAATTTATCAGCAAAATCGGCAAATCAGTTGAATATCATTAAAATCGGCAAATCAGTATATTCAGTAGAATATCAGTAAAATCGGATTTTTAAAGTAAAAGCAGTACAATCAGTTGAATATCATTAAAATCGGCAAATCAGTATATTCGGTAGAATATCAGTAAAATCAGATTTTTAAAGTAAAAGCAGTACAATCAGTTAAAAATCAGTAATTTATCAGCAAAATCGGCAAATAAGTATATTCAGTAGAATACCAGTGAAATCAGTCAAATCAAATTTTTTATAGTAAAGTCAATTAAAAAAGCAGTAAAAATCAGTAAAATCAGTACAACCAGTAAAATTAGAACAAAATCAGACAAATCAGAAAAAAATCAGCACAATCAGAAAAATCAGTAAAATCAGAAAAAATCAGCACAATCAGAAAAATCAGTAAAATCAGAAAAAAAATCAGCACAATCAGAAAAATCAGTAAAATCAGGAAAAAATCAGCACAATCAGAAAAATCAGTAAAATCGAGAAAAATCAGTAAAATCGGGGGGAAATAGTAAAATCAGTATAAAAAAAATCAGCAACACCAGGAAAAAAGGTAAAATCAGAAAAAAATAGTAAAATCAGCGAAATATCAGCAAAAACTATATCAGTCGTATAAGTAAAATCCGTCGTAAATTCAGTATTTGAAATTCCCAAGCGACAAAGACGATGCGAGTACAAAGAAAGGGCTAGAGAGAGAGAGAGAGAGAGAGAGAGAGCGAGAGAGAAAGAGAGCGGGAGAGAGGAAAACGGGCAAAGATTTCGGTTATTGATACCTGCCAACGGCTTTTTCTGTTACTAGGGAGGCGATTGGTAGTTGAGAGGGTGGGACAGCCGGTAACTAAAGTGGTCAACCCATTGGGCACGGTTATAACCGTGATGGCCGACGAGGAGGACGTAAGTTCGAGTCAGGAGTTTGACGACCCGACACCCGAACCCCCTAGGAGCTTATGCGCCGAGGAGGGTCCCGCGTCACTCGGTGACTTTGACACCGAGCGTGGACAAGATTTGCGCAATCTCACGGAGATATGCGCCGAAATGAGACCGGCGAGTGAGCCAGCGATCGACGGTGTGCCGGACGAGAGTACAAAGGAAGTACGAGTTACGAAGACGCTGTGCGCTGAGGCGGTGACGGTCACGTTCCATCGCGAGGGTACGATCGATTACGAGAGCGCCGGGGCCTTCAGAGACGTGCCGACGAGTCTGAGCCTGTGCGCGGAGCAAGGTGAGATACCGAGCAGCCCGATGACAATGGCGCGCGAGACGAATTGGACGAGGCGTACGACGAGGCGCGACGACAACGAGGCGCAGGAGAGAAATTACGCGAAAGCGAAGTACATCGTGAATTACGACGACGACAGTGTCGTCCTGATGGAGAACAAGGCGACGAGCGAGTCGTCCGTTGGCAAGGATCGCCCGAGGCCGGAAGTCGTCGCGCCGCGTACGACGGAGCCCGAGCCCGAACGAGCGTCCAAGAGGCCGAGCAAGCTCGCGTCGAGCACGCGGGCGACCAAGAGATCGAGCTGCGCGAGCCAACCCAAGTACCTCGTGCGCGAGCACGAGGACAGCGTCGTCATCGAGGACACGTCGACTGACGCGAGATCGAACGATCGAGCGGGGAACGTCGACGAGCGGAACAACGCCACCGCGAAGTCCGCGAGTCACGCCGAGGCGACGAGAAAATCACCGACCTGCGAGACTGCGGACAAACGAGAGGCGGAAACGCGACAGAGACGCGTCAAGGAGCGTCGAAATGCGAAAAATTCGCGAAATCTCGAGACCGAGGCTATGGTGGTAGAGTCGCGTCGTATCGCGAGTGCCGATAATTTCGTCGATCTCGAGGCTGCAGGTGCTGAGGCCCTCGTGATCGTCGAAACGAGAGACAACGATCCCGAGCCAATGGAAGCCACCGTGGCTACGGGCTTGGCCGAGCTGCCTCTCGTCGAGACGCAACTGAGACGAGCCAGCGTCGTCGGCGACGATGTAAACTGCATGGACTATCACATCGTCGAGACGGCCTTTCCGCCGATTCGCGGCGAGACCGCGTGCTCCCAACAATCCGACGACGATATCGAGCACATACACACCTCCGAGGTCACCCAGATGCTCGAAATTCTCGACGGCAAACTCGCCGCTTGCCCCGAGGATCTCGCGTCGCCCGTACGCGAGAGAAAGGGCAGCGCGATATCCGACGATGACATGGAACACATCAACGGCGCTGAACTCGCTGACGACCCACTCGAGCACCACCGCGAGCCCGCGGAATTCGAGCATTTTTCGACCTCGAACTACACGCGAGCCGGCAAATGCGCCCTGTCCTTCGACGACGATATCGAGCACGTTTATCACTCGGAGATCAACGAGCTCGAGGTACCAGCCGCCCAGGGCGTCCTCGGATCACCCGAGATGCGCGTGGCCAAGAAGATAACGCAGGAGAACGCGAGCGGCAAAGAGAGAAGCCCGAGGACCCGGGGCTCGAGGAAGAGGAAAGACGTGGTGGTGATCGACAGCGATAATTCCGAGGCCGAGGTCACCGTGATCGTTAAGCCGACGGACTCGTGGAACAAAACTCCGGACAAAGACGCGACCGAGGATAAGGATCGTGGCTGCTCGGAGGCGAAGGAATCGGCCAACGAAAAACCGAGCTTGCAGAGCTTGCAGAGCTTGCAGAGCTTGCAGAGCTTGCAGAGCTTGCAGAGCTTGCAGAGCTTGCAGAGCTTGCAGAACTTGCAGAGCTTGCAAAGCTCACAGAGCTTGCAGAGCTTGCAAAGCTCGCCGAGCTTGCAGAGCTTGCAAAGCTTGCCGAAAAAGACTCGTGTAAGAACGTCCAAAGGCAACGCGCCGACGATCCCGCCAACAACGAACGCCAGTCAAAAACGACAGCCACCCGACACGGTCGAAATAATCGACATCGACGCGATGCAAAAAGCCGAGATGGAAGTCGCAAGCTCGATCGTCACACCCGAGTGCAAGATCCTCGAGGCCCGACACGAGGCCAATCCGCCGAGGTCGCAAAAATCACGAAGAAACAAGAAAGCTCATTTGGACAACGACTCGACGATGACCGCGCCAGCGGAGAGTCTCGCTGCTGCGGAGGAAGTTTCCACGAGTCTTCCGCGGGCCCCGGAATCCGAGGACTCGGCGAAAGCGAGTTGGAGCACTTCGAGAGAGCCCGAACTTGCCGAGCCGCCGATCGAAGCCCCGGAACCCCGAGACGCCGAGGCCGTCCCGGACGTTCCCGAAGCCTCCAAGGACGAAAACGCCGAACAAGCGCTCAGCGTCGCCGTTCGAAAATCAACGAAAATCTCCGAATCGAGGACCCCGTCGAACGTCGAGGAAAAAGTTACGGGTACGAAGAAACGCGGGAAAAAGTCACGCGTCGGCGCGAACGAGGTTACACTTCCTCCCCCACCAACCAACAGCGCCGAGGAACTTGCTCACGAGGAGCATCCACGCGACGAAACTTCACTTCCCGGTGCAAACGTCATCCCCGTCGACGACCCGGAACGGACGACTTCCGGCTTGGAGGTCACGAACGACGTGAAAATGACGGATGAAACGAGCGCCGTATACGAGCCTCGCGAAATCTCCGCCGACTCGACGATCACCGAGAATCGCTCACCCGAACCGGAAGTCCAAGCCGAGACCGAGCAGGAAAAACCCACGGACTCGGACGTCGACGGGCAGCCCGAACGTTCCAGCTCGTCGGACGATCTGAACGCCAATGTCGTGCCCATGGACACCGAGGAGGACGCCGCCGTGCGCGAGATCGCCGAGAAAATCGGCCCCAACGCCGTCTCACCGTCATGGCCGACCGTCAACAAGAAAAACACACGATCGAAGAAGAAAAAGCGCAGATGAGTAGAGGATTGCGTAGACATGCCCAGGGCCAGCCTTGCCCTCTATATACTACTTATGCAAGTCGCCGGTGTCGAATAGCCCGAGGAGAACGGAATAACGAGAGCGGGAGGGGGTAGACATAGAAAAGTCGCGAGAATGGCAAAGCGAGAAACAAAAAGATTAGTCCACGTTTCTGTAACTCGTTGAGGTGGTCCGTCGTTCTTGCTTATCGTGACGCGAATTATGGCCGTCAAGATTGCATCGTTGGAACCCAATGGAAGTGCTTTTTTACATTTTAATTTTCTCATTTTTATTATTACAAAGATCTTTTCTACGTACGAAATGCTTAACGCCTTAGGTCACAGTAACGAGTATAAAATCATGTGCGAATTTAAACATTTTTTTCGTACGAAAAAGTGATTCACTCGTAAAATTAATTACACATGTATTTAGTATGAATATCAAGCTGTTAGGACTTTTTTTTGCCGATGTTCAAAATGGCTGACTACTAATGTTTTCTTTTGTTGTTTTTTTTAGGCGCTCCGTGGGGTGACGTTTGGCACCCACAATTTTTTACCTAGAACAAAAAACAAAATTTTCCGCCAATCTACATTAGAATACTTAGAGAAGTACGTAAGAAATTTGAAAAATATTGCTTCATTCAAAAATTGTAGGTATTTGAACTTAAGAAATGAATTTTCAGTGAAAAATTTCGTTATAACGGCTCATAAACTGCTCATAAAATGAAAAGTTTTCGATTAATCAGAAATTCCGTACGTACTTCTCTGCGAAATGCAATTGGGAACATAACTTTTCAATTTGAAGTAAATCGAGTGAAAATTGTTGAATTTATTTGTCACGCCAATTGGAAAAAAACTGTTTCGAGAAGTTTCGAGTATTCGGCCATTTTGTACATCGAAAAAAAAAAGGTATTTTCTAACAGTTTGATATTCATACTTAACAGATGTGTAATCAATTTTATGAGTGAATCACTTTTTCATACGAAAAAAATGGTTCAATTCGCACATGATTTTATACCCGTTACTGTGGCCTAAGGCTTTAATATGCATCTTGAGAAATTATTTTGGGATTTTTGCAGGCGAAACGTTTAATTTATTCGGAAATATTAATTTTCATTACGTTCCAACGATGGAAACTTCAACCGTTTCACAAATCCTTATTTGCCATCGTAACTTCACGATTCGTTGGTGGAACGAAATATTTCTCCCTGGCGAGCAGTTGGTTCCGCCGCGTGGAACTTTTGAGAAAAATTTCTCTCGTTATAACTTTCAACAAAAAGAAAAATACAAAGTGCCTTTTTTTGTCCAAAATTATTTTTTTTCAAGCTCGTGTTTGGGTTTTCTAAACGCGAATGCATTCTTTTTTATTTTTCCACAATAGCCGAGTGATTAACATTTAAAAAGTTTGATCCGTTTTATCAAAATTACGGAGAATTATTTATTCAATTTTTAACTTTTTTGGCGCTTGATGGCGCTGAATTTTGTTTTTTGCCTACGAAGATTCGGCGAAACTGAAGCTTTGCGTCGTTGGAATGCAGTGGGGATTGTTTTTTCAACCGCACAATACTTTTTAGCTGGTTCGAGCTACAGAAATGAATAGAAAGCTTTTTTCGAAATTCTGGATCCGTGAGGAAAAATTGTGCATAATGATAATTGAAATAAAAGAAATGTGAACATTAGAAACGAATACTGGCTGCGTTCCAACGATGCAAACGTTCGGGTCGTAAGAAACTTCGGCAACGCGACGATGAGAAAGAACGATGAGAACAGCCGAGAGATACATTAGAACGAATAATCTGAGCGACGAAAAATTGTTTTACAATGAACGGAAAAAAGTGTCGAAAATGATCAAAAAGCCGATATTGAACATTGGACATTTTTATGAATTAATATTATTTTCCATAACTATATGAATTTTTTCGTGAAAAAAATAACAAATGCCAATTTTTTTTGTAGAATTATCGATGACGATTTACACGATGATTCGATGATTTGTCGAGACTACAATTCAAGACGCTTCATTCGTTTCTTTGAGGGGATCATCACACGGGTCGAAAAATAGCTGACCTTCGCGATTTTTTTCCGATCGTTAAAATACGCTTATCAGTCTGATTTTTTTTATGTCAAATCAGAGCACTCGTGAAGAACAGAAAATCAATTTTTAAACGTTGATTTTTTTTTACATTTCTTTTAACGGTTGAAAATGTCTGAAAAAGGAGGCGGTTTGAAAAAAAAAGTATCGAATATAGCCTCTTTTATCGACAGTTTTTCGTTAAAAAAAATTAAGATTACACAAAAGCTTCAATAGCACGATAAAGAATGGCGTGAAGAATGTTGTGTCAAAATTTGAGAAGGATAGCTTGAAAACATTTCGAGAAAAACGGGTTTAAAGTTTCGAGTGTGGAATTTTCATGTAAATTGTCTACTTACGTTTATGTAAGTATACTAACAGCGTGTTTATAACCGTCTGTACTATCGGATAATTTTAAAAAATCGTTTTTTTGACACTTTACATTGTGATGATCCCTTAACCAAAGCTATTTCTACCCGCGGGTACAAAAGCGCTCGACGGACGAATCAAAAGCTGCGTTTTCAAATTACAATTTGTCTGGACGCGCGAAAGCAGAGAAATCGATCGAGTGACGAAATTCGCGACTTGAGGCTTGAATTTGGAATTTTTGTGAAATTTTGAAGATATCGAAATTCTTATCGTTGACTCTCGGGTAGTTATGGAAATTCGGCTTGCTTTTTTGTAGTTAAGAGGACAAGGCTTTTCGGATCATGGTGCGTTCTTTCGTCGAAAAAGAAAAGAGCCCTCGAGTGAGCGAAGAATTTTACTCCTCGAATGCGTGTCTACGGTGCCTCGCACGGGAACACCCAATTTTCAGTCGCTAACTTATTTAATTCAATGGATTGTTTTATTTGAATTTTTTCTTCTACGTCGTAAAGATACAGTATTTTTTTTGTCATTGACGGAAAAAATGACCGCAATAATAATAATAATAATAATAATAATAATAATAATAATAAAATAAAGCGTAAAGTCGTGGAAAGTAAAAAAAGATCGTGGCTTGTCGATGCACTTTACGTTGTTGGGCTTCGTTCGATTTAAAGGGATAAAAGTCACAAGCCCTGTCGTATATTCTTTCATGACATTGACACGTATTCGAGGCAGCTAAGATCGGACAATGATGAAGTTTGCTCCGTTGACAAAGCAACGAAATTTCTCTTCATCGATATTTTCGTTGGCTGTTAGCCGAGGCAACGTGCGCCCGAGGCAACCTGAGGCACGGCCACACCGACCGAGGCTGCCTCGCGAGGTAACCTGAGGTTCGTTCATACCGACCGAGGCTGCCTCGCGAGGTAACCTGAGGCACGGTCATACCGACCGAGGCTGCCTCGCGAGGTAACCGGAGGCACGGTTCATACCGACCGAGGCTGCCTCGCGAGGTAACCTGAGGCACGGTTCATACCGACCGAGGCTGCCTCGCGAGGTAACCTGAGGCACGGTTCATACCGACCGAGGCTGCCTCGCGAGGTAACCGGAGGCACGGTTCATACCGACCGAGGCTGCCTCGCGAGGTAACCTGAGGCACGGTTCATACCGACCGAGGCTGCCACGCGAGGTAACCTGAGGCACGGTTCATACCGACCGAGGCTGCCTCGCGAGGCAACCCGAGGCGTGTTCACACCGACCGAGGCGGCCTCGGTCGGTCTGGACCCGGCTATTTTGTGCGTTCCCAATTTGGTCCTACCTACCAAATCAGCATAAAAAATTAAACGTCATTGAAAAATAAGAAATTGACAAAATAGATGAAATAAATTTCGTTGCGTTCCCAACGACAGAGGGACCTTTGACGACGCAAGATCCGGACCCTACGATGTCTACGCGGTGCAATTACGTTTTTTTTTACGCGCCTACGCGCGAGCGTTCCTCGCGATTGCAACAATCGTTCGTGGTTCGCGTTCAAAAGGGAGGACTCTCTTATTAGGTGTAATTATGATTGGCCATTAGGTGTTCATTTGCGAGTACGTGCGACGCGATAATTGAAAAATCGTGCAATTGTTCGAATAACGAAAATGGCTTAAATTAAGAAAGATCGAAGCATATGCGAATTAAATTAAAGGCATAATGTCGAATTCGTATCGTTGAATTCGATCACGTCGCTTCGGTCCAATTGTCGGATCGATTTAATCGACGAAGTCGACGTTTATAGTGTCGTCCTTAATCGTTTTATTTATTAATCGACGCTATCGAGCGCGTGCTCGAATATTTTGTCACGAATATAAATAGCGAAAGAAATCTTCAAACTTGACACGTTTCGTCCGTTCGATCGTAGATCACTCGGGTCCACGTCCATACTGAATATCGCAGCTATCCATTCATGATGGCTCTGGGAGATTTTATTCGTTCTATCTCTATCCTGTTTTTCCGTCAATTTTTTTTTTAACGGCATTGCAGAAGAGGCACGTGGCTTTTTGTTGATCGTCAATGTCACGCCACGAATCGTGATATGCATAGTCGCGAACGACGCAGTCTCCGCAGTATTTATTTAATTTACACACACATTTATTCTTCTCGCCCCGTGAAGACGATTTCGTTTTTTTTTCCTTATCGCAATCGACCCTACACTCGGGATAAAATGTACAAAAATATCATAAAACGCCTCACGATTTCACTTTTCCGCAGTTGCCTCGAGGGAACCGTGCGAGGGGGAGGAACGAAGAGCGAGGGGCGAATTTACCGGTTTTAAGGGGGAAGATACCTTTGGGGGAGGAAAAATGGCTGATTTTCGGGATTTTTTTTGAAAGGCTATACTTCTTTAACGTTTGTGTGACTTAGGGTATGTTTTATTGCTATATTGGCTGTAACATGGTACTTTTTTCAATCTTTGAAAATGGAGGCATGGCACGGTCTTCTAAACGGGTTGAGGCGAATGTTGTCACGTGACACGTAACGTTGGCGGGATTCATTTGACAAAAAACAAACGAAGATTTTTCTCTCATTGACAGTCGTATGCAGAATGTGAACCAAGGAAAAATAAACGTTAAAAAACTTCTCAAAAAGAAACTTTTATTCAAAAGGTACTAAAAAGTAAAAAGTAATGTTCAGTGAAATTGGAAATGAAAACAGTATAAATACAAAAAAGTCCCTCCCTCGATACTCTCATCATAGGTGCAAGTACTTAAAAGGTACATAAACGTAGATATTAAAAAATATGAAATATACATTTTCATAGCTTTTTTTTAAGTAGGAAGGGACATTTTTTATAGTTATACTGTTTTGATTTTTAATTTTACTGAAGATTATTTTTTACTTTTTCGTACAGTACCTTTTAAATAAGAGCTTGGTTTAAACAAGTTTTTTTGCGTTTGTTTTATTTTATACTTTTTAGTATTAGAATTTGTTTATTTATTTGCCATGCCAGATCCGCATGCCATTCAGACATCGGCGTAATGAAAAACCTTGTCTTAGGTTATAAAGGTTTCGCGAGAAACTTTATAACAGTGTAATTATAAATAGTGCTCAAGTCAACAAAGTTAAAGAGCCCAAACTCGATTGTCCTACCATTTGCCATTGAGAAATTCCAGTTCCCACCTTCCACCACCATTATCAGATTCTCGTTATCACGTGCAATGAAAAGTGGGCTGGGGATCGGAAATTCGAATGATCAATATTCAGAAGGACCGAAATGTCGAATTCAGTAATGACGAACGTTCCAATATAGATAGATCAATCTTATGATAGTCTGTAAAATAGTTAATCGAAATTGTGAATACAAAAGTTTCGAAGTTAATTCACAGCAAAAACAAATATCAGATTTAAGGGAGCTTTCCAGTGTGACAGCCCGAAAAATCGCTGTTTTACGCGATTTTTTTTTTAAAGAAAAAATAATCTAATCGGTCTGGTTTTTTTTTGTATATTAATTGGGTATTGAAGAATACAAAACAATTTTTTAAAGATCGATTTATTTATTAATTAATATCTATAAAAATGATGAAACAATTGTTGCAGAAAATGCACTTGGATGTGGTGTCCACGTTGGGGGTCACAATTTTGATCTGAAACAAAAAACACAAAAAGATTATTGATCGGAATATAATTGGCTTTCGTGCTATGGAGGCTTTTTTTTTTTTTTTTTTGCAAAAATGGCGCCGGTTTGAACAAAAAGTATCGATTTTAGCATTTTTTTTGGCAGTTTTTTTTACAAAAAAATAGGAAGATGTCAAAAAAAAAAAAAGCTTCCATAGCACGATAAACAATGACGTTAAGAATATTGTGTAAAAAATTCAACTCGATAGCTTTAAAACTCTGCCCTCCAAGTTGGACACCGTTTTGAAAAATGCTGTTTCGAGAAAAACGCGTTCAAAGTTTCGCTGTAGCTGTAGCGCTCCGTTGCCTTCTTCCAAGAAATGCTGTACAGTAACCGAAATAATCTGAATTTCGGCATGAAAATTTCAGGGAATATTCGGAAGAGTGTATACTATTCGATAAAGCAAAAAAAAAAAATCGATTTTTTGAAAATTTCACACTGGAAAGCTCCCTTAACAAAATAACGAGAGCCATAGTGTCGACTCGCCTTATACATGCACCAAACAATTCGAGACGTTGAATCGTCGAATTGTGAATATCACGACAGTTCACAATTTCGAATTCATTAAAGCGAAGGCCCAGTTCAGAATACCGTGCCATACCTCCGCCATTTTCGAAGCCGAATAAAAAAAAAATACCACGTCACAGTCAGCAAAAAGCAGCTGCCAAAAAAGGCTACCAAAGCAGCGATAAAACATACCCTGAATCTAAAAAACGACGAAGAAATCTTTCTTCAAAAAAAAACCCCATGAAAACCATCATTTTTCCCCGCCTGCGGGTATCTCTCCCCTTAACGAAAGTAGCGAACCAAAAGTAAATACGAACGAAAAAAAAATTCCACAAACGCTTGAAAGCAGGCCAATCCCTCGGAATATGGCCAAAAACGGGAAAGAATTTTAAAAAATATAAAAAAATAGCCACTTGCAATGTCTCGGCCCTACTCGTACCGTTTTACACAATCTTTTGCTGGCTGAGCTGACGCAAATCATAAATGACGAATAATGAAGTAACCTGTAACATAAAATATCTATTTTAGATACACAATTGTACTATATTAGTCAAGAAGGAAAAGGAGAAAAAAGAAAACACGCAGACGTGAAAGACAAAGGGCTATACGAAAACTAATAATACTCTAGACGAAGGAACAAGCAGCGAAAAAAGCAACAGGTAGAAATTGAGAGCTAGGGAAAAACATGACCGTTCTTCCGTTCCGCCTTGTGCGGAGACTGCGTTTCCTTGTTTTTAATTTTATTTCATTGCGATTCGTAATTGTTTTCTCTTTGACCCTGCGACTATATATATATATATATATATATATGTATGTATGTATGTATGTATGTATGTATGTATGTATGTATGTATGTATCTAAAAACAAAAGCGATGATGTGCAAAAAAAAAAAACTAACAAAGAGGGGCAGACAGAGAAAAAAATTAAAAAAAAAACGTTTAAAATACTCACTTCTAGTATAGCAGCTGTATTACGAATCACGACTGGTGAGTCTCTGGCAAAGTAAGTGGTCTTGCACTGCTTCGCGTTGTCCTGCGAGCAAGGATGTCCGCGGCTATATATATATATATATATATATATATACATATATATATATATATATATATATATATATATATAACAGTGCGTGGTGCTGCGTATGTGCAGTGTGCGAGATAACAAACAAAGTAATAATTAAATCGAGCCGAGGCCAGGTCTCGTAGTCTGCCGGACGAAACAAAAAGGTGTTCCGCACTTTAAGGCTATTCGTGTAATAGACTAATTTACATCTCTGAATGTAGAAAATGGATAGTAAAGGCGAGCGAAAAAAAAACGTGTTCATCGTATCTAAAGAAATTTACAAAAAAAAAAACACGAAACGAAAAAAATTAGCGTGCGAAAAAAACGAGAAAAAGCAGAATCTGAAGAAAAAAAAACGTGTGTTAAGACATATTATCGTGAGCGCTGTGTGTAGTTTCTAAGAGTTTGCGTTGGAAAGGCGAAAATTTTCGAAAAAAAGTGTCTAAAAGAACCGAGAAAAACGAAAAGGAGTTTTTTTTTGTCTGCCGGTGCCTGTCGATATCAGTGAAATGTCCTTGGGCAAATTCTTCGTGATGACGGACCACACGATGTCAGTGTCTCCATCCTGCCCTATCCCGTCAGGCAGTCGTTCGCGAACGTGTGCTCGAACGCCCATGAATACAGAGCTTTGCTGTTTTCGCCAATTTCTCGAGCTACTTTTTTGGACGAATCAACCAACAAGAAAATAAGAGCAAAAAGAGATTTTCAGGGTTTTTTGTTTGGCGGATTTGCAAACAGTAATTAAAATTCTCACATGCAGGCATGTATCTTAACAGCAGTCTTTATTTATGGATATTATTGTAGTCGCGCGTAGACAACGTACATTGTGTTCGTGAGGGTGTGGGTCTACATACGTATATGCAAAGATATATGCATTAGGAGTACAAAATAAATTCTTGTTTTTTCAAATACAAGATTTAGTTGTAAAAGTATGAGAATTGTTATAATGAAGACAGTAGTCTGCATCATTTTAAGATGATCCAAAACGAAGGACACTATTTCACTGATATAAATAATTTTTTTTTCATTTTTATCAATGAATTTTCTACTTTACAAGAAAATGAACGAAATTAATTTGTTCAAGTAACACACACACACACACATTATGTGTGTGTGGGACTGTGTGTGTGCGTGCGTTTGTTTGTATATATATTGGCCGAGGATTCAAAACGAAATATTTTTATTCGGCGTCGATTGTGACGAGTGTCATCAAAAAATAATAATGCCGATTTTCATTTTTTTTCCTTCAAAATTTGCTTCAGCCGTTATTGTATTTTTCTATGATACAAACCCAAACAAGTACACACACACGCGCACCCACACACACACACATACATACGTACATATACATAGGGGTGACCCGGGCATAGCGAACAGCTCGGGCAAAGCGAACAGCCCGGGCATAGTGAACAGCTCGGGCAAATCGAACAGCCCGGGCAAAGCGAACAGCCCGGGCAAAGCGAATACCCCCACGCGCAAACGCTGCGCGCAGTGGGGGTATCCGTTTTGCCGCGGCTGTTCGCTATGCCCGGATCTCCCCTACATACGATTGATCATTGGTGCATATGCTACGACAAAAGGTGTTTCGGAGTCAAAATTAAAGAAAAAGCACGCTTGCTATTTAACCGATGAGATTATCTATAGACATAAGTGGAGAAGTATAAATGCCAGAAAGTAACGTTTAATGGCATAATAACCTCCACGTCTCGAGTTTCGTAGATGTTTTGCGTTACAAACTTTGGTTAGGTCTTAGGTATGTGATAGTCAATATTTTGCAATGAGAAGGAAAAAAAGTTTCTCCGAGTTTCGCAACTGCCTCTCCTGTCTCCCTTGCCTCTTTCCATCTCCATCTCTCGCTCGTTCAGGGGGCTGAAACTGGGATAAATTCTCTTAACAGTAACGTGTCCCCGTTATTGTCGCCTCGTAACTAACCCACCATGCGGCGCTAGTAGTCACCCGCATGACCCCCACTCCGCAAAGCACCTCTCCGTATTATTTCGTCATCTTTTTCGTCGCGTGAACCAAGCGAATATTTATTTTCTTTTCCTCGATCTGTCATTGTTCTCGAAAAAAAATCGTAGTGTGGTATTACAAAGTGATAAAATAATAAACAATTTTAGCGTAGCGATAAAATAAAAACAATTTTTGTGGTTTTTGCGCTCATATTTGAGAATGCCTGCGTGCGTGGTGCTTGGCTGCACGTCAGGTTATCAATCCAACAAGGAAAAATCGCATTTCTCGCGTCAAATGCAAATGATGCAGACGCTGCGCGACTGAAGTGGGGGTCATGCGGGTGACTACTGGCGCCGCATGGTGGGTTAGTTTACGTGGCGACAATAACGGGGACACGGTAGACCCAGCAGTGCCAGGGGGCTGCGCTCGTTCAATGCCCGTTTCACACTCTCTTCACCTGCGAAGAATCGACAGCAAAGATCTCAACGTGCGATCGAGACTAGTGATATAGGGAAAAAAAGCAAAGAAAAAAAAACGTAAAACGTATAAAGTATAAAAAAAAAACGAAAAACGTTAATTTTCTCAGTGTAAACGGAGAGCCAAGTTTCTCGAGATCGCGGGCACCATACACAAGAAAATTCGATCGATAAAGACGATAAAAACACGATAAATAGGTATAAATATAGTATCTCGAAAGATCTCTTAGATAAACGTTAATGTTTAATCTCCTGTACGCTCGTTCGGCACAAAAGAAAATCGTTCCGTACAGACGGAAGGGACGGGAGAAAAGAAAAAATCAATGCCGAAAAAAAATGATTGAAAATTAGACTTTAGACGCGTCGGTCGCGCGGTGTGCAACTTTTTTCCTTTTTTTCCCTTCCTTCTTTTCTTTTTCGAACGCAGGAACGTCGCGAAAGCGTCACCGTACACGTGTTCGTGCGTATCAATTTTTTTCGATCGTAGACGACGACAACCGAACAATAGAGAACAAACAAAAGAAACTATTATGCGAAATAAAACAAAAGCATAGATGCACGAAGAATAAATGTACAAAGAGAAAAGCGAGCGAACCAGTGCAACGAGTGCGGAACGGAGCGATCGTCGCCACCGCGTGTATGCTGTGAAACGCGAATCATTTTTTCGCTCGCGTTATCGCGCGGGGCGTAATTATACACAAAAAAAAGACGAGAACGCCGGACCGGAGAATAAGATTTAAAAAAAGTGAAATGTGAGAAAGACAAATAAAAGAAAAGAAAAAAAATGTTTAAAAAAACAACACGAAAAAAACCAACAAAGAAAAATAGACTTAGCGTTTTCTCTTGTGACCCGTTGCGCACGCATAGCTTGAAATGTTTTTTTTTCATTGTTGAATTCTTCGGATATTACGCGGAATTTTTCCGTAATTTGAAGGTCGAGGAGAGAATTGCAGGATCTTGCCGGACGTAGGAAAAGTTTCGCGATGTCTACGGTTTATTCTCCCGCTTGAACGAAATTCAATTGCACTTTATCGTCACTTGGTCGAGCTTCGATTTCTCGTAAATATTTTCCTCATCTTGTGCTCCTCGAAGGTGTTTTTTTTTTCGCTGAGGCGAGCTCTCCGGTTATCGGCCGAATAAGCGTACGTTATTCGTCCGGACAGCGGCTAATGTCACGCCGTACAACGCCCCAAACAAACAATCCCAAACGCACAACCTCAAATCAAAACATACAAACGCAAACAAACCGAAAAATCCCAAACCCAAAAAAAATCAACCAACCCAAGTCAAACAAACACCCAAACAACACAAATCCAAAAAAACAAACCCCCAACTAAACAAACCCAAAAAACCAAAACCCAAACCAAAGAAACCCCAAAAAAAACCAAAACCCAAACCAAAGAAACCCAAAAAAAAACCAAAACCCAAACACAACTAACAAACACAAACAACCAACCCAAACTCAAACAAAATTATAAAGATTTTCTTCGGATGACTACTTGTAAATTATTCTTCCGAATAGTTTGTTTAACAATTGTTTAACACGATCTATCCGGATAATTATATATTTTTTATGCGTCCGGATGCTAGCTTACACGAATCACAATAATATGTACGCCTACTGGAAATACGACGTGAACTGAGCCACTATCCGGGCGAATAGCATAACCTTATTCGTCCGATAACCAGACGGACACTCCGTTTTTTTTGCCTAGGGCTTGAAAATAAGCGAACTCTGACGCAAGTGGCAATATTAATTGAGTTTTCGAAATTTATCAATTTTTAATCATTTCAGAATAATTCACCCCCCACTTCGGTAATTACTAACTGTGACGAAACATTTTATTTTCCATTGGACAATTGGAGCAGTGTACAATAATGTTTGAATAATTTTTTGGCCACTCTTCGTCCCGTATCGATGTGCCCCTTTCGATTCGGCTGTGACTACCATCGTTGGCGTATCCAGAACGGGGCAGGGTTGGGCGTGCCCCCACCCGAGAAAAAAATATCCATCCGAAATAATTAAACTCGAATAATCGATTCATTTTATTTAAGTTTCATCCAAGCAAGCATAGGAAAATAATTTGATAAAACTTGAACTATTTTCTTCGTCGTGATTTCGTAATTTGTATAAAAAGTAGCTATTTCTTTACGTTAATCACGTAGATATTCAACTTTTACAATTAAGGTAACTCTGGGCGAAAGCAATACGTTATTATAAAATGGGGTTACTTTGAATAGATTTTGGAAGTTCTTTGTAGGTAATTTTTGTTTTCAACATCCTAAACTCCAACTTTTTTCACTCCAACAGAACAATGTGTCCTTTGGCTATCAAATTTATAAGAAAATCAAGCCCCCCCGCCCCACAATTTTATATTAAGGGGTCTTCTCACTTTAGACGCTAAACAGGCTATTTTCATGATTTTTTGGTTAGGTTTATATTATAGATATTGATATAAAAGTTGTTACACTTCAAAAATACACTTTCGAAATGCATAAAAATTTTTTTTTCATGTATTTATGTAAGCCAAAAAACTTCAAACGCGTTTTTCTCGAAACAACGTTTTTCGACGGCTTGTTGATAAAATCTTCGAAACTACTGAACCGATCCTTATGCAATTACAACGACATATTCTTTACAACTGTAGCTATAGCGCATATCGACGATTCTTTCAAATTTTGATATTTACTAATTTTTTTGCCAAAAACGGTAAACAAAACGGTTTTTGTTTTATTTTTTCGAAAAATGTCCGCCATTTTGTTATTGCATATATAAAAAATAAACCGTTTGATCTTTTTGTTTCGGATGATCCGTCTCCGAGATTTCATCAACAGCGCAGACCTACAATTTTTTTAGGACATTTTTTTTTAACTACTTTTTTCGTCTATAATTAGTGACTTGAATAAGTAATTAAAAAAAATGTATTTC
This sequence comes from Ophion costatus, assembly GCA_951751655.1. Taxonomy (NCBI): domain Eukaryota; kingdom Metazoa; phylum Arthropoda; class Insecta; order Hymenoptera; family Ichneumonidae; genus Ophion; species Ophion costatus. The sequence continues at coordinate 18,333,824 of OX632366.1, read as the reverse complement.
GAAAGTATATTTATCAAGTGTAACAACTTTTATATCAATATCTATAAAATAAACGTATAAAAAAATTCACGAAAAAGAATACTTTATGCATTATACATGGAAAAAAATGAAAAAGAACAATTTTTAACAATCAAATTTTCATCTTTGTTAAGGAGACATTTTGCATAAAAATATCGAGTACCTAGGACATTCTTATAGACACCTAATCAGTTTTATAATCATAAATGAGATCAGAATCAACTTGAGCAACATTATAATAACCTTGAACGGCAAATTTGAGCAACAATGGAAAAAAAAGTTAAAAAACGTATTAGTCCGTGTCCAGCTAACCGTCCAACAGCCAAAAGTAGTAATAAAACATACCCTAAGTCTAAAAAATGGTGAAGAAATCTACCCTAAAAAAAGAAATCACCAACATCAAATTTTTTTCGCCCAAAGATATCTCTCCCCTTAAAGAAGACTTAGTTATCGATTTTTTACTGCAAATTGGCCCTACACTTTCCAGCTGGATCTTAAGGCTTCATATTTTATGAGTGTTGCTTTATTTTCGATTTTAGATAGGTTCAATTTTAAAAAATCTATCTTGAACGAAGCCAGTTTTGCCAGGCCCCCTCGGCCCGTGCATAAAAAATGCCACAGCGTCCCCTGACTCGTATTCATGCTTTGTTCATTCGCTAAATCATCTGTGGCTATTTCAGGTGGGAGCCAGTCGGTAGCGAGCTACGAGGATCTGAGCTCGAGCAGTTTCAGTTCGGCTAGCAGAGCATCGCTGGACGCCAGAAGTTCGCCCACGCCCTCTTACGGAGCCGAAAACATGATGGTCTTTCCGGGCGACAGTAGCGGCTCCATATGAGATTACCTGAGGTGCGCTACCGCATTGCCCAATTGGTTGCGCTGCCTCAGATAAATTCTACACACCACAAACACACACGGGACGTGGACATATAAATTTGCATATGTAGATACATATATGCATACTTACGTATATACATATATATATATAATAGGGGAAAGGATACTTCGAAGCGGTTTTATCCACGTTGGCTATCAAGCACGTGTGCTTTATGAATGCTCAATTCTTTCAAAACGTATCTTTCATCTCGGGGACAGGACATTTCTTGAAATGTCCGTCGCATCACGCTCACGGTTATCTAGAAGTGATTTTAAAGACATTTGGACTTACGTCATATCGACTATGGAGTACCGTCGTATCACTTTCCCCCATATATACAGGGTGTCCTGTTATGAATCGATAATTCTGCAACCGTCCATGCCCCAGGTCGTGTCCTACTATATCCTGGAATTTCAGTTTAGCAAAAGTCCCACGGTTTTCGAGATTTGCGGCTTTGCGTTGTGTTTTTGAGAAAAGTCATCTGCTTTTGGTTTTTCGCGTGCCATTTCTACAAATGACACGAATCGACGATAACTAGGCAACTTTTTAAAGCAATCGGCACGATATGCGTAGTACTTTTTTTTTACACAGCAAGCTATCAAAGTCGGATGTTCGAATTGGTTTGTACGAAAAATCTGCATAAGATCGTTTTTTCGTGGAGTTTTCTCAACGTTTGAGGTTAGAAAGAAGACTTTTCTAGATAAAACAAATAAGAGAGTACTTTTTTTAAAACCGCGTCAAAAAAAGTTATCGTTTGTAGAAACGGCGTGCGAAGAACCAAAAGCAGATGATTTTTATCGCGAAGATCGCGGAACTTTTGTTAAACTGAAATTCTAGAATGTGGTAGGACATGATCTGATTTATCGACAGTTGCAGGACTATCCATTCGTAACAGGACACCCTGTATATATATATTGATGTATCAACGTGTGTGCATGTATGTGTATGTGCATATACACCTAATCGGATAGTGATGAAGGAAAGTCTCTTTCGACTCCGAAACGCTCGAACGATTTCGTTTCATCCATGATCATCCTCGGCGTCAATTTTTCCGCAAACTCGATAGCCATTATCGTCGCGATTTATTCGGCGTTATTCCATTTAATTCTTTCTCGATGATTGAAGCTGATAGATGGCGTTGAAGTCTGCATCTTTGGAATGCGACGGTGAAGTTCATTTGTCAAATTCATTTCTTCAGTTTCTTCGTCATCCGAATTCTTACGCTGAAACTTTAGGCTGTAGATTCTTCACGAGGATCCCAAAAGACGATTGAGCGATTTTTGTAGCTGGAATTTTGAAAAAAAAAGTTTTAGCCGAAATTTCGAAGGAAAAAAACTTTTGTTGCGTTGCAACGATGCAATCTTCAATATCATGAAGAGAGAGAGAGAGAGAGAGAGAGAGAGAGAGAGAGAGAGAGAGAGAGAGAGAGAGAAACTCTCCGATATGCTCGTAGAATTTGTGACGCGAGAGTTCGACAAGACTTTGCCTTTCCCCCTCCTTTTTATCGTTTTTCTTGTTCGATTGTGCATACGAAATGTATCGTCGAGAAGAACAAGCGGATTGTCGTTCGGGCGACGATAGAAACGAAGAGCGCGAATTCGTGATAGGACGAAAAGAGAGAAAACGACGGGGGGGGGGGGGGGAAGCTCGATGCTACAAAGCGTCTCGCATAGGCTGTTGCTCGCCGGGTCAAGCAAACGATTTTTCTAAGATTTTTCCATTATTCGAGTGGTGTGAAGAGATCCGACATTTTTTGCATTTTACAGTCGTCGGTAGAAAAGACGTATCGGAAATCGCGTAGAATTATAATGGATAGAATGCGTGTGAGAGAAAGAGAGAGCGAGAGAAAGAGAGAGAGAGATTGAGAGAGACGAGCGGAGGATTCGGAGACTGATAGGAGTGGGAAAAAAAATTCAGAGGCAGAAAAAGCACAATCGAAACGTTTCGTCTTTGATCGAAAATTGAAAGCGCGTTGACGTTACTCAAACGAGAAGTGGCGCGAAAATCTGGCCCAAAAAGAAAGCAACGCAGCCGACTAAAAATGCATTTTGCAAAGGTAGATGGCGCGGGAGACTTTTAATGTTGGAGGACAGGGATTTTTTTTTCTCCGATGCAAGTTCAAGTCCGAAGTTCTGGCAAATTTTACTGTGTCATTGTCGAGAAAATCGAGAAAAAAATGGGAATCTAAAAGGCATGTAAATTAACGATTTTTCGGGTGCGTTCGACTTGGGGGCTTGGGGTCTTTTTAGCGATGCTGTGGCACGTTTGGGTTGGCGTAATAAGTATCAAGAGACCAGTTTTTTACCATATTTAACAATGAAACTAATTGTGATGAAGATTACGGTCTTATAGAAAATAGTAGTGGCGAAGAGATGAAATGGGAACAATTATACTAATTTTTGGATATCTTCGTTAATGGGGTATCCCTCTCTGAAAGCCCAATTTGAAGGGTCAGAATGATGCATTTTTTTTCTAGTAACACATTGGTTGGAATAAATTAATTTTTTCCCAGCAAGTTGTGCTTATGTTTCTGGTTACAATGTAATTTTTTCGGAAGAAAATCTTTCAAAGTGTTCGTGGCGTTGCAGTCCTCCAGCGGCGAGGCCCGAAACGGCGGGATCTCTACCAGGCTCAAATGTCATCTGAAACGAAAACGAACAATTTTTTCTTCAAATATATCCAACTGGCTATGGGTTCACGATCCACTTTTCGAAATTTCGAAAAATACGAAAAATGACCACTTCTCCAAAGATAACCTCATTTTTCTCTTGAAAAACAGCATGCTGAAGTCGTTGTTATTAACAAATGGTTCATCCAATTAAAAAATACGATCGTGAACCGAAAATGACGTCACGCGTGACATCATAGAAGGGATGTTGCCTATTTTTTGGGAAAGTATTATAAAATCGTTCACATATCCATAATATACCTAAATGTTTGTTTCATGCAATTTAGATGCAGCAAGTTCTTAAAAAATCGCGTTTTCATTCATCCGTTCAAAAATACGCGCCAATACGCCCAGACGCCATTTTACGCCATTTTACGCCAATACGCCATTTTACGCCATTACGCCAATACGCCATTTTACGGCGCATGACATCATACTCTGCAAATTCGGCTCGCTAAACAAACGCAATAACGATTTCAGAACTAATAAGTTCAAGGATGAATTATAAATTCTATTCGTCACCGTATGACTGTCCTTGAAGACCTGCAATTAAATAAAACAAAACAAGTTGTAAAACGAAACATAACCTCACCTTCGTGTTTTGGAAAATGTGACGTCATGCGCTTCTCATTGGTGTTGTTTGTCACGTGACCCACGTATATTTTTTTACAATTTATTTATGTAATTTTGTCTACAATTTTGACCAAAATAAAATGAAACAGGCACTTCAGAGCATTACTTTAATCGTAAGCTATCACGTTATAACAATTTTTCTTGCTTCTTGGTTACTGGCACATCCCTGATGCTTCTGCAAGCGCGCGCAGCGCCAAGTCACCGCGAACGACGCTCACGAATGCCGAAAGCGTGTACGCGCCCAAGTCGAACGCACCTTTCGTAAGGAACTCTGCTGCATTGCCTCGTTTCAAGGGGGGCGACACCTTTAGGCGAGGGAAAAATTGATGATTTTCATGATTTTTTTTTTTGCGGAAAGACTTCTTCACTATTTTTTAGATTTAGGTTATATTTCATTGTTACTTTTGGCTGTTACGTAGTATTTTTAAGAATTATTCATCTTTAAAAATTGCGGACGTATGGCACGGTCTTTTATGCGGGGAGCGTCGGCGGGATAAATCTGAAAAAAACGAACCAAGATTTTCCTTTCATTAATACTTATAGGCAGAATATGAACCAAGAAAAAGTAAGAAATGGTGAAATTCGATGAAATGGTACGCTTTGAAACAAAAAGATCGCATTTTCCGAACAAATGGCTGCATTTTGCAATAGAAAAAGACTTTTTTATTTTCAAGAACATTTAGGGTTATGGGTCGACATAACCTATAAGCTATACGTCACCCCAGTTTTGGAAATGCTGTTTAGAAGACCGTGCCATACCTACGCCATTTTTAAAGATTAATAAATAAAAAAGATACCATCCAAGAGCCAAAGGAGTAATATAAAGTACCCTAGGTCTCAAAGAAGGTGAAGAAATCTTTGCGTTGAAGGGTGTCGTAAAGGAGCGGCGTTCTGAAGGTTAGAACGAAAGGGGAAAAATGTCAATCCTTCGTTGTGTCTCGTATGTGACTTTTAATTGCGTCAGCACGTACGGATCGTACTTGGTGGGTCCAAAATGAAAGAGAGAGAGAGAGAGAGTGTGCAAGTTATCGAATCGAAACAACCAAAATCGCGAAGAAGGAAAACAAAAGAAAGAACGACAACCTATCCAAATGAAGCAGTAAAAAAAAACTAAATTCGCAAAAAGCCTTAGAAATCTAGTTTTACAAATCTCCCTTCGCCAATATTCGAGACATATTTTTCACGAAATGCCGCGTGGCGCATGTAACAAAAAAATTCGCACGCTCGTTCGGTGATGCTCGTAAAAAAAGTGGGAAGGATGTTCATTGGCCGGACGATTGACGACGTACTGAGGGAAGTTGGGAGCGAGCTTAAAATCCAAGAGAGAAAGAAAGCGCGAGAGATAAAAAGAGGGATCGATTCACACGCGCGAGCGTTGACATCGCAATTTCGGGACGAATGATCCCCTCGGCCATTATTCGTATATATTCATATATATATCTCAAATATTACACATCATTGATACACAACGTATCATTTGTAATACGATATATATGTGTGTGTGTGTGTGTATGCGCGTATACGGCTCGTCGGTTCCTCATACGTATATTTTTCTACCCCTTATTTTGTATCGAATTCAAGTAAATTTAATTGTGGCAGTATAGTGATAAACAAAAAACAGAAGAAAACAAATCGACCGGTGCGATCCGCGGTGCTTTTAGCGAATCGCGTAGTAGTTGGAAAAAAGTGATTGTCTGTGCGCGCGTGTGTATATACTAACATATATCTACACACAGGGTGCTCCATTTAACAGAGGCATCGAAGTAACTCGAAAGCAAAGAAAAAAAGAAGGAAATCGCTGGAAGAAAAATCGCATTATTTCGTTTTTATTTGGTTGACGTTCTCCCGGTGATTTTCAGGTCTAGTTGGTGTTTTGCAAAATGAGGACCTGTAGTTTAGGTGGTAGAATACTATTCCAGGAAGAAAAAAGAAAAATAATTGCCCGGAACGTTTTTTATTTGATTAATGGGTTCTGTATATATGTGTGTGTAAATATACAGGGTGTCCTGTTATGGATAATCCTGCAACTGTCGATAGGTCAGATAATGTCCTACTATGTGATGGAATTTTGGTTTAGCAAAAGTCCCACGGTTTTCGAGATTTTGGACGTTATGTTATTTTTTGATAAAAAATCATCTGCTTTTGGTTTTTTGCATGCCATTTCTAGAAATGATACGCAGCGACAATAACTAAGCAACTTTTCAAAGTAATTGGCACGATATGCGTAGTACATTTGCTTTTAGACTGCAGGGTATCAAAGTCAGATGTTCGAGTCGTTTTGTATGAAAGTTCTGCATAAGATTGTTTTATTCATAAAGCTTCCTTAACATTCGAGGTTAAAAACAAGACTTTTCTGGACAAAACAAATAACTAAGAGTATTTTCCAAAAAACGGGGTAAAAAAAGTTACCATTTGTAGAAATGGCATGCGAAAGACCAACAGCAGATGATTTCTATCTCAAAAACCATAGGTCTTTTACTAAAGTGAAATTCCAGCATATAGTAGGACACGATCTGGCCTATAGACAGTTGCAGGATTATACATCCATGACGGGACACCCTGTATACGTGTATATCGTACGTGAAACGCCAGCGGAAAATGTGGCTACGCTTTTAGCACTTTCGAACGAGACGCAAAGTTCATGACGTCAAAGTTTGCATCGTTGGAACGCAATGGAAATTAATATTTCTGAATTCTTTTGATTTATTTTAGCACATTTGGCCGATGAAATTTTTTTGAAGATACTTATTTAGCGATCTACTGTACAAACCTACCAAAAGAAAGATCTTGTATACTAATAATAATAAATAAAATAAAATGTGAAGAACTTTTGTTGCGTTCCAACGATGCTAACTTGAACAGCATAGAGATTCAAGATCGGGGTCAGACAAGGCCCAAAGCTGCAACAAGGTGCTAAAATTTGAAGAATATAAAACTTGGCTCCAGTATGCTTTTTCCCCTCAATCTCTACTATTTGTTTCGAGGCTTTAGGCTACTGTGACGAACGGAAAATCAGGGTAATTGAAAAAAATCTATTTCGAAGGAATAAGTGCCATGATTGAAAAGTAGATTCGAAATTTATTTACACGTACATTAACAAACTTGTGTACCAAATTTCATTTTAAAGTATTATATTAATAATTAAAGAAGTTATGAAGAATCTCCTAAAGGACTTTTGAACATGAGGAACTCAACGGTGTACTTGATTCTGGCCACCCGGTGATGTGAAACAAAAAAACGAGTTTTTTCTCAAAATGGATAATGTTGGTTAAGACTTGACCCAGCTTCTTTTGCTATCGTGTTCATGAGAAGAAAGTTTTTGCATTTTTTTCCATTTTTCGTGGAAAAATTCCATCGTTATTGTTAATAACTAATGAAAATAAGCGTTAAGAAGAAAACCGTCGGCCAAGACTAAACTACTATTGCACTGAATAAGCCTACCAAATTTCAAGTCAATCCGTTAGCTAGATGTCGAGAAATCGTGTACACCGTTTTGAAAAACATACTTTCGAGAAAAACGCGTTTGAAGTTTTACTAGCAGTTCTATTGTTGTAATTATAAGATGACGTTCAATCTGCGATTCCTGTGCCATATGTTGGATCTTCTTCGCCAATTTGAGTTGCCTCTATCGATTTTCTCGACATTTTCCACAGTTAGCCTAACCCCTTTGGCACCCTTTGGCTTTGAGGTTATGTTGTAGCGACTTTCTTACTTCCACAAATTCCATGTGTAACCGAGAGATGGCAATAAGCGTTGATTCTTCGAGGGACTCGAAACGGCAGACATTCTCCTGCTATATAATAGCCTCGGAAATTTTTACCTCTTGCCACTCAGGTACCGAAGTTATGTTCATTTTTTCCAAAATGTTGCATTTTTTCGAAAAGCACCGTACCGCGGGGACTACGGGTCAATTAAAATATGCAAAGGGAAAAAAAGTTCGATCGCAGAAAAAAAACATACTAGAGTTCAAAAAAAAAATAACGTTTTTTCAGCATTCTGTTTTTGCGACGTTTTCTGATCGAAAAATTGCGAAAGGTGTTTCCATAATTTCTGCCGGTAGTGTATGTGTATGTATTATAAATATATAATTACACACACATGCGCACTCGCATATATATTCCATAGCGTGTATGTTACGTCGATGTAAGTGCTTTACAAATCGTGTTGTACGGAAAGAGGACAAGAGCAGGTGAAAAAAAGAATTACCAGATGTTCAATCGGGTACTCAGTTTCATATGAAACAAAAGTATTACGTTGGAATTTCCATCGTTGGAATGCAACGGTATTTTTTTTTAAATTTATTATCCCTTTATTTTTACGATGATAGAAAGTCGTTTTACAAATTAACGGGGTATCCCTCTCTGAAAGCCCAATTTGAAGAGTCAGAGGGATGCATTTTTTCTAGCAACACATTGGTTGGAATGGATTATTTTTTCCCCAGCATGTTGTGCACATGTTTGTGGTTAGAATGTAATTTTTTCGGAAGAGAATCTCGCAAAGTGTTCGTGGTGCTACAGTTGGCGTTGCTGTCCTCCAGCGGCGAGGCCCGAAACTGCGGGCTCTACTAGGCTCAAATGTAATCTGAAACGAAAACGAACAATTTTTTCTTCAAATACATCCAACTGGCTATGGGTTCAAGAACCACTTTTCGAAATTTCGAGAAATACGAAAAACGATTTGTTGAAGTTTCCAGAGAGGGATACTCCCTTAAGGTTGTGCATTTCCGTTAAGCACACGTAAAAAAGCTCGAGCGATTTTGACAGCCTTAAACGGCAAAGAGAATTCAGTAATTAAAGAAAACGAATATTCGTTGCGTTCCAACTACGCAAAATTCAACGTCATACAGAAGTACGAAAAGAGGCAGGCAGAGGGCAGTTTTCGGAAAGTTTGAGAGCTTCGAACGCTCGTCTAAAACGGCTTAATCAGAAAAGACGGGAAAGGACGGGGCGAGAAAATATAAGAAAGAATAAACATAAAATTAGTCGTTCGGTTTTTTCTATAATAGTTTTATAAGAATAAGAATTATCAATCTAGGTCTAGGTTTTTTTCTCATGGTCGCGATATATTAATTACCGAGTACGTTTTTCTAAAAGCCAGACAGAAAGTGCGCGATCGCCGATCTCGATCGATAATGTAGATTGGAAAGAGAGAGAAAAAGAAAGGTAAATATTCGGAAGTGGGGCTCCTGATAGAATCAGGTTAATTTTTGTTTGGCGTTGTTTGACGTTGTTTGGGGTTGTTTGAGGTTGTATTGGGTTGTTTGGGTTTGTTTGAACCCAAACAAAAATTGGCCTGATTCCAGCAGGAGCCCCACTTCCAAATATTTACCAAAAGAAAAACAGGATAAACCTGCAACGAGAGAGGGAGTACTCGTGTTCGTTTCTTTCACCGGGGCGTATAATTAAAAGGCTTACAATCGCGTGCAGTTTCGCGGCGTCTCGCGTGTCGTCGATAACGATGAGCTCCCTCTTCGAGGAAGGTCGGGTACTTGGCGGATAAGTGCTGAAGAGCACCAATTTTTTTCGACTGACAAGAAACATTACTCAAGGGGGAAATCCATTCAGCCGCCCGAAAGAGAGTCATTTTTCGGGAATTTTTTTTTAAACGTGATAAAATAATGGTATTTCTTGAAAACTTTGACATTATCTTATTACAACTTTCGAGTGGGACATTTTTTTCGCTTTTAAAGCAAAACAAAATGACGGCGTCATAAGGTATTCCTTTAGGCGTCATTTGAAAAAGTGCTTATGTTATAGCTCAATAGGTTATCGATCGATCTGGTCAAAATTTTGGGAGGTTTCTCGCTACAACGTTATTGAAAGGATATACCTAAAGTTTTGAGGTTATCGCGTAAATAGTTGGCTTTTTTGGGGTAAAGATTGTCGAGAAAATGATCAAAAATATGAAAATTTGATTACAAAGCCTACTTAATTTATAATTTTATACCTTTCAAAATACTTTTATAGGTATATCCCTCCAATAATGTTATAGTGAGAAACTTCCAAAAATTTCAGCCAGATCGATCAATAACCTATTGAGCTATGACACGAGCAATTTTTCAAAAGACGCCCAAAGGGATACCTTATAACGCCGCCATTTTGTTTTGTTTAAAAAAGAAAAACCCTAACCCTCGACAGTTGAAATAATGTCAAAATTTAAAAAATCATGCGATTATTTTATCACCTTTAAAAAAATTCGAGAAAAATGACTTATTTTCGGCCTCTCAAAGGGATTTCCCCCTTAAGAGTCCGCTTTTGATTTTCAAAACTACTAGGCACGTATTTTGCAAAATCCACTACAGAAGGGTTGAAAAGAATCCATATTAAGGGGTGAAGCGCCCTTTGGGGGTCGTTTCCCCCCTTAAAATCGTTTTTCCTGCGATAAAAAAAAATACGTGTCTAACAGTTTTCAATGCTCAATCACATATACGAGTTTCAACAAAATCGGAGGCGGAGACTCGAGTGACGTTCCTTGCAAGTCCAATAAAAATGCACCCTCCAAGTTTCCGTAACACCCGCCGCATCGTTTTCCACAAAAAAAAAGAACCACGTTTATATTCGGACATAATTCGACAATTTTTCACCAAGAATCGCGAATTTATTCTTTCTCGGGCGATAGTCTCGTCCGACAGAATTCAATACCAACAATATCATTAACGAGATATATTTTCTTGCTTCCGAAATAAATTTTTTTTTTAAAGATAAAGAAATGAGAAATTAAAAAAAGGGGAGAAAAAAACTTTCGTACGTTTCGAATAGGCTCATCTCACCCATCGCCGCACGTTTATTGCGAATTTTCCATGCAACGATCGATTACGATACGTCGAAACATTTATCGTAGCGCAAGCCGACAGAGGATGAGGGTGGCGAGACTGCGTTTTGAATCTATAACGACCGAACGTATTTGACATTTTATCCTATGAATTTTAATTTCCATCTCGGTTATAAAACACACACCTCCACTGCAAATTGCACACATTCCAAACAAACTCAAAAGCAAAAAAAAAAGGAAAATCTTTCTACGATTCGTTCTCATGGAGACACACTAGCGAGTGACATTTTTTACATACATACATACAAACATACACATGAGGTATTCCACGTGAATACGGTGGACTTTTTCCCTGACCGCCGCCAATTCGATTAATTTTTTTTCATCTGATTCCATTGACTCTAAAAGACACCCTGAATATTTTTAACATTTTTCGAAACAACACTTAGTCAAAAAGGTTTGTTTTTTCCCGACAAAAAACGACCTGATTTAAAAATCTGAAAAAATCTCCCAAAAATGCGTGATTATATGTAAAAAATTTCAAGCTATCACCCACGGTGGAAGTATGATTTTTTCGTTAGCAGTCAAAAAGTTCTGATATTAATTTCAATTGAAGTCGTCCTCAGCAGAGAAAAAATCGTACTCCCACTGCGGGTGATAGTTTGAAAATTTTTACATATAATCACGCATTTTTGGGAATTTTTTCAGATTTTTAAATCGGGGTGTTTTTTCGGAATTTTTTTTTTCTGTCTAGGTGTTTTCGAAAAATGTAAAAAAAAATCAGGGTGTCTTTTAGAGTCAATGGAATCAGATATAAAAAAAAAATAAATCGAATTGGCGCAGGTCAGGGAAAAAATTCCACCGGATTCACGTGGAATACCTCATGTACATATATATAGACATATATATATATATATATATATATTCAATAATTATCGAGCGCGATGATCGTGATAACTCAATGATTATACTTGTTACGATAAATAATTGCTAATCCTGCTTCGCGATATACGCAAAAGTTTGATATCCTCTTTGGTCGCCTTGTCAGACAAATATTTTAAAGCCAAAACATTTCCAATTGAGACGAAAATAAAAGGAGGGAAGAGAGAACTCGATGATAAGCTGTGATTGCTGCGGATTTGCGAATGGTTATAATTGTAAAAGCGAGCTAGAGAGAGTGAGAGAGAGAGAGAGTGTGTGAGTGAGTTAGTGAGTGAGTTAGTGAGTGAGTGAGCGAGTGAGTGAGTGAGTGAGTGAGTGAGTGAGTGAGTGAGTGAGTGAGTTAGTTAGTGAGTTAGTGAGTTTGTAAATGAGTGAGTTAGTGAGTTAGTGAGTGAGTGAGTGAGTGAGTGAGTGAGTGAGTGAGTGAGTGAGTGAGTGAGTGAGTGAGTGAGTTAGTGAGTGAGTGAGTTAGTGAGTTAGTGAGTTAGTGAGTGAGTTAGTGAGTGAGTGAGTTAGTGAGTGAGTGAGTTAGTGAGTGAGTTAGTGAGTGAGTTAGTGAGTGAGTTAGTGAGTTAGTGAGTGAGTTAGTGAGTTCGTGAGTGAGTTTGTGAGTAAGTGAGTGAGTGAGTGAGTGAGTGAGTGAGTGAGTGAGTGAGTGAGTGAGTTAGTGAGTTAGTGAGTGAGTGAGTTAGTGAGTGAGTGAATTAATTAGTGAGTAAGTGAGTGAGTGAGTGAGTGAGTGAGTGAGTGAGTGAGTGAGTGAGTGAGTGAGTGAGTGAGTGAGTGAGTGAGTGAGTGAGTGACTGAGTGAGCGAGTAAGTTAGTGAGTGAGTTAGTGAGTGAGTGAGTGAGTAAGTTAGTGAGTGAGTTAGTGAGTGAGTGAGTGAGTGAGTGAGTTCTATGATTCGACATAAAAAAAAAAATTGTCTAATGATCATTAGGGATACGGTTGGATCGCTGGAGGGACAAGGACGAACGTTCCGTACCGTTTTTAGCCGTTTTGCGTGCATGTAGGGCGCAGTGAGAGAGATCGATTGATTGTGATTAACGCGTTACGAAGGGTTAATCAAAGATTACGCAGTTTACTTCGCAACATCCGTATGAAAATTTGCGTTTTTATCTCGTAGAGCCATACAACGCGAGACGTAATTGTCTTTCGTGTACAATTCGTTCGTCACACTTGTATTGAAAATCGATTTGAAAAAACATCACCATATCGGCAGCACCAAAATACTTTTGAAATTTCCTCGCGTCTCGCTGCTGAATTTCCACGTTTGTTTTTTCGGCAACTCATCGGAGGTTGTAACGGCGTTGAAGGAGAGGCTGGTTTTGTAAGATATTAATAACGATAATAATAATAATAGAAATAAAAATAGAAGGATTGATAATGTAAACCGAAAATAGTAGAATGTCGAAGGGATTTGTTGGTACGAAAAAGTAAGGAGAAAAACGAAGGAAATCCAGTGTAAAAAAAAGTGTCGATATTTCGAAGCAAAACGCGGAAAGAGGTCCTTCCATTTCTAATTTTGTACACCTATAACCTTGATGCTCGATCAGACGACAATTGCGTACACTTTTTCCTCACTAGCGCTGTAAGGAAAATCAATTCCAGGCGTAAGTCAAAGTGAAGTTTAAAAAAATACTTATTGGACAAGTATTTTTTTAACGTTGACTACGGGAGAGGAATATTACATTTGGTCAGTACTGCGAATTCCTCAGGCACCATTTGGATGGCACGAGCACGCTACGTTCGCCTCCAAACATACATTTAAAAAATAGCTATTTACGATCGCTTTACGGAGTTCCAAGACATATTTTCCTCTTTGAATTCGTCAGTGTTTTGGTGCTCTCTGATTGTATACGTTTTTCATACGCATGCGTCATGCAGAATTGTTTTAACGAAGGGCCATATATATATATATATACATACATTTGTCAGGTGGTGAAATAACTGCGTAATCGTCTTCAGCGTAATATGCATACATATACATTCGTTTTTCGTATATTTTATTACATTATGTACCGTCGGATGAATAAAAAGAAAAGCATCAGAGAAACCGGAAGATAATTGAAAATGGGAAGAAAAAAAATGACACGAAACTATGTAATATCCAGTGTTTGAGGTGCATAGCTTTAACTGTAAGCGTATGTACCTAGAGTGTTTGGAAAACGGAAGAAATTAAAATGAAAGAAAATACAGTCGCAAGATTCGGTGACAAGAAACATCACTATGGTGTTCGTGCTCTACTTTGATGAAATTCGTGTATATGGTGTAGCATTTGAAACTGGCAGATACGTGTTTTTTTTTGTCGACGAATAAACGATTTTTAGGGGTGACACCATCTCGGAAGTTAAGTATGTCAAGGGCTAATTTTGCAATTCTACGTGCAAGCACTTTACCGATTTCACTAAAATGGAAACGAAAATTCTTCTGATGCAGAACGATCAAGAATGCACTATGGGTTCGTTGAAAGAAACTAAAGTTGTGGAATAAACCACCGCTTCATTTCTTCTGCTCTGAACCCACGTTTAAAAGGAGTGCATTAAGGGGTCAGTTCACTTTGAAAATTGAAAATTTTCAATTTGAAAATTTAAAATTTGCAATTTGAAAATGTTAAATTCTCAATTTGAAAATTTAAAATTTTCAATTTTAAAATTTAAAATTTTCAATTTTCAATTTTAAAATTTCAAATTTTCAATTTTCAATTTTAAAATTTCAAATTTTCAATTTTCAATTTTAAAATTTCAAATTTTCAATTTTCAATTTTAAAATTTCAAATTTTCAATTTTAAAATTTCAAATTTTCAATTTTAAAATTTCAAATTTTCAATTTTAAAATTTCAAATTTTCAATTTTAAAATTTCAAATTTTCAATTTCAAAATTTCAAATTTTCAATTTTAAAATTTCAATTTTAAAATTTCAATTTTAAAATTTCAATTCTAAAATTTCAATTTTAAAATTTCAATTTTAAAATTTCAATTTTAAAATTTCAATTTTGAAATTTCAATTTTAAAATTTCAATTTTAAAATTTCAATTTTAAAATTTCAAATTTAAAATTTTTTAATTTTAAATTTTCAATTTCAAAATTTCCAATTTTCAATTTTTAAATTTCAAATTTTCAATTTTAAAATTTCACTTCAAGAAATCGACGATGATGAGCAACCAGAAGGGATTTTGTACGGTGCAGGAATTGCCGATTGAGTTTTGGTAAGAGTTTTTCATAGTATAAACTGCAAACGCGTTTTTCTCGAAACAACGTTTTCAAAATCTAGCTCCATCGTATCTCTAAAACTAATAAAGTTATCGAAATTATCAACATTCGTTTATCTTTGACTCATCTCGAAAAATACTGCTCCGATCCAGTATTCTGTACAATACAACTTTTAGGGTTCGAAGGGGAACGTTAGAAAAATCTTTTTGGTCCAAAATTCAAAATGGCGACGTTAACATGGCTGGCGTGTTTTTTAAGTGGGATCAGGCATTTTTTTATTCACCAAAACATTTGTCATGCTGAAACTAACAAGTTTTGTAGGAAAAGTTTTTTGATAACGTTCGTAATTTTTAGGTTAGAATACTATTTGGGTATTCTAACCTAAAAATTATGAATTTTATGAAAAAACTTTTCCTACAAAAGTTGTTAGTTTTTGCCTCATAGTTTTGGTGAAGAAAAAATTCATGATCCCATTCGAAAAACCATATTAGCCATCTTAACGTCGCCATTCTGAATTTTGGAATTTTGTTTAATGTCCTCCTGTGAACTTTAAAGGTTTTATTCGGCTCAATACTTGATCGGAGCAGTATTTTTCGACATAAATCGGGTGTACGATTAAAATGGAACACCCGGTATATTGAAAATTTGATGATAAAAAAGATCGACCTTCTGGGCCGAATAAGTAGTCGTGACTCGAAAATTCGTGACGACCAATGAAGTTGCCCAATCCAATCGAAATATGCCATAGTGTAAGGTGTTCGTTTCACGAGGCCGAATATTTAATAATTAACTGATTTGCATCTATAATCAAGTAAAAATACATCCGAGTATACTGGTAAAATTTCAAGCCAAGTTACCAAACTTTTAACGAAAAACGACGACTAAAAATCGTCTCATTTGTACGGCCCTTTATGGAGAGTACACGCTGGCCAAATTTCTATCTAATATTTTATACACTCACTAACTCTAGATGCCTGGTATAAACTGCTCAACGCGTGTAAAAAAATCCAACGATTCCGTAACGATAATAAAAACAAGAGGTCACCGAATGTTAAATGGAAATATTATTGATTAAACCTGGAAAAAATTTACCAGCAGAAGAATTTTCGTAGCCGCGTCTTTTCAGAGGACCTATAAAAATGGCTAAATCTACTAAATCTGCGCGAATTTTTTTTCTTCACATAGCTGGGTATAATAATTGTTTGTGATTTATTTTTGGCTAGTACTACTGCAATTTACCGATAATTCAGGAGGGCCCGGCTTATGCCCGCACAAAACACGGCCCTCCGCTTTTATTCCATACAACAGTTATTTAAAATGAATTTTTAAAGTTGCCTGCCCGTCACTTGAAAAAATATCTCGAAAATGGTTCACCTTTGCATATATAAAGCCTTACTTATTCGATAACGGAAAACGTGCCCTACACCCTTTTACATGTCCGTGACCAATAGCCCTGTATATATATTTATATATTCTGTACATCATTTTGAAAGTCTTTTGTCAAAATGGCATTTTTTCATAGAAACTTCACAAACACATTGCCGCAAGAAAACAAAATTTAAAAAAAGGATCAGACGAATTGCCAACCCGTTTATATTTGAAATAGTTCGCGCAACGTGTGTACATGTACCTAACATAACCTCTACATTTTGTTCGTCGTTGCGATTGAAGTTCCGAGCGCGGTCGTCTTCGCGCAGATATTGTGTTCGCCAAATAGATCGTTAGTTTATACTTTTCCACATCGGGTAGTCATCGTTCTCGTGAGTAAAAAATTCCCACTATTTTACCTTCGGATTTTCCGCACGTATGCGTACAAACGTCAACACGTGACTGCGCGTTCTCGATTGATATCGTCATCAATCGCGTCGATTTATATTCCGCCGTGATGCGTCGTCTATGGGATCGTAGTCACGAGCTGTCAAACAAAGAATTGCTCGGTTCGCACGGTGGTTGGGAAAATCTTATTTCAAAACGATACCGAGACGATTCGAAGGCGAAAGAAGATACTCATCTTCATACAACGCGCGCTCGATCATGCATTTTGCAAACTCCACTCTTACGCTTGCAGACGATGTCAGCGAGAGATCGTAACGAGCCGGTCGCTAAATTGGCAGAGGAGAGTGAAATTGTGAGTTGCGAAGTTCAGCCAGAAAGAAATCACGAGATAGGCGATACACGGATTTTTTGTTATTTGCATGTTTTTTTTCTTCGCTTCGTTCGGGCCAGTGCGGCGATTCCCAGGAAAAGAACATCGAATCGCGCTTCGAGTGTCCAATTTGTCTGACTTGGCTGAAGGATCCGGTGCTGACGTCGTGCGGCCACAAATTCTGCTCCGCGTGCATTTCCGCGTGGCTCAAGTGGGTTTTCCGATCGAAACGGGCGGATCGCTTTTGACATTGATAACGCCAAAATCGCAGCGTCCGCACGGATGCGTTTGCGATTTCGTAGTTACCGGGAATTGGGTTCGCTAAATTGCTTGCGTGCACCGCAGGAGGGAAGGCGCCTGTTGCCCGGTGGACAGTAAGCCGCTGGATCCTGACAAGGATCTCTTCGAGGATCGCTACACCAGTAGAGAGATATCTCAGCAGAGAACGGACTGTCCGTTTCAGGCTCTAGGCTGTAAGGTTCGCATGTCCCCGGTGGATATGGAAAAGCACGTCCAAGAGGCGCACGCCTTCGCGTGTCCTTTCAACGAACTCGGCTGCTGCGCAAGCTTCCAGGACAAGGAGGCGCTGGGGGAACACCTCAAAGCCAACGTCAACAGCCATTTGACTGTGAGTTCATTCGGATGTCCATGGGAGTGGAGGAAATATCCTGTTTTGGTTGTAAAGATTTTTCCATGAGAATAGGATGATGTGAAGAACAAACGTATTTTTTTCAACACAGAGGTGCATATATTGAGGGCCCTTAGAAAAAATCACCAAAAAATACAGAAAAATCACAAAAACATGGCTGCTCCCCCTCCCTTGACTGTTGTAAGCTGCAGATCATTCAATTTTAGAAATATTGCGATCAAATTTTCACGGTATATAGCTAAAGAGTGATACTATAGACTAAAAATATTTTGCGACCCACCTAGGTGGATGTAGCCCGTTAACGGGTCTGCGTAGGCTCGGGGCTCAAAAAAAAAGTATTCCGATCGACCGTTACATTCTCCGCCCACCGATGACCCTACGGATGCTTAGCGATCACATTGTCCTTTTCCAGATGGCAGGAACGGCATTGACGAAACTTACCGTGACGCAGTCCCAGATCAAGGCGAAAGCATTGGAGTCCAAGCTTTGGGATCCACCACCAAAGCATTTGGCGGGCGCGGCGAACGCGAGCGCGCCTTCGGTCGAGTGGCAAAAGCTCCTAGAGTACGTAAAGTCTTTAAGGATCCCGTTTCAAGGCGCAGTTTCAAGTGCTTTTCCGCGTTTCCAAGCTTTCGCTCCCGATATATCGACGGATGTACGAGATCTTGGACGCTATGAGAAAAGGCATGATGAAAAAATAGTAAATATTTAACCGTTTACGCCATCGGACAATGCAAGAAAAATCGATTTTTTTTTCGATTTCCCACTCTGATGATCCTTCAAATTCTGCCCATCTCGTAGTTCTCGCGTACATCCTTGAGAGAATAAACTTCCGGCCGGTGACAAAGGTGTCGCGTGCTCGAAGATTCTAACATCCGTTGAGGAGACGAAAGCTTGGGCCTGAAAATTCCGACGAACCTTTCGCGAGATCATGAGATTATCTTCACTGACGATATATTCTGAGCTTTCCGATTATCCGTTCTCAAGCAACATGTACGAGAGGCTAGTGATACTGGAGCAGCAGAATCGCGAATTGACGAGCACCCTGGCGAATCAAGAAACGAAACTGAGCGGTCTACAGGCGTCGCTTCTTTGCCATCGGGAGGACACGATCTTGCGCAATTGTCAGGGCGTCTACGTGTGGCGTTTGTGCTCGTTCAGCGAGAAGCTCGACGGAATGAGAACGGATCCGCTTCGAATGTTTTACAGTCCGGGTTTCTACACGAGCCCGATGGGCTACAAGATTTGCGCGCGCGTCAACGTCTCGTCGAAGGACCCGGACTACCTCTCGATACTGGTGCACATGATGCAATCGGAGAACGACGACGCCCTCGATTGGCCCTTCGACGGCACGATATCCTTCGTTCTCGTACATCCACGCTGCCACGAGAAATCCATACGCGACAAAACCACCTCGAGACCCGATCTCGAAGCGTTCAAAAAACCCGCCAGCGATTTGAACAAGCGCAGCTTCGGATACACCGAGTTCGTCAGAATGCACGAGTTGCGGGACTTTTTGCAGAACGATTGTCTGCTCTTTCGTATCGAAGTACGATCGGCCGACCGTCTCGACGACTGCGAATTTCAAGCCTTCTAAATTTGTCCACCCGCGACTCAAAGCCTCGTACTCTTGTGATACAGAGTCCGTCCGCACTTAGAGATAAGGCAACTCGATTAGTGTTTGGACCTATCGAGAAACGAGAACTGCCGAAACTAGACGACACCGATCAATCGCACTTTACGCTCCAGTCTCTTTTGTACTCTCCGTTATCGGTTGACATTAGCATCTTTTTTAAATTCATTTTCGCATCCACGATGTCGGTGATTCGGTTATCGAAGGTGTAGCGAATAAACAGAGTCGGATTTTTTAAAAAGGAGTTGCCGTTTCTTGACCAGAGGCCTAGAGACTTCGTACGTGTTAAGAAAGGCTTGAAATATTTTTGAAACGAGTCACTCTCGCCATTTATATACAGCATTGCTCGGATTTGTTCGAAATCTTTTAAAAGATCGCGATTGAATCTCATGGATCGAACTTATCTTTTTCTATATGAACAGCATTGGGTTTGTTCGAGTCTGTTATGAATCTGGCGAAAATAAATCACAATTAGCGTTTCGTATGCAAACAGGGTCGGTGAAAGATCTCTAAAAGAATCGCATTCGGCATTTTCAATGCGTACAGCCTTGTTCGGGTTTGTGTGGATTTATTTAAAATCGTTTTTACGAAATCACATTCAGTGATTTCAGTATTTGAACGGATGGCAGGTGAAATACTCAATACGAGATACGGCAAGACTTTGATTTTGGGGAAGTGAGATCAAAGTGGAGGTTTCCGGTTGAAGAAATTTCCTCGTACGGACGGCGTTTTGTTTGTGTGGAGAACGAAGAATGACGTGTCCGCCTCTCTCTCCCCCCTCTCCATTTTTCATTGTTAGATAACGCATTTTAATCTGGGTCCAAATAGAAGTATATCGTTTTGGAACTGACGGCGATAACCTCGTTTGCGCGACGTCAAGCTCTGAAGATCGTCGCGCTTCCATTTACGTCCGTTAGCTTGACGGAAAGTCGCGGCGCGATTGCTTGTTGTCTCTTGCGGTGAACTTGTGCGGAGCACGATTTGTCCTATCAGCACACTACGCGAGCTCCCGTTACGATCTCGCTGTGTAATATCGTGCAAGCGTGGAGTTTCCTCGAGCACGAATCACTCGGGCTACAGCAATCACCAACGTATCCGTAATAGCACTTTATAAGTTTTCACAGGCGTTCATCTATTCGTCGCTCAAGGGAGGACGTACCTTTAGGCGAGGAAACAATTACAGATTCTCGTGATTTTTCTTTTCAAACGGAAAAATCTCCACTACTTTTGAAATGTAGCATGTTTTTTCACTACTTTTGGCTGTTACGTGATATCTTTGTTATCAATCGATAGAATGGTACGCTTTGAAACAAAAAAAATTGAATTTTCCGAAAAACGGATGCATTCTGCAATGAAAAATGCTTTAAAAAAAATTCTCAAACGTTTTACAAGATTGATAATAAAAAAAACTACCATATAATAGCCAAAAGTAGGAATAAAACATATCCTAAGACATACAATTTATATGTAAAGAAATATTTAAGAAAAACAAGCTTTTATTTAATGTACTAAGAAGTAGCAAATCATTTTTTTCCCAAGTCACTTGTGACTATGAATAGAAGCTTGGGGCACTCAATTTTTTAAATGTTTATTTTAATTCAGTTTCATTAAACGTATTTAATTTGGCACAATAGTAATTGCAGCAATTACTATCACACGTTTATACTCAGTTTCAGGATTTTTTTCTGGAAATCTAAGGTTGTTTTACAGTAAATGAAATACAGTTGATATGTAAACGGATTTATGTAAATTAAAGATTATGTCTAAATTTTGAGCGCCCTAAGCTTTTATTTATTCACATATAGGTGACATAGAAAAAAATGTCTACTGTTTAGTACATTCAATAAAAGCGTGTTTTTTATATATTTTTTTTACATGTAAATTATTTTCTACTTTTTGGTCTGTAATTGATTTTACTAGTTAGTTGTTACTCGGAGTTTACTAGTTTACGAGTTTGTACGTTCGGAACATGGAATGCTTGTGAAAAATAACAAAGACTGTAATTGGGATTCAACTGACGACTAATTGTTGCATGTAAACTTTTCACATACGAGCACAGTCGCCTACGAATTTGCATGTGTTAGCGAGATTTTATATGGATTAGGTATCGCTAATTTTACATGAAAAGTGGCAATTTGATGCATATTTTTTTTTTAAGTCGAATCATGCATTGTCACCTATAGACGCTATTGGCAACATTTCAGAGCTCTAAATAGTCGAGAAGTGGGTGAAAGATCGATTTTCCGTTTTGTACCTCACAGAAAGTCAAGTTAAGGTAGTCCTATCGTAGGCTTCAATTCGTAGGATCTTCATCATTTTTTTTGAGCTTCACCAAATATATTAATAGTCGTCTCTGTAAAATTTCAGGGTCGGTTATCCACCTTATTAGAGAGGAAAAAAATATAAAAATTGCGTACGTTTGTGAAGGGATCCCGAGACGACATACAAAAATCCAATTTCCGGTCGCTACAAAAGTGTATACAATAGTGAGAATCCGCCAGATTCTTAAAAATAATCAGATTCACATATTCAACACTTGTAGTAATCTACTGCTCTCAGAAAAAAAATACGCTTATTGACCTAATTTTCATGTAATATCAAGTTTAATTTGAACTTCCGGTATTGGATTTATTACCACTTGCGACAGCGAGGCAACAGCTGACTGTAGTCGTAACCTCATCTCACTCATTCGAATTTCCACACATATTTCATTTTTAACCGACATATTTCGCCGACACAAATTTTCCACGCTTTTTTACCACTCGTGGCCCGAATACAATGCTTTACATTTCCCGCACCTGACATTGTTTTGACAGATCGACGTTGAAAAGCTTGGAGGTTAAACTCGCCCGAATGAGTAAAAAGAGACGGAGATAGAACCAATGCTGCCAAATATCAAACCAAGAAATACTACGCGAATCGTTGGAATAGCTATTTTTTCATTTTTCTAATTAAATGTCAACATTCATTAAACAGTTTACAAATGGGAAATTTTAGTTATTGGAAACTATTTTTTTTTTGCATATGTTAAAAATATAAATTGTACAGGTCTCAAGTATGATCAGTGATATGACTAGTGTGAAACCATAGGACTACCTTACAAAAGGTAAAATAGTGAAGAAATTTTGCCGTTAAAAAAAAATCATGAAAATCAGCTAATTTTTTCCTCGCCTAAAGGTTCTCCCTTCTTAATTCAATTCATCCAGTCGAGACCATGCGCTTGACCGTCTGTGGAAAAAACGCCGTGGAACTTGTTCCTTTTCGAGCATTTTCTTCGACAAGTCTCGTTTCAAATTGGGCACCATTGATGTAGGATTTTGAGACGATGCGTCTTACGTCCAATATTCGGAGGACCGTCTTACGAGCCAAATAATTATGGCCCGTACAGTTGATACTGTAGAATATGGGAGAATCGAATAAAATAGACAAATCAAATGATACAAAGGAAGACTGTGGAGGTGACAAGGAAAAATTTTCCTCAGAAAAATCGTAACTTTTGTATTTCGACAGTTTTTTCTTAAACACATTTTAAACAATAACAAATTCAACAATACAAATCCCAGTGAGTCAAGTAAAAAAAAGAGTTCTTCATTAAAAATGTCACCATTTTTTCGTTTCTTTAGTTTTTTTTCTAAATATGGAAAATCAAAATTATTTTATAATTTAATTTATTTTACTCATAGCTGCTCTGCTGAATTTATTTTACCAACAGCTGCTCTGATTGATGTTTACTTATGTTGATCATTCATATTATCGATTATAGTGTGCCAAATGTTGTGGTAAATGATGAATTTATTGCACGTGAACAAACAAAAAGTGAAAAATTAGATTGTCAATGACTCGGTAGTAATCTTCGTAATAATAATATTAACATATCCACCACAAAAACGGACTAAAAAGACAAAAAAATCGGCCGGGAACTTATTAAAAATAGGCTTGAATTACCTCAGCGGAATTAACACGATAGGCAGAATATAATTATACATATTATTGATACGTGATAAATGATAAAAGTCCATAAATTGTTGTTTGCATATTTTGTGGCGGCTTCTATTCAAATTAATTTCAAAACAAAGCTGGGTTATGTTCGCCAAACGCATCAGCTGTTACTCGCGACGTTGCCAAGTCTGTGGGTGCTATTTCGTCGTTCTGACCATTTTCAACCGGAAATTGAAACTTTCTTGTAATGTAGTGCTTCAACTACGCGGTGAAGATTGATTTTCTTATTTTTTACATTATCTATTATATCTAATCTATCGAATTTCAGTTTTCCAACGGGTTTAGTTGGATACGTGAGCAGAAAAGCGACGATCACCGCACTTCCGGTTGACCGTCTCCACTTCCCTTCTTTCCCTTATCATATTTATTTTTTCTCCTATCCCCATTACTTTGATACTATTTTTTTATCGTTAATTATAGAATCGCTGCAATACTCGCAATTTGTGCATGATAACATGTGCGGTTATTGCATTTTTTCATATATCGATTTTAATTTATTAAGTTGTATCTTTGCTGCAATTTATTATTCTCAATGTATCAATTATCATTTTTCAAAAAACTCTCATTTTTATTTTCAAAAATCCTTCTCATACTCAATCTCATACTTGCGTTAGTTCATTACTATTTGTATTATAATTCCAGAATTCGTTTGGTTAACGTGAAATTAATTCATGTCAACCTATGAATGCCCATTTTTAAACTCAATTTTCATACATTCATATGAATTCAATTGATTAATTTGAATCTTTGCGGCAATTTATCAAATATAATTTTTTTCTCAAACTTAATTTCACATTGGCGTTAATTCATTACCATTCTTATTATAATTGCATAATTCAATTAGTTAGCGTGAAATTAATTCACGTAACGACAATCATTCGTGAATTGTCAATTCACCATGAACGACATTTTTTGATCCAATTTTTCCATACATTTACTCAAATTTGAATAAATTCGTATTTTTTCGTTCACTCGTCGGAGCAAAAAAATCCCGTACTCATCCTTGAGTAATTCGTGAACTATGTACATATACTCTTCTGTTTTAGACATTGTAGTAATCGAGGCGCGCGAGCTCGGGAATATAAATTGGTGCGGGGAATCACGAACTTTCTAACGCGAAGGAACATCCGTGCGTTCTTCTCGGCAGTATAAGTCGACGGCCCGTGGAAGTTTTACGAAAAAACTGGCCCTGCTGGCGGACACAATGGACATAAATTTGACACGATTATTCTTCTTAATTGTCGCGTTGATCACCTGTGCAATAGGATTATTGATAAACACAGCAGAAAAATATTTGCCGGTTATAGTCACGCGAACGTACCGTTATGGAAAGTTCGCGGTTGTCACGGATCACGCACTGCTCTCGAAACTCGAGGTACCGAAGAGGTAAGGTTATTGCGTACACGGCAGGCCATGTCGCACTCCGTTGTTGGGTCGAATTGTTTTTCTTTTTTATTTTCTCGTATTTTGACGATCATATTCGATATTTCCATAAACTTCAAACTGCCTTCTTTTTTGTACGACCTCATTTTTGCGATTTGTTTCGATGCTTTTTTAAAACGAAGTGTCCCCGTCCCGTTATCGGACGAATAAGCGTATGTTATTCGCCCGGATAGCGGCTCAGTTCACGCCGTACTTCCAGTAGGTGTACATATTATTGTGATTCGCGTAAGCTAGCATCCGGACGGATAACATATATATAATTATCCGGATAGAATGTGCTAAATTGTTAAACAAACTATCCGGAAGAATAACTTGCACGTAATCATCCGAATAAAATCTTTATAATTTTGTTTGCGTTTGTTTGGTTTGGGTTGGTTGTTTGGTTTGGGTTGATTGGTTGTGTTTGGGTTTGTTTGGTTTCGGTTGGTTAGTTTTTTGGGGTTGGGTTTTTTTGGGTTTGCTCGCGTTTGGGTTTGGTTTGTTTGGTTCGGTTGGTTGTGTTTGGGTTTGTTTGGTTTCGGTTGGTTAGTTTTTTGAGTTTGGGTTTTTTGGGTTTGCTCGCGTTTGGGTTTGGTTTGTTTGGTTCGGTTGGTTGTGTTTGGGTTTGGGTTTGTTTGGTTTCGGTTGGTTAGTTTTTTGAGTTTGGGTTTTTGCGTTTGCTCGCGTTTGGGTTTGGTTTGTTTGGTTCGGTTGGTTGTGTTTGGGTTTGGGTTGGTTTGTTTGCGTTTGTTATTTTGAGTTTGTTTTTTAGGTTGATTTGTTTAGGTGTGTTTGTTTGGGATTGTGTTGTTTGCGTTTGTTTTTTTGGTTGATTTGTTTGGGTGTGTTTGGGATTGCGTTTGCATTTGTTTTTTTGGTTGATGTATTTTGGGTGTGTTTGTTCGGGTTTGTGTGTTGGGGCGTTGTACAGCGTGAACCGCGTGAACTGAGCTGCTACGCGGACGAATAACATACGCTTATTCATCCGAAAACCGGACGGCGAGCCGCAGCCTTTTTTAAAGTGAGATATCTTGTATACATTACGTTAATAACCAATATAATGGATAATTTTATACATCAATGATTAATAACTAACATTATAATACATACCGATGATTATTTCTAAATTGCTTTTTCTATCAATCAAATCGAGTTTTATTTGCACAACTTTCTAAACAAGTTTTTTTACAAAACGCTATTTTTTCGCTTACAACTACCTTAGCTTATTTTTCACTCTGCATATTCCTTCTCTCGTCACGATCTAACATTTTTCTCTTCTTAATTTAATCCTCCCCTTTATCCCTTTCTCCTCCCTTCTATTTCCCTAAAATATCCCCTTTTGTATCTTTCCTCCCAACATATTTATAATTTCTCCCTTTATCGCTAAATTTTCCATTCTCTTTCTCGCCTTTACAAATCCTGCACACCCAATCTTTTTCCCCCTCTTTCCGGCCCTTTCTACGTTTCCGCCTTGCCCCTTCCCTTTACTCGTTTTGCGTCTTTCTTCGTTTTGCACAATATAATTGTATTTTTCATCATACGTTGATATTAATTTTTCTTCTTCACTCCTTAAAATGTCCTTTTCCAAATTTCCTAATCCTTTCATTCTTTCCACTTGTCTTCTTTCCCTTATCATTGTCTTCTCTCTTCTATTCCCTAACCTAACTTTCTGTTCTATTCCCTAACCTAACTGTCTCTAAATGTTTTCCCCACTTTGACCGGATTCCGCGATAAAGTTCCGAAAAGCCCATACCTCTGATTAATTTGGAATTTCGTGTACCTATGTATTTTGACTCGCTGATCACGAATATCATATTGAAAATACCCGCAAATTTGATGTTCAAGGTCAACACTTACGAAAACTGATTTTTTAACAGTTTTTCTGTTTTATTTTAGTAAATATTTATTGTAGAGAAAAATGTTTCCCACAAAAGTTGTAGTCTATGTAGCCATTTCGAGAAAAACGGGATAATGGTCCAATAAGTGAAAATTGCTTAGCTTCATTAGGTTCGATATTATCTACTTATCTATAGTAACGGATCGGTAACAGCAAGAATCTAGGTAATGTTCATTAGCCCACACAAACCCAAAGAAAAAAACAAAATTGAAACTGAAACAAAACAAAAAAAAGTTCCAAACACAAATCTGAACAAACAAACCCAAACAATCCAAAGTAAAAAAATCACAAAATTAAATAAAAAGCCCACGCGGGCCCAACAAAAAAACGAACCCAAACAAATAATGCAAAAATAGTGTATAATACAAAAAGGAACGAAAATAAAAGAAAAAAATCGAACCGGTGCGATGGTCTAGTGGTTAGCGTGCTTGCCACTAAACCTGCGGACCGGGAGGTCCCGGGTTCGAATCCCAGTCCGCGCACATTTCGTCGTGCAATGTTTTTCTTCGGCATTTCGCGGCGAAATAAGACTAGTTGGCACGACTGGAGGGCGAATTGATGACCGGCTGTGTTGGTTATAGGTTTTCCGCAGTTTCCCTATACCTATGACAGAAATGTCATGATGAATATGATACAGAGGGGGAAGTCGACTGCGGCCGCAAGGGAGGGGCAGAATAGGGACAAAAAAGTGAAGAAAGGAGTGTAGAAAAAAGAAACAATGGAGGAACGAAACAGTCACATATGAAGAAATAGAAATAATAGATAAACGTGAACAAGCGTGTACCTTAGGGAAAAATAAAAATAAAAAAATAAAAAACAAAACAGCAAAAAAACAAGCACTTTAAAATTGACTGAATCAGGAAAAATGCAAAAATAGTGTATAATACAAAAGGAAGCTAAAAGAAAAAAATTCTAAAGCAAAAAGAAACATGCGCTTCAAAGACTAAACTCCAACCTTCCCGCGGTAAAGTGCTTAGGTAGATAATGTCGAAACTAATGGAGCTAAGTAATTTTCAATTATTGGACCATGATCCCATTTTTCTCGAAACGGAATGGTTTTAGATAAAAACTTTATAGAACATAAAAGATCAATATCTTCATAGGAAACATGTTTCTGTAAAATGAATATTTACTAAAATAAAACAGAAAAACTGTTGCAAAAAGTTTTCGTGAGTGTTGACCTTGAAAATCAAATCTGCGGGTATATTCACTATGATATTCGTGATCAGCGAGTCAAAATTAATCAGAGGTATGGGCTTTTCGGATCTACACCAGGATTCCATTTGTAATTCCTCCTATTTCCCCAACATTTGTTTTTCTATTTATATATTTTCCACTCTGTCGCGTTTTACGTTTTCCTTTTGCATTTTTCTCAGATCATCAATGATGTCAATTTTTGTTCCTCCCACGACAGGTGGTTCAAGCATTTTTACGTATTCGCTGCCCCAGCTTCGAGTTTCGTGCTGGCGGTGGAGATCCTTCGATACGTCTACGATGTTCCGGTGCCTCGATTCGTTACTTGGCTTCTCGATCTGCAAATGGGCAGTCGGAGGAAAGTCCTCGTGGGGCCAGAGAGTACGATGCTGGCGACGATGTTGCTCAGTGTACAATGCTGGAAGCGTTTTTACGAGTCACAGTACGTGAATGTGTTCAGCGACGGGAGGTTAGGCGTGTTTCATTATATCATAGGATACCTTCATTATCTCGGATCGTTGACCAGCTTTATTGGTGAATCGGATGGTTTCGTCGTGGGTAAGCTCCCGTCGTTTTTTGCCATTTTTTCGCCAATTTTGCCAATGAACGAGGGCACGAGGAAACTGCGGAAAACCTCGACGCCGATACAGGCGTCAATATTTTCACCGAGTTTCCGAACACTGAAAACAAAACAGGTACGTCCGGTGTACTTCGTTGGGATCGACTGACGACGATCCAATACTTCGCCGCCGTTGTCTTTCTCCTGGCGTCCTACGAGCAACTCAGGACGAGCTTCATCCTCGCGAATTTGCGGAGGGACAGCCGCGGCAACGTCGTCACGAAGGCGCACAAGATACCGCGAGGAAGACTCTACCAGTGGATCTCGGCGCCCCTCCAACTCAACGAGATAATTATGTACACGATGCTCTCGATCGTCCTTTGGCGAAGCTCCACGTACCACTGCGTGACTGCCTGGGTCCTCGTCAATCAGGTAAACGACACATTTCCATCGTCAATCTGATCAGCTCGTTTTCCGTACTAAGCTCTCACTCGCTTTCATGGCATCTTCGCAATTCGTTCGTTTCAGATTGAAACCGCAATTTTGAATCATCAGTGGTACGTCCAAAAGTTCTCGGATTATCCGAAGCAACGGAAGATTTTGGTGCCATTTTTATATTGACGTACACACTCGGCTTGTCAATTCTGCTGGTCCGGTATTCTTTCGAACGTCATTGCCATAAGGGCATGTCATAAAGGATCGAAAATATGGCCAAATTTCGAATTTTCTTTCCGGGAATCCCCTTTCTTACGCAAATGTACATATGTTGAGAACTTTGAAAAAAGATACAGATAAACAACAACATGGCCGCCGGCAGAGGATGACATTGTTTTCGCGACATTTGGCGGTAGACACTCTCCAGCACAACGGGGTATCCCTCTCTGGAAGCCCGAATTGAAGGGTCAGAATGATGCATCTTTCTTCTAGTAACACGTTGGCTGGAATACATTAATTTTTTTGGAAGAAAATCTTTCAAAGTGTTCGTGGTGCCGCAGTTGGCCTTGCAGTCCTCCAGCGGCGAGGCTGGAGCGGCGCAGGAAACGTAACGCATCGTATTCGGGCCACGACTGGTAAAAAAGCGTGGAAAATTTGTGCCGGCTAAATATGTCGGTTAAAAATGAAATGTGTGTGGAAATTCGAATGAGTGAGATGAGGTTACGACTACAGTCAGCTGTTGCCTTGCTGTCGCGTC
The DNA here is from genome assembly GCA_951751655.1 of Ophion costatus. Classification (NCBI taxonomy): domain Eukaryota; kingdom Metazoa; phylum Arthropoda; class Insecta; order Hymenoptera; family Ichneumonidae; genus Ophion; species Ophion costatus. The sequence goes on along the minus strand of OX632366.1, from coordinate 18,304,014 downwards.
TCTTTATCATAGCAAGTAGTAATAAATCCAATACCGGAAGTTGAAATTAAACTTGATATTACATGAAAATTAGGTCAATAAGCATATGTTTTTGTCTGAGAGCATTGAATTACTATAAGTGTTAAGTATGTAAATCTGATTATTTTTAAGTATCTGACGGATTCTCACTATTGTATACACTTTTGTAGCGACCGGAAATTAGGTTTTTGTATGTCGTCTCGGGATTCCTCCACAAAAGTACGACATTTTTATGTTCTTTTTCTCTGTAATAAGGTCGATAACCGACCCTGAAATTTTACAGAGACGATTATCAATATATATAGTGAACCTCAAAAAAAAATGAAAATCCTATGAATTGAAGCCTATCGATAGGATCATCTTCAAGAAAGAAATAGCGGCGCACGGGTCGCTATAGCGCTACTGGTTTTTTTTTGCCAATCCTCTCCGCAGCACGTACGAGGATCGTCGTGAATTTAGTCCTGGAACTAAGAGTGACATATTTTCGTTGATCATATTAGTTTTAGCAGTCAATTACGGGGGGAAATTAAGAAATAACGAGAGAAAAGAAAATAGAGACGATTTTTACAAAAGTTCGTTTTTTCCGTCCATAATTTTCATATAAAAAGTGATATATTTTTTACAATTTCCAGTTAACCGAAAAAAGCGCTGGCACTTGACTGTTAAAGCGATCTAAGAATCTACAGTTAAAATTTCAAGTCGATTGGACGAAAATTGTTCTGCTGCGTGTCGATTAAAAAAACGTGGCGAAGTTTTTAGGGAATATAGCTGAAACGAAACCATCGAATAGAGATATTTTTGGAAAATTCAATTTTTCACCCACCCAGGAACATGTAGCCGGAGAGCAAGCTTGAATACGAACGAAGGGGCATTGGAAAACGAGCGTGAAGCTAGAACGGTCCCCAAGGAACCGGAAACAGCGAAGTGACAATCGTGGAGTAAAAGTGAAAGGCCGCAGGACCTCAAAATTACCCAACGGGGCATGCAAAGGAAAATTACAGATGAAAATTGCATGTAGACATTTATAATTAAGTAAACCGAAGAGTCGCAAAGTTGATGAAATAATGAACATTCTCAGACTACGATTAAAAGATTTATTACAACATGGTGAAACGTTTCCTTTTCACCATCGACGAAGCTTCGCTTCCCTTCGACATTTTCCTCACTCTTCGGCTTCTTCAAAATATATCATATACGCGTCGCGCGCGGTGTATACAGAAAACGGACGAACCGCGATCCACTCGTACAGAACGGGGGGCTGGTGTATCCGTTGGCGGTTTCTCGTTGGAAGAGATCGTACGAGGGAGAGAGAGAGAGAGAGGAGAGTTCGCCATACGATAACGTATCCAGCGAACGTGAAATATCGGTATTTACAAATTCGCTATGGCTCTCGTTACTCGCGACGGCCAATAAAGAGATACGGAATGTTTCGAAACACGAAATTTCACGTTGCCCTCCTCGCGATCGCGGTTACGCTGTTACGAGTGTATTGAAGAGTCCCACCGGGATGATCTCCGGCGTCCGTTTACTTGAAGAGTAGGCTGAAACAGACGAGTCATTCCTCCCTTAACGATTGGCTAATAGGGTCGTCCTTCGGAGATTATAACCGAGGCATAGGCCGGGTATCGTCGATATACGAGGCGTAAGCCTCGGTTACATCAAGTCGGGTGTTTTTAAAACTCGCGTATGGAAAAAAAAGACGTCCGATGGTGGCAAATTGCGATATACCTGTACGGGTAGCCCTGAGCCTTGTTCCTGAATATCGAGAGTAGCAGACTGAAGAACACGGCCACCAAGCCGAGGCCTATGATCGCGATGATTCGTCGCTTCTTGACGTCACCCTTGCGAGTCGCGGCCTCGGTCATCAGTATCATACCCAGCACCACGGCTCCGTCTGGCGCGCGCGTTCCGATGTAAGGTAAATTCGATTATATTTTGCGCTCGTCTCAAACGTCAAGTACCCCAAGCTAGAGTGTCCAGCTGTATCGCGCCCCCGGGCGCTCTTTCGCGTCGATATCGATCATTGGGAATTCAAACAAAAGGATACTGAGCACCATGACTATGTAAGTCTCCAGTATGAATTGGCCCTGCGATGAGCCGTGAATGTACGCCACCATGCCGTTCGGCGACTTGTGCATGAAGGGCGGCCCTCGTATGTGATTCCACATTTGCCCGGATACCATCGTGAGCGTGAAAAACTGCAAATGTTTGTTTTTCAAGTACGCGATTCCAGGTACGGACAAAATTTGATGGTTATCGTGATTATTTCTAAACGGAAAGAATTCTTCGTCATTTTTTATACTTAGGGTGGCTGTTACGTATTTTTTTTATTGATCTTTAAAAATATAGGCAAAAAACTAATCGGCTGATTCTGATGGAATTTGGTAAAGATCTTTCTAACCTTATTGTCGCAAACGCGAGCGTGAATATTTTTGAGAATAAAAAAAGGATTCTTTTATTGCAAAATGTAGCAATATTTAATCGAAAAATTCAATTTTTTGTTTCAAAGCGTACCATTTGATCGAATTTTCAACATTTCTCACTTCTTCGTTCATATTCCACGTATGAGTGTTAATGGAAGAAAAATCTTCGTCTCTTTTTTCAGATTAATCCCGCTGCCGCTACGTGTCACGTCGTCTGATAACATCCGCCGCAACCAGTTTAGGAGACCGGGCCACAACTCCGCCATTTTCAAAGATTAATAAATGGAAAAATACGATTTAACAGCGAAAAGTAGTAAAACATACCCTAAGTCTCGAAAATAGTGAAGAAATGTCTCCTTTTGATAAAAAAAATCATGAAGATAAAGGTATGTTCCCCTTAGAGTTTTCTTTGCGGGCGGTCGCGACCGGGTCGTTAGAAACAAACGACTGTGTAGGTGAGAATCGAAGAGAATGAATTACCAATGCACCCAGGCCCCATATGGTCTTGTTGTAAATGAAGTCTAGGTTGTTTCGCATGATGTAAAGGAAGCCGCCGACGAGCACGAGAAGCATGATACCGGCGACAGTCGCCGTCCAGGTGGGTGGCCTCAACAGACGGAATTGTATGTCCGTACGTTCCCAGATCCATTTGCCGATGGACTCCGCAGCGAAACCGACTCGCTGTATGTCCATCGTGTCGGCGGGTTTCGGCTTGCCCTTAGGCGGGAAGTGCATGTACACCGGAGCCGTGTCGAGTTTCAGCTGCGGAAGATCGCTCGATTAAGGCCTTCATCCCATGCGACAGGTTCAAAAGATCGAAAAGGAAAACGTATTTTTGCACAAATTGCACAAAACGTGCGCGTGATATACCATCTGAAAGACGTCCGTGGCTTCGTCGAAGTCGACCGTCGCGAAGAACAGCTTGTTGGAATGGGCCTGGGAGTAACGGAACGAATTTGCGACTATCGTGAATTCGTCGTTGGCGTACTCGCAAATCTGGCACTTCCTCATCGGTGACATGGCCGTGAACATAACGACGACCGAATAATTCCTCGGTGTCGACTTGACGAACGCCTTGAATCGCGGCCCGTTGAATCTCAGCACCGGGTGCTTGTGCTCCATCTCCATCAGCTGCTGCACTCGTTCGGCCAATGAGGAACTTTGACTCTGAAATGTAATTTCAGTCATAGAGACTTCTAGCGCAGTTTCAGAGGCTCAGATTTGAGAAGAGGCATTCGATGCGTACGCTCAAAGCATCCAATTGAAGACAAAGTTCTTCAACTTTCCGCAATACTTCCAGTACTTTGTTATGTCATTTTTACCTTGCGCGCGAGCACTGGCTCTTTGAAGGAACGGTCGAAACTGCAGTTTCAAATATCTCTATCACTTTGAATTTCAAATTATTCCATCGTATTTTATCGATATCCTAAATAACTATCAAACTAGTAAAAAAAATAGTTTTGTACGTTATTTTTATTTAATCTGATTAGTAAAATGAAGTTTAAAAGTAATCTCTTTGCTTTGCCATTTTTTAAAAGTACTTTCGTTACTGAAGTAAAGGTTTTCCGTAATAAGTTTATTCCTGTTGCCATTGACCTGCGTTTATATTCGACATCATGCATAGCCCGTGTTCGTAGATCCAATTTCGGAGTTACCGTAAGTTTGGTTAATTTATCTTTGAAAAAAAAGAATCGATATCTGACCAATCTCGCAAACTCTATCAGGGTACGTGAGAACTGAGCTGGAATTTTATTGTCCAGGAGAGATATTACGCTGAATTTCCTAGAATTGAAATTTTTCTTGTCCCGAAAACAATGCAGTGGAATTTATAGAAACATTGGGGTTAAACGTTAGTCAAACTTCATCTCTATATTAAATAACTCTATTAAACTATTCTAAAATATAGTTTTTTTCGTTTTTACGTTATTTTGCTTCAATCTAATTAATAGAATGAATTTCTTATATAATCTTTTTGCTTACTTCGACATTTTTTTTCGTTTTTTTCATTACTGAAGTAAACAGGTTCTGTTCACTGTATTTATATTCGAAATGTGTTCATATTCGAAATTTATATTTCCAATATAAACTAAATTTATATTTATATTCGAAATTTCTGTTTACTGTATTTATGTTCTAAATGTATTTATATTTGAAATGGCTCTGTGTTCATAGATTCAATTTCGGAGTTTCCGTAAGTGGCATTGAGTCGTATTTGAGGTCAAAATAAATCTGACCAATCTAGAAAATTTTCTCTGGGTACGTCGTGAACTGAGTTGGAATTTTATTCTCCGGGAAAGACATTGTGACAATTTGGCTAGAATTAAAATATATTTTCTCCCGAAAACGATACAGCATAATTTTTGGAAACATCGCCATCAAACGTTTGTCTATGTGTGTCTAGAAAAATTGGTGTCCTTAATACTCGTGCGTAAACCTTTAGAATTTTTTTAATACGAATGAATAGTTTGTAGAACGAAAGCCTGGTCTCTGGAGAAACGAATCTCGTGCAGTTTATCCGCGAGAACGAAAAAATTTGAGGTTATGGCAACCGGGCGACGAATGCCATTTCGCGATAATTCCAACGAGAGTATCCAACAATAGGACGAGTGCGATTTTGCGATTGGGTTAACGTGATATGAGAATAACACCGGTAGAGTGGAAAAATTTGTGACCGGGTGTTCAGCATTTTCGTCCTATCGGTTTGTTCGATCAAACGGTGTTTGACGTGTCAATTTCGGAGAGCCTGGCCCCGTTTTCGTTGCCCGATGTACAAACGCGTCGATACTCACGCTTTTAGTCCGATATTGGCAGTCAACATTGTAGATGAAGAGCAGGAGGACTCCCACGAGCGTAAGATACAAAAAATATTTATTCATTTTAGCTTGAACTTTGACAGTAACAGTGTGGATTAGCTAAAGAAACAAACAAGTCTCCCTTCGCGAACGGGTGAGCTGCCGCTAGCAGACGAACCGCACACGGCTACGCTCGCGATTGGTCGTCGACGTTGTTACGCTCGCAACGTGGCAATAATTAACTCAAGCTCACACTTTCCGAATACGTGTCGCGCGAAAAATCATTTCTAAAGAGAAAAATCACCAAGACGCCTGATTGCTCTGAAAATTCGTAAGTATGGGGGAAAAACGTATTAATCGCGATTATTCGTCGCGACGTGCAAATCGATAAAGGCTTTGATCGAGTAGCCGATGCCCGAACAGGGCCGTACGACCACGCTCATCCGATTTTGTACCCACAATTTTACGGCTTCCCGTAATCAAGTGCACGACTATCGTCGCTTACCCTTCGTAAGAAAAAGCTACGGAATTTCACGAATCGGAAATAATAGCAGTTGAAATTTATCACAACGTAAAGACGCGATTTCATGCGGTCTTACGCAGTATGCTTTTTTTTCATCTAGATTTCAATGAATGGTAAGTCTTTTGATCGAGAGTATTTTTGAATTGGGGGAAAATCGTCCGTAACGAATATCTTGTGCGCACGTATTATTTTTCACTCTAAATTCTAGACGATTATTCCGTTTTGTCGCACGAAGTCAAACATGGCTGTAATAATCAACAGCGAATCAGCAATATCTCGATTTTTATGGAAAAAGCTTCGTTAAGGCATTTCTGTCGCGAAGGGCCGTATTTTGTGGGGGCATGAGAAGGGCCCTACTGAATCATTGGTTCAATTACCGTCGCGCGTGATAAAAATAAGTCACAATCATACCTAACGATAAACTAGAATTTGAAAAATCGCCCAAATTTAGTAGATTTAGACGTTATTATGTTTTCTCTGAAAATTCTTCTGCTGGTTACATTTTTCTAGGTTTTATCATTAATATGTGACGTGACGATATTAATATCAACGTGAACAGTTGATTTCAGGAATCTAGAGTTATTCATAAACAACTCCATGAAGTGCCGTATAAATGAGACAATTTTTAGAGTCGTAAGTTTTCGTTAAAAGTTCGGTAACTTGGCTTGAAGTTTCACCGGTATACTCAGATGTATTTTTACTTGATTACAGAGGAAAATCAGTTAACGGTCATCTTAAGGGATCATGACAAGGTCGAAAAAATAGCTGATTTTCGCGTTTTTTTCGATGGTTACAATACGTTGATCGATCTGATTTTTTTATGTCAAATAAAAACACGCATGAAAAACAAAAAATACATTTTTGGCCCGCATTGCCAACGATGGCAATGCGGAAGGGGGGGGGCAACCACGAAGACTAGACGGAGAAATAAAACGCACAAACGTTGAGCGCGATGACACCTATAGGGTATAGCCAAATATATCCGGTATAGCCAGAACGGAGACGTATAGTAGCAGATACAGATATAGTCGGCGCGCGGTAAAATAATTAACTTTAAAATTCAATATCTCGAAAAGTATTGCGGGTTGCTAAAAATCCCGTTAGGGGTTATCTTAAAATATTAAAGGAGGGGGAGGGGGGATTCGGAACTTTATCCACCGTCTGTACTATCGGATAATGCAAAAAAAAAAATCAATTCTTATTTAATTTTACACTGAAGATCCCAAATGAAGTACTTAGTTCATTTTCTCGCCGTAAAGCATTGAATTAGTATCGCACGCGGGGGAATTCAGTCTATGCGTTACGGCGCCCGTGCACCAATCACCGTTGAATTTCAATTGGATTGGCCGAGCGCACGGAAATTTGTCCCCAATGGTCGATCTCACGGCAGGTCGCGTAACCGTCGTTTTAAAAGGATAACCGGTGGCCGCACCAACGGGCAAAGCTAGGAAGAAGCGCTTTTTAAACAGCTGTGCCGGACAGACGGCAATTTTTCCCTCGCACAAGGGGCTCGGCGTTCACGGGGGGAAGACGCGCCAAGTAGTCGACGGGGTAAAAAAACGTTCGCGGACGAACGTCTCGTCACTTGAAATCATTTTCATTCTTCATTTCGTTAATGTTTCGTGTTCCCTTTTGTATAAAAAATAACTTAATCTTCGACGTTTCGCGCGGCAGGTCGCGGTGAACAGTTAAGAATAAAGACAATTTATAAAAACGCTTTCGCGCGCGTTTTGTGCAACCGTTAAATTACTTTTAAAAACAAACCAAGAAACATGTCGTTCTCGAAGGCGAGGATTCAGCGGTTTAACGAACTCGCGAGTAAGTACTTTAATTTTCTTCATCGTTAAGCTGCGCGCGTATGAATCGCATTTTTCTTACTTATCTACGACGCGTTGATTGTGCCATTTTACGTACAAGGATAAAGACACTTGCGGATTGACAAAATGGAGGTCGCCATCGTTGCGAAAGGAAAAATTCGAGTGTGACGTTTTATTATATCGCCACGAGAGGCATTTATTAATCGCGACTACACGAATATTTATTCGATATAGAATCGAACTTCTGATTATGGCAACTCCAGTTCTAATGGTCTTGTTCAGCTCAAACAAAATCGGAAATCACGGGGTCGAATAATCGAGCGCGTTGCGGGCGAATGTTTGAGTTTGTCGGATTGCTGATACTGATATAAATACTGATTTTATTGGAAGCTCACGTCGAAGATTTCGTAACTTTCGTTACGTCTTCGAAAAATAAATAAAAAATCCAGACTATTGCCACTTTGTACGAGAAATCGTAAATTGAGCAAAAATTTAAATAACGCCATGAGCTTCAGTTTAAAATAGTCGAACATTGCAACATTGCAACGAATCCACGAGATTGTAACGACGTGCAATGTTCCATAAGCTACAGGGCTAAATTGGCTCGATTCGAATATATTTTCTCTCGAGCCCGATGCACCGGAAATCGCGAGAACTTCCAGCAAACTTCCGTCATGGTCTAAAAAATATCACCTTCCCTCAACCGCGTTATATAGTTTTTTCATTTCGACATTAAGGGACTTTCCGAATTTCTTTTCTGAAAAAAAAAACGGTTGGTGAAAAAGAAACGCATTTTTTTAAACAGAAAGGTATATATATTGAGCCTGAAAAAATCACAAAAAAATACTGAAAAACAACGGTTGTCGCCGTAAATATGATCTGAAACGAAATTTGTAAAAGGATTATTTATCAGTATGGAAGCCGCTATTTCGCTGTGGAGGCTTTTTTTTAAATCAAAATAGACAAAATGGCGGTGTTTTGAAAAAAATCAAATTTAGCCTATCTTTTCGATATTTTTTCGTTAAAAAAAATGAATATTTAAAAAAAAGCTTCTACGCCATCGTATATTGCGACAAAAAAATTCGGAGATTTCAATTTTATAAATATTTCAACGAAATTTTCAATTTTAGGAATATTTCAACAAAATTTTCAATTTTAGGAATATTTCAACGAAATTTTCAATTTTTGGAATATTGCAACGAAATTTTCAATTTTTGGAATATTGCAACGAAATTTTCAATTTTTGGAATATTTCAACGAGATTTTCAATGTTTGGAATATTTTTACGAAATTTTCAATTTTTGGAATATTTCAACGAGATTTTCAATTTTTGGAATATTTCAACGAGATTTTTAATTTTTGGAATATTTCAACGATATTTTCAATTTTTTAAATATTTCAACGAAATTTTCAATTTTAGGAATATTCCAACGATATTTTCAGCTTTTTAAATATTTCAACGAAATTTTCAATTTCTGGAATATTTCAACGAAATTTTTAATTTTACGAATATATCAACGCAATTTTCAATGTTAGGAATATTTCAACGAAATTTTCAATTTTCGGAATATTTCAACGAAGATTTCAATTTTTGGAATATATCAACGAAAATTTCAATTTTAAGAATATTTCAAGGAAATGTTCAATTTATTGAATAATTCAACGAAATTTTCAATTTTAGGAATATTTCAACGAAATTTTCAACTTTAGGAATATTTCAACGAAATTTTCAACAAATATAGCTAAAAGATACGGCATAAAAATATTTTTGGGAAATGCAATTTTTCACCCACCTAGATAGATGTAGCCCGTTAAAAAGAATTTGACATTTCCGAAAACCTATTTTTGCGCAATACGTTTAACACCCTTACTGTCGCGGGTCCAACATCGTGGGAAACGTTGCATTTAATTGTCGCGATTCTGTACGCACGCAAGCGAGGCCACGCAACAGTCGCGCGCGGTCCTCGCAAGGCAAGAGGCGGTGCAGTGAGGGGTATTTTATTTATCGTAGGTCTTACGAAGCGAAGGGTGACGTCCGAAGGGCTCACGCACACGCATACACACAGAGCTCGGGGACTACACCTGGCAATTCTATGACCCCATAGAGATGTTTCTTGGCATGCGATGCCAGCTGCCCCTTCCTGGCCCCGTTGCTTCCCGCCATATTTTTCCTCGCCCCGTCGCGCCTCGCTATGTGCACATACGTAACGCACGTGCGCGGGTCGTTCCGTCCCAAATGACAATTTTAACGATTCCGATTAGTTTGAAAATAAATGTGGATTATTTGAAAATAGTACAATTTTTCAAAAATAGTGATATGAAAAAAAATCGGCTGATTTTCCCTTATTTTTTTTTGTCAGTTGCTACCTTTTTGTTTATTATCTCGTTTTTACATACTATTATATTATTTTATCATTTTCGGTATTGCGTATACGAAAGTTATTGATTTAGTAACTGATATATATATATATACACATTATTCTTATTGTTGTTGTTGTTGTTGTTGTTATTGTAATTGTATATTACGAAGATTTTCTGTCATTATCCTTGATCACCTCAATTTTGGAAATTTTCATTACAATATAGTTCGTAATGCGCAATAATAATAATAACACCAACAACAACAACAACAACAACAACAACAACAACAACAACAACAACAACAACAACAACAACAACAATAAGAATATATATTTTTTCTTATTGTTGTTGTTGTTGTTGTTGTTGTTGTTGTTATTATTACTATTATTATTATTATATAACGACAATAAGATATATATATATTCTTATGGTTGTTGTTGTTATTATTATAAACCCAAACCCAAAAAACCAAAACCCAAACAAAACCAACGAAACCAAACAACACAAACCCAAACAAAAAAACCAAAACCCAAACCAAACAAACTCAAGCACAACTAACCAATCTAAACCCAAACACCACCAACCAACCTAAACGCAAACACAACCAACACAACCACCCCAAAAAAAGAAACCCAAACCCAAACAAAACCAACCAAACCAAACCAAACCAAACAAACATACCCAAGCAACGCAAACAAACCCAAACCAAAAAAACCAAAAACCAACGAAACCAAACAAACACATCCAAAGAACACAAACCCAAACGCAAACAAACCCAAACAACACAAATAAAAAAACCCAAGCCAAACCAACTCAAGCACAACTAACCAACCCAAACCCAAACGCAACCAACCAACCCAAACGCAAACACAATCAACCGACCAACCCAAACGCAAACAAAATTATAAAGATTTTCTTCGGATGGCTACGTGTGAATTATTCGTCCGGATAATTTGTTTAACAATTCAACACGTTCTATCCGGACAATTCTATATGTTGTTCGTCCGGATACTAGTTTAGACGAATGACAATAATATGTATGCCTACTGGAAATACGGCGTGAATTGAGCCGCTATCCGGATAACCGGACAAGGAGACACTTTTTTCCCCGCCTAAAGGTATCTCTCCCCCTTAAGTGAACTGCCATTGGCACTCCCTATGAAATTAAAACTCAGTTGGACAACCCTGTCTCACCAGCTTGACAAAGAATCATAAGAGTTTTGTAAAAATAAAAAAAACTCAAAAGTTGTGCAACTAAAACTCGATTTGATTGATTGATCATAAGAAATTTGCCGAAACCAAACATTTTTGTTCGTTTTTCTTGTCCCGTGATATTATTATATCTACATAAAATTTTTCATTGTCCGTCGAGAAAGAACGCCCGGATGAATACGAAGTCCGAAAAGTGTGCGAACGGTAGGAAAAAAATGATTCATCAATACCACACTGCCGCGAGGGCACGAATTTGACACGGAGTGGCCCATACGTGTATGGGCGCATTGCGCGCCGTTGCGACGTGACACGTGCGAATATTTGGAAGAAAAATAAGCTCGTCATTGTCCCGTCGCCGTACGGTCACACGGATTAGATCCCCGGTGTCGCGTTCTCACCTCATCCTCATCCTCCGGACGACCCTTTGTTTGCCGAAGTTTTCCCGCTAAGATCATCCACAGATCGACTAGAATTTTCGGACGGCCTGTAGAAAAAGAAGGAGGAAAAAAGGGAACGCCCTGACGCAGATTTACAAGGTCATTGACCGGGGCTTTTTTTGTCAATCGTGCCATCCCGATCAATTATTCCGCGATCAAACGAGGATCTACAATACAGACGATAAAAAAAAATACAAATTTTGCACTTCAACCAGAATCTCGTGCCATTGGCGTTCATTTTTCCATACGATGCCGAGAAACAAAACGCAAGCAGTCGAGTGGTGAGACAGCTTGGGAAAGAAAAAGTACTTTGGAAATAATTTAAGGAGGTGGAGCGGTAGCCACAATCGAAGTTTTAAAAAACTATGTTACTGTCTAGACTATACTGAGTCTTGACGATTTAAAAAAAAATTTCTTTGCTATATAACAACGGGAATAAAAAATAGTTTAATGTGTCATTTAACGTGCGGTTGGATGGGCAAGACATTTACGCTGCGGGTGATGTTATTTTTTTTGTTACTTAGAACCAAGATAAACCATTTTCTCTTTAATTATACATTTTATGAAAGATTATCATCTGCGGAAAAAATCAGGCTTATTATCCCAAAAGACCAATTCCGAAAGTTCCTTTCCCGACGGAATATCACCGAACACGTGTGTGTACCGTTGCAGCTAGTATCGTGAAATTGTGAGATATTTGTACACCGCAAATTCAAGACGCGTAGGGATGGACAGTTACGTCTTTTGTGCAGGGCAGACAAAGAGTAAGTAGCGCGATATTTGGAGAAATTTATACAGCGCGACGCACACACTCCCACCAGCTGTGTCCCAGTAGCATTCACAGCGAGAATAACGCATGACTGACTTCGGTGCGTCTTTTTATCGTGCTTTTTTTTCCTTCCTTTTCTTCGAGGCGAGGCACCGCCACCGGGCGCTTACGACCCAAAATTCGACAACAAAGTCAAGGGCATCACGATCGAGAAGAAGGAGAGGTTTCAAGACAGCAAGAGCGTGACGAGCAGCGCCGGAGGGGAATGCAGCTCGTCCGTATCGAGTAAGGGAGCTGCTGGAACGGTGCCCTCCCCTAAGTTTCGAACGGTAAGCCCAACGGGCGTGTGGGGGAGCGCGGGCCTCGGGGATGGTGGATAGGAAGAGAGAAAGAGAGAAAGAGAGAGCGAGAGATATTCGGAGATTGATCTGTTGTTTACTTACGTCTTGAAAAAATTCCTTCAAGCAACCTAAACACACACAACGAAAGCGACAAAAGAAATGAACTCCAGAGATTTACGTATTCAATAATATAGAAAAAAAAACATCAGAGTTTACCGAGGAAACTTTAAAATAACAAATCTTCAGTTATGTAATATCGAAGGAAAAATAAGAGAGATGACCAAAGTAATTTGTGGATTGTTAAAGAAATTGTTATTAAAGATCGAGCGTTTCACCGATGTTATACTGAACGTTTTAATACGTAGATACGTCCAACGAAATGAAAATAAAAACTTGACCACTTTCAATGTTTCTTATGAAGAGCGAATTAGGGGCGTACATGAATTACGTAACGCAAAATTTACCAATTTTTACCACCCCCCCCCCCCCCCCTCCACGTAACAGAACCGTAACGCCTGGCCTGACCCCCCCCTATTCCGTTACGTAACGGGTCCTTTGTCGTCAATAATTGCGTTTTTTTTCCAAAGAAATAATTAATAACGAAATGATCGGGTTTATACTCATTTTGTGAAGTATATATTCATTTAGTTTTTTACCAATTTTGATGGTTAAAAAAAAATTAACCCTGATTTGGCGAAAAAAAAATCTCTTCATTGTCCCATCGATATCTATATGAAAGGTTATTTGTAAATAAAAAGTCAACGATTTATCGATATCTATACAAATGTAGCTATCTTTATACGTAGACGTTTTTTTGTTTTGGTTTTTTTACAAAATGCCGACAATTTGGACATTTTTTTTCTATCTTCAAGGCCCTTTTTTGTACTCAAGCAATCTTTAAAAATAGTAATGATCGAAATTTAAAAAATCGGCTGCGTACAACCTTAGTCACTGCGATTACAAAAATGTTTTTAAGAAATTGAAAATCGCTTGATTCGTTTTTAAGTATTACCAGGTGTTATTCGACTATTTCGATTTTTCAGCCACAGCTACCAAAGAAACGAGCTGTCCAGCCGGCAAATTCGTCATGCCCGAGAGCAAAGACCAAACTGGCGCTAGGGACCGGCGGCAAAGTAGCGGAGCTCAAGTACGACGCGAAGCACGAACTTGCCGATCTCAAAGTCGAGTGCATCAACAAAGATCGAACGATACACGACCACGCGAGTCAGATCGAAGAGATGAAGAAGGCAAGTTGGAGAATGGACAAAGAGCTCGAGGAACTGCGAGCTAAGCACGCAGAGACGGAGGAACAGCACAAAAAGGACTTGGAGTCCATGGTAGATTTATTTATTATTTAGCGATTTATCGTTGTGCGGAAAATTTTGGAAGAGAACGAGCCTCCACGCGGTTTTATGAGTTTGTTTGACATTGAGCAAACGTTGAAGGCACCTCGAATATTTTCTTATCCCCAGGCCAAATTGCAACAGGACATTCTCGATTGCCGGGAACAGCGGCATCGCGAGGAGACGGAACTTTTGCGCCAGCAATTGTCGGACACGATCGCAGCGGGCAGGGAGCGCGAGATCGCATCGCGCCAACGGACAACTGACGAAGAAACACGCGTCACAAATATGCGTGACGAGCACGCGGCGCTGTTGGGTCAAAACATGGAGGAATCCGATGCGAGATTCGACGAGATTGAGAGATTGCGAAAGAGACTGGCAGAAGTGGAGAGCGAGAAGTCGCGTGAAATTGAGAAACTGTCGAGTATGGTTGATGCCAAAGACGACGAACTGACAGCGGTAAAAACGGAGGTGCGTACTTGAGAGGTCTGTTGGGAAGATGAAGAATGGTGTCCAAAATTGAAAATGGTAATATAATTTTAAAAGTTTGACAGGTCGTTGTGTAAAACATTTGAAAGGTTGTGTAAAAATTTCACGACGATTAGGAAGCTGGCTACTGAGAAATTAGAATTCAACAATTACACGCAGCGTTATGGAAACTGAAGTAACTTTGCAATTCTATTAGCAAATAGCAAACTTTGCTATTTGTTTTCAAGAAATCGAAGAAATATTTATGAATGATCGTTTTATTATTTCAAATATATCAAAAACAAAAGTGGCTTTATCGTGCAACAAACGACGTCGTCCGTGAACGAAAATGAGTATTTAAATTTCCCGCTACTTTCGGTCTATGCAACGTTGCCGCTATACTCTTATGTTTTTCCTCAAGTGTGATTTTTTTTGTTGTATTTTCGGCATCGTTTTCGGCATCGAGAAAAAAATAATATTTGCAAAGTTACTGCAGTTTCCATAAGGCTGCGTGTAATTTGTGAATTGTAATTTCTCAGTAGCCAGTTTCCTAATCGTCGTAAAATTTTGACACAACCTTTCAAATGTTTTATATAATGACCTGTCAAATTTTTAAAATTATATTACCATTTTCAATTTTGGACATAACATCCTTAATCATTACTACAAATCCAACTTTCGGATTTGAAATTTTTATATTATTTTGACGAATACTTTATGCGCCTATCGCCGAAGTTTGAGTCATTTTGACCGTTTAGTTTTTTCGCAATAAAACTGCAAAGTCGAGGACTTTGAGTTGCCGAAGTACGTCGTCTTATGGAGACGGTCAACCGGAAGTGCGATGATCGTGGTTTTTCTGCCCACGTATCCAACTGAATCCGTTGGAAAACTGAAATTCGACAGATTAGATATAATAGATATTGTGAGGAATAGGAAAATCAATCTTCACCGTGTAGTTAAAGCACTACATTACAATAAAGTTTCAATTTCCGGTTGAAAATGGTCAGAACGACGAAATAGCACCCGCAGACTTGGCAACGTCGCGAGTAACAGCTGACGCGTGCGGCGACCATAACCCAACTTTGTTTTGAAATTAATTTGAATAGAAGCCGCCACAAAATATGCAAACAATTTATGGAGTTTTATCATTTATCACGTATCAATAATATGTATAATTATATTCCGCTTATCGTGTTAATTTCGCTGAGGTAGTTCAAGCCTATTTTAATAGGTTTCCGGCCGATTTTTTTTGTCTTAGTCCGTTTTCGTGGTGGATATGTTAACATTATTATTACGAAGATTACAACCGAGTCGTTGACAATCTAATTTCGCAGTTTTCATTTGTTCACATGCAATAAATTGATCGTTTACCACAACATCTGGCACACTATAATCAATAATACGAATAATGAACATAAGTAAACATCAATCAGAGTAGCTGTAGGTAAAATAAATTTAGACTCTTTTTTCACTCCGTGGAAGTGATCGTACCTCCTTAAGCCATTCGCTTCCAGAGGGAGGAACTTCGTAGGGGCACGAGCAGGCCCCGTTCGAATCATTGATCAACTACCATTTTTTTTGTTCACTTTTCTATTCGTCGAAGTGACTCGCACGCAAAGCCAAATAAATCCAAACAAAGGCGACGAACCCAAAGTTCAATCTTCGTGTCTGTTTTTTTCGCGACTTCAGTTCCAGCGAGCGAAAATCGTTTGCGACGAGTTGCGCGATCGTCTGGCGCGCCTCGAGAAGGATCACGAAGCCGAGATTGCCCATCGCCAGAGCGAGGAGGCTCACGTGAGAGCTCAGCTGACCGAATCGACGAGAATTAGAAACGAGTTGGAGTCGAAGCTCGAGACTCGTCAAAAAGTCGTGTTCGAGTTGCAATCGCAGCTCTCGACCGTTCAGTGCGAGCTGGACGAGCTCAGGGCCGAGTACGAGAGAATGTCGAGCGAGGCCGAGACGAGGATCAGTGAGATAATCAATCAACGAGAGCGCAGCCTGATCGACCTCAGGCACGATTTCATTCGCGAACGGGAACGTCTGGAGAGAGAAAAATTTGCGGAGACTCGTCACAGGCTGGAGTTGGAATGTGAGAACAAGGAATTGTCGGAGACCAATGCTTTTCTCACGGAGGAACTTCAGGATGTACAGAAGCTCTACAAGGACGTGAGTATTGGCGATCCGGCTGGGATGTTTTCCGACGGAAGGCAGATCTTACCGCACAAAAGAAGAAAGTCAACGTCACTTTTATTCTGTCCATTTTTATTAATGTTGAGGCGGGTATGCATTTCACAACGATCGAAAAATCGATTTCTTTTTTCTCTTCGGATGAGAGATTTTCTTCGTTTTAATTACACATTACACAGCCACATGGAAACTGAAAAAGGGTTTGAATTCTTTTGCATACGAAAATCTACCGAAAGCTAGATACGTGAATTTAAAAAACATTGTTTTGTATACTTAAGGTAGTCCTATCGGCAGGCTTCAATTCATAGGATTCTGCTTTACATTTCCCGCACCTGACATTGTTTTGGCAGATCGACGTTCAAAAGCACGGAGGTTAAACACGCCTGAATGAGTAAAAATAGACGGAGATAGAACCAATGTTGCCAAATATCAAACCTAGAAATACTACGCGAATCGTTGGAATAGCTATTTCTTCATTTTTCTAATTAAATGTGAACATTTGTTAAACAGTTTACAAATGGAAAATTTTCGTTATTACACATTTTTTTTGCATGTTTTAAAAATACGAATTGTACAGGTTTCACGTATGATCAGTGGTATGACTAGTGTGAAGCGATAGGACTGCCTCAAATATACAATTAAATTATACCTAAAGTCTGATAACCCGAGTAAAAATGAATATATATAGACATATATAATTGTACATTAATTGATCATATACAGCTGTCTACAAAAGTTGGCCCGATAGAATTTTATATATTTGTATATAAACGCATACAATTGTATATACTGATATACAGTTATGTACGATAGTATGTGAATATATAGAACATTTTATCAGGCCCATTTTCCTATCCAAATATATATGATCAATTAATATACAATTTTATATATTTTCATTTGAAAATACTTTATATTTTATAATTCAACGTTTCAATGTAAATACGTTGATATGTTTTGTCGTGTAGAAAACAAAGCTATTGTGACACATTATACCAGTCGAAGAAAGCGATGACATTTTGTTAGTAAAGTATCAAGAAAAAACTACTATTAATCAACTGATCAGAATTGGAAATTATCTCCGTAAGAAACCCAATAATTGTAACCAAATATGGTAAATATATTGCATCAATACATAATTTGTTAACTTTTAATAAACAATCTTTTGATTTACCTGCATGCTTCCATACGCGAATAAAACCAAAGAAAACTGTTTCTATATCTAATCATATATGAATCCATATAAAGATATATACAATTATATGTATTTTCAAAAGAACAATTTTATATACCGTAAATAAAATTTTCACGTATATATATAATTATATTCAACACTATATTGAATTATATATAACTGTATATGATATCATATCCAATTATATAAGCTTCCTATAAAAATAGTATCTCCATATATCATTATATGCAGAACTATGTATAATTTTATCAAATCAAATTTGATGGAAGTACATTTATATCGGATTGTATATACGAATGTATAGAGTTATATACAATTATATATAAACCTATATATAAATATATATGATTGTATATCATTTTTATATAATTGTATCTAAGTACATACAATCACTTTTACTCGGGAATTGTAAAATAATTATTTCTTGGTTCAAAAAATCCCTCAAAATTGCTCAATTTTTCCCGTCTAAATGTATCCAGCTGCATGCCCATCTACGCCTCGTCCATAATTCCATCGCCTCTTTTTTCACAGGCGAGTCGTCATCTAATGGACGTGCAGGACGAATTAGACGCGACCGAGAATAAGCTGGCCGAGGAATCGAGCAGCCATCGAGAGGAGACGGAGACAATGAAAAATCGCCACATCGCCGAGCAGGCAAGGCTCGAAGAATTGCTGGAGAACGCGAGACTGGATTACATAAGCGAACTCGACAACGTACGTTTTTTTTTCTCGTAGTTCGGATTAGAAAATGAGCTTGTGGCGAAGCATGGAATTCGAAACGAACCGCCAGTAACGTCTCGTCTCAATAGCATAGTCAAGTGGCTACATCTACGAAGCCCGAAAAAAATGGCCAAATTGCCATTTTTTTCACGTCCCTAGGTGGACACGGTCCGTGAAATTGTATGAAAAGAAATTTCCGTTTCGTAAATACCGAGTACACCGATACAATTCCACAGATGGCCGAGGTCAGGAACAAGGAACTCGCGGAAATAGCGTCCGGGAGCGAGGCGGAGAAGCGCCGAATTCAGGAACGAGCGGACAAAATCGTGGAGAACGCGGAGGCGGTGACGCGCGAGACCCTCGCAGCTTGTCGCGCCGAGAGCGAGGAACGCGTTAGGCGCGTCATCGCCGAGAGCGATGCCAAAGTAAGGGATTCGGATGTGCGTAACACCGTATAAATCGATTACCAAAACATTGTTTCGATAAAACTGGTCGCCCATGTGGGTTCGATTATCGAGGCGCTTCCATATAGCGCGGGCGTATCTTTTCCAATGCTTCGCGGGCTATTGATGCTCGTTATTACAGTCAGTCCCGATACGACCTTTTCACCAATGACTGGCTTTTCATTTTGCGTATTTCGTTGTGGGAATCGTCAGGTTACGAGTATGGCGAGGGAGACGAGGAACGCCGTCGAGAAAGAGATGCGCGAGGCCGCGGAGCGTTACGCTTCTTGTCTCGCCAGAGTCGAGGACGAGAAGCTCGAGCTTGAGGATAAGGTCCGACAGCGAGACGCCGAAATCGCCAAACTCACAGATGCCATCGAGGAACTGAAGATCGTTGTCGAGAATCAGGTGAACTTTGTACTTGATCTTTTTTATTCTCTTTTACAAACGAATGAAATTTTTCTTCGTATTTATTTAGGGATAATTAAAAGCCGAATTTTATTTAACCTTTCACGCAGCCGAATATATAACAGCTATCAGGACGTTGAGGGAGTTCAACGAACGTGAAGTTCAATGAAGTTCAACGAAGTGAATAAGTTCACTGATGATCCCTTGATGATGAAGCTTGGAAAAATTTGAATAGCAGAATTTCCCTTGCCGCGACTTAAAAAAATGTCTACATCTAACGAATTTGCGCTAAATGTTTTATTCCAGTTTATCGCTGAGTATAATGATTGTAACTTATTTTTTTTATAAAGAAGTCGGTAATTTATCGACGATTCAAGAAAGGCTATTCATGAATTTTTTTGATAGGGTAATATTATAGATATTGATATAAAAGTTGTTACATTTAATAAATACACTTTCGAAATACGTAAAACAAACAATTTTTTATTTATAATTAATTAAGACTTGTAGAATTTATATTTTCAACAAATGCGAAAAAATAACTCGTAATAACTAAAATATTCCATTTGTAACATTGATAAACATTGGCTCTATCTCCGGCTCTTTTTACTTTTTAGATTGTAGGCTTGCGCTGTTGATGAAATCTCGGAGATGGATCAGCCGAAACAAAAAAATCAAACGGTTTTAGATCCAGTATATCGATGGCTATAGCGCATATCATACGATTTTTGATACATGCAAAAATAACGAAATGGCGGACGTTTTTCGAAAAAAAAAACAAAAAAACGTGTTTTTTCACCGTTTTTGGCGACGAAAAATAGTAAATATCAGAATTTAAAAAATCCTCGATATGCGCTATAGCTATAGTCGTAAAGAATATGTGGTTCACATTTCATAAGGATCGGTTCAGTAGTTGCGAAGGTTTATCAACGAGCCGTCGAAAAAACTTCTTTCGAGAAAAACGCGTTTAAGGAAGCTTTCCAGTGTGACAGCCCGAAAAATTGCTGTTTTTCGCGATTTTTTTTTTTAAAGAAAAAATAATCTAATCGGTCTGGTTTTTTTTGTATATTAATTGGGTATTGAAGAATACAAAACAATTTTTTAAAGATCGATTTATTTATTAATTAATATCTATAAAAATGATGAAACAATTGTTGCAGAAAATGCACTTGGATGTGGTGTCCACGTTGGGGGTCACAATTTTGATCTGAAACAAAAAACACAAAAAGATTATTGATCGGTATATAATTGGCTTTCGTGCTATGGAGGCTTTTTTTTTTTTTTTGCAAAAATGGCGCCGGTTTGAACAAAAAGTATCGATGTTAGCATTTTTTTTGGCAGTTTTTTTTACAAAAAAATAGGAAGATGTCAAAAAAAAAAAAAAGCTTCCATAGCACGATAAACAATGACGTTAAGAATATTGTGTAAAAAATTCAACTCGATAGCTTTAAAACTCTGCCCTCCAAGTTGGACACCGTTCTGAAAAATGCTGTTTCGAGAAAAACGCGTTCAAAGTTTCGCTGTAGCTGTAGCGCTCCGTTGCCTTCTTCCAAGAAATGCTGTACAGTAACCGAAATAATCTGAATTTCGGCATGAAAATTTCAGGGAATATTCGGAAGAGTGTATACTATTGGATAAAGCAAAAAAAAAAAAATCGATTTTTTGAAAATTTCACACTGGAAAGCTCCCTTAAGGTTTCGGTTACATAAATAAATAAAAATTTATTTTGAGTGTATTGCGATAGTGTATTTATTGAGTGCAACAAGTTTTATATCAATATCTATAATATATACGTATAAAAAAAAATCATGAAAATAGCTTTAAAACATCCATCTTGTTCATCGGTTCCCTCTCGTCCATTTCGACGATACCCCAAAACAAATTTCCCCGATAACCCTCCAATCCGTCAACGGCGGATGAAAAATCCAGACGATCGAGAACGATAATCGCGAATTCACGTGTCCCTGATTGTCACTTCGCAGGAGAGCTTCAGTCAGAGTCTCCAAGGCGATTTGGATCGCGTCGAGGCCGAGCTCGCCGAGCGGAAGAACGAGCTGAGAACTCTGAAGGATCAGATTCGCGCCGAGTCGGCGGAAATGGTAGGCCGTAGACGGCGATTGGATGTCGTGATGGCCGAGAATCAAGCATCAGTCGCTGCCCTCTCGCAGCAGCTCTCCGAGAGTAACGCCGAGGTCGAACGTCTTCAGAGCATTATCAGGAGCGGCGAGGAATCGATCAAGGAGCATCGCGGCTTGTTGAGCGCCATGCGCACCACTTCGAAGATACTGACCAAAGAGGTCTACACGCTGATGGAGCAGCTCGACGCCAACAGGACCATCGTCGATCAACTCGAGGCCCTTAATCTTGCCGAAATTGAATCCGTGCGCACGCATATTCACGCTCAGATCGAGACTTTCAAGGAGAACACCATCAGCGAGATAACGAAACTTCAGGACGATTGCAATAAAAAGGACGAGCTGAATGCTGCGGTAAAGGCCAATTCTTTTTTTTCTTCGCGGATTTTTGGTTTCGTGTTTTTAGAAAAAGAAAAAAAGCGTGAACGAACTCGACCAATTTCAAGCCTAGGACCCTACCCTTTAATATTAATAATAATATTAATAAATGGTGAAAACAAATAATCTCGTGACAAATATAAATAGGCACAATTACGAATGACTTAAGGATGATGAGTCCCCAATCGCAAATGACAATAAAATTCGGAAAATTTGGTACCTTTTTGTACGAAGTATTTCAGAGGTCGTGTAAAAATTTCACGACAATTAGGAAGCTCGTTATTGAACAATTAACATTCACAAATTAAATTTTGTCTTATGGAAACTGATGTAACTTTGCAATAAGTTCTTTTTTTTGACCTCTCAATTTTGTAATATCTACAATATACTGAAAGCAACGGAAACAAAACGAAGCTTATTGATACATTTTTTAAAATTCTTTTAAGAATTGTTCTTAACAAAATGTTTGGTATGTTTTTACATGAAGTATTCAGGAGGTCGTGTAAAAATTTCATGACGATTAAGAAGCTATTTATTGAATAATTAACGTTAACATGTTTCATAGGGACTCAACATCATTAAAATTTCATTCTAGAACGTAGAAAACATTCGCCGACGCAGTTTTTTCATAATTTCATAACGATTTCATAACGATTTCATTGCGTTTTGATTCATAATTTCATTTCGTTTCGTTTCATTTCGTTCGTTTTGATTCATAATTTCATTTCGTTTCGTTTCATTTCATAATTTCATAACGATTTCATAACGATTTCATAACGATTCATTGAACAATTAACGTTAACATAATTCATAGGGACTCAACATCATTAAAATTTCATTCTAGAACGTAGAAAACATTCGCCGACGCAGTTTTTTCATAATAATCATCGATGTTTTACTTTTTCAAGTTGGTAGTAACACAATTGTTTCTTATTTACTATATATATATATATATATATAGTGAATAATAACGCAAAAGTGGATACATTGATTGGTTGGATATTCTCTCAAATAATTTATGCTGCATTGATATTCCCAGTTGAAGAAACATCTAGACGCGATGGCCAGTAAAGTTGACGAGGCTCATGAAGTTCTGGTGAATATGGAGGAACTTGAAGATGCCCGGATCATCGAGATATCGCGCCTTCAGCTGGAGAACGAGAAGCTTGTTCGGGAATTGGAGTCAACGAGGGACAGCAAGGCGCAGCTGGAAGCGCGTGAAGCCCAGAACAGAGTTGCTGCGGAAGAGGTATGGCGACAATATCCACATCCGGAAATATACATAGGGACATAGGGTGTGTCTTAACTACTAGTTTTCCGTTCGTGAGCATACAGAGTGTCTCTTTCCAACTAAAAGGCTTTTTTTAAACGTCGTGCGACAAAAATTGGCCGAGATATTCGCGAGTAAATTCCAACGGTTTGTAAACAATGGCACAGTAGTTTCTGCGTCCAAGAAAGCGCGGGCGTGGATTCGAATTCACATTCGGCCAAGAGGATTTGCATTTGCGATTTTGAATTTTGAAATTTGAGTTTTGAACGTTATCCTTTCGTCCAAATAAGGTATTCAATAGTAAACAAAAATGTTTAAACAATGTTATCCATTGTTGACTCAAAAGATCTTTAGACCTTCAGATCTTTCAAGTGAACAATGGGCAATATTGCCCAACACTTTTTATTTATTATTTAATACTTTATTTGGGTAACCGAACAAGGTTCGTAATTCAAATTTCAACATTCGAAATTGAAAGGTTTAACTTTCAATTCTAATTTCGATTTGAGAAAAATCAATGGGTTTGAATCCATTGATTGAACTTTACTCGTTCTTTAACTTTAACGTTAGTTTAAACTGAAATTCCAGCATATAGCAGGATACGATCTGACCTAACGACAGTTGCAGGGTCATCCATTCGTAACAGGATCCCCTGTATATGTCATAGCTGATTTTTACGATCGGTGAATCTTATACGACATTTTCGATTTTTCCCACGCGTTACAGGCGAGTGAGAAAAATGCTTACCTTGCGGCAAGAATAGAGATTTTGGAAAGCAACGGTATCGATAAAACGGTGAGCCACCCGTAGAATCGGGATTTTATTTTTACGAATAGCTGTTACAACGGCAAGAACCTTCGTAATCGGTGCGGCGTTTCGAATTTGCAGAAAGTCCAAATCATGCAAGAGCAGCACGAGTCGCGGTTGAACAAGGAGATTGCACGTCGACGAGCTGCGGAAGAGTAAGCGTTTTGTTTGTAATCCCCTGGTGTCGTTTAAGGCGTTACCCCCACTTGTAGCGCAAAACAAAGGCCTTTTTCATGAATTTTTTTAAAGAAAACTACAAAACTTTTTTAATCGATCAATATACCATCTTAAAGAACACATCTTGAAGAACTTTCAGTAATTTTTTTATTGAAAAATATTACATTGTTTAGTGGCAAATGGCCGTCAATGAAATAATGTTTTTATATACACGGTTTGCGGTGACCAACATTGCGGCGAAGTGGATCATCTGAAAAAAAAAATGCGGATGGATTTAGTCAAATATAAGTATAAACTAGTCTTTAATCGAAGGATTTTAAAAAATATTCATTTTTCACAAAATGGCGGACAGTCAAAGTTAATGGTTCGATTTTAACGAAAAAAAACGGCCGTTTTTTGGCTATGAAACGGCCATTTTTTGTCGAAAAAAAAAATCGAACGATTAAAGACTACATTTTTATGTATTAAATAAGCCTGCAAAATTTCAAGAAGATCGGTTTATTAGTGTTCGAGTAATCTTGGTCACCGACTTCAGAAATGCCATTTTGAGAAAAACGCGTTTAAAGTTTCAATTTAAGTTCTTCAATTCACGGATTCTTCTCTTTCAACGCTCATATCTCAGTCAATTTCGTTCGGATCGACTTGAAATTTTCAGGACATATTCTCAGATACTTATACTTCAAAAAAATGCAATAAAAAAAATCGATTTTTTCACAATCGCAAGTGGGGGTAACCCCTTAAGAGGTTAGGCTACCGTGGCGACTGAAAATCAGGGTTATCCAATGAAGTTAATATTGGAGGAATAAGTAGGATGATTGAAAAATCATTTGGACATTTATATGTGCTTGGACGCTTCATCTATTCTAACCGATGAGTTTAAAATTTAAAAACTTGAACATGCAGAAATTTTGCTATTTCTGGCAGTTCTAAAATCGTGACGTAACGCAAACCTCGACGCTCCCCCCCTCTTCGTTTGGTTCACTCGGAAAACTCGCGCTTCACGACGCGAGCTTGAAAAAGCTGGAAAAAATAAAGAAGCACGCTAACACGAGCCTCTTGGACCGTTTTGCAACAAAATGTCTGTCCCCGATGCGACGTTAATTCAGAGTCTCTTCACTTCAGGGAAGCGAACAAGCTGTCGAAGGATTGCGGGGCTCTCCGCAAGAGTTATCAGGAGGTGAGCGATAAGTATGCCGACATGATCGGCCATCACAATCACAAGCAACGTGTCAAGCATCTAAATCAACTGAAGGACAAGATTCTGCGGTTGGAAAAGGTTGGTTCTCGCTTCGTGGGCGTCGGTCGTTTAAGCCCATTCAACGATACACTGGACCCGCTGGCTGGGCTATGTCCGGAAAATCGGAATTACGCGATCATCGCTGTGCAACGAGTCGAAAAAATAGCTGTTTATCGCGATTTTCTTTTTCGACGGTTAAGATCCACCGATCGGTCTGACTTTTTTTTATGGCAAATCGAAGCCCTCGTGAAGAACAGAAAATTAATTTGCAGAAAACTGCAAACGTTTATTTGCAGTTTTTTCTCACATTTTGTTTTAACGTTTTAAAATGTCTTCGAAAAAACGGAGTCCTCACGGGCTACACGGTTGTGGCCGTAAATATAATCCGAAACAACATTTTTCAAAAGATTATTAGTCAGTATGAAAGCCGCTATCTTGCTACGCAGGTTTTTCAAAATCAAAATTGACAAAATGGCGGGGTTTTGAAGAAAAAAAAACGTATCGAATTAAGCCTATTTTTCGACAGTTTTTAACAAAAATATGAAGATAAAAAAAAAGCTTCCACAGTAAGATAAAGAATGGGGTGTCAAAATTTGAGACGGATAGCTTGAAAACTTTTTCTTCGTGAGTAGCAACAGGAATAATCCGAATTCCGCAAGAAAAATGAACAGCGTGTTCATAAGCGTCTGTACTATCAGCTAGTGCAAAAAGAAAATCGATTTTTCGAAAATTTCACACTGACGATCCCTCAAACGAGAGTGAAAAATCAAATGTGTGTCGTTTGCAGGATGCGGAAACGAGGAAGCACATAATAGATCAACAGACGAAGACCATCGAGAAATTGCGGGCCGAGGAGAAGCGCTCGTTCGCCGCCAGGGGAAAAGAGAATTTGCATTCTCACGGGATCTCGAGAAGTCCCTACACGACACCCGCATCGTCGCCGTTAAAACCGTTGACGCCGTTGCGCGATCGCAACGAATGAACTTTGTTCGATCTTTCGCTATCTTTTTATAATCTACTTTTCTTTCGCTCTCGTTAGGCGATCATTTTAATCTCAGAGACGAAGAAAAGTCGTTGCAAAGTTGTATTTTTATGGTGTTTTCATCGTTAATGTGGAATGGGTCGTATGAACGTGGGACTTCTCTGTCAAAAATGTGTATGCGTGTGCCTATATGTATATATATAGATATATGTCGCGGAAAATATGGGCAAGCTTAAAGGGGGAGATTTAAGCGAGGAAAAAATTGGCTGATTTTCATGATTTCTCTTTTAGAGGAAAGACTTTACCATTTTCCGGACTTGGGGCATGTTTTATTACTACTTTTGGCTGTTACGTGGTAATAGTTTTTTTTCATCATCTTTAAAAATGACGGAGGTACGAAAAAATTGCTACCATTTACAGAAAAAAATACTTTTCTTTTATGGTCAAAAACATGAATGGTCAGGTTTAATATTTACATTAAGGTTAGGAAGATTTATACCACATTTCATAAGAATCGGTCGATATGTTTTCGAGCTATACCTCCGCCATTTTTAAAGATGATTAAAAAAGTAATTATGCAGTATGAGGACTTTTCCGAATAACGACGGGAATTTTTGTTTCCGTCGTGAGATTGTACACGGTCGTTTTATATGCGATTTTTCGACTCTCATAAGCCCGCGCGTCTTTCTTCAAAAAAACGGCGGTAAATATTTATTCTCACAGGGACTCGCAAAGCCCGGGGTTTACCTCCGATTCGCGTCCGAAGAGGTTTTTTTTCTCATTTTTCCGCAAGATCGTGCAGCTCTTTCGCGAAGAAGGGCAGTTTTAAAAAAATTCACCGAGACTCCAGAATTATGGGATGAAAAATGTATATACGTACGAAGCAAAGAATTCGATAACGAAAAAAAACGAATTAGAGTTTAGAGAAATATATGTAGGAGGTATGTATTACGGTTTTCGGTCGGTAAAACTGCGAAAAGTGTGTCCATAATTTCTGTCGCTAGCTTACGCATATGCATGCGAACGGCATAGTACACGTAAACGTCGCGTTTAAGTTATTTATCATATCGATACGATTGTTTTCAGATAATTTTATTCAAGAAAGAACGTTTATTGACGTGAAGATAATTATTTTTGATATACGATTAATTGTGTCTCGTGACATTTATTCATTGTTTGCTACATATCGTCCATTCATACTATAAACATTTGTCGCGGGTGCATGACAATATTTATTATATATATTGGCTCGTTACGGACTGTCCAAAGTTGATCTGTTTTAACGTCGGTATGCTGCATTTTTCTTCCTCCCTTTTATTTCGAATTATTCGATGCGTTATTGCGTATAAATTACTCCACATCAAAGATCGCTTTACGCTTCGTCGTTATCGAGAACAAACGATTGATCCACTTGAATCTCGCGATCGAAAACGTCAAATTTTCTACTTTTCCGTCATTTCGATATTACGACCGCAGAGAAGTGTAACGCTGCGAATGAAGAGAAGGCGCAGATTGTAATCGTCTGTCGTTTCGTTGGTTTACATCGCTTTTAAGGTATTCCTTTCACAAACTCGAATATCTCCCAATCGACTGATTTCGGTCTATAATCAAGTAATTTATATGTAACAAAAAAAACGTTGAAAAAACAAGCTTCTATTCAACGTACTGAAAAGTAGAAAATAATTTTTCTAACCAAGCCACCTATACGTGACTACGAATAAAAGCTTGGGGCGCTCAACCTTTCAAACGTTTGATAAATCCGATCAATTCAGTTTCGTTAACCGTATTTAAGGACGTTGAGTCCCAAATCGCAAATGATAATAAAATTCTGCAAATTTGGTACGTTTTTGTATTTCAGAGGTCGTGTAAAAATTTCACGACAATAAGGAAGCTCGTTATTGAACAATTAACATTAACATGTTTCATAGGGACTCAACATCGTTAATTCGGCACAATAGTAGTTAGCGAAATACTTGATAATTTAAATACAGTTGACGTAATTAAAATACAGTTGACACGTTAACGGATTTATGCACGTTAAAGATTATATGTCTAAATTTGGCTCGAAATTCGCCACTGTAATTTGCCGATGATCCGGAAGGGCCCTATGCCCCGGAAAAACGGCCCTTCGTGAAGGGAAATACCTCAAGCGCGTTGGATATCGTGATAGCCAACAAAGAGGTCATTGATGGCGAAACGCGAACGTATACGAAAACACGACAGACGAATATTTGGCATCAAGCGTCGTCAGCTTCGAGGGAATAACTTTTCCAGATGTAAGCAATGTGAGAAATTTTAGTTTAAGTTTGTCGTAAACGAAGAAAAGATAGAAATTATAAGGCGTCGGAACGTTGCCTCGTTACGTGTGTATTGCGCGGGATGACGTTTGCAAAGTGTCTCGCGGTGTTCGACCGCGCGCCGAGACAGCTGTCGCGCCGGAAGTTTATCCGGGATGTGTCATCCTTGTAAAAGCGGTAATTCGAGACGAGGCGAAACAAGCATTCCTGCATTGCACTCGTGTACTTCTTATCGCTCTCTTCCTCGCTCCGGCTCTACAAATGTCTGTTTCCTCGTGTGTGTGTGTGTGTTTGTGTATTTATGTATGTGTGTATGTGTGTGTGTGTCCTGAGACTGGCAGAGTCTCGCTCTATCATCGCGGAAATGCTCGCGATTGCAGATAATTATATTATACCGCAGACTCCGTCGCACAATTAAGGGGGATGAAATTCCGTGTGACTTGCCGGCGAGCCTCGAGACTTGGAATTTTTCTCCAGTGAATTTTCCCCTTGCTTTTCGCCCTTTTTTTCCTCCCCCCCTGCCATTTTACGAGGGAAATGCGCCTAGAGCGGGAAGGGAAAACAGAATTATTTCACCGCACAAACAGGCGCACATGGCTACATGTATATGTACACGGTGGCAGCAAGGTTTTTAAGTCGCGACTCGAAATTTGATACACAAGTCGAAAAAACGGCTGCTCGTGCGAAAATAATTGCTCCGCGAATGCGTTTTTCAAATCCTAACGTTTTTAGAAGTAAATTACGATTTGATAATTATTGAGGAACGATTACGTTTTTTGGTACAATTACGGCGATTGAATAACGGTTTTGAGAGTAATTACGTTTTGAGAATGATTAATTGAGGATTAGTTACGTTTCGAGTGCATTCATTGTAAATTAATTGCATTTTGGGAACGAGGTTTTTAAGTCGTAACTTTGGGGGTAATTGCTTTTCGAAAGAGTCCAAAAAACGCGTGTACATAGGTGTAGATGACTAGAAGTATGCAAGAAGGCGCACACTGTTACCGATATTTATGCAGGTTAAGGTTGCGTAGGGCTTTTGTATAAATATTTAATTTAACGTTGTTCGTACGTTTTTTAAAATCTTATTCTTCCGTTGCCCCGCTCCTTTTTCATCACTGCCTTGCTCGACGGATAACTCACATTTTCAGCCAGTTAAGGGGCATTGCTGTACAGTCGGTGACATCGAGTACGTATCATAAGTGCCGTCTAAATAATTGTTGGACGTTATTGGAATCAAGGAGTTGGTTGGTTGGAACGGTCATTTCTAGTCAAATGACGGTTTATCTTGGTGCTAAATAGGTTAGGTGCCAGTTGTCAAAGATTAGTAGGGCAGACGACACGCCTGGCAGTGCTACACGCTACTTCCCGCCAAACTGACGCTCGCAGAGGGGTTCGTTAAGTTTTCTTTAGTTCGAACGTAAGTACTTTTGGTAAATTTATTTTTTATATTACTTCGTTCATACAACAGTTTGCGTATTGGGTGATCTGAATAATTATTGAACTTGGGAGCTTAGTAAACAAGCAACTGTGTATTTGTAGGTTAGGTTTCTTGGTCACTGGGATAGTTTTATCGCCGAAATGGACCGTTTAAAAAAAATGACTCAATCTAACGGCAAGCTCGTAAGTTCTAGTTTTCAAAACACATGCATTAATTGCCGGAAAATTAAATATTTTTATTTTTATACATTTCAATGTTCAATACTACCAAATGTACCAATTTTCGGACAGCTGTAGTGTTACGTACCTATGTTCGGACACTATCATGACCCAACTTTCGGACACGTCCTTATTGACTAACCGACCATTATGAGGTCCTAGTTTTCGGACATGCAAACATTGATTCTTATAGTCACAAGGTTTAAATTGAACAGGTACGTGAAAACATAACCACAAACTTTGTTTGCGTCGCGACTAGTTACGTTACCTATTAATTATCTAAATATGTTTTAAAGTTTTTAAAGTTAAAAAGGTTTTAAAGTTTAGATAAAAATGATCTAAACTTTAAAACCGTCATAACGCTATCTCATCTATCTCTCTATCAAAATCGACTTATTAATAGTCTAGAATAATTAATATAGCCTAATATTACCTATTTTTGGTTATTAACGATGTTTAGTATGTAATAACTAAAAATAGGTAATATTGGGCTATATTAAATATCCCAGCCTATTAATAAGTTTATTTTGATCAAGAAATGGATATATATATGTCGCCAATAAATGGATATCCATTCGATAAGGCTTTTTGATACCGTTTGGATGTCCTTTTGTCAACATTATGGATGCCTTTTGGACAACTTTTAGACGCCTATGGCATGTTGGCATTCTCATGCCTTGAAGAGGACATCTTTCGGATATATCGATTTGATAACTTAAGGGAGCTTTCCAGTGTGAAATTTTCAAAAAATCGATTTTTTTTTGCTTTATCGAATAGTATACACTCTTCCGAATATTCCCTGAAATTTTCATGCCGAAATTCAGATTATTTCGGTTACTGTACAGCATTTCTTGGAAGAAGGCAACGGAGCGCTACAGCTACAGCGAAACTTTGAACGCGTTTTTCTCGAAACAGCATTTTTCAAAACGGTGTCCAACTTGGAGGGCAGAGTTTTAAAGCTATCGAGTTGAATTTTTTACACAATATTCTTAACGTCATTGTTTATCGTGCTATGGAAGCTTTTTTTTTTGACATCTTCCTATTTTTTTGTAAAAAAAACTGCCAAAAAAAATGCTAAAATCGATACTTTTTGTTCAAACCGGCGCCATTTTTGCAAAAAAAAAAAAAAAGCCTCCATAGCACGAAAGCCAATTATATACCGATCAATAATCTTTTTGTGTTTTTTGTTTCAGATCAAAATTGTGACCCCCAACGTGGACACCACATCCAAGTGCATTTTCTGCAACAATTGTTTCATCATTTTTATAGATATTAATTAATAAATAAATCGATCTTTAAAAAATTGTTTTGTATTCTTCAATACCCAATTAATATACAAAAAAAAACCAGACCGATTAGATTATTTTTTCTTTAAAAAAAAAAATCGCGAAAAACAGCGATTTTTCGGGCTGTCACACTGGAAAGCTTCCTTAACGCTAACGTATACCGACGACGGATAAACGTTAACCTTTGGTTGTCAATTTGTCAACCATTAAAAGTTGCCGTATGGTTAACTTATTGGATACAAACAAGTTATCCGCGAAGCGGTCATCAGCGTTACTATTTGTAATCCAAACTGGCATCTCTTTGGAGCAGGGAGACTTGAGTAAAGGAGTGGACACTGTGTGCTAGCGATGTGGTTCCAAAATCAAGGAAAATAAAAGGTTGTAGGTGGCGTTGCAATCTGCTTTACCTTATATATAGATATACTCTCTTGCTTAGCTTTCCGTCGGCTACATGCGCATGCCTAGAACTTTTAGCTACAAGTATTACTATACATCGGAGAATTGCGATCGCAGCGCCTCTTGCGGTCACATATAAGTCGGGATTTTGGGGCCGTCTCCTTTACTCCAGTCTCCCTGCTTTGGACAATCAAATAGTAATCCATATCCGTTTTGGGATATCTTTCGGACACCATATGGATAACATTTTGCCACCTGGGTACGTTGGCCACAGAAAAATGGCGCGCGATTTGAAATGTCAAGTTATTTGGAGTCACTTTTAAAATCAGAAAAGCGAAAAGAACGCCTAAAAATGCGGTACCTACACGAGAAATTGAATTTCAGTATTTCGTTGCGACGTGAAGCGCATTTCTATTAAAAACTTACATTCGATATTGGATAGGGTAAAATTGCATATTCAATTAAACGGTCAATCGAGTATGGAAAACGATATCGAAAGTACGAAAAAAGAATTCGAGAATACATGATAGATGAGTCAGTGGCTCGTCAATCAAACAAGTACAAACCCAAAATACGAGAAACTAAAATTCCCCGCGATAATATTGGGTGACGGTGACGTTAAAAATCCCTCGCACGATCGAAGCCTTCTCCAAATTCATCGGTCGTTAGAATGTTTCGTCAGGGATCAATCTTCGTGACCGGTGAATTTCGCGTGAACTAAAAATAAACGTCGAAAAGCTGCAGACCTTACCGCCACTTGTCTAGTGACCAGTTTTTTATTTCGCGTTACATACACATAACGAAATAATTGAACGATCGCGTGATACATTCATATCTAATTTCGTTACGCGGGACTAAATGCGCACGTCGTCGGCGACAAAAAAAATTGACATTTTCGCGGAGATTGGAACTGCGCGGTGTGTCATAGAATTTTCGGCTGCTCATGAAACTTTCATACAGGGCTTTTTCGGGATTTGCCGACCGTTGTATAATGCCGAGCGACCGCGACTGAAAATATTTATGGAGGAATTAATTCGATCGCTTCGTGTCTGGGTCGAAGGAGACGACGACCCCGGGTTAACTTTGTCACTACCCGCGATGTGAACATCACTAATGGACGATCTGCTTTACACGTTTTACCCTTTGCACGTATATATTGCGATAGGTCATGTCGAACCCGTTGAATTTATTAGGGTGGTTAAAAAAAAAATCGCGGTACTCGACGGAAAATGTTACTACGTTATGAAAAAGTGACTCATACAAAATTTGAGAGGTCTAAACATTTTTTTAAGCAGTGCTCAAACGACTTTATTTTTTTTTTCGATTAAAAATTTTTTTTTTCTTCGTTTGTTTTCTTGCTCCGAAACAACGTATTCCGAAAACAAATACGCATACTTGTTAGACTTTCAGTGATGTAAGCATCGTGTTCTTGTTCATCAAGTGGTTGATATAATTTTCACAACCGAATTGCATATATTGATTCTCAATCTGCAAATACAAACTGTTTATGGTAAAAAATATATTTAAATAAAAATTGGGTATAGTCACAGAAAAAATTAAATCAAGACTCACATGGGCTCACGCAGTAACATTTTCTGCATCGAAAAAAATGAGTACTCCGATAATCATGAAAATAAACATAAAAAAGGCGTTTGAGCACTGACTAAAAAATTGTTTGGAAGCCTAAAATTTTGCAAAACTTTCTTTTTGCTAACATACTTCGTATTGTTGGCTATCATCCGGTGCCGGCTGATTTGAGGACAGTCCTTGTAATGACCTCCATATAAATGGAG
Organism: Ophion costatus; assembly: GCA_951751655.1. Classification (NCBI taxonomy): domain Eukaryota; kingdom Metazoa; phylum Arthropoda; class Insecta; order Hymenoptera; family Ichneumonidae; genus Ophion; species Ophion costatus. Next base: position 18,270,140 of record OX632366.1, on the reverse strand, counting down.
AATAAAATGCTTACATTAATGTGCAGGTGATTTTGACGATGGGCTTTACATGTTGTCGAGAAGGGAGACCGTGGGCTTACTGTGAGGGCGATCTTCGAAGGCGGAAGTCTTCGAATTGATAGGGATCAAATATAGGGACTAGGGACATATATCTAGGGATATATCCCTATAATTATAAACGCAGATATACCCCTATAAATAAATATAATAAAAACCCCTAAAAATAAATAGGCTAAATATAGGGGATAGGGACATATATAGGGGCATATAAAAAAATATATCCCTATATATGTCACGTGGTTATATTCGAAACGTTGGGATCTAGCATCGACGATTCGAGCAGAAGCAAGTGGATCGTCGTATGATTATTCGTCGGGTCGAATGATTACGCCTAATCGGATCTACCCTGATTTCGTTATCGCCTGGTAACCTCGTCTTGGTGGACTCTATTATTACGTGGGTTACCTTTCCGTCTGGTCGCGATCCATTTTTGGTACAACGAAGCGCCACGATGACGAACGACCTCCGGGAGGAAATAATAAACGGGCCAGTGACACCTTCGGGTTCATTAACTCGATCTCGTTCTCTCGGTGGACAAGTCTGTTGGCCTGGACGGCAGCCTCTCGCGTTGTCTCGACTTTGATTTCGATAGTTTGAATTTCCAGTCCGATTCGTTTACGATCCATGAGTCGCACGATTGATTTTTTTTCGTGTGCGAAAAAGACGAAACGGAATAATCTGTTCGCGTGACAAAAACCGCAAGATGTGGCAAAATTTGGGAATGGCAATTGGTGCGAATTTTGGGATCTCAGATTCGAGTGGAAGGATCGAAAAGTAATTTAGGAAAAATGGATAGGAAAAAATTTGATTGTATTCGTAATATATATATATTGGTTAAAAAGAAATTGATTTTTTTTTCTCAACGGAAAATTGAAGTATTTTAAGAAAAAAAAAAGTTTTGCACAATCTGAGGGTTCGAAACAATTTTTTAGTTAGTGCTCGAACGCCTTTTTTATGTTTTTCGTTCATCATTATCGGAGTATTCATTTTTTTTTCTCGACGCAAAAAATGTTAGTGCACGATCCAATGTAAGTCTTGATTTAATTTTTTCTCTAACAATACGCAATTTTTATTAAAATATTTTGATTTGATCATAAACAATTTGTATTTGCAGATCAATATATTTAATTCGGTTGTGAAAATTATATCAACCACTCGATGAACAAGAACACGGTGTTTACATCACTGATCGTCTAACGAGTATGCGTGTTTTTTTGGAGCAATATGTTGTTTTGGAGCAAAAAAACAAACGAAGAAAAAAAAATTGACGAAAAATCGTAAGAAAAAAATTGAAAGTCGTTTGAGCACTGCGTAAAAAAATGTTTAGACCGCTCAAATTTTGTATGAATTACGTTTTCGTAACGTAGTTACATTTTCCGTTGAGTACCGCGAAAATAAAAATTATTATTTTTTTAACTACCCTAATATATACATACGCACACAAGGGTGACTTTGTACAATCGTGTTTAAAAGGCTGATCGAATCGCGTGGCGCGATCAACGTTATCGGGAGTCGGAATGAGATTCCCAGTAGAGCGGAAACGCATAGTTGAGCGTAAGGGATACGCGAGTATATGAACCGCGCGACACGATCACGATTAAAGGCAATAACGGATTCGAAGGTCGTTCCTACGTGTGTTCGTATACGCGTTCGTGAATCCGTAATTGCGGCTGCTTCATCGCGTTTGATTTCCACGATCAGTATTTCTCTCTCTCTCTCTCTCTCCCTCGCTTCCTCGCTCTCTCTTGCACGCGTGCGACAAACAAGCAAGTTATCATTGATTGATAACTTCCTTGACATCGGGCGATTTTAAATTAATCATAAACAAACGTAATCTCAGCTTAAGGGAGCTTTCCAGTGTGAAATTTTCAAAAAATCGATTTTTTTTTTTTTGCTTTATCGAATAGTATACACTCTTCCGAATATTCCCTGAAATTTTCATGCCGAAATTCAGATTATTTCGGTTACTGTACAGCATTTCTTGGAAGAAGGCAACGGAGCGCTACAGCTACAGCGAAACTTTGAACGCGTTTTTCTCGAAACAGCATTTTTCAAAACGGTGTCCAACTTGGAGGGCAGAGTTTTAAAGCTATCGAGTTGAATTTTTTACACAATATTCTTAACGTCATTGTTTATCGTGCTATGGAAGCTTTTTTTTTTTTTTGACATCTTCCTATTTTTTTGTAAAAAAAACTGCCAAAAAAAATGCTAAAATCGATACTTTTTGTTCAAACCGGCGCCATTTTTGCAAAAAAAAAAAAAAAGCCTCCATAGCACGAAAGCCAATTATATACCGATCAATAATCTTTTTGTGTTTTTTGTTTCAGATCAAAATTGTGACCCCCAACGTGGACACCACATCCAAGTGCATTTTCTGCAACAATTGTTTCATCATTTTTATAAATATTAATTAATAAATAAATCGATCTTTAAAAAATTGTTTTGTATTCTTCAATACCCAATTAATATACAAAAAAAAACCAGACCGATTAGATTATTTTTTCTTTAAAAAAAAAAATCGCGAAAAACAGCGATTTTTCGGGCTGTCACACTGGAAAGCTTCCTTAACAATGAAACTTTCGTACAGGTGGATACTTTTTCGACATTTTCAATCCTACGAAAACCACAAGCTGTCGAAAAAAAAAGACTTTGATTTTCGACTGAAAAAGCAACTTTGGTCGGTTGTCAGGGACGATTGGATAGGCGTGCAAAAAAATTATCCGTTCGTAAGATAGAAAAATTGTTTGAATTATCGATATATTTCCATTCCTCCGACCGATTCCTCCCCTCTGTGGACACCTTGTTTTAGCCAGTGAAATTCTTTTTACCCATCGACGCACTATTAGTATTTAGGCGCTCCTCGTTAGCCTATACGTATATATTTGTAAATTATCGACACTCTCGTGTGCACGTACATCGCATTTATTTAACGCGTTCGTGTCCTTCTCGCGATGTGTTCCTCGTCTCGGATTCTCTCCCGCGTTCACCGTCCGCGCGCCAAGAGTCGCGAAGCACCGATGACTATATACATCGATATATATATATATATATATATATATATATATATATATATATATATATATATATATATATATATACATACTTACGGGACGCACACGAACGTTTGCGTATATATATATATATATATATATATATATATATATATATATACACGCAAACGTTCGTGTGCGTCCCGTAAGTGTATCGTGGAGTACGTAACAGGAAGTAATGCGGCATGAATATTAACGAGTGGACCCTGAGGCGAGAGAGCAGCACGCGGATATACCAACGAAAGCGCGCACAGTTCCCGGGCTTCCCTCCCTATGCTACGCTGAGACAATATCTTGCGGTCGTAGAAAATTCATGCACATGGACTTCTACACAATTACACATATACTTATGTATGCGCTAGTATGTATATAGACATCTGGCTGTTTTGAAGACGGTCCTGCAAGTCAAATATCTTAAGGCGTTGCCCCCACTTGTAGCGCAAAAAAGGCCTTTTTCATGAATTTTTTTAAAGAAAACTACAAAACTTTTTTAATCGATCAATATACCATCTTAAAGAACACATCTTGAAGAACTTTCAGTAATTTTTTTATTGAAAAATATTACATTGTTTAGTGGCAAATGGCCGTCAATGAAATAATGTTTTTATATACACGGTTTGCGGTGACCAACATTGCGGCGAAGTGGATCATCTGAAAAAAAAATGCGGATGGATTTAGTCAAATATAAGTATAAACTAGTCTTTAATCGAAGGATTTTAAAAAATATTCATTTTTCACAAAATGGCGGACAGTCAAAGTTAATGGTTCGATTTTAACGAAAAAAAACGGCCGTTTTTTGGCTATAAAACGGCCATTTTTTTTCGAAAAAAAAAATCGAACGATTAAAGACTACATTTTTATGTATTAAATAAGTCTGCAAAATTTCAAGAAGATCGGTTCATTAGTGTTCGAGTAATCTTGGTCACCGACTTCAGAAATGCCATTTTGAGAAAAACGCGTTTAAAGTTTCAATTTTAGTTCTTCAATTCACGGATTCTTCTCTTTCATCGCTCATATCTCAGTCAATTTTGTTCGGATCGACTTGAAATTTTCAGGACATATTCTCAGATACTTATACTTCAAAAAAATGCAATAAAAAAAATCGATTTTTTCAAAATCGCAAGTGGGGCTAACCCCTTAAATCAATCTGTATTATCTGTATTTTCATTCGCCATATTTGTTCGTCATTGTGAATTCCTGAATTTTGAGTTGATATTCGTAATCAGCATCCTCAAAAACCCTAGAGTACAAGTTTTTTGGATAACGAAATGTTCCTGCCATTTTGGGCACTTTTTGTCGAGTTCGCTCTGCCAACGAAGGGGTTAAACTACTCGCACACGGGTCCGGTAACGGCATCTGTTAAAAACAGCGA